>CM076717.1:12449639-13157139 GCA_038501795.1 Pseudopleuronectes americanus | reverse complement strand
TACTACTTCATCCCCAGAGATGTGATTTTTGATGGAAATACAATTTTCACTTTATTGGATGCATTTGAACACACAGGAAGCAAAATTCATTGGTTAAAATCACATTCATTTTAAATGCATTCTTTTCAATAAGCATTAGTATTTGATTTTACAGCTGACTGTCAAACAATCTTTACATCAGATGTAAAATCTGTTTAAGATTAGATTAATCAAAGATTTTGTTATACTTACTCCCAAACAGTTGGTATACTGAATCAACATATCAGGACCCTCTTGAAAAATTACCTCTGTTTAAATATATTAGAGCCGATTTTTGATAAGAATACAATAAGCTGACTCTGTATTCAATGCTGGGTTTTAACACACGTGAAGTGCAGATGCTTTCCGCCAGGCCTCATTATTTTATACCTTAGCTTGCCGCTTAATCCTCGGTTCTCTGAAACTGGGTGATCTTAGATTTCTGGTTAGAGTATCAAAAATGAGGGAGCAAATGTCAAAGCAGATTCTGAGTACAGCCCCGGGGTTGTTACTTCACATTCCGCACACATGGTGCTTTGGACAACTTCCAGTTCAATTGAAATCAGGTCAGGATTTTCACTCTCTCCCTAGGAAACCCACCAAGTCAGCAGAAGAACAGTTTTATATCTAATGACACAAGGTCTGGAGAAAATCCCCTTTAACTGTGTTTCTTAACACAAACTTCCACTGTCTTTGTTGATGTTTACAGACACTCGATATTAATAGTCTGTGTTTGCTTTGCATTATCATTTGCAACACGTCTGGCTATTGGATCATGGGTTTTTTGCTTGGTTTTGTCTTTTGTCTGAGGTCTCTAACCTCCAGCCCTCTTATCTGCGTCCAACAGACCTTGTTTCCCCCTCTGAGATCAATGGGCTGGATAATAAGAAAAAAATGGATAATAAAATTGGCTTTGAGGGCGAGTGGTCCTCTGAGCAAACAAAGACACCATAACCCCAAGTGCGTGATCACTCTGAACATGTCTGCGTCTGCTGGACTGTGAGAGAGCGAGTTGCCTCACGGGTGCAGAGATAAGCCTGAGCAGTAACAGAGAAGTCATGGATTATTTATCCAGGACCTACGTGAGCCTGTGTCTGGGATGGTCTGAGCGCGGGCCTCTGATTGGACACACCTTCCTCTCGGCGCACGCCCTCGCACTCTCATCCGGGCGGGGGAGGGGCCTGCGCCGCATTTACACCCATGATTGGCCCAAAATAAGAAAAATTTGCGGCTTTATCTCCCGCAGGTTCGGCAGGTCGCGCGTTATAAATAGAGGCTGCAGCCGGGAGAGACAAAATGAGCTCCGACATCCGAGTGAGCCGCGTCCGGCCACCGCTCCATGACCCAAGTGAGAAGGATGCTGCAGCAAGCTCTTCGAGTATCCGGCCGGAGCGCCTTCCCCCTGGTCAAGTGGATGGAGAGATGGGTCGAGGGCACCTCGGCCGCTGCGCACGGTGCCAAGGACCTGAAGACTCTGGACGACATGCCCGGGCCGTCCGTGGCCAGCTTCGCCTGGGACCTGTTCGCCAGACGGGGGCTGTCCAGGCTGCACGAGTTACAGGTAGGACGACAAAAGTGCAAAACAGGGATGAAGTTAAAGAGGAGAACAATGTGTAACAGACTTTCTGCTTTTTAATAATAGAAATCATACTGATGCACAGGAGATTAAAGAGGGCCCAATGAATGCCTTTGTGTTATGTATAGGTTGTTGATAAATATACAGTGAACATTATTATATGGATTATTAAAAAAATGCTTTCAGATAAGTTTAAAAACGTCTATTTCTTCTCTACTTTATGTATTTATCTGTAATTTGGGTTTTCTTAAAAATGTTAAATTTAGTTGCTATAATTTCTTGAAGCCATATCAATGCTGATCATCATACCCCAGTGATAAAACCAGAATCTGTCAATATGCAATTTTTTTTCACCACACATAAAATGTCAATGTCTCCTCCTTCACTTCAAATGTCCAATCTCAGTGAATGTGCACTGGAGGTATCTAGACAGTGCAAGGTGCATGCTGCTCGCTGATAGGCTAGCAAACGAGATATGATGTCACAAAACAAGACAAGCCTCTAGGCACACCTTTTAAACTCTGGTGTGAAGTGAGCACGTAGCAGATGCATATGAAAAAACTTCTATATGGTCAAAGTCCACATATCTTCCAGCACAGCAACGGTCAGTTGTCAGAGTGAAGCAAAAGACATTTTTTTACTAAAATTCCTCCCATTGAGAATAAATGGGATGATTGTATAATTGTAATGTTTAAAATAAATCTAAACATATTTACTACTGTGCAGTGTCTCTGTCGCACATTTCACAAATATTCCTGCACTGGGTTTAGAACTATAAAGATCAAAGATAATTCAAGTCATCTTGTGTAACCTGCAGGGATTTTTAACCCTCTGACTCGTGTCCCATGCAGCTTGAAGGGCTGCAGCGCTATGGTCCCATGTGGAAGGCCAGCTTCGGCCCCATCCTGACAGTGCACGTGGCTGACCCGGCGCTCATCGAGCAGGTGCTGAGGCAGGAGGGCCAGCACCCCATGCGCTCCGACCTCTCCTCCTGGAAGGATTACAGGAAGCTCAGGGGGCATCACTACGGACTCTTGACATCGTGAGTGTTGAAATATCATCTGACAAACTTTTCTGTCTTAGCTTTTGTCCTATCATCTCTCAGCAGACCTGAATCTTTAATTAAAAGGTTTATGGCCATCCTGATGTAACTGAGAACAACAAAGAGGAAGCACAATCCACATCTCAATTTATTTCATCCACTTACAGTACATGAAACTTTTTTTGGACCAGGCAGAACAGCTGTTTAATAATGTCTTACATGTGTGTTGTTGTGAATGAAGAGATTGGATAAGACCATTTCAAAGCTTTTGTCCTTTGTGCGTACAAATTCATGACAGTCTTTGTGGTGTCTTCACAGAGAGGGGGAGGAGTGGCAGGCGGTGAGAAGCCTCCTGGGGAAGCACATGCTGCGGCCGAAGGCAGTGGAAGCTTACGATGAAACCCTGAACAGCGTGGTCAGTGACCTCATTGCCAAACTTCGCCTCAGCAGACGCCCCGGAGGCCTCGTCACTGATATCGCCAGCGAGTTCTATCGCTTCGGCCTCGAGGGTAAGGTTTCCCCCAGGCTGATGAGCGGAAATGTCATGCATCTGTGCAGGGTGTATCACACCATGTAAACATTGGTAATTAGTGCCAGCCGCATGCAGCGGGCAGTATAATGTGATATCACTGACATTTTAAATACAAATGCCTGACAGAGCCTGACATCCTTTAATTACATTAACATTTCCACCTTAGAACATTGCAGTGTAACCTTTGTCTCACCTTCCCAGGGCTGGAAAGACTATTCAAATTGTTTTATTGAGGTAAAAGGTTCGACAGGGCTTTTTAATAATCTTAAACTTAAACTTAAAAGCAAACAGGATCACTCAGAAAGTATTAAAAGTACTCATGAAGTAGAATGGCCAGTCATATCATTATTTTGGATATATACCGGTAAGCTAATTGTTACTGATGTTTTACTGTGTAATTCAGGCGTTGAGAACGTTTTTCCTGCCAAGCATCATTTATACACCCTTCATGGGCAATATTCAATTATTGAACACATATTACACTAATCTCTCTAATGGGTTGGCTGGAGGTTCTGATGTCAGATGGTAGTGAGGATGACGGTTTGAGCAGCGCTGCTGGTTTAGGTGAAACTACTAGAACCAAAAACCAGCTGCACTGTTAAAAGCACAAGAAAGTGAAGGCCAGTGGAAACCGGGTTCCGTTAGTGTTTTTCTATTTTTCTTTTGGAATACCAGTAAAATTCTTTGCAACTGACACTATGGAACAATTGAACCTAACCAAGTTCTAACAGCAAAAAAGGACCCCTCATAAATTCTCCTTCTCAATGAGGTCTCAGCTCCTTAGCTGTTAAGTAGCTCACCACAAAACGAACAGTAACATTTGGCACTGACTTATCCACTTCAGCATGTTTAAAGCTCTAATGATGCTCAACATTGGATTATTTCACCGTTTGTCCATTTCTCTTGGAGAGAATGACGTCCTACTTCTGGTTTTCTTTTTTTGACCATCACTAGAGACCAGATGCAGTAAAAATACAGTTTGGTGGAGAATTGCTTCCTATATCAGAGTTTTGTTTATGAGTGAGTGGAGGATAAAGCAGGATTTTGACAGGCGGATTGCGACAACACAAGCATTAACGCGTATATTGCCAGAAGGCAAAGCTTTAGATTTAGCAGTCGATCTCCGGTCCAGACCTCAAATGGTCATGAACTCATGGTAGTGACAGAGAGAATAACAACAACGATACAAGCGGCCGAAATGACTTTCCTGTGTAGGGCGACTGGGTTTGGCCTTAGAGATATGTTGAAGAGCTCAAAGTAGAGTCGCTGCTCCTTCAAGTCGACAGACCCAGTTGGCTTGGGCATCTGATTAGGATGCCTCCTGGGTGCCAACTGTTGGAAGTTTAACAAATTCATACAAATGAAAGGAACCCTGAGGTAGAACTACAATTTTGTAAAGGGATTTCATATCCCATGTGGCATGCGAACGCCTCAGGATCCTGCAATAGATTGAAAATATGGGAAATGTGGCATGTGATGGATTTTTGAATGGATGTATGGAAGTGCAATATTCCCTTTAAAAGAATTAGGTTGAAATATTCATTGAAATGGAAATACTCAAGTAGTGACTACTTTCCAATTGCACTTAAAATATAGAACATTGGCAAATATACTTTGGTACGCAGCTTTTCGCTGTTCATCGTTTTCAAAAAGTGATTTAAGAGGCTGGGTTTTCCAGATATTTACAGTCAAATTTCTCAGTTTGAGAAAGAAAGATTGCCTAAGGGTATGGCCTCTTTCTTTCTGTGCTCCTGTAGTTTTCCTTGCAGGGGGACAGAGTTGCATTCATTTATTTTACTGTCAGATTTTGTCCAGACTAAACACATCTGGTGACTGCACACGTCTCAAACATTTACTCTATACCGTCACCAAAATGACTGTTTTGTTGAATAGAAGCTGGATTGTGACATTTAAAGAGAAACCAAAGGAGATCAAATGTCTCACTCACATTTACAATATCAAGATATAAACACTGAATCTAAGTTTCCAGTTTTGAAGCGTCCAATATTCTTTATTTTAAAATAAAAAAAGCTATTTTTGTTTGTAGTGTTGTTGCTTCATATTTCTAAATGGAACCATAATGTTTATTCTTTACTCTTTTATCCTGATAGACTAATCAAAATACAATATTATGTAACTTTATGTTTTTCAACAGGTATTTCCTCCGTGCTGTTTGAGTCCAGGATTGGTTGCCTGGATCCCGTGGTTCCTGAAGAGACAGAACGTTTCATCCAGTCGATCAACACTATGTTTGTGATGACGCTTCTCACTATGGCCATGCCCAGCTGGTTGCACAAGCTGTTCCCTAAACCTTGGAACGTCTTCTGTCAGTGCTGGGACTACATGTTTGATTTCGGTAGGTTAGTTCTCCTGGGCATCATTTGAAGTTTTATATTGGATATGTGCCAACTTGGAAACAATAAGTCAATTTGTTAGAATATTCCTTTTAATATTTCCTTGCAAAGTCAGAATATGTGAAATATGAAAACTTAATCTATCAGATGCTAGAGTATATTAAAGAGACACTAAAGATGCATTACAGGAGCGAGCACCTCATGTGGAACCGAAACAAAAGTGTGAATGTCTTTCTACACTTAATGTCATGAGATCCCTTCCATTCCCATCAGTTCTAATTGGCCGTTGCTGGATCCACTCATCCACTTACTCTCCCCAGTACATTAAGACTTATCCAGATCTAAGACGTCGAAATCGAACATGTTTAGAATAATCGCTGGATCAGGAAGCAGGAGATTAAAGTCTTTAACCCTCACGCACTACAAGATCCTCTGCGCTGAAAAAAAATGTGAAGTCTTGATGCTGAGCATCAGCTTAATGATCAAACTGTGGATGTGATCGACCTAATAGTTTTCCTCAAATTTGGGAAATAGAGACCTCATGTTCAAAAGAGAATTTTGATTTAATCATCAAGGGTTTTGAAAGCTGAAAACGTACTGCTTGGTCTAAGCAACCGTATGTGAGCGAGTCTCATGATATCTGTTCCTGTAGCAAAAGGTCATATCGACCAGCGGCTGACAACCGAGGCAGAGAAAATTGCTCGTGGAGAAAAGGTGGAGGGCCGTTATCTCACCTACTACCTGTCCCAGACGGGCCTGCCCCTAAAGACGGTCTACAGCAACGTCACAGAGCTGCTCCTTGCAGGAGTTGACACGGTACGAATGATCCCTCTGTCACTTTCTTCACCGTGTTCCGACCAACAGTTTGTAAAAACTCTTGTGTTGCCGTGTTTTTTCAGATCTCCGGCACGATGTCCTGGTCCCTGTATGAGCTGTCCCGTCACCCTGAGCTGCAGGTTTTGCTCCGGAATGAGGTGTTGAGCGCGCTGGAGGGTCGGAGGGTAGCGGAGGCAGCAGATGTTGCACGCATGCCTCTCCTGAAGGCCACAGTCAAAGAAGTGCTCAGGTATAAGTCGACAAGTTGCAGCAATTTTGCAGACGAACATCTGATTACGAATTGAGTTATGCTTACATTATTGTACTTTCTTTTTCAGGTTGTACCCGGTTATTCCTGCAAATGCACGGGTCATCACAGAAACAGACATCCAGGTTGGAGGATACCTCATCCCTAAAAATGTGAGGGATAAGTGCATGTTCACACTCAAACTCTGGCCCTAGCTATTTGGTCACATTTGAAAGAGTCTTTTCTATGGATGGATTATACAATATGAACAAAAGGTGAACAATATGAATGGTTCACCTTTACAATATGACACGTCTAACCATTACATGTTTCCACCCAGACTCTGATCACCCTCTGCCAATATGCAACCTCACGGGATCCGGCAGTGTTTCTAAATCCAGATGAATTCCAGCCTCATCGATGGCTGAACAAAGACCAGACCCATCACCCGTACGCCTCTCTACCGTTTGGTGTAGGAAAACGCAGCTGCATAGGCCGGCGTATCGCTGAGCTGGAGCTCTATCTCGCCCTTGCCAGGGTGAGTAGGCTGGACTTTAATTTGTATTACGACTATGAGAGAATAGAGTTAGCCTTTAAAATAAGAAGAGTCCAATCTGGCTTTAATCCAGACCTGAGTCAAGGGATCTGAGTATAAAAGGACAGAATGTAATAAATCCAGGAACTTTAACAATACAGCCAAGATGCACTGAATCACTGTCTAATTACTTGTGGAATATCAGAATATTTCTAGATATTATTAATCGCTGGTCAGTTATTCAAAAAATTACACACAATGTAACACCTAAAAGAAGAGGCTTAATGTACTGTAAGCAATATCATTGCAGAATAATAATAATAATTAAGTTAATAATAATTAATAAACAATCAAGTAAAAATTTTAATTTACATTTAGAGATTAACTAAGTATTAAAGCTTCCATGAAAACTGAAAATAGAAACTAGGATTCCACCAAGTCTAACGTCCTCTCTCGTCATGTTAAAGAAAGTCACTAAAGACTTCCTAGACCCACTGAGTTCTTCCTTGGGTCATGCGCCACTCCTCCACAGATTTTCATGGAAATCGGTTCAGTAGGTTTTGAGTAATCCCTAAACAGACGAACAGACAGACAGACGGCAATGAAAACAGAAACACTTTGATGGAAGAAATAAGATTGTGTCACATGCTGCATGTTACAGATTACTGGAACGATTCAACAAGTGATTTAGATTGTTAACAATTTAATACAGTTTGTCAGAAACTGCTGCGTTTCCCACAAATCATCTTACTGCCCTTTGGAATAATGTGAAAGTAAAAGAATGTGTTTTAAGCCATTGTACAAATCCTGCTCCTAACGCTTTCATTTGATTACTTAATCCTGGGGTTTCAGTTTAGAGTCACTCTCCAACACTTTCTCCCATGAAGGCCACTTGATTTTATTTGTATTTCAGTCACCCTGTAGTAAATCTATTTTTTTCTGATTCCTCTCTTATTAGATCCTTGTAGAGTTCGATGTGAAGCCAGACCCAGAAGGGGTTACCGTGAAGCCCATGACACGGACGCTTCTAGTTCCTGACAATGTCATTAGCCTCCAGTTTATCGAGCGATGACCTGCTCCCCCCCCCAAGCTGATCAGTTACGTGAATGTGAGTCCTCTCGGCAGCAGGGAACACTGGCAGGCGGAGCCGCCACTGGAACCGTGAGCCCGCCACACACAGTGGATCATATCAGACTAGACCTTTAACCGTCAACACAACTCAGACCAAAGCCCTGCGTACCTGTCGCCTCGGCTGCATAGGCCTGTGGAAAGGAACGAATGAACACAAGAGGACGAGCAACGACTCATCACTAAAACTTCCACGGGGAACGGTGAAACTCCAAATTTAAAGCTGTGTATTTTAATGAGATCACCGTTAAGCACTTAAGTATTTGCACAAGCAAGTTAATGATCTCCAACACAGCTCACGCAGATTCATTGAGTCAAGCGGGGTACACTTCATGGAATTTGAAGCAATATGTAAAGAATTTGGAGCTGAGATTTTCCGAAATCTGGTAGTCCTGCCTAAAACTAATTATGAACCATACAGTACAGCAGTATCAACAACTTCCTGTGGTGATCAGGCAAAAATGAGCCTGTTTGTATATTTTATTTCTCTTTACAGTTTTTCTCAATTGCTTTGCTTTTTCATTTCACGTAACCGAAATGACATTCTCAGAGCTCTAAGTGCAACTGGCAAAATAGCCCATATGGTTCAGCACAACTACATAGATCACCTTCAAAAGGTCATATCTCACCCAAAACAGTTAACTCAAGTTTCAAAACCAAATCATTTTCTCATATAAATAGTCAGTGCCCCCAAAATGAAAAGTTCCTTCTCGATTGCTGTGGTTCATCATCAAAATAACATAGATGGTTCAGCAAAACTCCATGGCACACCTGCAAAAGGTCATATCTCTCCCAAAACAGCCAACTCATCAGTCAAAACTAAATCCTTTTCTCATACAAATAGTCAGTGCCCCCAAAATGAAAAGTCCCTTTGGCATTGTTTGAACACTACAGGTCAAAATGTTTAGATGTTTTGTCAGTATGGCAGTGGACCATAGAAATATATCCCTCATGTGCACATTTCAATCTTGGCTCAGTCCTTTGACACTGAATGGTTACAGTAGATGTTTTCTTTCCAGAATACTAAGTGTATCAAACAGAAAAAAGATTAATTCAAGGTTTCACATAAAATACTTTATTGAACTCATACTGCCATGGAAATTGTTACAGTAATTGCCATACATCGTGCTTACAGTAACAGAAAATGTGTACAGCACAATATACTGTCAAACAATAAGCACATCAAAACTAAAATTTGGCATAGCTTACACTAACAACACATACAGTAAGAAAGTAAAGCATAGCTGGAGTTTCTCTAGTTTTCATCTTCACGCTCCTGCTCATCCTCACGCTCATGTCTGTCTGGCCACAGATTGTCATCAACATCACATCTGATGTTCTCCCTTGCTATGCAACAGGGGGAAGAATCGGCGTGCATGCCGCAACCATCCCTGACACTGCTCTGCTGTGACATCACCACAAGCATCATCCATTGCCTGGAGAAGGGACCTCTGGTTTTGAGCCCGATGCTCATAGACCCTCCACCTCCATGCAGAAAAAAACTCCTCGATAGGATTGAGGAATGGGGAGTAAGGTTATAAGAGCACCATCAGCATTCTTGGATGTGCAGTGAACCACGCCCTGATGAGCGGGCCACGGTGGAAGCTTACATTGTCCCACACAATGACAAATGAATGCAAGTGAGGCCCTACCAAACCCCTCTCATGTAGAGGGATAAGATCGGAGTGCAGGTGGTCCAAGAACACCAGGAGCTTCTGGGTATTGTATGGGCCAAGACTGGGAATATGGGTGACTACACCATTCTCTGAAATGGCAGCACACATGGTGATGTTGCCCCCGCGCTGGCCATGGACATCCACTGCATTGTCCTCTAGGATTGTGGTCCGGATTTCTCTCAGTGTGATAGCATTGTTCGCCACTACAATATTGCAGATTTCTTGTTCTAACTGTTGGTTGAAAATTGCTCTTCTGCCACCCGCACCAGGTTGTCGTCCAATCCTAGACATTATCATTCACAAATAGACATCATTACCATTTGTATTTAGTTGTTTTACTTTGACTTTAGTTCAATAAATTTGAATACTGCACAGCTTGTTGTCTTCGTCCTCTTCGGCCTCTTCCCCCTTCTCCACCACCACGCACCCTTGCTCTTCTTCCTCTTCTTCTTCCTCCTCTTCCTCGAGCAGGCAGTTGCCCTTGGTTGTTTCCCTGGCCTGGTGCCTCCATGTTCATAAATTGTACTGAACTTGGTCAAGCTCTAGATATTTCATGGAAGCATTTATACTCCTGGATCGCACCTGTCAGCTAATTTACCTAATGTTTGATTGGTGATCAGATGTGTGAAACTCCCCCTTGATTAGTAAAGTTCTAGTTGCACCTGAAAATTAAGCCGATGATCAAAGAGATCCTTATTACAGTATATACCATGATGTTTTTCATGGTATTATGTGCCTAAAAGATTTTGACAATAGAGTGAACTATTGTGCAGGTGATGATGTAAACAAGGAAATGATGCCAACATGTTCTGCAGAGAACAACCACTTGACTGAGAAGCAACAGTCAGTTTTGACCAGCAGTATATATTCAATTGGTAATTGGGCTAACTGAAGGCAATTGTACCAAACCGTTTGCAAAGTGTGCTAAATCATTTGAAATTTGTGCAAGCTGTTGGAAATTGTACTTGTCATGTGCTAGGATGTGCTAATACAATTGCAATTTGATTAAAGGAATGAGATATTCAAGTCTGTTGTGAACAAGTGCACAGTGGTTTGGAGGTTTGTACGTGTTGTTTTGAGAATGTCATTTCGGTTACGTGAAATGAGCCAAAGCAATTGAGAAAAACTGTAAATCGGATATAGATGGTGTAAATGATTGTTATCAGAACCCGGCCTAGACACATGGCACATGGAGATACTGTTTCTAATACCTCCAGCTACTGTGAGAGAGTTGTGTAGATATGATCAGTGTATTGATCAAAGTGTACTTTGGTGCTTGTGGTTAAAAACTGTATGTGACTGGTTCCTTTTATTTTGGAAAAGAAATGGCAGCTGTTGAAATGATTCCTGTGTAGGGATATATGTAGTGCCACTGAAATCTGGGAAAGTAGGCTACTAGGCTTTGTAAATGTAAATATTTGTCTCTGAAATGTAAATGAATGCCTTGATTCATTAGTGCAGCACAATGTCTTTAATTTGTCTTGTTTTTTCACAACTAAAACCTATGAGTGATATATCAGCATTTTGTAAACTTGGTAAGCTTCTGTATTTATTTTTAATTTAACACACTTTGTAACTGTTACTGTAAACGTCAATAAAAAGTTTCGAGTTGCACTTGTGAATCAATCAGAATCCAGGTCATATCCATATTATCAACAGTTTCTTTGTTCTACCTCAGTATTTAAATCATCAGACCTATGATCTGACTTATCACGTTGGATTAAGTCATTCGTTTGATGCCAGGGAACCACCGCTACCCACGTAGGCAGTAGTTTCTAGGAAGGAAGCATGGCGCTGAGAATCAAAGTTCCTGTGTGACATGTGGTCTGAGTGTGAGCTGTGGGTCAATAATAACTCCACAAAAACCACTGCACAGCCTCGTTCATAACATCTTCCCGTCCTGTCACGGAATGATTATGTTTCACTGCAGCTCCACCTCAGAACAGAAGTCATGCTGTTTAACTATTAGAGATTCAGTCAAAATTTGACATAAGCTCCTAAACCTTAGATCAATTTATGCCAAATATGAATAAGCTCTGTGATGGGAAGTTTTCTGGGAGCTGGTGAAAGGAGAACTCAGCAGCAGGTGGTGGAGTTAATTATTACCTCTAATACATATCAGTGTCAGCATCCACCCACAAAATCCACATCCATCAGGCTCTAATCGTGATAATAGGGGCAACTTGTGCGTGTGAATTTTCAGTTAACAAAGAAAGAAAGAGCCACAGGTTATAAAATGTGTCAAATAAAAATCGTGTGAGGGTTAAATCGGCGAGTGTCTAAACCCCAGTCCAGGAGGTGGCGCTATAGCTCCGTGATCAGCGCTCACAACTGGAAAGTAGCGGAGAAGCTAATGCTAACAGACCTACGTCAAAACCAATAAACTCGTGTAGCCAGTTCGTCATGTAGGAAGCGATCAAGCTGCTGATAACAAGTACCGACAGACTACAGACTCCAGTTAACGGACCGGATATTATAAAGTAGACAATTAACAAGAAAAGGTCAGTAACGAGACTGCAGCTGTTTGCATTAGCTTGCTAATCAACTATCGTTAGCTTCCGTCTTAGCTAAGCTTGTGCTAGCCTATCAGCACAAACCAGCACATTTGGATTGTTTTCGAGCATATATCAATGTCTAACCAAGCAGAATGTACAGAAACCGTGTGTATGTCGGCTCTATAACCCACCACCGCGATTCATTTCCTGCTAAATGTTGCGTATTGGAGGCAGCGGGAGAGCCTGTGGCTAACGTTGGATGTAAACAAAAGACGTGGCTAAGTTGATTAGCCTGCCCATCCTCTTGACTTCCACTCATGCTAAACAAACACACAGCCTCGACATGAGTCTAACACACATATAAAAGACAATCTGGGAATTGAATGATGTATTCTTGGACGTAGTATGTGCCAACCAACATGTGTTTCTGCTTGAGCTAAACGGCAAACATCACGTTAGCATGATCACTGTCATGGGATAACATCGATAATCAAGTATAGGCCGAAGCGTTCATGATTACTCCTCACTCCATTGATAAGGTACCAGGAAGTAAATCCAGAGCCTCTGATCACCTCATTGTTGCTTAAATCTCCTGCTCAATGTTTCACAGTTGACTGCATTCTAGACTAAGGAAACGCTTATGTGTTATGGACTGATGATAAACATGCATAAAGTAAGCACATCTAGTCAAACCGTTTCCTGACTCTACACTGAGACATCTGACTGATTCCCTGATGTGTTTTTGTGATGTAACAGATGCAAGCAGGTGACGCTGTGGTTGGTGCATCTATGGCAGTCTCAGGTGCCCAGAGTCGGTCAGAGGACGAAGAGTCGCTCGGAGTAAAAGATATGAAAAGGACAGCAACACAAGCATTTGGCAGTGGTGTTCCCAAACGTAGAAGTTCTTCCAGGTTTGATATGTTTCCTTATATATTTTAATGTCAGTCCAGCTTTGCAGTAGCAACGTTTTGTTGGCAACAATACAATAGATGTGATGTGTAGTGCTTCAATAATGTTGACAAAATAATGTCCCCAGGTCAATAAAGAGGAAAAAGTTTGACGATGAGCTCGTAGAAAGCAGTCTTGTGAAGTCATCTAGCAGAGTCAAAGGCCCTCCTGTCATAGAGCCGGTCCGCTGTCCAACGAGTGAACTTTCATCTTGTGAGAAAAAAAAGGTTTGTATGACCATGAAATCCACAGATTTCATCAGGAAGTAATGGCTGCAATAGAGCTTGTAAAGGTGCAATGGATGATTTATGTACCTTTTGATACACAATGTCAGGTGACAAAGTCAGGAACCACTCTCACACCACCTCTCGCCATGGTAATAAACCCTCCACCCATCACCAAAAGAGTGAAGAAAAGCAAGCAACCTCTACATATCACCAAAGACCTGGGGCGGTGGAAACCCACTGATGATCTGCTCCTTATTAATGCAGTGTTGCAGGTGAGGAGTTCAAACATGTAAATCATTGCCATATTGTTGGAAGAATTCTGTAACTAGTTTCTCGTATTAATCTGTCACTTTATGAATCCCCAATGTGCGACGGTCATACCACAGCTCTTGTATTTTTATTTTCTCTAGACAACAGATCTAACCTCAGTTCATCTGGGGGTCAAGTTCAGCTGTCGTTTCACTTTGCGGGAGATTAAAGAGAGGTGGTACGCTCTGCTCTACGATCCTGTCATCTCAAAGTAAGAGGAGAGCAATGATCCTACCGTAACCTCCTGTTCCAAGTTTCTATAATTCACTTGTTGATGACACTCTTCAGTATCTTTGAATCTCATTCTCTTTGTTGTCTGTCTGGTTAGGCTGGCATGGCAGGCCATGCGGCAGCTTCACCCAGAGGCCATTGCAGCAATTCAAAGTAAAGCCCTTTTCAGTCAGGCTGAGGAGGCACTACTGGCAAAGATTGGTTCGGTATGTGAAATTATTTAATTTGGAAAGAATGTATCCAATACATGAATTTACTCATTTAACATCTGTTCTCATAAGCTATTTACCAAATGTTGTTATCAAACAGACCAGTCAGCCTAAACTGGACGTGTTCCAAGAGCTTCTTAGCAAACACCCTGGTGTCTTTCACCCATCGCGCACTCCCAAGAGCCTACTGGTGCACTGGCAGCTGTTAAAGCAGTACTACCTACTGGATGACCAGAGTGGTGAGTTTAATTTCCCACCCATTTTTACCAATATTGGTACATTTACCATTTATGTGGTTTGGTTTTTCTGTTTGAGTAGACAAAAAATGTGGTTTAAAATGCTCTATTTGTCTAAAATACATTATTAGAATATATATTATTGTTATAATATATGCATTTTATTACTTATGTGGGTGCTGAGTACAATGGAATGACCAAAGCTTCTGAGCATTTGAGTCTGCTAAACCTCCCACACAATCAGGCTTTTCAACTGTTTATGTGGCTGCCTACATTTATAAGAAACTTCTATTTTGGTAGTTATTCACATACATACTGTTATATTGCAGTGAATTGGTAATATGCCTACACCAATTCACTGTTATTGATGGTTGGGATTTTGATGTATGAGAAAGCCCCCAGTGTCTGTTTTGGGGGAAAATGTGATGGGCTCTGTATTTAATAACTTTTTGTTGGTTTTGATTGTGTGTTGCAGTCCAGCCTCTTCCTAAAGGTGACCAGGTCCTCAACTTCTCTGATGCTGAGCAGATGGTTGATGATGTAAAGTTAAAGTAAGACAGTCTTTCATTCTTTAAAATATTGTGTGTCCATGAGTTATCAAAACTGAACATGTTTCTTTTCACGCAGGGAGAGCAGAGATGAGGTTTTGGAGCATGGTAAGAAGTAATTATTAAGGAAACTTATTGTCTATTATATTGTTATTATAGACAAAAATCTCCTAATGGAGTTTATCATCATTGCACAACATGAATTAAAATTGTCCTTATCTTCTTTCTCAGAGCTGATGATTTCTGATCGGCACCAGAAAAGGGAGATCAGACAGTTAGAGCAGGAGTTGCCTCGTTGGCAGGTTCTGGTGGACAGTATCACAGGTAAAGTTCCTCTTGCCAAGGTCAAGCTTATGGCTTTTATTATTTGTTCTAATTTAGTCTGGTGGAACTAATTCATGTTCATATGTGTCTCTAGGGATGAGCATGCCTGACTTTGACAACCAGACACTTGCAGCACTACGAGGGCGAATGGTACGCTACCTCATGAGATCAAGAGAGGTAATTAATCTCCTGTCAATTGTAACGGTTATGCAATATACACATCAGTGAGGCGATAATAGAAGCATATAGTAAAAGGGATTTCTTCATCTGTGACGATGTATTTTCACTGTGATGCTAATTGTTGTTTTTACACAGATTACGTTGGGCAGGGCGACCAAGGACAAACAGATAGATGTGGATCTGTCACTAGAAGGACCAGCCTGGAAAATATCAAGAAAACAAGGTGATTAAACTCATTCAACCCTCGCCTGATTGTTTTGGACAATCTCCTGCTGCTTTCTTCATATGTGAAAGGGAAACTTATGAGTTTGTGTCTGAAAATAGTTTAAGTGTGACAATTTCCTAAACCTGTGATATCTGTTGACAGAAAACATACCTACCAATCATCTACAAAACGTTATGTAATGAAATAAAAATGTGATTGTTACTCTGCGTCTTGCCTTTTACAGGAATTATTAAACTGAAGAATAATGGTGACTTCTTCATCGCCAACGAGGGCAGACGACCCATTTACATTGATGGCAGACCAGTCCTGTCGGGCAACAAGTGGAAACTCAATAACAACTCAGTGGTGGAGGTGTGTTTGTGGTCCAACCAAGTCGTATAACATTTCAAATTAAACTACCATGAAGTGTTCAAGAGGTACTGAGCCATTCAAGGCCCTAACATAATGTGTCTAACTCTTCAGATCGCAGGTCTCCGCTTTGTGTTTCTAATTAACCTGGAACTCATCTCGCTAATAAAAGCTGAAGCAGCCAAGATGACTCAGCAGTGAATGTCCACGACCAAGCACAAGAATCGACAGACGGAACACGCTGGCAGATGAATGGACCAGTCAGTCGTTCTGCGGAGGAGAAGGCTTAACAGTTGTTCTTACAAAGCACAGCACCGTTACCAAGACTCAGACTGACAACTGCTATGTTAACCTCACATGTGAACTTGTCAACAGGCTACTGCTTAACCCTGGAACTAAATAGTAACAGGTTCTCACTTGGTGTTTGAACATTTTCCATGTTGTAATGTAGATAGTCTCATGGTAGAGCCTTGTTTTCCAGTTTTTCAAAATATTGTATTTAAATGCTGCAGTAAAAGCTTTTTCAAAAACCGAGCTTGTGTTCCCCATGTTTTGTTTACTATCAAATCTACTGATGTTTCACATGTAGACAAGACAAATATGCTAAAATGATGAAATACATTGAGTAATGGTTCATCAGTATCCCAATACTGGAAAACCTCTTGAATCTTTAAATGTAAAAACCAAATGAATATTGATGCCATACTGTATTTCGATAAGATTACTCTGAATCAGTCAGGGTTCATAGATTTCTTATCAAATGTAGACTTTATGAGGGAAACAATGAGAACTAGGACTACAAAGCACGATGGGCCGGCCCGAGCACATGCATTTTGAAGCTTTGCATGCATTTTGCCTTAAGAAAATAAATAATGACTGAGGAAATATTGACACAGATCTGTTCAGGCTTGGACTCTGATCACGAGACCGAAGTTTGGTGGTGATGTGTCAGTGGAACTATGACAAGGATGAACCTTCACCGTACCTCAATGTTTACATGGTTTGCGGAATTGTCCAAATTCTGAGAGAGAGAGCGATAGAGACGTTACCTTTGTAAGACCTAAAGGTTTCTTTAATCTATGACCATTGTTACTGTCACTGCAGGAGTGGAGTTGTTGTTTACGGCTCAGCATCAAAGGATTCATGGCCAATGTATGTCTGTGATACAGAACGTTATTGGCGTTTAATCAAACTTTGACTCCACGCCACGGTCACACGGTGTAACAACAAATAGATCTTTAAATCAGTTTTTATCTCCACCTTGTTGTGATGACACTCATCTCAATTTGAAGTTGATCTGATGAAAGCCCTGGGACAAGTATGTCAAAGTAAAAATGGTGAATATGGTCAAAATGGCCACTATATGGAAAATGGCCGGCTTCCTTTGGCGTTTTTCATAAAGCTCCTTGAGACTTTTTTTTATGACTGGTCGCGATTCACCTGTGTTCCAATTTTGGTAAAGATCGGTCAACGGGAAACATAGGGGCTGGTTCCAGGGGGGGCGCTGTTGAGCACTTTTGCCACGCCCAATTAAAATTACTCCAGAATACTAAAATATCCGTAGACCTTGAATTTCCTGCAAAGTTGTATCACTTTTTGAGCATGTCAAGGCCCTGCAATAGCCCCCTAAAGGCAAATAATAATAAGAATCTTTAAATCTTTAAATTTCCATAGGGCAGCAGGATCGCAAGCAGCAAGGATGGTGAGAAAATATGAGGATAGAGATAAAATGGTGATTCAATTCCTGTCTCCCTTTAGTCGTCATGGGGTATGACTCAACAACAAGATGGACAAACAATATCTGTAGTTTTCAGCCGCCATAGTAGTTACTGTCACCTCCCCCAATCTGTCCCCCTCCACGCCCCAAACTACATTACAGCTCACCAAAACCAGGATGAAAAAGACTAGAGGTCCGGACAACATGGACCACAAAGTCTTCAAGGTGTGTGTGGAGCAGCTGTCATGTGTGTTTATACATCTATAAAACCTCTTGCTGAGGCTGCCCAAGATCTGGAAGATATCCTGCATCGTCCCTGTGCCCAAGACAGAGCGTCCCAGTGCTGCAAACGACTTCGGACCGGGGTTTTTAATGTCACCTTTAAGAGGATCGTCCCACCACACCTCGGTCCCAAAGAATGGACAGATTGCACATGAACACAACTCTGATCCCATCTCTATTTTTAAATAGAGTGTGTATCTATAGAATTATCAATACTTTGTATATGTTTCTATATTTACTCTTTCTGAAATTTTTGTCTTACTATATTTTCCACTAGAGCTGCTCCTTTATTTATTAACATCGACCTGCAGAGATGGAGTGCCCCTGTTCTCCACCATTTTAGACCTACACGAGTTCCAAACCCACTAAGAGAAGTAAACTGAACATCTAGTATTCATTCTAACATCATCAAGGCAGAATATTA
Source organism: Pseudopleuronectes americanus (assembly GCA_038501795.1). Lineage (NCBI taxonomy): Eukaryota > Metazoa > Chordata > Actinopteri > Pleuronectiformes > Pleuronectidae > Pseudopleuronectes > Pseudopleuronectes americanus. The sequence continues at coordinate 13,138,511 of CM076717.1, read as the reverse complement.
ATTTCAGCACTCTATCCCAGACAAATAAATATACTGGTGGCATAGTGAATAGATTTAAGTAGCACTTTAATCTCCACTCAGATTTCCAAGGCTGTGCCTAAACAAAAGTCAACAAAAGCTCTTAAAGTTTATGATTCCTTGAAAAAACACACAAAATCGGTATAAATAAAAAAAAACTTGATATATCTACATAGATATAGATATAGATATAGATATTAGTGTCTGTATATTTGTATTTGAATGGTTGCAGGCTTACAGCTGAATAATGTATTTTATGTAGGGATATGGCTGTAAACTTAATAAATGTTTATATTGATACAAAAATCTATATCCACAAACATTTTATAGAAGAGAATAAAATGTTATATATATATATAGATAGAGTCAGACATATGCATACCTGGAAAACCACGAGAACCAAACTGGTGACTCCATGACTGCATGTGTACATCTGGAACCATTCTCCAGCTCTGCAGGAGGATGTATCTGATACACTTTCTTGTGCTGCTGTGTCATTTGTGAATTTCCTGTACGGAGGATAAATGAAGGTAAATCTTATCTTACCTTATCTTAAATACATCAACATATGCGAGACATATGTTTTTTATGGTTTTAATTGGTGCGATACTATCATTATGAGGACATTATTATTTTTTACGATGTTTTGAAATCAAATTGTAAATCCCTCCATTAACCTTGACAGTCCTCACAGCAGATGACGAAGGTAAAGTCAGCTCAGTGGCTGGGGGATGTTGGCTCCGCTGACTTCTTCCGTCCCCTCACAACCCCACAATGCTGCAGACTCTCTATCACAATGAAGCATTCTTTGGTTTCTCTGTCTTCTCAGGCAGCCCCGTCTCCTTGGGTTTGGGATCAGGGAGAACATTGGAGAGAAACTCCTCCTCAGTGAGCTCAGTTCTGGAAACATGTTCATATCTTTGGAAGACCTCATCAGAAGTAACCCTGAACTTCTCCAAATTTTTTAGGAGAACATTCTCCTTCTTTTTCTCCTCCCAGAGCTCGCTGTTGAACTTCTCCTGGTTGGTTGCAAGACTTTGGCATACCTCGTGATAAGAAGCTTTGAGCTTCTCCAGCTCTTCTTGGAGAATGTTCTTTTTCATCTTCTCCTCCTGGAGATCGTTGTTGAACTTCTCCTGGGTGGTTGTATGACTTTGGCAGACCATGCGATAAGAAGCTTTGAGCTTCTCCAGCTCTTCTTGGAGAACGTTGTTGTTCTTCTTTTCCTCTTGAAGCTCGCTGTTGAACTTCTCCTGTTTGGTTGTATGACTTCGGCAAACCTCGTCATGAGAAGCTTTGAGCTTCTCCAACTCTTCTTGGAGATCGTTCTTCTTCTTCTTCCCCTCCTCGAGCTTGGTGTTGAACTTCTCCTGGGTGGTTGTATGACTTTGGCAGACCTCGTGATGAGAAGCTTTGAGCTTCTCTAGCTCTTCTTGGAGAATGTTCTTTTTCATCTTCTCCTCCTGGAGATCGCTGTTGAACTTCTCCTGGTTGGTTGTATGACTTTGGCAGACCACGTGGTAGGAAGCTTTGAGCTTTTTCAGCTCATCTTGGAGAAAGTTGTTCTTCTTCTTTTCCTCCTGGAGCTCGCTGTTGAACTTCTCCTGGTCGGTTGTATGATTTAGGCAGACCTGGTGACGAGAAGCTGTGAGCTTCTCCAGCTCTTCTTGGAGATTGTTATTCTTCTCCTTTTCCTCATGGAGCTCAGTGGTTAACTTCTCTTGGTTGTTTGCATGACTGTGAAATACCTCGTGACAAGAAGCTTTGAGCTTCTCAAACTCTTGCTTTGTTTTCTTTAAACTATTAATGAACATTCCCTTCAACTTTTTCCGTTGAAACAGCTCTTGTTTGTGCTCTTCTAACTCTTTGCTCAGTTTGATCCTCCAGTTGTACTCTGTAGTATGGTTTGCATCCGCCTTGGCCAGCAGGTCTTTGAGGTAGCTTATTTGTTGAGACATACAGAAAGAGTTCTGCAGAATCATTGCTGGGTCTTGACTAGGCCCGACTTTTTGGTGAGAAAAACCTTCCATCACTGGTTTAATCTAATAGTTTGAAATGGAAAGTTAGAATTATTCTTGACAGATTTCTGAGTCAGTAGAAGTTTTCTCTTGATCACAGTGGGTTGTCACTTGTCACTGAAATCGATATCACATTATCCTGGTTATGGATGGGTATATCTCCTTCCTCTTATTTTGCTGTAAAGGACCTATCTATGGAACCTTTAAGACCAAGGAGCGCGAGCCTTCGATATATAGAAAATTGAACGTGTCTTTAATCTTTAACATTAAACATGTTTGTGATCTTAAACAGTTCTTTTACATGTATTTTTGGGGCTTTTTATAACCTTTATTTATTTTTTATAGGACAGGGGCTTAGATGTGAAAGGGGGACAGAGAGAGTGGGGGAGGACATGCATAAATGGCCGATGGTTGGAGTCTAAGGGCGTCTGCGGGTTGAAGGCTTTTCTCTTTTGGGCAGCAGCTCTACCAGGAGGCTAAACGCCAACCTAAACAGTTCTCTTCTTCCGGAACATTCCATTTATTCCTTGATTTCCTTGATGTTTCCTTTCAATAGTAATATTTCATCACAAAATGCAAAAATCTAGATTAATAATCGTAGATTCCAGCAGTCCCCTAAATGTATTATTATTCTCATCAAGATCCATGAATTATTCTCTGTGAAATCAGTGAAAATGTAAAATAAATATTTTGTCTCACATTGTTTAAGATAATGAAATAAAACTGTGAATCCACAATTACTGCTGTTTGGTAAAGTCTTAAACAGCAAAAAAGTCTTAATTATGTTTAGCTATCTCTGAATTATTTTAATGTTTATATATATTTGCCAATATATTGGTAATGGATTTTTTACTCCCCACTATCAACATTGGCATCTGCATCACAAGTCCACATAGGACGGGCTCTCAGGTTTTAGATTTTGCGGACAGGACAGAGCAGGTAAATGAGTCGGTTCGGGTCTTAACCTAAACCTAAATCTAACCCTAACCTTAAAACCCGTTCTTAACCTTCAAGCAGTCCTTTGAATTTGTGAGGAACAGCCAAAATGTCCTCATAATTATGGTATCTGACCAAAATTGGGCCTCAAAACTAGAGATAGACATGCACACGTTTATCATAATGATGAATCTGACCCGTGACAAACAAGATCACTTGAAATTTTCGACAGTGGAGGAGGCAGAGCGAGATTTGAGGCTCCGTCATATCTCTGTTTTTCAAATAATCTTTTGATAATAATTAATTGACAGAAAAACCAGTCAATGATATGAATTTCTTTAATTTATTAACTAGAGTAGCAGGGCTTCATCTGATTGGCCAAATATATTGACAAGCAGTCTGTGAATGAGTGGCCCATCGAACACCATTTATCGCAGTTTTATATGCAGTATATACTCCAGAATAGGTAAATAAAATAATAATAATAAGAATTATCATTTCAATTTCAATAGAGCCTCCCACCGTTGGGTGCTCGGCGGCTAGTCAATGGGAACAATATGTCATTTATTTGATCACTGAATATAAATTAGAAGGTTTTACATGAATTATATTAAATTAAATGCATCCCAGACTTTGATTCTTGAAAGGGGTCAGAAGTCAAGGTTGGAAACTACTGGGTTATTCTCTAACAATAGGTTTTTAAAGCATGTTAAATCATCCAGTATCTAAAATCCAAAAATATAGAAGTAACTTTTAAGTAAGGCTGTCAAATATGTGTAGTAAAGTAGAAAATACAAAGATGTTCTCTGAAATGTGTATCAAAAGCAGCATAGAATGACACAGACACACACACAAAATAATGTGTCCATCTTCTTCTTGTTCTTAGTTTTTTCATGGCAATCAGCAGATAATCCAATCCTTAATGTTAAGGGCTTTGTGGCCTAGAGGTAGAATGGTCGTTCTCCAACAAGAAGGTTGGCGGTTCAATCCCCATCTGCATGCTTAAGTGTCCTAGGCAAGTTACTGAACCCCTACATTTTGCAGAAATTCAATCACCTATTCATTGCAAAATATGTAATTAAAAAAAAAGATTAAATAAAATTAAATGAATCCTGCGCAGTCCACTTCTGCGCAGGATGTGCGCAGTCCACTTCTGCGCCGGAGGTAAATAATTATTTTTTTAAATAAAATAAAATGAATAAATAACACAAAATAAATGAAAAGTAAATTTTCACCACTTTCGAATTTTCTTCAAATTTTGCTAAGAGTTTGAGCATGTTAAAGCCCTCAAATGGTCAATTTATTTGCCTGACAACAAATAACAATAACGAGGGAGCATTTGGTTTGCAAACAGTAGTCACACACAACCCATAACAATACATAAAAACAGCGTTAAACATCCATTAGTCCTTTATTCTAATGCTAGAATATATAAAAATCCAGGGCTACACCATTTAATTTAATTTATTATTTTTTAATTTAATTTAGATCAAATTCAATTCAATTCAATTCAATTAAATATAATTCAATAAAATTCAATAAAATATAAAATGTTATAAAAAATAAATTAATTCATTTCATTTCATTTCCCCATTTAATTTAAAACTAAATAAAATTCAATAAATTCAATAAAATTTAAATAAATGTATTTAATTATATTAAATTTTATTTAATAATTTTTTTTAATATAAAAAACAGCCCAAGTATTTAACATGGGAGAGGAAAGGTGGCGTACCACTTTTCGCGGCGCTTCTACGTCCGGTGCGTCCCGGGGTTAGAGGATGATGGTGTGACGTTACTGTATTGTTTTACATTGCATGTGTCACGTCATGATAAATCAGTTTCTTGTGTTGCCCTCTCGGCATTTTGCGCCCTAGGCAACCGCCTATGTCGCCTGTACCAGGAGCTGCACCTGGCTGACTGGAGGAGATTACGACGTGCATGTATGGCGACGATGATTACGTCTCTCTCACGCACACACGCGCACACACACCTGTACGCTGGGCTCGCAACACACAATTGGTGTCCACACCTGCTGCACCCACACTACACTTCCTCACAGGACCCGGACCGGCAGTGGAGAGAGAGAGACGGTGTCCCTAAATAAACTTCGCCGAATCCCTGCATCCCATAGGCATCGCCGTCCGGTCAGGTAAATTAGAACATAAACATAACTGGGAATTAACCCTGCTAAAACTATCTGGTTTTAGCTAAAGCTTTTTTTTTATTAAGGATTGATCCCATTACACTGATGATACAGTAGCCAGTGGGATTCAAACAGATGTTTTCCGCTGGCACAACTGGTTTTTGTTTTTTGTCGGCAGTAACCGGTCGGTTTGACTTTGCAGAGAAAACGTGCATGATATATGGTATGTCCCTGAACGCCGCAGTGTCAGTGAACGTCTCAGCTCCGTGCTACGTACACGGAGGTTTGTGTTGTTTGTCTCGGTGGCAGTCGAGGGGGACAACATCGCACACGCAGGGACTGGCTCGGCGGAAGTGAAGAAGTGAGTGACCCCGACTTTGCTTTGCGTTACATGAAGAAACCGGCCGGCGGTAATGTTCCTGGTGTTAGTGAACGTATCAGTATGGGTGGGGGACGCAGGGCAGGTTGGCTGCGGGTGCTTTAGCCGGCTAACTTGAGTGTTAGCTAAGTTGAGCTAAGTGGGGAAGATGGGGATGTGGGTGATGTCACACGTCAGGTCGCTAACGGAGCTTAACTTTATTGTGACGTTATCTCACAGCAGATAAACGCTGCCTCAGCTAAAGGGCCTGGACCTGGCAGCTTCACAGCTGATTACAGGTCGGTGCTCGTTGAGTTCAGGGCGTTTTTAGACTGATCTAAAAACGCAGGCTACTGCAGCACATGCATGTGCCCAGCTACATGATATAAATAGACAACGGCTGATCTCAATCAGGGGCCATTAAGGAACCACCTTATTGTACAGAGGAGCCGATCATGTATCCACATACACTCCCTGATTTAGTAAGATGCACATGTAAGTCATTCCTGTTAAATGTTAGCTCGAGAGCTTTGAGCAAAGACGCACAACTATAAGGAAGTTTGTTTGCTACTAATTTATAACTTGGCACTATATCTACATTTTGAGAGATGATTACAAAAACAGACAGTGAAGTAAGAATCAATTATCTGTTAACATTATTCGACCTCATGCAGTAGATTGTAACATTTCAGTCCTTTTTACGAGTCAAAATATCTTTAATATTTACCATTAAATGACAGACTAGTGATTACAAGCCTGCCTCAAACATCTGCTTCTCTGTAACCCTCAGGGAGAAAAGACTTAAACTAGATTTTGGACGTGCAGATACAGTCTCCTCTGCACATGGATGATAATGTGTGCAAAACTCATCATAACTGATAGAGTGGTAGAAGCTCAAGGTAAACTTGACTGTACATAATCACCTGTCAAATATCCCATGTTATCCACAATATGTGCATGAAAACATCCCAAAAAAGCTGCTCCGCTTGACAAGCTGCAGCCTTTATCAGCGGGACACTGTCACACTAATGACAGATAAGATGATGTGACAGTTCGAGTCAGGTCGGGGGAGTCGCAGATTTCCGAAAAGGGAATGAAATGTAAACACATAGACAGAAAAGGATTGAAATATAATTAAATAAAGTGTAGGGATGCTACTAAAAGATATGTATTTATTACTGATTCATCTGCGGATTATTTTCATGATTAAATTGTTCATCTTTAACGTAATGGTTATGTTGCTAGCATAAAGGCAGAACTCATAAGTTATGGTAGAAAAAACATCTGCTAGATGGCTCAGCTGTTACTTACAGTTTTCAGGTAACGTGCCGAACTCTTTGTTGATTTCTTTGGCATATCTGGCACTCTGGAATTCTTTACAGAAACTTGACGTTTTCCACAATTCGCTTACCTAGTTTAATTTCTAAGCCTTTGACATGTACTGTTGATATTGACCATACATTGTATATAAACATCACAACTTGTTTACTTGATGTGGTAATGTCAGGGTATTGTCAACAGAAGAAGATGCACTCTTTTTAAATGACTTTTCTCATTAACTAGTAATATTTTTCTATTTGTTTCTTAACGGGATACTGGACAGTGTGTCCATGTTTACCATGATGTAGTTACACATAAACAAGTATGTGGTGAGGGAAGAGGGGGGTGAGCCCAGCTCTCCTCCATCTCTCTGTTCACTCCCCCTCACCCGGTTGGCTCCTCTCGCTGTTTGAAGTAACGGCTGGTTGGTCGGTTCAGGAGGAGTAGAAAAGGTTTCAAGGTTCATGTTTTAATCACATGCTGGGGAAAATCAGTTTAAAGAGTTACATAGTCTACAGTGATCTGCTTTGTTAGATCTCATTATTAGTTACATTAGCAAACATTTGTCTGCTCACAACCATAGACTCACAACCTGCAGGAGTACAGGCCCTGCTCACAGGGTCATGAGCCACAGGCATATTGACTCAATGAGCAAGAAAAAACTGTGACATTTTTTTTAATTTCAGAATTAGATGTAACTTCTTCATTGAAGAAACCTTTATTGTAAGGTGCTATTTATTGAAACACTGAAATTACCATTTTCCTCCACTCCATAAGATCAATGCAATGCTGCTTCTCAGACGCTGCCACAGCCTGACTCGATTTGGCCCTGTCAGCATTCAAAGGTACAGTACTGGAACAAAATACAGACATGATCAAGGATACTCCAGCTGTTAACTATAGCCTGACTTTAATATTCCTCCACTTTTTATGTTTTATTTCTATTTTGTGATCTATCTAATCTCGTGGAATTTCTATTAATAATCACATATTCACCATCTAATGAGTTTGGTCTGCATAAAAAATGACCTTGGGTAATTTTAATTTTCAAAGGCATGGGGTGTCCCCTGCTGTGGCATCATGCGTGGTCCGTCCCTGGAGCAACAGCAGTGGTGATGACCACAGGTCGTACCAGCGCGCCCACAGTCCCAGCTGGAGACATGGCCTGGCAGGACTGCTCGCTGGTACAGGGGCTGTACTGGCTTATGGCCTCCACAAGCACAAGGTTAGTGGCAGATAAGATCTGTGAAGAAAGTTTATAGCTTTTTTATTTAAGGGCAGTGACCTGTTGTGTTACACTCCGCTCATTTTACAATTTGCACTCTTAGTCTGAAGAAACTGAACAATGCATTAGGATCTGCTCCTGATCCTGCTGACTAAAAATTCCTAACTCATAAGTAAACATTGTTTGTTGGTTCCTCAAAATTATTTTATTTGTGAATCAGCATAAGGGCAAACAATATTTTCATCTACTATGAATGACAATGAACATCAATAAGAATAAGACATTACTCTGATTATGATGTTTACATGAGTTGCTCATAGATGATCCCTGTTCATATACCTGGTTACTGTTACCCAGGGCATGCATCGTTAAGCAGTCTTTTCTAGTTGTTGATTTCACAAAAATGTTTGTGAAAACTCCAAAAGGACGTTATGAGTCATGAGCAGATCAAAGATAAAACAAATAATCAACAGCTCAGTAACCTGCTGCTGCTGCTGCTGCTTTAAGAATAAATGTCACCAGGTCGACAAGTATGTTGTTTGCACAACCAGCACAGAGGCCTCTTGGCTCTTGTTGGTTTGGTGCTGCAGTGTTATGCAATGTCAGAAAATGAAAGAGTTGGTTGAAGAGCCCAAATGTTCAAACTGTCACACTTCATCATGTATTCTTACATTCTTGACTTCACGTTTGACAGTTAACAACAAACCTAATTTATAGATTTTGATATAAAGAAAATAAACAGTTTTTTTGTTTTACGTTAAATTTAAATATAAATGCACATTAGATAGTTACTTTACCCTGTACAATTTAAGTTTTCATATTGGCGCATTATATACAAAGATAAACACCAATATGTATGTTAAGGGGTTATATTGGTTGATATAATCGCTCAACTGATATATCGACAGGGCTCTAATCGACGTCATGCTCTGTCAGACACTCTCAGAATTGGCCACTTATCTGTCTCTCTCTCCTACAGGCTGAGCAGGTGGACACCATCACAACTCCGACCTTAGAGACGACCCTACCTTTTCCCATCTTCAGCCAGGAAGAGGTCACAAAGCACCGCTCCCTGGAGGATGGCGTGTGGGTCACTTACCAAGGTGGTGTCTATGACATCACTGAGTTTGTGGCCATGCATCCCGGTGGGAATAAAATCATGTTGGCGGCCGGTGGAGCCATTGAACCCTTCTGGGCGCTGTATGCTGTGCACAACCAGGAACACGTGTTGGAAATGCTCTCAGAATATAAGGTGAGCACATCTCCGGTGTCTGTTTATATTTGAACTGATTGTAAAAAGTGTAAAGTAGAAAAGGTGAAACTCAATTTTATTGCTAAAACTGTCATTTGTTAACAAAAACTACAGTTTAAAGACGTTCTTGTTCAACTTTGACCTGCTGTAGAAACCACATAGGGAAAATAACTCTTGGTTTTACCTCCGACTACATCTGTAGCTAATCTAACTGCACTCTTATCTTATATGTATCATATTTTTTGGGTGCTGCACAACAAATTCGGTCACTTTCTTTTCATTAAAACATTTTCTTTCATGAAAGCGTTCTATTCTATTAAAACATTCTATTCTATTAAACATTCTATTCTATTAAATGTATCTTGACCAACTGGACCTATTATTTGTGATGAGTATAAGTAGTGGATAATCATAAAATAATAATTAACTACAGCAACTGTATGAATAGAAAATTCATAGTTATTTAAGATCTTGAGATGTTAGTATTCTTTATTTTTCTGTTAATCTTCTGTCTCCCTTGTGGGGATTTCTTCGGACAGTTTCCTGCTGTAGTCTCACGAGGGCTCACTCAGAGAGTTTAACAGGGGGCTGGCCCAATAAGTTCAGGAGAATGTCCAGAATAACTGACCCTGAAATTTGAATCTCACACAGAGGCCCTCTGGATAATGTCAGGAGAATGTTCACTGCATGTCTGAAAGCAGTTTCAGGGTTTCTGGGAGATTTTATCCTGCTATCCTTATTTATTTTGTCCATCTTGCATTTGATCACTGAAGACAATAAGTGTGAAGCTTTACTGGACACTGTCAATTAGGAAAAATTGACAACTGTGGACTAAATCCTTACGCACCCTCAAGTGGCCAGTGAAAAAAATGCTTGATACATTTTTTTCTTTCAATCACTCTGAAAATATTCCTTTTAAAGTCACAAACACTGGAAACACTGAAACTGAGGCGCTCTGTCACCTCGCTGTCTTGCCAAATTGGCGTGTTCACCCAGGCGTCACCTTTCCATCACTGCCAATCAAATCCGGACCCAATAAATCCTGTGTCCACAGCAGACCCGGGAGAGACTGTCGATTGTATCCATTTTCTCATTTCAGACAATAGCCAGATGATAGCAGGTGTTGGTATAGAACAGCGGCTCATGTGATTGCTAGTGACATTGATGTGGTCTAATGAAATTCCTGTGTCTGGTTAATGCAAGGTCGGTGAGCTGAGTGCAGAGGACCGGAAGAAGCAACAGGCTGTGAAATCATCTGACCCCTACTCCTCCGATCCAGAGCGGCACCCGGTCCTGCACATCAACAACCAGAAGCCCTTCAATGCTGAGCCACCTCCTGAAATCCTCTCTGACAGCTACATCACCCCCTCGGCTTTCTTCTTCAAAAGAAACCACCTCCCAGTTCCTCCGGTGGACCCGGCATCCTACCAGCTCCATGTGGAGGGACTTCCCGGAGGAGCTCTGACGCTGTCTTTAGAAGATTTGAAGACTAAATTCCCCAAACACACGGTCACTGCCACTCTGCAGTGTGCAGGTAACCGCCGTTCTGAGATGAACACGGTCAAGCAGGTCAAAGGACTAAACTGGGGCATTGCTGCGATCAGTAACGCAACATGGAGCGGCGCTAACCTCAGGGACGTGCTGATGGCAGCTGGCTACGGGCCCAGATGTGGCCCAGTGGGCTCGCCATGTTCAGTTTGAGGGGCTGGACCATGATGTGACAGGTTCGACCTATGGTGCTTCTATCCCTCTGAACAAGGCGGTTAGTGAGGAAGGCGATGTGCTGCTGGCTTATGAAATGAATGGCAAGGAGCTTCCTGCCGACCACGGCTTCCCTGTTCGTGTTGTGGTGCCAGGCACAGTGGGTGCACGTAATGTCAAATGGCTTGGGAAGATCATTGTGAGCTCAGAGGAGAGCAGCAGCCACTGGCAGCAGAACGACTACAAGGGTTTCTCCCCCGGGACCGACTGGGACACAGTGGACTTCAAATCTGCACCGGCCATTCAAGAGCTGCCCATTCAGTCTGCCATCACCACACCGGCCGACGGTGCTGTGGTCGATCGGTCGGAGGAAGAGCTGATCGTTAAGGGCTATGCCTGGAGTGGTGGGGGTAGAGAGGTGGTACGTGTGGATGTTTCTCTAGACGGAGGAAAGACGTGGCAAGTGGCCCCACTGAGAACCAGTGACAAGGGACAAGCAGCCGAACTCTCACCTCCACCAGGACGAGCCTGGGCCTGGAAGCTGTGGGAGGTGACGGCTCCTCTTCCCCCTGGAGCTCAGGAACTTGAGATAGTTTGCAAGGCAGTTGACAACAGCTACAACATGCAGCCGGACACGGTGCCTCCCATCTGGAATCTGAGGGGCGTCCTGAGTAACGCCTGGCACAGAGTGAAGGTGAAGATCAGAGAGGATGAGGAGGAATAGACTCACTTCACATTCTGGTTGAAAACTTAAATCTGATATTTGGACTCAAATCATTGAAGGAAAAAAGAGCAGATTCACAGAGACCAAGCACACACAATATTTGTAAGTTTTTCAGCTAATACAGTCGACTGTTTTCAGTCTTGAATTTTTTATGCAGTCACAGTTTCCTGAAGGACTTGAACGGTTTTCAGCAGAACAAACCATAAGCTAAGTTAAAGGTTCTCAATAACTAGCAAAAGAGTTTTTATCAAGTTACGACTTCAATGAATTTGTGAGTCTGTAATATTTATAGAAAAGACACTATTTACTTTTGTAAACACCATCATCTTCTTAACATAGAGTTATAGTAAATACTATATTAAAAGAGTTCATCTGTATTATGTATTACCATACATAATAAAAAAGTTTGGAAAACACCTTTGGACCTAGTAGTACTTAGCTTACTTTAGTAAAGTTTTGAGCCCAATATTGTGTCATTATTTTAAATGAAGGCTACTAGAGATGTTTTTTTCTTTAGAGAGCACAGTTTACTAAGTGCAGACTCACCTAGGAAGCTTTAAAACAGCGGTAGCTGTTCCTTATCTGCAACTGTGACTTTGTTGATAACCTTTGCCACAGAACATGTTTTTCAGTCTGAGTCAGTGATTCACAGGAAGAAACTATGAGAGGCTGAGATAATCTACTTCTGCTCCCGTTCAGTAAATAACAGGTGAACTGTGACCTTTCAGTTTACCCCCCACTGTCTCCAGATCCCACTGTGAGGACTGAGGCAGAATTTAGTCGCTTGAAGACATTTCTGAAGCTCAGTTGAGACTTGATCTGTGTCACAAAGGCCTTCATGTTTTGTGTCAGTTTTCTGAGCGGAGGTGAAACAATGATTTAGATCAAAGTGTTGGTACCTTACAAGGAGACAGAAAAACAGAGGAATGTACTACGAAGCAGGATTTGCAGTCAGTGAGGAAACCATAGGTATAATTCTGGATTTTCCGTCTCACATTAGGGGCTCATTTCTTAAAACCAGTCCACAGCCCAACTCCTGATCAATCAGATCAATAGATAACCACCATGCCTACAGGATCCTTAAAGGGATAAACGAGTGTTTCTTTTATATTCAAGTTATGTGAACATGTTTATATTTCACCTTGTTGATCTTCACTATCTACTTTAACCAAATTGACCTGCAGGTATCTGTGTTTCTCCTCATATCTTATCATGTTTTATTTATGGCTCTGATAATGTTGCTGGTACTTTAACAATGAGTCTGGGTGTCTTGTTCTGTTAGGAGTAGGGAAGATCTGTACATCTCTATGTTGGGGGCCTGTTGCCTTGGACTTCTCAATCATCTGAAATAATTTAATGAAGATTAAAAACATAATTTACCATATTGTATTGATTAAACAGAGACCAGGAAGCTGAAGATTGTATACACATTAATGTACCAAAATCATGGTGCATTTCCTGGATTTTTTTTTCTTTGGTACAAATGTAAATTAAAATGGTGAAACTATTTTTACATAATGATTCTTAAATGTGGCAACATAATAAACAGGATATAAAGTGATTCAGAAGCATCTTGTGAAATGATATTGCAGCTGGCAGGAAGCTGAAGGGGTGAAAGAAGGGACAGCCGTTTAAAGTAAAAGGTTCAAAACTACAATAATTTGAGTAGCAGGGATAGTTCAGGTAGATTTCCAACAATATAATAACCCTGAATTAAAGCTACAGTCCATAATTCACATATCTTAATGAATTGGGAGGTAGGATGTTGTCATGGCGATGCCTACCCCGGCCTTTTGCCCTGAGAAGAGATTAAATAGCTGCATGTTCTTATTTAAGTGGCTCCATGCCTGATAAATGCAGTAGGACTTAATTGTTTACCTCGAAGTGGGAAGTTTTCTGTTGTTTTTCTTTCTGATCTGTCTTTGACTCATACATGACTAGAATTCTGGTCAGCAGAGACACATATTGATATGGTTGTTCGAACTGTGATATTCTGTTGATGAAAACCATGATGCTGGTATGAGTACCACCATAAACTGCTCACTAAGACTTAGGAGAAATGACAGATGTTTTAAGAAAATCATTTAGGAATCCCATTAAATATATATTGGTCTATTGCATAAAACTGGACCAAATGCTTTACAAGCTGCTCATGCTCAGTTTTCTGTTTCATCAGATTACCTTGTGTCTTTCTTCCTCTGCTTTTGGGTGTCAAAAGCAGCCTCATTAAAAAACCTCATTCTTGTATATTGTCTCTCATTTTTCCTTTCTCCTCGTCATTAACCACAAATAATTACATTACACTACATTACATCACATGTCATTTACATGTCATTTGGCCTAGGGGTAGAGTGGTCGTCCTAAAACATGATGGTTTCTTCCCTATCTGCATGCCGCAGTGTCCTTGGGCAAGATACTGAACCCCTAAAAAATGGTCCCCCATAGGTGTTGAATGCAATTATCGGTAAAAATGATTCTGTCGAAACAATAACAGAAAACAGATAAAGCTGATTCTTACTCTCACTGCTGTAAAGGTCACAGAGAACTGAGGATGGGTCACTGAATAAATCACGTTTGTATTTGCGGAGCCCTTTTCAAGCTCAAGCACAAAGATCTTCCAAACAAAAAAGAAGAAATAAAATCTGGAGGACACACACACTTTGGAATATGAAAGCATATAAATTAACAGCAGTATACATTACGTATAAAATGGGTATGAATAAAATTTATCAAAAGATATGATTATATATTATAATTATAAATAGTATAAAATATCTTTCTCTACTGAGTATGTACAGAAGATCAATACAAATGCATCAAAGCTCTAAAAAAAAGATAAGCAAACAAAAGCGAGACAGTAGATGAAAAACATTTCTTTTCACTCCTGGAAAATCTGGACTTAACTTCACAAGTTGGCACAAGAAGACAAACTCCAGTGTGTTGTCTCAGGTTTTAGTCTGTGTAGTAACTCTGAGGTCAGATGATGCCAACCGAGCGATGACATATGGAGAGCAGCTGTTTAACCAGCTAAAGCTACTGTAACATTCATTCAGTCTGTTCTACAATTTTGCAAGAATATAGGTACAAATACACAGGAAAAGTACCACTTAGTAAACGTTTATCATCCATAATTTATCATGTATAATCAATGTAGACTTTAAGTTGATCGAAGTGCTAGATAAAATCAACATTTCTATAATAATCACAGGTTTGACTCACTGGCTTGCTCAGATGTTGTGATTCAAGCAGATTTTGCTGACAGGGTTAAAACTAAAGTTGTCCTCCCTGTCAGAAATAGTTAAGAGAAGTTGCTGATCAGAAATCCACTTATTCATTCCACCTACTAAACGTCCACTTCCACTTATTCAACATGAAACAAAAGACATCAGCATAATATCTTGCTTCCACTTTTCTGATTTATTTTAAAATAAAGGTTACTTTACACAATCATCCAAATTAAAAGAGTGACTCCACTGGTTTCAGACTCAGACTTTATTGTTGCCAAAGCTCCTTTTTAATACAAACCAAGCTGCAGGCGAACAGCTGATGTTGAGAGTGTTAAAATCAAATGGGAACAATATAAAATGATTACTCCTCCTCATTTAGTAATTGTTCATCCCTCCAATATTAATTAATTGAGCTTTAATATTCATAGTTTTCTTATTCTTTGTTTGATTCCTCAAAAAATAATTCATGGCTCTAGATGGAAAACAACCAGCAATGTTTAGGGGACGGATATTTATGAGTGTGTGCAATTTTGTCAGTCTAAACCATAAGAAGAAAACATATGCTGTTGACAACATTTAATAACACACCAAACCTATTTACCCCAAGTTACCTGTGAGCAGGGATGGGCCCAATAATTTGAGTTGGAGGTGTAAACATAGATATTTGTCTAAGATGGGAGCTGTGTGGGGACAACAGGAATGTGGAGATGGAGGGTGAGGCCCCTGTTGTGGTTTAAGCCCATAACTGAGCTGTGATACAAGCACTGTTGTATCAACACCAGGGATCAACACAAAGGTTGTGATCCTGAAGGAATAAGGTGGGTTAATTCTCTGTTGTCAGTGAAAGCTGAACCGAATCTCTGCACTGAATCTACAGCCGGTGAAGTGTGTCCACCGCTGCCGGAGCTGCTCGTCCCCTCTGAACAGCTGCAGCAGCAGACGAGTTGGCCTTGGCTCAACTGGCTGCTCTTGTAATCCTCATTCTTCAGAGGTGGATCATCGTAGCCACAGAGGTGACTCACGCTCCGGGCTGAGTTAAAAACGGCAGGGGCGCTCTCAGAGCAAATAGAGTCTGCCGTGGGACTGTGGTGAGCACTTCTCCAGCCCTGGATATCTGGGTCGGAAGCCGCTGATAAAAACTTGGAGATGGACTACGCAAGGCTGCTGCTGCTGGTGCTCAACCTCAGTGGAGCATTCAGTGCTGTGGTGCAGTGGACCGAGTTGAATGAGGCAGAGGTAGGATGATGGATAACCTGCATTCAAAGATGCTTTGTCTAACCAGCAAGAACACACGTGGCATTGTATATAGAGTTTTATTTTCTTCTTGTACATTAACAGGCTTATTTGAGGCAGTATGGCTACCTGGATGACTCTACTGACCCAGAGGACCCTGGATACCTGGAAGACATCATCGGTGCTCTCAGGTAACACACACAGGTTAATACCTGAGACAATACTCCCACTCTCTGACACGGTGGAGGTGGGCAGCTGTTTGATTTTCAGTTTGCAGATGTTCAGTCTCCTCTTGTGTGCAGGGTCCTCCAGAGGGTGAACGATCTGCCATCTACTGGAGAATTGGATGACGCCACGCTGGACCTGATGAGACAGCCCCGCTGCGGCCTGGACGACCCATTCAACAAGAGGTTTCACAAATACAGAGTGATGGGTGGGTCTGAACATCGGCGCTTATAACATTAATTTCTCTCTTTAATAAGTTCACAAAGGTGGCTTTGTAAGAAAAATACCATCAACTCCTTTTCGTGTCCACGTTCATTAGACTGAAACTGGGATCAAGTAGATAATTTAATTACTTTGAAGCTCAGTATAAATTCACCTCTTAAACGTCCCAGTTTGACTTCAGTCTTCATTTCCAGCAGAGTGGACGGATTTAACTTTAACAACTATGTGGTAAGTTGTCATAAACTGGAAATGACTGAATCAGCCACACCTGCACTGTAAATCTGATACACACAAAGTTTATGATAAGGTTTATGATAATGTATTGTGTGTCATCTTGTAAACCAACAGTGGTTATTTAAAATGTAAATATAACATAACTGAAGTGGCTTTCAACAGAGCACATATTTCCACTGAGGCCCCGGAAATACAATTCACATCTTAAAGAGATATCTTTGAAGAAAGCAGGCAACGAAATCTGGATACACTCCATTGTCTGGATACAGGGCAGAATTTAATGGGTTCTTTCTTGCGCAATATCTCATTCTACCATCAAGTTCCATGGAGATCTGATAAGTAATTTTGGTGTAATCCTGCCGACAATCAAGCAAAGCTACAGACTGCGGCAAAGGACATAACCTCCTTGGAGATAACAACTTAGAAACGATAAAATAATACCATTCAGTTTCAGTTCATTCTTTCGGTTCTCAAGAGACTGACCAATTTCCTGTGTTAGTGGTGTTTTCAACCCCTACACGTATCGTAAAAACAAGTATGTGATCAGGAGCGTTTCAAGGGCCCAGGGCAAAAAAGACCTGAGGGCCTCAAATCTAAGCAAACACGAACACGACACCAAGCCCGATAGGTCTGATCTTTAAAATAAATCTTTTTGTATCAAAATTACAAAGTGCAGGCTGTGCACACACATATATATAATAGTAAAGTAGTAAAGTTTAAGTGGTTTTGGTACAAAGCATCAGAGGATTTAAAGTGGTCCCATTCATGACTGTGATACAATGTGATGGATCTATAGAACATGTGTTGTAGAAGAGTTGGGGAAACCAACTCAGACAAAACACTTTTGGATAAGCAGCAATAGGATCGGCTGGATGCTCTTCCTCAGGGAGCAGCGCTAATACTTAAATATCTAACGACTTCCTATTTGTTCTGTGGCTTCATGATGAAAACACTTTGTTTGGAGTTGATGTCTTGTCTCAAGACTGTTTCCTGAGATCGAGAGTCTCGATGTAGTGATTCTATAAAACGCTTCCTCTCTTTCAGGTCATTGGAGGAAGAGGAGTCTGACCTACCGCATCTACAACTTCACACCTGACATGATGAAGGCCGAGGTCAGGGCAGCCATCCGCTCTGCCTTCAACTACTGGACTGAGGTGACTGCACTGACCTTCAGAGAGGTCGACTATGGCCGAGCGGACATAAAGATCTCCTTCCATAAGAATGATGGCCTCTGCGCTGTCCCGTTTGACGGCCGAGGTGAGTGTCCTCCATCAGCAATGTGTTTACTGTCCTTTGGCCTCATACTGACACACTTGGTTTCTCTGGACCACCTGCAGGTCACGTCCTGGCCCACGCTGAGTCACCAGAGTCGGGTATTGTTCATTTTGATGAAGATGAGTTCTGGACAGAGGGGTCATACTATGGCACTAATCTGCGTATTGTGGCGGCCCATGAAATCGGCCACGCCCTCGGCTTGGGTCACTCCCAATTCAAAAGCGCTCTGATGGCGCCGGTCTACTCTGGTTACCGTGCCAACTTCAGGCTGCACTCAGATGATGTGAGAGGCATCCAGCGGCTGTATGGTGAGTGTGTTTCTACATGATGGTGGCAAGACTAAGTGGGACTATAATAATTTGATCATACTTAGCATTATTGAAACAAAACATAACAACACATATTATACTAAATACTCTGTATATTTAGTATTCAATAAAAAACTAAACAGTGAGTTTCAAGAAGAGATTTAAAAGAAGAAAGTGAGTTCACTTGCCTGAGTTGCAGACAGGCAGTTCAAGAGATGAGGGACCCGAGCAGCAAAAGCCCAGTTACGCCCCCTGTTGGAGGATCTTAGGCATCTATTACAGCTGGAGGCCGGAGCCTGACACAACAAGCAGCTGGTGGCTGACACTTGGATGGAGTCTATAGACGCAGCTGTTGACCTCCAGCAAGGGTTATCCTAAACCTCCTCATGAGGCTGCTGCTGTCAAGAAATTGACCAAATATGTGTTTGCAGTAGTTTGTATCCACTACACAGTTTGTCCAATGAAAAGTTTATTAACATTTTTTCCTGCTCAGTGCATATCCTGGTCATTTTTTGAATGGAAATTAAAGGGCTACAATTGTAAAAACATTTAATAACGATGTATTTTTTCATACCAATGCTATCGGATGCTGAACTGCTTGCTTATTATTTCATCATAACTGAGGCTTGTCCGCTAGAAATAAAGTTAATCTATACCAACAAAACGTATTATTAAACTTAAAATTATTAAAACATTACTTTTAATTAAAGGTTCATTGTGGAAAATGTAGTGACATCTAGTGGTGAATTTGAATGTTGCAGCTGACCCCCCCCCTCATTTCACCCTCCCCTTCCAAACATGAGAGAGAATCGGTGGTAGTATTTAATATAAAGGACCCATTCTAAAGAAAACAACAATTTGTACAATTTAGATGAAACACACTAGTGAAAACATCACTTAGATTATTTTATATTAAATATTTGCCAATAGATCCCTTTCACCTAATCTTACACACTGGACTTTTAAATGAAATGTAGTACCACACTCAGACTTTTTAAACTGAGCCAAAAAACATTGTTGGAGCAGTTTTCAAATGACAAACCATGGTCAGCATGCATTCATCCTAAAACTTGTATATTCTCTGTTTTATAGGAAAACGCATAACCAGCACTTTGGCCAGTCCAACAAACCCAGAGAGTCTGTTTCCCACAGAGAGCAGCCATGAAACTCTCAACATCCCTGACCCCTGCACCGCCACACTGGACGCCATCATGTTGGGTGAGTCACAGAGAAGAGGAGGAGGAGGAGGAGGAGGAGGAGGAGGAGGAGGAGGGGCCTGTGATGCCTGCATCACTGGTAATAATGTATTAGCTCAAGGAGACTGAATCATTGGGAGGCGACAGGTGATCCTTCCTAAAATTCGTCCTCCTCATTTTCCCAACAGTGATTTTTTGGACTTCAAGTCAATTAGGACACAATGAGACATGTTACAAAAAGAATGAAGATCCTTCTGTAATGTTCCATCAGGTCCTTGGAGTAAAACCTTTGCGTTCAGCGGTGACTATATGTGGACGATCTCAGACCTGGGACACAACACACCGATGAGAGCTGACAGGCTGTGGAGGGAGCTCCCTGGAAACCTGAACGCTGCAGTGCACTCGCAAAGAACCAACAAGACGTACTTCTTTAAGGGTACAGTTGTTTCCCTGTACAACTAATACTACGTTCAGTTCTCCAGCATGTGTAAATGATAGCCTGTTTCTGGTCACAGGAAATAAAGTGTGGAAGTACACCAGGTTCGTGCTGGACTATGGCTACCCTAAAGAGGTGAAGCGGATTCCTCCTAACATCGACGCAGCCTTATTCCTGGAGAAGAACAAGAAGCTGGTCTTTATTAAGGTATCTATGATGCAGCCATGAGTCACTGAATCCATGTTCTTGCAAAACCCCTCTTATCTTATTCTTTACTTTGGTTTTGGCCTGTTCAGGGCTCAGAGTACTGGCAGTGGGATGAGCTAAAGTACAACAACTTAGGTCTGTACCCCAAACCGCTCTCCATGCTCTTCACCCGCGTTCCGCCCAACGTGGACGCAGCCTTCACCTGGACCAACGGCAAGATCTTCTTCTTCAAAGGGGACGAGTACTGGCGAGTGAATGAGATGCTGAGAGTCGACACAGGATATCCACTGAGCAAGAGGACGCGCTGGATGCGATGCTAGGAGTTGACCATCAGGGGGCATCAGGCACTAAGAGGTCTACAGCGGGGTGCTGGTTCCACTCCAGGGGCATTGACATGACCATGCAACCTCAACAGCAGTGATTCATTGTGAAATATTATCCAACATGAGAAAAAAAGCAACTTTTATTCCTGGTTCTGATTACCAACTTCTCCCTCCCTCCGACGCAGGCAGATTTGTTTTTGCGAGGCTCACTTCTTGAGCACAAATGTGTTTTTGTGACCGAGACTTACGTAAGCCCATCGATGATCTCAGGGAGAAATCAATTGAGGCCTTCTGTTTCTCTCTCCAACATATGTGTTGGATTATGTGTCTTAATAGTTTCAGTAAGATGTAATACGATGATGGGAGTGTTCACATTTCTGTTCAGGCTTACACTTTTTTGTTAAACCAGCTTCTTGAATAAATGTTCAGAGCTCCTCTGCTTTACTAAACACTTCAACTATAATCTCATTAATCACAAATCCTGTGGATCTGTGTGCAGCTTCTTCCTAAAGGGTGAATCAACCGTTTTGTAACGTTACACACAACATTAAGTCAGCAGTAAAG
Source organism: Pseudopleuronectes americanus (assembly GCA_038501795.1). Taxonomy (NCBI): domain Eukaryota; kingdom Metazoa; phylum Chordata; class Actinopteri; order Pleuronectiformes; family Pleuronectidae; genus Pseudopleuronectes; species Pseudopleuronectes americanus. Next base: position 13,117,363 of record CM076717.1, on the reverse strand, counting down.
CTATCCCTCTGAAAGCAATGAGCTCTTCGCCACCAAAGTGACTCCACATTGACACTAAAAAGGATGGAGAAATATCTTATGTTCACAATGATGAAAGGCCGGCCTGTGCTGCATTGTGTTTGTCTGCAAAAAAAACCCTTTGGTCGCGCCATGGCAACCCCGACCAATTGCAGAGTAGGAAATCCTCCTCATGACCTCTTTAGTGCCGATGAAAAGTAGAGCTAGTAACGGTGCCAGTGTTGCTAAGAGCCCGAGGAGACAAACAGTGCAACTGAGGCGACAAGTGAAAACTATTATTCTTTACTTTTTTATCAAACACATTTATTTCTCTTTGAAATTTCTATCAACAGATATGTACAGATTCAGGTCACAAGTGCGTTGTCCCTGCAAAAAAGAAATTTAAACAAAGAAAAAGTGGATAATTATTTTAAAAATCTACAAATTAACAACAAACATGCTTTGTTATTCAATATCTTTTTGTCAACACTAACAGGTACTTGCCCATAACATAAAATAAATTATAAAACATTTACTCCACAAGTGGCAGTCTAAGGTCTTCACTGTATCCTGTCTGGAGTTACACTGCAAAAACAGAGCAGGGTCACAGAATTATTAGAGTGCTGCTAGAAAAAGTTCCTGCTAAAGTCTTGTGCAAAGGGCTTTCAAATACCGACAGTTCAGTCTGTTTGCATTTAGTTTTTGCTTCACTTTGTCATAGTTGTGGCCAAACGTCATCTACAAGTACTCACTCACCACACTTCATCTATAAAAGTACACAAAATCATAAATCCATATGACCACAGCGTTCAACAGAAAGGCATGTCATAACACAACACTTGATGGCAATAACTCTTTAAGTACAGTACATGTAATGTCTATTAAACTTCTTTGTCATATTCACTACCAAAACAGATAGACACCTGCTGTTGAGGCTCGTACTTGCTGTTATGTATTTAATACACGATGGAAGAAAATGGAGGACCTTGCTTTACTTTGTTAGTGTCTGTTTTTAAAAGTTTCTCTGAGAAACACAGTGGTTGTAGCGTTCACCAAGCAGGAGCTTGACACTTCCTCTTACTCCACAAAAAGCAGCATTCTTTGTTTTCACCGACACACTGATGAGGAGAAAACCCATCCTCGCTCCCGATCCGTTTGATAAGCACCCTCAGCGGAGTGGAGCAGCTTATGGGTTCTACTCTACATTGGCGAGACACTGCTGAAGAACCGGAGTGCATTAGGGAGTCCCTCCTTATCTCTGTGCTGCTCACACCCTGACGACGGGGGTTGTAGCTGTGAGGGGCACAGTGGAGCCGGTGTCGTACTCCAAGTCGATCATGGTGTGGTTGGCAGTGCCCAGGCTGCTAAGGGAAGTGCATGTGCCCATTTGTCTGTCTCGAAGACTTTGAAGGTAACTCTGAGGGCAAGAACAAGACAGGGAGAGATGAGTGAGGTGCACAAAAATACACACAACTTAACCAAGAAACAATCCTGTCTTTTCTATTGCACTACTCTGGTCTTACTGGTAAGCATAACAATAACCAGCAAATACAGCACACGCTATTCTGGGTGACACTGACCGGTGCCAGTAGATCCCCAGCGTAACGTTTCACTGGGGTGGGTTTACGACGGTATGTGCCTTCCTGCCCACCTGCCTGCTGGCGCTTCTTGGCGTCTTTTTCCCGAATCCGCATCAGCTGGACTCTCTTCTGTCGCCGACTGATTACAACTAAGAGCAAAGGGAAAATGAAATGAAGTATATTTGAAAATCCTGACTAAAATATCTGGGCCATCCAGTCCGTACTTCTTAAATGAATATCTAAACCATATTGAAGTATTGAAGTTCTTACTTAATTAGAGGAACACAAAGCTGATATTCTTCAATTTAATACTTTTTTGCAAAATTAGACAAAACAGGAGGATTTTCTGACTTAATAATTATCTTAAATTAAGCAGAGCTGGTTGGTTAAAAGTAGACATGAAATGGGTGCAGGTTCATTTGAGCCTTTAAGGTCACATTTCAATGCATCTTTATTATCAATGTGGCACTTATTTCTCCCCAGGAGCTGTTATCTCTTATACCCCTTAGAGTTTGTTTTTAACAGTTTTTTTCTAGTTAGCTTGCTGGGAGGACAAGATATTGTGAGATTGGACGTTTTTCAAAATGTCCTTGTTTTCTCAGAGAATAGTTCACGAATCTTGATGAAAGAGATCCAGGCACTTTAAGGAACTGATATCAATGCAATTTGGTGCGGCTTGAAAGGATTTAAGGGGTTGTTGGGCCTTGGTGGAGGTATGTGCTCTACTGAGAGCCATTATCATCAATTTCACAAGGTTTGAATATGTGTATATGGTAAGGTTAGGCAAAAAATGAAATTACCCTGAAACAAACTTTTGAATGTCCCTTTTTTGCAGAAATCCCTTGGGAAGACATGTATTTTTTTTTAAGAATTAGCAAAAGGGAGAGTTAAGGTAAAAATATGTCTCTGATTGTCTGTTCTCTCTCTTAGCATATGTCTGGTCAGCCATGTGATCACTTAAAACTCATCTTTAATGCTACATCTTCACTTTAAGTACAAATAGGTTGCTTAATAAATGTGGTTACGTGTGATTCTCAAACGAGTGTTAAATAAAGGCAATCACCCAACTCAGAGCATCATTATATTTCATCCTCACCCTCAGTGTGTGAGAAGCTGTCATCCGTCAGTTTCCACTGGACCAGTACTCCTATGAGGCTGAGGGCGGGCCAGATGCCCCATAATGACCCAGCTGTACCAGCAGAGAGGTGGTCCGGGCGTGAGCCGTAGGCACTCATACACGTGTGTGCCCAGTGCCAACATCTCCACAAAATAATCAGCACACACTGTCATGATGGCTGCCCCGAACACGGCTGTGGAAAGCATGGTGAAGAGCTTCTGCCACTGCAGCGTCAGCACGGCAAACAGCATGCCTGCTCCTAGGAGAGAACCCAGCGGTACCCAGACTGTGGTTGGGGTGTAGAACTGGTGGGTGACCAGCAGAGCAGCGAGGGCCAGGAGGAGACCCAGTAGCAGGCCAGTCATGAAGAGGCCGACACTTCGCACCAGCATGGTGACCAGGCCGCACAGCAGGCCGATACCGAGGCCGATACCAGCACTGGCCTCTACGCTCAGCTGGGTGTCCAGCACGTGCTCCTTGTGGCACAGCAAGAAAATGATGACAGAGCCAAACATCAGGCCCGACAGGAACATGACAGCCTTGAAACAGCGGTAACCTGAAGGAGGAGACACAGGAGAAATCTGCAATGAAGAACTGAGAGTTGAAAGGAACAGGACAAATGTCAAGGAGCCTATTACATAACCCTAATATAAATCTATAGGCATGTAGGGTGTGACTGTGTTATGTCATCCTGTGTTTCAGCTTGCTTGATGTCAAGGCCTTTGACAGGGCAGGGAGCCTCACCAAAGAAGCAGTAGATGATGCCAAACAGGCAACACATGGAGCAGATGACGGCAGGGATGACATCATAGTTCCTCTCTATGTCCAAGCTACAGGCGTCGACCTCGGCTATGCCTGCCCCCGCCCCTTCAGGGCTCAGCCCGGTGGGATCTGCCATTGTGGCTGAACGTGGAAGGTTTTGGGGCTGGCGGAGGTTTGGGACAAGGGTGGAACTTCCTGTGGCGTTAATTAAGGTTCATCTGAGCAGGTTTGGTGACTGCAAGAGAAGAATAAAATGTGGATTAAATAAAGATCAGAAAACGTGGCTGAATCTTGAACAACTCAAGAACTCCAGCGGTACAGGTGGGGTGTGAAATCTTCAGGGTCAACTGTGACTTCTTCCTCTCTGCTCTGTATGTGCAGCTGTCACAAACTCAATACACAAGCTATGCAACTCAGCACAACCCTGTATTTCTGGGCACATACACAAGCATCTCATTCACTCACAATAATCCATTTGCCAAGACCCCATCTGGCTCTGCTTCCTCTCGGACATGCAGGGGTCATGAACTCGGAGAGTCGTGAAGAAGCCACACTTAAATAAAGAATACCTGCACCAATGCCCAACAGTCCCATTATGATAAACGTTTTAATCCACTTTGTTTCTGTCAGTTCATCAGTTCCCTAGATGCGCCCGATTGAATCGTGACTAAATTATTCCCTGAGAAATCACTGAAAATGTTGAGAAACACCCGATCTCACAATATTAAAGAAAGAGATAAGAAAGTAACCTGATCCACATCAAAATGTACTGAGTTCTTTCCTGACCCATAACACATCCTTCCACCAAGTGTCATGGTTACACATCGAGGAGTGTCTACATAATTTGCGAACTAACAAACAGACAAGTAAACAAATCAACACAGTTTGAATCCTGATGGTTCAGCTGCTACGTTTGTAAGTCATTTGGAATCTTTATTTTTATAACTGTAATGTTGCTTAGCCACTTTAACTTAATACTTATGGTAAAGACACAAACATACTGTAACTGTCAATTGATTATACTAACTATTGGACAAAATGACTGCAGGGCCACAGATGTTACTGCCCGGTTAAAACCATCTAGCGCTCTTGAAAAATGACATATGGCATTTAAGCTGGCAGGCCTGCAGAGAGCCACAGCGCACTGCAGCCGGGCTCACGGCTTATGGGTGGACTGGTCTTTGTGAGAACGCTGGCCGGCCTCGTGCATGATCTCACCACAGCTGAGATCCGATTACAGCTAACTCACGTTTTCTGCTCAAGACAAACAGTCGGGAACACGCGGTCTGGCCTATTGTGTTTCACCAGATCTTTATTTTTCCCGTTCTGTCTATCTCCCACCTCTCCTTCTTCACCTGAACCTTTCCCCACATTTAATCTGTTGTTTTACTCCAGCACTGAAATATGACACTCGGCTGTGTAGGTTGTGTGTCCTGCCTAAGGATGACTTGACTTGGAAAAAATGAAAACTCATTGGAAAGTTTTGTCTTTAGTCACTCAAAGTTCTTTTGGTACCTATTTCTCTCCGTTTGTTTTCTATTACTGACGACTGCAATGTCTCATCTCCTTACTGAAAGAGAACTTTGGGGAAAAAATTGTTCAGCTAATCTGGAGACTTTTGTTTGGAATCTTTAGAGTTATATTACACCGTTGATATGTGTTGAATACGCATGCAGATATAGCTTAAGATAAAATGCTCAAAAGCCGAAATGATAAGTTCATTAATCAATTACTTGATTATAAAGTTTAATATGTTTTGGTTTCAGGTCCTTGTTTATTGGTTGTTTGGGTGTTGGACAGATAAACAGATAAAAATCAGGACTCTAGTAATTAATGGACACTTTTCACTTTTTTACAGATAAATCAATTTACTGTTCAATTGAGAAACTGGTTGGCAGATTAACTCCCAATGAAATAAGTTGTTGGTTGAAGCCTGATTAGTATACAGCTGAAGCACATTATGTTGTAATATCATAACAAATACACTTAAATTAAGAAAATACAGAGCAGGGACTGATATTTGCTATTTTGACCACTTTGCAACATACTTCATAATTTCAATTGTGAAATTACTTTCAATTTCTGCTTCATAGACCACCACATAATAATAATATTCTACGTACAGATTTTTTATTTCAACCTCTAATGTTTGCTTTCAAATAAGTCTGTGTGTAAAAATATCTAAACAGTTAAGATTTCTTTTTTATTCATTTACAGACTATTAAATTGCCTCATACGAAAGGATCAGTTTACACGTGCGTGTGGATGTTTGAGACTCTTTTTCCGCTCTCCACACCAAGCAGATTCACAAAAATATGCTGTGCTTAAGCATTGGTGGAAAACTGGGACATCTGGGCTTCCGGTGTATTCGTGTGTAATTTTCAAAGTCCGGGACAGGCCCAAAATAATATCTAGCCTTTCTAACAAAATAAGCAGCTTCTGGAAACGTCTTTATTTAGATTATATTCTTCAAATCAGCTCCAGACATTTTAAGATGTAAAACCAAACTTACTAAAGGTTACTATAAAAACTAACACAGGGGTCTGGGCACTATGGTGGATCAGTGGTTAACAAAGAGTTTGAATATGATGGCTGATCCAGTTTTTCCTGTTTGGAATTTACATACCACATCAACAATCTGTCAGAAATGCCTCTACCTCGTAGGAAATCTGGGTTAAACTCATAACCTCCGCTGTGAGTGCGTTGTCTGTGCATGTTGTGACAGACTGAACTCGCCTGGCCAAATAAGTCAGGGGACTCCAGCCCCCTTGTAACCCTGAACAGGATAGGGGGTTTAGAAAAACGTAACAGGAACTTCACTGTTGTGAACTTTTGTTTCCCTCTGGTTTGGGCGTCTCTGTGATCTCACTATCCCTGTTGGTGTTCCTCTCTTTGCTTCGAGTTGACCACAAGTTTGAATGGACGTATTGTGGTCAGCTTATTACATTTAGTTAAACCATGAGAATAAGTCAGCAATGCTAACAGGCAATAACAAAGGGCCAGCGGAGCCAGAGGAGCCAGACTGTGCTACTGGGTGCTGCTTTCTACCAGATATAATTTGTTTAATGTGTTATTTGTTTAAGACAGTTAGTGTGAACTAGTTAATAATTCATCATTATTTTAACAGTAATTATGGAACTTCTCATGCTTCTACATCCTCCTAATATTATCCCCTATGTGAGTCACGGCGGTGTCTAATGACTAGCAGGCTTGGGAGTCTATTGCTGACGGAGAATGGAGCCATTATGGTGCAAAACAAAAGACTCTGAGGCCCATACTGTGACCTCTAGTGGCACTCAGAGGAAACTGGGCGGACAAAAAGGGGATCATATAAAGATGGCTGAGAGCACCAAGGAAACCGGTAAATCTCAACTGTTTGCTTTTAAGATGGGCTCCAAGTATTTGCCATCAGGGGGCTGATGAGTGATTGGAGGGAGGGGGTCCTAACTAGAAACAGTCCATCTCAATGACTGAACTCTCTGGAGACAAAAAAATCCCCTGAAACTTCCAAGCGGAGTTTTCTACGAGCTGAAGTTGCCTGGTAACAAATTCAATGCGAGTCAACAAGACGGTAAGAGTCTACATTCATGCTAATAGGGCTGAACTTAAATAGCTGGATACTAGCATCAGCATGCTAACATGCTTAGAGCCATAATGTGAACATGTATAACATTTGCAAATAATATTAAGTGTTCAGCATTTTTGTTTTGTGGCTTAGCCTGCTGATACTAGCTGCATAAGACAATGCAATTTACTGCTAAGTTTGATGTGAATGTCAATCATTTTTAAACCCGAAAACAGGACACATTCAAAGGTAGCCCTGATGACAGTGGTTGGTGGAATATGATCAAAATGCTCAAAAGCTATATAATGTCATGTTCGTACAAGAGGAGAAAAAAGTCTGAGTATCACTAGTGTCTGCAGGATTCATTGTCTGAGGCACATGGATGTCTGTACTAAATTAAATCTAAGCCCATCGCGAAATTATTGAGATATTTTAGCATTAACCAAAGTAAGCGACCTACCGTCCAAGTTTTGCAATAGTTTCATTTCCAGTATTGACTAGCTTAAAATGTGTAAAATGTCAAATTAGGGAGTTTCAAAAAAAGCCTGCACACGTAGCTGTAGCTACACATAGCGTCAGTATGGTAATATGCTCACAGTGCTAATGCGGATCTTGCATGTTCACCATCCAAGATTAGCATATTCGCATGCTAATAGCAACATCAAGGCATAAATTACAGCTATGGCTAGTTGGAATGTCAAAAAGGTTTTTCAGATTTCAACAGCTTTGTGATGAGTTCATTTCCAGCATTGACAAGCTTGAACATTTGAGGCTTGAAACATGCCAAATGTCAAATGAGAGGGTAACAACAAAGGCCCGAACAGTTACAAAAAAAGAGCAGATTGCTCTCCAGAAGCAAAGTTAATTCCTATGGCACGTATCACAGACACTTGTTACATAGAATCACATAAAAATCAAACAAAATCGGACAGAGCACCAGATAAAACACATAAGGGGTGCAGATATATGACATACATATAGACTACTACATGTTACCTGCATTATTACGGGAACTGAGACCCAATGAGCATCAGCTATTGAAACATTATGTTGCCCTCGGCGAAAACTTGCCCATAAGCCCCCCCCTGAACAAACACTGTGGGTCTGAGCAGCACAGGCTTGAGTGCTCAGCTGCTGAGGGACAGGCAGGGTCGGCTCCGAGTTCCCCACATAGTGAATTTGGGTGTGTTTAATCAAGCAGTGGGCGTGAGTGTTCACAGCCAAGCATTCTGCATGTGTTCCTCCGTCTTGATGGCATGGGCCAGCTGAGAAGCTAAAAATCTGCAGTTACAGCCTGGCATCCTGACAACTTCACTAGGACAACTCTGCCAAGAATGTGAGATGCACCCATCGTCTGCAGTTGCAGCCATAAATCATACCATCTTCATCTGAGCACCCCGAGCAGCTGAAAGACTGATCAAGTCAGGACAGCTTCCTTTTCCTCCAAAGCAGGAAGCTCAGGACCAGATGAGGAAGTGGAGCATCAGGTTGCAGCAGGATCTAACCTTTGTGTTCGTGTCACACAACCATAGTTGGATCATCAAACCCAAAGCTTATTTCCAACTAATGACAACACATATCTGAGATAATATGGCGGGGGGGATCCAAGGTGGCTACCTGCACTGCAAACAAAGACAACTGGATCCAACAGCAGGAAAGGCAAACCTTGCTAAAAGAAGAAAATAATCTTGTAATCGTTCTGGCTCAGGCTAAACTATATGAACACTTACCATTGTATCACTAAGTGCCTCGGTTTGTGTGCTTGAGACGATTTCAGCTGGGTGTTTGGGCATGGTAGCTACTTAAGTGTTACTGTGACGTACCAACCTTGCATAATAAACAGCACACCACATGATTGTCATTCTATCTTCAACCAAGTTTCGTGATAATCTGTTCACTTGTTTTTGAGGGATCTTGCTCTCAAACAAACAAACAAATCAAACAACAGACAGACAGACAAGTGAAAAGAAAATAAAGCAATAAATAACCTTTCAATGGATATATAAGTTTTCCTTGCTTGAAAACCTTAGAGTGTGTGGCATAAGCAAATCAGCTACTTTTAGCTGTACAAACAATGCAGCGACAACTACACTGCATAGCCCATAGAATAGATTTGCATACACAGACTTGAGTCGTGGAATGTAGCTTGAGCGATCCCAGTGTGTTCTTATTGCATTGAGGGTGCATTCACAGCTTTAAACTTCTAGTTACATAACAAATATGCCATTTTAGGTCAGAGTATTTAGCGCAACCTCATCAGCGTGACTTCTATTCCCCTTGCCTGGCTCTTAGATACCACAAGGTGTTTTCTCTTCTGTCGGTTGTCTTGCCATGGTATCACATGGACTTTTCCTAGTTACCCGCTGTTCAACCCAAAGCAGTAACTAAAATTCTAAATAAGACATGAACCTTCACGCAAGAACTTACTACAACTCTCTGACAACATAAAATAATGTGTGCTGTGCAGCTGAACTTTCTTGAAGCTTTCTGAAGTCTCTTCATCATAATTCAAATATTTGTGACCATAGAGTCTCCAAAATTTAAGATTTCCTGCAAAACAATCTCTGATATTTTCCCTCTAATACTGATTTAATTTTTGCACAATGCAGTCGGGAGTTCCCAGAGTTTGTTCATTACCCAGTTATAAAAAACAAAATATTTTGATATTCTGCCATATTCTGCTGCACTCATTTGATTATTTCAGCCACACTGGTAACTGCAGGTCTTCAGTCTCTTGTCTTAAAGGACATTAAATGATCAGTCGGGTTTAACCCCATTTTCGCTGCCAAATCGATCGCCCCGCGGCCCCAGACCTCAATGATTTGTGGCAATAGTTTATTACTTCTATGTGACTTCTTTTCACTCATAATCTCTCCATCTCATGCCTGCCTGACTTCGGTCTAAACAATAGAGGCCATTCAACTCAACTGCAAAGAGCTACTTATAGTGACATGAAAAAAGATCAGAAACACAATGAGGGGCCTTTAGAAGGAAGTCACATGTCAGTAAGCACGTGTGTATGCTATACATCACAGCTACACATGGTCATTAACATGGTAAAAACCATACTAACAACTAATATCCCTCCACCGAGATAATGCTTTGTGCTGCAGTAAGCTGGAGATGAGAACCAGCAGCAGAGGAGGCAGCGCACAACGTGTGCAGTAAGGAGGGGCAGTTCCACAACACTCCATTAGGGTTTGTGGTGGAGGGCAACATTTAGTAGGCGGTGTGGTGGAGTCTGATGTCCATACGTTAGTGAGTACATGATGGTGTTGCACTGTGTAAGGGATCATTTATGTTGCTGATGAACAGCTAGTTGGCGTAGAGAATCTAAATTTGCCCATCCACCGAGGAGTTTGTATTTTAGCAAGACACCAACACGCTTAATTATGTCCAGGCATGTTTTGAGCTCCCTGTGAAGATGAGCCGGAATCAATTCAATGAGGAATCATATTACTACTAAAGTGTTTATTATAAAGCTTTACTAGGCTGTTATCAAACTTCAGATTTTATTGCAAAACACAGAGTTTATTAATTTCCAAGAAACAGACAAAAAAGAAATCAAACTAACCACTTATTGAATTGTGATCGTTTTTGGCACAAGGGGAGTAAGGACGCAGTGTTGGTTTAAACCTCCATGCAGTGCCTATACGTCTGCAGCTCTCCCATTGCAGCTCTATCATTTAGAGCAACCCTCTTTGTCAAATTCCAGCCTGCAATAATTGTACCTCCTACAGCGAATCTCACGAGCCTAAAATATCACGTATGTCTGTCCTTTTCTAAGCGAACGCAACACCCACTCCATAACGATAACCAGTGGTTAGGGCCTATAAGTAGCCTATGAAGGGGTGTTTTAAAATGACTGGTATCAGTTCTGTGTGGTTTCCATGCGACAATGGGGCTTTTCTTGCACCCAGGAGTCTCCGGCTCATTCCCATTGCAGAGTCTAACACAAACTCTTGTTCTTCACATCAGTTCCCAGAGTAAGGCTATTTCTGGGACAATCATTGAAGAAGAAGCCGCTAGGTTGGGTGGGTTACTTGTTAATTATATGTAAACTTTTTCCTTCTCGAAGCTCTTACTCAAACTCCAAATGACCTCTGTGTTACTTTCATAACTGTAATGGACACAGGGAAGAAAAATGAATAGCTAAAAGAGACAACAAAAGGCATTAAATAGCTGGCACAATTTAGTACTTTTCTGCATTCTTTTCACACCCATGATTCACTTTTCATTAAGACAAGAAAGTCAGAGATGCAGAGTATAGGAGCCTCCTTATTCTAAAAACCACAGCAATGAGTCCACCAGTTATTGTACAGTACAGCTCTTTGTTAACGCTGCTCTTATTCATAATGACAAGGCCATAGCTCATCATTATATAGATTTGTGGACAGATTCAAGGGGTCAGAGCACATGGTCTGACAGAGCTGGAGTCATAACCTAACAAAGCTGAATACTTCTGATAAAAATTCGGATTAACAATCAATGCTCAAACAAGCATCATTGTCAAAGTACGTGAGCATCTCTGATGGCTTGGATCTTAAATATATGTAGGTAGGTGACAATTCTGAACACGACTCTGCCATTTCTTCAACATACTCTGTATAATACTGAATTAATTAATTTGAAAGTACAGTAACCACTGGGACAATGGGATTGGAGTCCGCTCTTACTATTATGAAATGATGATTGTGTATTTACTTTTACTTCATACAACGAATCATAGAGTTAACCAATGCCTCCATGTCTGTAAAGTATGAAACCGTAGTACGAGAGGAGGCCGTCAAACACCTTAATTAAAAGAATAAACCTTCGCCTATGGCTCTGTTGTCTTAAGCGGGGGAAAAAGGCTGTGTGTGTTTTCAGACGAAAGCAGATGCTAACACAGCAATTACCCAAACTTCAAATTAAAGCTCGTCCTCATAAAATAGGAATTCCTGCCTTGCTGAGCGATGAAGCTGTCTGCTCAACAGCACTCCCTAGAACGCTGCTAAAGGTCTTGTTGAATGTCATATTGTGTGGTTAGGTGTTTAATATTCTATAAAAACAAAACCTTGTGTCGGTGCTAATTAAAAAGGTCCCAGGAAAAGCTCCATGTGCAGTGTAACTTTCATCCAGCCCTGTTCTTCATGCCTGCTTTCCTGCTTCCTCTTTTTTTATTCCCAAGGCAGAGAAGGGTTTCCTTTCTAGTTTTTCAAAGGGGGCAAAACCATCTGGTGCAGGCTAACGGAGTAGGTCAAGTAGATTTTGGGTTGGGGGCTGGAGTTACCGAGTCACTGTAACTACAAACCGCTCTGCCCCAGTACAGACAGTCCCGTAGGCTGTCATCACATTGTCCCGAAAAAAGCCAAGAGGCACTCCCAGCCTGGATCACAGAGCAGAACCACAGGGCCGGGGGCCTTTTGAAGGCGAGCGTTGGGCCATAGAGGAAAACATACAATAAAGGAGGTTTGTGTATAGCGTTTGAGGATGTGCAGACACGAAAAGAAGTGAGAGACAACAACCTGTGGAGTCAGAAAAATACAAATGATCGCAAGGAACATTCGACTGCTGTCAGTTTCTTTGCAATCTGCTGCAAGTTGTTATCCAGTGAAAGCAGAGCACTGTAGGACTTTGGTCTCAATGGCTGGTTCAGTGCACAACCATAAAGCCCTGATTATCCTGCATCATTATGTCTTTGTCCTCAAAGGCTGACGGATAAGTTGAATTATGTCCCTCAAGTGTAAAAATACTTTAAAACTGAAAGTGGGGGAGCAGCCATTGAAGCAGTCTGCTCGGCCTATAGATACGTGTTATTACAAACCGTGATCAGCCATCATTGGGTGGAGGAATCACTCAGCTATAATCAATCAATCAACCAATCAATCAATAAATCGATCACTGCTCCCTTTTCACGGCAGCCATTTTGACATGAAACAGTCTGTTAATTAAGGCTCCATCTAAATAGAGCACGACCTCACGTCACACCTGTGTTTACCTCTTATTTCAAGTCAAAATGGCTGTCGTGAAATGGCTCTATACTGCTGATCAATATCCAGGTATTTAGTTACAGAGACTAAATAAAAACATATGAACACATGCTGGGGTTTGAAGGAGGACACACACACACACACACACACACACACACACACACGCATAGAACGGAGAGAGTGAGACACACAGACACACACATACTTCATACTTCATTAAAGTCGCAAAGTGAAAACAGAGAAACTCACGGTGAGCCTGTTCTGTGTTCGACTCTTCGCTCCTGTCAAACAGGAAAAACTCTTCCCCCGTTGACAAACACAGACGCGGCCGCAGGGTACAAGGGAGAACCGGTTTTCTCCCAACGTCCCCTCTTTTCTTCTTGTTTTTAAAACTCACGGGAACTTAGGCGACAACAGCGGCATCGCTCGGTTCCTCTCTCCCGCTCTGCCTCGCGCGAATCTCCCGGTGGAACTCGCTCGGACCACAGATGCGAAAACTCGGGTCAAACTTTCGGACCGCTCCGGCTCCACCGGTCTGTGACTCCTCACTGCTCCACGAGTCTCTGGAAAATGTTACCGATCCTCCTCCCTCCTTCCTTCCCTCACACGCCTCCCCTCCTCTCCGCCTCTGGAAGCTGCATTTAAAAACAAAGGAGGAAGAGTGTCCCCCTCTCTGCCTCCATCCAACGCGTCCGTTGGTCCGTCTGAAGGGCCGGCAGGGAGGGGTGGGGGCCTCAGGGGCAGCAGAGACACATGAGACCCCCCTAGACGTTTACTCAACTCCGGAGATTCTCCGCCTTCTGTCCAAAGGAGGTCTATTTGGGAACGCATATGTCCTCCACAGATTCTGCAGACCTTCTCTGCCTGAATTGAGTTTTTTTTCGGATTTCTGCTCCGCTTATTTACTAATTAAAAGTCTCTATTTACGTCATAACAATGATGAGTGTGAAGCAGATCATGTTGGAGTCAGAACTGATAGATGTTGAAGAGCAATTACTTTTTCTTAAATAAATCTTTTGTCCAGTCAATCCATATTCATCCATGTTCATTCCTTTACCTCAATTAAAGATGGCGGTGATGACGCATTCCGTCATCACCGCTCCAAGAGGACCAATCACAGCTCTGGAAGTCCTAGTTACATTTTTTGGGGGGTGCACATGAGGATATGCAGTGGGTTCTGCGTACGGTTTGACGCAGAAGCATGAATTGGGCTAACACCACAGAAGCAAAAATGAAAAACTAAATAAAATTGCGGTGCCACTCACGTTTGAGACATCTACGAAGGTGTCAAGAGAATTTGTGTTGAAAAGAGCCAACGCTTGTGTGGATGTGCTGTAAAAAAAATCACGTGATCTCCGCCACGGAATTAAAACTTTACCTCCTGCCTCTGTCTGCTTCACATGTGGAGAATTCGTTGCTGTTGTGAACATGCTAAGCAGATAACCTACCGCTGCGTTGTTCATGTGTGAAGGTAAAACTGTGGAGAAAGTCCAGACCCAATTCTCCGAAGATCCTCCGCAGGACCTGTCTAAAAACATCTATGCACTGAACTCAAGATGATTTCCTGAAGTTATCCAGAGGGGCTATTAGTGAGAACGCTAATGTCCAAGTCATCTGTGCGCACAAGTAGGAGTTCTTCATCTCCCATGTGAGAACACAGCAGAAGATTATTCAGAGGATTGACCGTGGGCAGGCTCATTTCTAAAGCTGTTTTCAGACATGACATTCAGAGTTTGTGTTCCACACATGAATAACAAAGCAAAAGATTCTCCGCTCATACACGTTCACAACAACACAGAAATGTGTGTTCTGGTGGGGCAGAGCATGCAGAGGCAGCCGGTAACATATTCATCATGAAGGAAAGAATGAAACAAAACCTAAAAAGTAAAACATTAACACAATAATGTTATATCAACTTTTGAGAGATGATATAAAACCTACAGTGAAGTTTCTAGTCTAAGTTCCTCAGGTAAACTTTTCCAGAAGCTTTGAGCCCAAACAGCAAAGCCGTGTGGTCTTCAGGTTTGACTGATGATTACCATGCAGGGCGTTATCAGAAGATCTTAAGCTGTTGGCTCCTGATATAAACAATGTAACTTTGATTTCTTTTACATCAAAGCCCTATTCAAGTCAATTAAAATGCAATGTTATAACAATTTGAAATTGAAAACAGCATTTGACATTTCATTTATTTTTCATTAGCATACAGCGAAGTTTGTTTCGCAACCAGAACATAGAGGGACACGCCTGGAGGTCGTATCGCACACATGTGAGCAACAGATGCATTATGCCGCTCATTATATTGAGCACGCCTTCAGAAAGTAGAAACGTTAGTTTTGTTAATGGAAATCAAGACCTGATGTTTCATTTAAAAGCCACAGAAAGTGACTTCAGGGGTTTTGGGTTGACACGTTTCCCTCAGTACGTACATCAAAACAAAGGCTCAACATAATGCTTTGGTTAAAACTAAGAGGTATTATTTGAGGGAACAATCATTATGTGGTTTTTCTGGAATTTTTGACAATATCACATTACACATTATGCTTTAAACTGGACTTTTGAAAGAGCACCCACAATGTCAGGATAATGTACAGAAATGCATAGAAGGAGATATTAGGTGGTAGAAGGCCTCTTCAGGGATTCTCCTGCTGTTGGGTTTCTTTAGGTTTCTCAACAGTAACAACTGTTGGGAAAAATAATGCGATGAAAAACCTGTCTGTTCAGTTGTTAATTGGAAACGTCGATCTGTCACGATTTCCAGAGAAGTCGAGTGGAGAGGAAATAAACTTCATGTTGCAACACAACAGGAGGAACACGAGAGTATTAGGTATTTAGGATTGTTGACATTTTCTCTTCAGTTCGAGACCGTATTTTGTTTGCTTTTGTGTATTTTTGATTTGAGCTGTGGAGCAGAGATTCTGACAATCACAGGAAAAAGACAAAACCAGCATATTTACTTAACTTCTAGTTTAAGTATTTGATCTTTTTTCAGGAAAGGAAGATGCGAATGCTAATGGAGCTTGTCAACAATTACATCACCTCCTTCCTATGAAGAGCACAAGAACTTAAGAATCGTTTAATTCTCCTCATATTATATCATCTTGGGCAGAATGCTCAAACACTTTTCTACTGCTACGTCTTCCTGGAAATGTGTTTTCACAATGATCAAGTCACTTCGAGAAATCGTGGAATCTAGCATGGCAAAGTCAATAATCGATGTATCTTAATGATCTGTACACCGGGACTATCCCAGACCCATAAAATATCCCCATTTGTTTATGTCAACTGTGAACACCCTGCCAGCCGTAAACAATGCACACGTGCGAGCAGTTGTGGAGCTGTTAGCATCGTGGCCGTGCTGTCTACAGTCGTTGTTATAAATAAATAAGATCCTGTCCCTGGCACACCACACAGCCACCTCCTCCTCCTCCTCCTCCTCTGCCGTACCCTGCGGAGAGGAATGAAGCGCTCCCACAGTCTCTGCACGCACAGCTGTAGCTCATTCCCTCTGAAAGGACCAACACAATCCTCAGGGTCTTGTGTCACCAGTTGGTGCTCCATGAGCCCAGCGAATTCCCAGTGCTCCTCAGTGTGTAGCAGCAGGAATACAAAACGAGTTGGCCTGTAATTCAACTTGTCCGCCTTCACATTCAAATTCTGGTCACTGTCTAAACATGTGGAGCTCATTACTGGCCCAGTATAGACAGAGTTGTACGTTAGTCATGTCTGCATTTCATCTCTATTTTGTGAAAAAGGGATCTTAAGTAATGGTTCAAATATGTTCA
Source organism: Pseudopleuronectes americanus (assembly GCA_038501795.1). Classification (NCBI taxonomy): domain Eukaryota; kingdom Metazoa; phylum Chordata; class Actinopteri; order Pleuronectiformes; family Pleuronectidae; genus Pseudopleuronectes; species Pseudopleuronectes americanus. The sequence goes on along the minus strand of CM076717.1, from coordinate 13,100,585 downwards.
ATTGTGGATCAGCTCTAAGCCATTAATAAGGACCACATTGCATTGTCAAGTTGTAAAAAACTGCCAAAAAGTCAGCACTGCAAATGACTAAGAAGGCTCCTTACAGCAAAAGTTAAGTTATACTACTAACTAACTCATATCCTGGAGAAAAATAATAAGTTGAGTTTAAAGTGTTTTATAAACTTGATAATAAATCTATATTTTCTACAGCACTTTTACTGATGATTCAAATTTGACAGTCTTTCAAATAGTTTGTTTTGTGAGATGAAATGCTTTGATGACAGAGTCTCCAGCTGAAAGAGGCTCAATGCCAACGACAGAAAACCTGGCAACTCATTCATTACCTGGCAACTCATAACCTGGCCACATATATGTATCACTTCCTTCTGTTAAAACTATCCTGGATACGAACATTGCCATTGCCATCTTGCGCAATTTGAGCCAGAGTCTGCAGAGAGGAAAAAACATCTTTGAGAAAAAATGATTGACCATATCCCATCCATTAACATGGAGGTGGTTGGATTTATGACCTGTACTGCAGCCAGCCGAGACAGTGGCTTCACTTTTAGGGAGCTGTCATGTAAAAAAAAATTTTCAATGGGTACAGCATTGAATATTGCATGTCTAACAGCTTTTCCAATATACTTTATATAATGAGGAAAAATCCCATCTAAGTATCTGAAAATGAAAATTACAACCCCCTACATACATACATGGGAAATTATTTTGCTACAGTCAATCTACATTTTGATATTCAGGTTTACCCTATGGAATTAAAGTAGTCCCCTTTAGGCTTCCATACAGCCTGGTTTAGCTTAAATTCATGGAGACCTTTAAGGCATTTGTGTGCAGAGGAAATGATGTCCCTTTAACCTCTTAGCTCCAAGAAGAGCACCCCACCCACTAATCACTGTGCACATATGCTGTACTCACAACAGTATCTGTAGATTGTCGGATTCTGCCTTTGGCTCAGTGGGATGGGGGCAGAGCAGATGCTGTGACAGGAAGTTACTAACGTGGTCCAGATGTGAGGACAAGAGACCACCGCCGACACAGCTGGAAAATGTGAACCACTAAAGGCAGCAACTGCAGATGGACACGGGATCGCTGTGTTAAAGAAAGCTCTGTCTAATGACATATGTTCATGTCATTTTAGTAGAAAGTGCAAGACGCAAACAAGATTAAGGATTTAGTCCTTCCTGAGCCTGTCCTCGCTCACTGCAGAGTCTCAGAATTTAGATCAAAAAACGTATTATAAGTGATACACATGTATTTAAAAAAGTTCAATTCAGATATTCTACATATGATAGATGATCAATTACTCCCTACACTTATAAGTAAAATTATCCTGTCAACACTTAACTGCCCTCTAGTGTTTAAAAAGATGCAATGCAAGACAAAAAAGAGCAAAGGCAGCCAGTCAGACACTATTTTGAAAACAGTGCTTTTTTTATTAATTAATTCACAGGAATTGCACTTTGAAAGGCTAACAAGTAAAACGTGCGAAAGATGACATTTTTCGATTAATAATTGAAGTCTAAAAATGGAAAACAAAGGAAAGTAACTTACAGAATAGAAAGACACCCAGAACCTAGTAGGTATTATTACAGAACATGGTCCAACCAATGCAAATATGAGCTGCACTGACAAAGAGGCATGGCTAAGGGCTCATTTCTTTGGGCTGCTCGGTTTTTCTATTAACAGTGTTTCTACAGTCTGGAATGAACTTCCTCCAGAGAGCTGCATCCACCTCCGAGCAAAACCACAGTCTCCCGTGTCCCCAGCTTTTACAGTCCATTAAAGCTCATCACTAATCCTCGTCTTCCTCTTCATCAATTAAGACCATCTTCCGTCTACGCTTCACAGGAGCAGAGATGTCCTCCTGCTCTGAATCTGCATCGCTCTTTGTATCCATATCCATGGCAGTGGAGGAGTCCGCCTCTGTGTAGAGAGAACTGTGTTAATGCTGCAATTATGATTAAACATCACTTCTACAAGATTTAACCATAGACTGTACATAAAGATTTACATATATATATATAAATACACAGTATAGGTCATAAACCATGCACATGTTAGTGGATGGGACAAGTACAAATACATTTCGCTCAAAGATGGATTCTTTTATTTTAGGTAACAGAAACATGCACTATTGGCCAAGTGCATGTATCAGCAATCATATGAGCTCCTCACCACAATCACTACTTTTAACTACAGGGGGAAGTGGAGATGCGTCGTCCATCTTTATACAAGTCTATGTCTTAAATACATTAAATCTCAAGTTTCTAAATTGTTTTCCATCAAAGTGAGTAAAATACCATTCTCCTCCTCCTCCTCCTCGTCCAACACTCTGCTTCTTTTCGCTGATTTCTTCTTTTGGGACCTGATGTGATTGAGGTAGATGAATTAAATGTAAAAATAGACATTTATCAGCTGTGGTTTGGCTTATCTGATAAACAAATACAAAGGGGGATAGCTCACCTCTCAGCTGTACTTCCTGTATCCTCCATGGAGGTGAAATCTGATACAGAGGCTAAAAAAAAACAAATACAATTTGAATGCTCGACCCATCCAATTAGCAGCAGATTTACAAGGAACCAGAAATACCACACTGCAGCTGTATGCCTCGGTCAACCAGTGCAGTTTCCCTGTACATATATTTTTCCAGTTTCATAAAAGGTCACAGTGACCTTTACTTTTGACCATTGAAATACGTGATCACTTTGAGTACAAGTCAAAACTAATTGTGCCAGATGTAATTGAATTCCCTACATGCTGACCTGATATATCACATTTACAGGAAGATGAGGTCACTGGCACCTTGACCTTTGACCTCCAGGCCTCAAAAAGGTATCAGTTCATCCTTGGGTCCAAGTGAAAATTTGTACCAAATTTGAAGAAACTCTCTCAAGGCATTCTTAAGATATTGCGTTCACAAGAATGGGACGGACCCGAAAACATAATAAAAACACAGGTGAATCGGTCTTCACGATTAAATTTTAATTTACAGTTCAAAGGCAAAACACAATTTGAGCATTGCAGTGGCTTTTAGTTATTTTGTTGGGAAATGATGTATATTCTGAGGAAATCAAAGCATTAACAGTGATTTGTTCCTAGTACAACATTCCTGGCTGCTTGGCTTGCATATAATGTGCACCATGTAACTTAATGCTTACATTATATGAGAAAGCTGTAATTAACTGGTGTCATCTGACACCACAAGGCGACGATTGTGCAAGACCAGACATACCTGTATGCTTGGTGGTGCGGGGTTTCCTTTTTCGTGAGAGCAGTAGAGCTCTTAGAGCCTGAGCCCTCTGTTCACCGGAGACCTCTGCTTCCTCCTCCTCCTCCTCCTTCCCCTTCTCCTCCTCAAGGTGTTTTTCAGATTGACTCGTGGGTCTCTCCTGCTCCTCACCAGCTCTGGGTTCGTCCTCTCTTAGACTTAGAGCTGCAGCTCCACTGCGGAGCTGGGATACGCTGATCTTTGCTGGGATTCTCCAGAAAGTTTCCTGGTTATCAAACATTAACTCTGTTAATTACCTCCACCAAAGAGGTTATGTTTTCACTGGCATTTGTTTGTCAGTCAACAATATTATGCTAAAACTACTGAACTGATTTCCATTAAGTTTGTGGAGGGTTAAGCTGTGACCCAAGGGAATTTAGGAGCAGATCCAGGAATCTGCACTTTCAAAATTTTTGTAGATTATTCAGAGAATAGTCCATGGAACTGTTTAAGGGAATGATGTACATACACATGTGAAGTACACATGTGAAGTACCTTTTCAAATAAAAGTCTGGATCTAGTATCTTTAAATGTGGTTTTATAATAAGGGGACTGATGGGCCTTTGTGGAGGTGTGCACTCTGCTGAGTGCCCTTCTAGTAAATATTTGAATGTTGGCAACATTATATGATGTTTTTCTTATTCTATCAAATTAATAATTTAGTTAAATCCAATCAAACACAACAAAACCGTCATTAGCAAAAGATTAGAAACAAGTTATGGCACTGATTTGGTGACATCATTAAAAAAATAAACACCTGTTCATTTGCAGGTGGCCGCATCCCCAGTTTGCGTAACAGCCTCTGGATGCTCTTGTTATCCATGGCGTCCTCATTTGTCTCGGACAGAGGGACCAGTGGCACAGGCTGGGACAGACCTGGGCAGCAAACGATTTAATTTACACACAAATAACTTTCAATACAGTAAAGAAATGAAACAAGTCCAAAATGTTTTTGACAGTTTCACTCACCATCTTCTTCACGGTCATTTGCTGTTCTGTTAAGACAGTTCTGTAGCCACAACAGAGGTCCAGACATGCCTTATAAAAACATGAAATCAGTTCTTAATTCATGTTGTCCAAGAAAGTTTGAACAAAATAATTGTCTTGGAAATACTTACTAAATTATCTAATGAAAAACAGACTAGCGTTATCTTTTAATAATAAATTATATCCCCAAATTCTTATTAAATATTTTACATTTCAGCCTTTGGCCATTTGAATTTAATAAATGTTGAGAAAGTAGAGAGAAGTTTGGATGTAGTCTCACCTCCCTGATGCAGAGCAGTTACCATGGTGCCTACATCAGCTCTCCTTTCCACTGGGCTGTGCAAACTTTGGTTCTTCCGCACGGGATTTGGGGATTCTTCCCTCTCCTGCTCTTCATCTTCCTCACTCTCTTCAGACTCATCCTCTCCATCCTCTTCCTCATCTCTGACCATAGAATCATCCAGGTCACCTTGTGTTAATTCTGTCAGGAACTCTTCTTCAGTCTGTGGCAAAAAAAAAGAAGTCTCTCCATTTTACCGACACACTTTCTTAAAAAAAATACTTGATCACAGGGCGCTTATATTTTGAAAGTCTTCACATATTTTATCTTTTCTACAAAAAAGATGGATCGTACATCTAAAATAACGTTACCATTTTTTTTCCAGAGCTCTTCCCTTGAGCATTACGACTTCTCTTCTTATAGAGTTCTCTTCTCTCAGACACCAGGCCCATGCTGAGCAGCTTGTCTACCACTCGTGCACGGGAGCGCTTCGCCGTGAGCTTCTTCAGGATATTACCCAGCACATCTGTGAGAGTACAAGAGGGTCACCACCCAAACCATGAAGTGTTTCTGAAACTACTGTTACTACAGGGACAGGAACAGATGGCACAGGTACAGTGAAAGGTCACGTAATTCTCTCATGCACGACATAATGAGCCCAGTACCGTCAGAATCTTTGTACTCCTCAAACAGCATCTGTAGCTCCTCCTCTTGCTCCTCAGTCCAAAGTACAATGCGGGTACCGATCCTTTGGGAAAAATAAAAACACATCAGTTCAGATTGTAAACCTTGTTAAACCTTTCTTACTCTCAATATTCTTTCTAGAGTACATACTTCTGTTTCTTCAGTTCCTTAGCGTTGTCCACCAGACCCATACGCACCAGCTGCGTCACGACCTGCCGCCGAGTTCGGGTGCTGCCGCTGAGCAATGGCAGCAAAGTCTCCACTATGTCTGGCACTAGACACAAGAACAGTGAGAAAAAGGAATTCACAAGTACCTAGCAATGAAACTACATCAAATAACACAACAAACAGAAAAGATGTGGGAACAACAAACAAAGAGAAAGCAAACCTTCAGAATGACGGTGCTCCTCAAAGAGCTGGCGCAGCTCCTCTTCCTCCTCCTCAGACCAGGTTTGTTTTGTTCCCTCTCTGGTATATGTAGGGAGACAATATTTCAGACAGCAGAAACCAAGATTTGCTCATTTGTTATAAGTAATGCCAGATCATGATTTCCCCTATGTTCATCCATATATGCAAAATAATCATGTTTTTAAATAATTTATAATAAAGACACTTAATATAGGCCTGGTATGCTGGTACTGAATTACTCTGTCACATGTCCTTCCTCCACACTCTCCTGCTGAGATCCATCAAGTTAAATCAATTGAATCAAAGTCACTCTTTGACCTATATTTTAATAACAAATGCAAATTTAACATAACACAAAGCTAGACACAAACTAACTAAATAAAGAAAAACAAAAAATGGAGAAACTGACCCGTCTTTGCTGTATCCCTCCGTCATCTCACGTACAGCTCCCACATTTTTCCAGAAGAGTAGTTCAACATATGCCTTCTTGTTTTCTGTTGCCAGTGAAAAGAAACGCTTCAGCACATACTTAGCAAAGGTCACCAGTTCCTGTGAAGGACAGAATGAAAGGTGAATCTTGGATTTAAGGTACTGTAGAGTCTAGGTTATCAAAAAGGTTTTATTCTCTGTCCTATCTGTTATTACTGTACCCTGTAAGCAGCTGCAGCGGGGTCACTCAGGATTTTGTTGAAAAGGTTGAACACAGACAGCTGGAAAAGCAGGGCGTCCATTTTGAGGTCAAAGGCCAGACGGTGCAGCATTCGAACGATGCAGTGGTTTGTGTGAGGGGAGTTTTTTGAGAAGGATTTTAATAGGACGAGGTATGGATGCACAATATTGGAACTGGCAAACCTGAGAGGGGTAAGAGAAAAGTGACATTTTATTAGAAAGGTCACCAATTGTTTGAAGAAGCAGTAGGAAAAGTATCGGTCATGAAGGTTATCGTCAAAGTTAGTGCGACTGTTTTGCTTACTTCTTGATGAAGTCGAGAAAGTTGAACTCGGTTTCAGAAACTTGGACTGACTCCAACTCTTCTTCTTCTAACTCTAATCCATCATCATCCTCCTCCTCTACCACAGGCTCAGGAGAGGACCCTGAAATGAAAAGGTAACATTTAACCCCAACGCTACATAGATGCTCTGGTACAAAATAGAGCCCCAATAATTAGTCAATCAAAAGAAAATGTGTCATCCGCTAGTTTAACAAGAGATCGATTATTTGAATTATTTTCATCAAGAAAAAAAAACTGACTGGCAAAGGAATCAATGCTCAAAATAATGGTTAAATGTGGCCTTAGTACAAAGGGTCACACTTATTGTTTTACTTGGCAGGTTGGCGTGCATGATCTGCTTGAGCAGCTCCAGTTCCTCCTCAGGATCCACATCAGCTGAACCAAACACGTCTCCCTCCGGCCACACCTCTCTGAGGACGACAAGGGGACAATCTTAAAGACATAACTACAAGTGACTGGTCTGAGAGGGTGTTGGAATAACAGCTTAAATCACCTGATCAATTACAAAAAGGAATCTGAAACTATTCTGAAAATGAATTGGTGGTAATTGTAGTTAAATCAAGCAAACCCAAAAATATTTATTGGTTCCTGATCTATGTAAATATACTGTATTTTTCTACATTTATATTATTTTAAAATGTCATCTTTGGCTGTCAGAACAGACATATTGATTGATAAAGAAAAATAACTGAGTCTAACTGACCTGGCAGCTCGCAGCAGTGCCAGTGCTTCTGGTCCCAGTCGACCCAGCATGGCGTCCTTAACTCGTACCATAGCCTCAGTCCGCTGCTCCTCTAGAGGAGTTTCAGATGTGGCATCGAATGGCACAATGCGTTCAGTCAAAGACTCTGACAACTGTGCACAGCAAAGCAGAAAACATTTTCAAGTTTAGAAAAACTCTTAGATGTGAAATACTCCTGTGCAGAATGTGCCTCTCATAAACTTCCACTACATCGGAACATAAATTCATAAATAAATAGTCTCTGCTCCGTCTTGAAGTCCATTCTTACACTGACCTGAAACCCTGAAGTCTTCAGCTCCTCCTCCACAACCCTGAAGGCTTCCGCCAGGGCTTCTGGAGTAGTCTCTGGATTTGGGAGATTTTTATCACCTCGAGACTTTTTCCGCTTCACCTTCTTCTTCTGCAGAGCAACCACAGATAGATATTAATAATCAAAGCAGGCGCCAATGGAAAACATTTACACATGCACTAGAAAACTATCTATTACCTGAACCATCAAGTTTCTGCGACCTTTGCAGAAGCGTTCCAACATGCGCAAGAAAAGATGAGTCGACTCCACCAAGTCTTTGAGGTAAGAGTGAGGCTGTTTGGTTTCATCAAACTTCCTCAGCAACGTTAGAAAAATCTCCCTGTATTCCATCAGGTAGAAGATGTTACCTGGAGGGTTACAACAAATAGATGAGATGATAATGTTGAAATATTCAAGATCTAGACAAGAATTTTAATCGAGTTAGTTGCATAATAAATCCTTATTTGAAGCAAAATGACATGATGAGAGAACATGAGTCAAGTCAGCCCCAAAACCAGCTACATATCAGAATGCAAACACAAAATGAAATACTGTGAGCATCTTACTTTTAATAACGTTAGAACTCTGCCGGATGCTGTCATCCTTTGACTGATCCATCTCGTTCACAGTGAGCAGCAGCTCTTGATATGCCTTTAGAGCCAAGTGCATCCTAGACAAAGAAACATCAGTCTGGGCCAAAACATTTTCTATACACCTGCCAGCAAACATATCAACGCTGAAAACTTCTAAACCACAACGTAGTCAGGAGATGAAATTCAGAGAGTAATTTAATTGTTTATTATGCAAACATGACCATTGGGTTGCTTGAGAACTACTCTATGACACTGTTAGGGTATGAATTTATACTCAATAACTTTAAATTATTCTGTAAGTCTGGTTGTGTGTTAAGTGCAACCTGTGTCACTCTATATATTTTCCCATAACCCTCAGGTTGATAAAATGTTTGAAGGCCTGCTTCAGAGAGAATCTTCTTACCGGCGGGACCAGGATGTGGCCTCCTTGCGGTCGGTCAGCAGCATCTCATAGTAGTTGGTGATGTTGCGCTCAATGAAGTGAAAGGCACGGACGGAAATGGTCTCAGAAACCAAGTCAGCACGGAAACCGTTGCCACGATTGAAGGCCATGAAAAAGCTGAGGGACCAGAGGTAGTAAGTTTCATCATGTTGTTGAGTTTGCTCTCGAATCAGACTTTCCTGTGGAGGACAAGAGGAAACGGGTCAAAAACCATGTGATATTTAGGCCGTCAATGGTAATACAGTAATACAATCTAATACACTGACTCATTCCTGACACAGAGGCTTACCTTGACCAGGTACATGAGGTGGTTGTAGCAGTTCTCCAAGAAGTCCATGCAAAACTCTCGCAGGAAGAGTCGCACATTTAAGGCAGAACGTCGTTTCTCCTTAGATTCCTTGGCCTGTCGATTCCTTTTTGGAACCCGTCTCAACGTTTTGCCTGTGTCATGAGTGTAATGTTTGAACTAAGAAAAACAAAACAGAGACCTGTATTAAAATCATTTTTCTTAAGGTTGTTAATATTAAGATTTCTTCACATGAGAGATGAGTGGAGTTACTCACATTATTAATATTTCTGTGATAGATCACATCTTTGTCTCCGATTGCCTTGAGACCTTGGACAACATAGGATCCTCCAAAGCGAGAGTGTCTAAAAGAGAAAGATCATCAGACAAAATGTGACAGATATTCTTCAGTCTGGTGGCATTTCTTCAACTAATACCTCCAACAAACACACCTATTATTGTTTGTACTTGGTTTGTTTTGTTTTACTTACTCCTTTAAAGCAGCTTTATTTACCTTGAAAAGTGTAAAGGTTGTTATTACTTTTTTAATAAAAAAACATTTTATTTCAACTGGTCCAACTTGTAACCTTGACAGTAAAGAGCTTGTGCGTCACCTGGTTCCTCTTTGTAAAGTGCGAGAACGTTTCTCTGCGTGCTCTTTCTGCCTCAACACCTCCAGTTCCTGACAGTCTTTCTGCTTCTCCTCCGTTGAACGAGCGTGACCAGCGCTCACCAGAGCCTCCGGGGTCTGCAGGAGAGGAAGAGGAGGAGCTCAGAACACAGAAAACAGCTGAACATCTCTATGTGAACAATATCAGTATATTCAATCGAACCTGGTCTCTGAACATGAGGGAAATGATTTCCAACACATGCATGCTCCACTGCTGCTCACTCTGAGCGGACGCCAGGAACTTTACCAGGTCATCAAACCCGCTCATGTGAATGGCCCACAGCAGCCTGTCATGGATGCTGGCATCATCATCCACTTTCTAAAGTGAGGAGGACAGACAAAGATTTGTGAAGGAGAAATTAAAGGTAGCTGAGATTAAAAATAAACCAAGGGGTTTGTCTCAATGAGAATAACCATGGTTTTCATGTTACAATCAGACCTTCTCTTCACAGGGATCTGCAGGTATATGAAGTACATTCCTGACCAGCAGCAGGACCCTCTCTATCAGTAGGTTATCCTCCTCCTGCCTCTCCTCCCAGTCCTGACAGAGAAACAGACAAACACACAGAACCATTATATAATGTAGTTAACAGGCAAGATGGAGGCAAAGAGGATTACCAGTAAAACACTCACCAGTTGCAGGAGGTTGTACAACATCTCACTTAAAATGCCAAACACCTTTTCATTGGCAAATGCCTGAAAATAAAAAGGACATTCTGCTAAATCCTACATCACAATGTTGACTGCGTAAATATACATTTAAACATCAAATAAATAGTTTTTAACGGCATATAATTTAATGCGTTCAGGTACCTCTTTATAGGCTTGTAAATGAGATGTCACTTGCAGAAAGTGATGTCTGAACACAGGGTCATCAGGGACTTTACCAAAGCAAAGCATAGCAGGCTGAGTGAGGTTTACCATGAGCCTGAGAAAAAGTAGATAGGAGAGATATGAGCGACAATTGTTTAACTTATTTACCAACAACTACAGCTTCAAGAAAAAAAATGAAAATAAAAAAATGGCATGACATTGTAGTGTGAGTGTTTTTATTACCTGATAGAGGCATCAAATAAGGCTTTATCTTGCCCATGTTGAATGATAATAGGCAGAAGGTCATTCTGTACAATCTGGCCTGCTCCCAGCTCCTGGCGGACATCACGGGTGTCATCTTCATGGCGTAAATACCTGATCAAGTCTTTCACACTCTCTGCAATACAGATAGAGGAAAAAGTTCACCGATGACTGTTTTAAATACAAAAATAAATAGCTTGTACTAATTATTTGACCACTTCAGAACAACTTACCCAAACAATCTGTTTCCTTGTGATAGGTGTCCCCCTCTAGGTAGCCGAGAGCACTGCAAGTTGCCAGAAGTTCGCAGTTCATCCTGAATATGCCCATACACCATCAGACAGCAGAAAGGAAATGAAAAGACACACACTTTCAGTATCTCAAAATCAAGAGAGCACATCACAACATGTTTGACCAAAAAGTCACCTCCCATGAGATTATATCAGTGTTGGGCAATATGCCGCAAATGTTATCAAGATTAAACATTTTCACATCAGTTGATATTGGTAAATATCTTGATTAAATTAAAATAATAATAATTTCTATTGAGTTTCCAGACTGGTTGTTGCTCCTGAGTGCAGGTTGTGGTTTTAAACTCTTCTTCATGAGCAGAGAATGATGACACTTGATAAACAGTAAAAGATTTCACAGATCTGAGGTAAAACATTAAAACAGTTGGTGTGCTGCACCTCCTCACTATGTTTCAACAATGCAGGAGCAATTTATTGACAGATATTGAACTCCAGTTAATATTGTTGCCATGTATAGATTATATTTAGCCTTATTAAAATGTCAATAATATTCAGATTGAATGTCCAGTTCAGTTCAAGTTAGACTTTGATAACATTTTGAGTTACTTGTACCTTAGGCACTTCATTGTTTCTATTGCTACTACATAACATTTACAGAAAAATAATGTACAGTCTATTTTTCTGGTTACCTCAAATATTCAGATGAACCATTTTGAATATTAACTTCAAATAATGCTGTTACATTATTGTTCTTATAGATTCATATCAGACTGCCTGATTGCAGCAGAATATGGAGCAGAACCATTTATAATCACCAGCTTGAACATTAATGAGACTTACACGTCAATGCACCAACAACATAATGCAAAATGCTAATACACTGACATTAGTTAGTATGAGCTTAAGTATGTGCTCCACTTGTTGCTAATGCTATTGTTATGTAGCCGCTGGTTAGCTCCAGTTCACAGCAGCCTGGCTGCAGCGCGCTCTGACTTCCGGTCCGCTTCAGACAATGATAGAGTTACCTGCTGGTCTGAGTGCTGTTCCTCCTCCTCGGGGGTCGCGTTCAGCAGCTTGAAGAGTTCAGGCTTTGTGCAGACGTGCAGCTTTGGAGTCAGTCTGAAGTCTCTGACAAGACCGAGCGGACAAGTCTCGCGCCAACACACCGGATGTAGAATGTCGTCACTACCGCTGAATTCGACACCCTCGGTTTTGTTTTCCAGGCAGCACATGATGGCTGTGCACCGACACAGGTCACGCTTTGATGGAGAGAGTTAGGACTGATGACTTGGCCTGACTTCATGAAGTCATTTGAATTTGCGAGCAGTTTGAGCTGGAACCATTTTTCAAAGAGGTAATGGCACCAGCAAACGATAAAACATCTCATGTTTAAGTGTCACGCTTCAAAACAACCAAACAGGGAACGGCATGTATGTTGAAATAGAATCAGGCCAAAAACAATAGATGTCAACAGTTGCCCAGACGTCTCATTTCAATTAGAGCTTTGCGGTCTACGCAACCTACCAATGAGGCGGCCTTCATTGGCTGGGTAGACTCTGTCTTCCAAAGGTTGAGATACAGCAATTGTCAGATACCAGAAACAGTAGAACATACATCAGGTAACTGCAGGAAATTTGGAATATAAAGAAAGGACATGATGGAGGAAACGGAAAGCACAGGGCGAACAGGAGCAGGTGCACAGGCCACTGACTTGACTGGAGTTTGGTGGAGGTGGACAAAGAGGTGGCAGGAAGTATCTGTTCAACTTTCTGAAGAAAACTGGACTGAAGAGGAAAATCTGAAAATAATCAAGTTAAATAACTCCAGAAGATGGCACTATTGCAGCATCATGGATGCAAGCTGCTGATGAACCCCAAAGAAGAATAAATGTTAGAATCCTGTAACCGTTCTGATCAACACTTTACTTTAGCAGGTGGCGTTAATGCACCTAAAAGCTGTTGGCCATCCACCATTGAACAAGAATATAAAGAGTTGTGCTGCTGTTAGTGTTCACTCTTGCCTTGGAACGGTCATTGTTGCTTGACGTAGATTGAATATACTGATTGTGCAGCACTCTTTATCTAACTGGGGTTATTGGAGAAAAATAAATAATCTATCAATCAGTTTTTTATCAATTTATAAAATCTGCATGTGATGCCACTTTATGCAGAAGTCATCCCCCTGGCAAGGAACTGGTGATGCATGATCATGGAGTGAACTACTAAAGGTAAAGAGCTTTTGGGCAGGCTCCTGAAGTACCAGACATCTAAAGCCTAAGAGAAGAAAAGCCAGGTAAAGGTATTTTATACTTTTTTATAATGAGCTGTCTCAAAACCCTTATAAAATATATTTGCTATATGCTCAAGTCATTGAATTGAGACTGACAATTAATCCCTTAAGTACCTGATTAAAATGGTTCTAATAAATAGTGTGCACACAGGCCTTTACATGGGGCTAATACCAATGCCATGATAGTCACCTATAAGAAGAGCACAGTTTTGAACCCTGTTGTGTTTCCCACTCAAGTCAGAATACACTGACACTCACTAGAGCACAAACTGTAACTCCACCAAGGCCAAACCGCAATTGAATGGGTTCTTCCCAGGCCTGTGCCCCATACCTCCACTCAGTTTGGTGGAAATCAGTTTGAGTTGTTTTTGCATAATCCTGCTGAAAAATAAATCAACAAACAGACGCAGGTGAAAACATTTCCTCCTTGGCTGAGGTAATAACAATAACAACCGTCCTTTTTTCTAGCCATAGACCAGTGGGAGTGAGATGCTCTGATTTGTATTGGTCCCTGAAAGTGTCTGAGTGACTTGACAGCAGATCAGGGAAGGTTATGCAGAATTTGTCGTGTGTGGAGAAAAACTCTTGACATGGAAATGAAGAAAAATCTGTACATTACTTTTCAACATCATTTAGTGTTGTTGATTCGTTCGTGATAAATGGACTGACACAGGTTTGCTCCAATTAGTTTTATTCGCACTTACATATTCATTCTTCAGTGTTGCCAGATACACACAGAATCGCAAAGCACATTCAGCCAAAGTCTTGTCAGTTGTCGACAGTCGTATTTTAACTGTCAACATTTCCTGTCTGCTATTTGTGTATTGATGATCCATGTTTTTATTGATTTGGTGATTTGCACATTAAGAGGATAGCAAAGCTTCTAAAACAAATGCCAACATGTGAGTTTAGTCTCGATCTGTATTTGAAGGTGTGTTGAGAGAAAGGACAGAGTCAGAAGGTTGATAAGCACAGCCATGTCTACGACACAATGGTATATCTTCCTGCATCTAGCCTAGATATTTTCGCCTGTAGTTTAGATATTTTCGCCTGTAGTTTAACACGCTGCTATAAATGTGTGGTCGTCTAAGCACTCCACGGGATTGCACTGTAAATCAAGGCCTCAGGTGGTACGTTAATAAAGGGGTTTGTGTTAGCAAAAGTTGGGTGGCTTCAATAGCACCAAGGTGACACTGTCTAAAGGGATTCATTCAACATTGCACCTACACTGAGACTCTTTGCTCAACAGATAAACACATAACTAGTGGCAATGAGGACTTAATATATATGTATCAGGTTCTCTTTTTTTCTAATTAATTTTCTCTTTTTTTTCATGTATTTATTTTTGAAGATGGCACTGGCCTTCACATTTTCTAATCTACTCTTCCTTATCGTCCTTGTCGGCTCCATCACTGTGGCCTGAGTCTCTTTCCTTCTCCCTCCTGGACTCCTTCACCACCTGACGGGAAAGAAACGGTCCGATTAACTCATGTTTTGCACATTTATTTGGTAACAATATTGTTATGTTCCTCACAATTTCCATAATGCAAATAATAACAAAGAAGTTATTTTTGCATTATGTCTTTTCATTTTGAATGAATTAATGTACCTCTCCATCTCTAGTCTCAACTGTCTTTATCAGCACAGTCCTCTTGCTCCCGCTCACTGGAGTTTGTTCATAGTCTATGAAAAGTCAGATTAAAGTGCTGCTTAGATTTTACATGAAGATACATTTTCTTTCCACCAATAGATTTTGTCTCTGTTTTCAATGATTGAATCATCACTGATTTGATGTATAATTGAAATAGATTAAAAGGAAGCCCTGAGACTGTGATCATTATATATCTGATATGAGAAACGGAGAATCTTACCTCGGTCTCCAAAGTGATTGCTCATACCCATGTTTAACATGGGGACAGTAATCCTAAACAGAAATATGATATTTATTTACTAACATGTCAGGAAAAAAGGAATTTTCTCTATTGCTCTGAAGATCTTAATT
This sequence comes from Pseudopleuronectes americanus, assembly GCA_038501795.1. Taxonomy (NCBI): domain Eukaryota; kingdom Metazoa; phylum Chordata; class Actinopteri; order Pleuronectiformes; family Pleuronectidae; genus Pseudopleuronectes; species Pseudopleuronectes americanus. Next base: position 13,085,290 of record CM076717.1, on the reverse strand, counting down.
GAAGTACGTACAAGTCTGTGAAAAACAAAAAAAAGAATGTTCTCCCTCACCTGCTCTCCTCCCCCTCCAGCAGTTTACGGTAAGTGGCGATCTCGATGTCCAAAGCCATTTTCACATTGAGGAGGTCCTGGTACTCCCTAAGGTGGCGAGCCATCTCGTCCTTCAGATGGCGGATCTCGTCCTCCAGTCTGCCCACGTTGTCCTGGTAGTTGCCAATCTCATTGCCAAACTGGTCCTCCATTTCACGCATCTGCCTCAGCAGAGCTTCATTCTGAAAAAGACAACAGCACGTCACCACCGTTTTCTCATAAATAGCACTACATGACAGATTGATATAGGAAATCAACGGGTGGTTCTTGGCCTCACCGTGTTCTTCACAGCATCTATTTCACAGGTGAGGGACTGAATCTGCCTCCTGGACTCATTGGCCTCCTGCTTGGCCTGCCTCAGCGCGTCAGTGTTGCGCTTTGCAGACTCAGTTAAATCCACAAACTGTGAGGACAAAAGATGAAATACACTGGAATGAATGTTTGTTCCTGTGCTCCTGAGTTATTATCTGTCTGTTTGGCTATCTGCCTACCTTGGACTGGTACCAGTCCTCGGACTCCTGCATGTTCTTTGAGGCGATGGTCTCATACTGAGCCCTGATGTCCCTCAGGGCACCAGTTAAATCAGGCCTGGCACTATGGTCCACCTCCATCTTCAGCTGCTGGGTCTGGACACTCACTTGCACGTCCTGGATTTCCTGGTGATAAAGAACAGGACACAAATGGACAAAAACTATTTTATATTTATACAAAACAAGTATTTACTTGTAGACGCTTAAAAACAAACCTTTATTCAGGTATTTGGAGCTAGAACAGTTAGTTTATAACACAATAAGGAGTGTAAGCATGAATGGCTCCTTTTCAAAGTCAGTCAATATGTTAATTACTCTCGCTTGATCTTTTGTTGATTCTTTGTCTGCTTGTCTTGCAGATATTGCTAAAATCACAAATTTTCAAAAGACATCCAATTAGAACACGTTGTTTGGAATGCAAAAAAAATGCATTAAATCATTATACTAACTATCAGCAATAAGTGGCCTTTTTTTTTCTACAGTACAGCATAAATGAGTGGCTGGGTTCAGCTAATCACTGGGATGATCTTGTTTGTCATTACTACAAGGAAGTCAGTCGCTTAGGACACATACTGCACATGCACAAGTTGAGTGTTTCCATAACGTTTGTCTAGATAAGGAAAACACCTAAAAATTTATTTTCCATTATTATGTTTACAGTGAAGTGCATAAGGGATAGATTTACTTACTTCATCGTGGAGCTTTTTCAGGAATTCAATCTCATCCATCAGAGACTCGATCTTTCTCTCCAGCTCCAGACGAGCCAACGTGGCATCATCCACATCCTAGCAACCAGAAACAAAACATAATTTGCGATTTTTTGCAAAAACTGCAGCTACATTTTCTTTTTACATTTAATTGATTTTTCATTGCATTATGCTATAATGAGGATCAGTATGCTATATAAAAACAGATGAGTATGAATTCCACTAATCTAAAGGTAAAGGCTTGGAAATGAAACTCCAGGTGATGATGGTTAAAGATTTGTCCAAATATTTAGGATGTAAAAAATTGTTTTACGTTTGGCGTTTGGTAGGAAAGTGCCTCAACAAAAAATGTTTTGGTCTCTTTTACAGGTCTCTATCATCTTACTCCATTCTATTGAAGATTGAACAAAGCTGTTCCTTTTGACCTGTTGCCTTAGGACACTAATCAATATGTTAATCATGGTCCAGTGAGCTGAGTCTTTACCTTACGGAAGGAAACCAGGTTGCCCTCAGCCTCTGCCCTCTTCTGAGCTTCTTCATCCAACCTTTAGAACAAAGAGCGAGACAACGTATTTCAAACAAAAATTCCCTTTAGCATAAAGGGAGGGCAAAGAATGTGTTGAGTTTTTTTTTCCTAAGAGACAACCCTTTCTGTCGAAGGTTGCACCAGGGCATCAGCTGGCAAAAAGCTTTTAGGATCAATTTGTTAATTCACTGTCCTGTGAAAAGGTTTTGGGAGAGCACCCAGTGGGATCAGCAGCTGCTCCTTTCAACTAATGTGGTTTTCCCCACAGTTCAATAAGGTCATCCACGGTCACTCAATAGGGTTATGTACACACACTTCCCCTCTATTTATAGATTTCAAAGGGTTGTTATAGTATTGACTAGTATTCAGTGAAGAGTACGCGTAAGGAGTGGTTTACAAGGTAATTATATCGAAAAAGAATTGTGTCCGATGTGCTTTAGCAAACTGAGTTACTCTCAAAAGCAAAAAAGGAAATTTTTTCCTTCTGCAAAGAAACTAAAATTGATATTTCATTTGATTTCAGCATCGTTATGCTTCAGCAAACTCTGTTACAATTTATGAGTTGCTGCAATGACTCATCACAAATGATATCATAATGTAAAAAATATGAGTTTTGCTCATTCTCTGCAAAAATAGAAGTTCCGCTGATGTGTGGTCAATATCTGGATACGCCTCCATCTGTCCTGTCGGACAGAAGTCCTGCTCGGGAGCAGACATAAAGTAGATTAGTGTGAAAGCATTAAATCGTGGGGCCTGCTGCCTCATCTTTTATTCATGCTGTGTTACGCGGGGCCCTTTTGTCCTAATGGGGTCCCTGGCACCGTACCATCAGCAGTGAGGGACACTCGCACCTAATGGAGTCATTGAGTCACATTGATTTTTCCTGACGCTGTTCTCCCCGCTCCTGATATCCAACCTCTCTTCCTCTGTTCTCATTTCCTCTCGCACTCCCCTCCCCGCTCCTCAGCCGGCCCCACCCTTTGTCTGGTCCATCCATCCTTCTCCACTGTGATCTGATGTCCCTTTGTGCATACATAATTGTGCGTGTTTCCAAGTCTACACATTTATGTTAAAAATTAAAATCATCATATTCCTTATCTAATTAGATCGTAAGTAGCGTGTTATACTATTTCCGTTGGTTCCTGTAATGTGGTCATCACCATGTTTCTTGTTGAATAGGGCCTGTGAAAAAATCATTAACAAATATGGACACTCATACAAGGAAACAGTCTGGTAGACATGATGCAGTGCAGTGTCCTATAGCACACAATCCCTTAGTGGTGTCCAGGCAACTGATGTGCCACGCCCTACTCAACCATGGTTACTGGATTCAATTGGTTGGTGCCATTAAGAAATCCCTTCCTCCTCTGTGCTTACCGTTGACCAGTAGCAGTGTATTTTAACCGTGTCAATGAAAGCTGTGAGGATTGCATTGTAGGTATGCACAGTCTATAGCTCCATGTTATTAAATATAAAACACAACAGGGTAATGTGGAATCGACAGGAGAGGAACACTGGTAAACTGTGGAATTGGAGAGCTGGCAACTTTCTCTGTAGCTCTATGCACTGTAATGGTTTTGCAATTATTGTTGACCATGGTCAAACAATTCCTCAAACTATTTTACAGTGTTCTTACAGAATCCTTCAGTCATACTAATGTATCATTCATGCACAAACTATCTATCAATTTGTCTATCCCAATCACTTCATTGATATATCCAGGTAACTGATTTTCATTTTACACTTTACTTTCTTAGCTGATCGTGCTAGTACCAACCTCTGCTTGAGCAGAGTCAGGTCCTCAGCCAGGTTGTCCCTCTCCATCTGGTACTGGTCCCTCTCCTTGCCGACGGCGTCAAGCTGGCGCCTCATCTCCCTCATCTCCTCCTGGCAGAGGTCCGAGACGCGGTTGGGCTGGCCGTGCTGCTGCTGGCCCTTGAACTGGTTGAGCTCCTGCTGCAGCGCACCGTTCTGCTGCTCCAGGTAACGCACCTTCTCGATGAAGCTGGCAAAACGGTCATTGAGGTCCTGCAGCTCGGCCTTCTCATTGTTGCGGGTGGTCAAGAACTCCTGGTTGATGGCTTCAGACAGGGTGAAGTCCACCTTGTCGTAGGAGAGGCGAGAGGGCTGAGCCGTGGGGCGGGAACGCTGCTGGTGGTAGGAGGTGGCACGGGACGCTACCATAGGGGAAGATGAACGCATGTAGCGTCCGCTAGACGGGGTCATACGGGTAGACACAGGAGAGTAGGAGGACATGGAGATGGGGTGTGGGCTCCCAAAAGTGCGCCTGTAGGAAGTGGAGGTTTGCATTGAGTGGCTCATGGTTGATCTCGTTCTGTTCTCGGTCGCTGAGGAAAGGTGGAACGTTGAAGGCTCTGTGATGCTCGTGAAGCAACAGGACACTAGGCTGAAGACCGCGGGGGTTTTTATGCACCCACGTTGGCTATCCCATCATCCTGACGCCTCCCACTCCCTCATTTCTCCTCACCCCACCCACATGAACTCTTCTTTCCTCAGTCACACATCAGTGTACAGGCTTTGGCCACTCCCTACCCTTCACAGATAGTCTCTGCCTCTCCCTGTGCCGTCATCAGTGCTCTGTCTTACTCTCTGCCTTGACAGCTCCACCCTTTTAACTCAAGCACTTGGCAGAAGGCCAGACTGGCTTCTACATTACTGCTTTGATAACTAAAGATGTCTCCTCACGGCCACCCCTCCCCGCCTCTCTGATTTACACCCTCATTGATGCTTAGCTAAATCGGCCAGTCTTCATGTTCTGATAGTTGTTTCGTCAATATAGTTTTTGTACACAATGTAAGATTTTACTCTCCTTTTATCGTTTCAACTGCACTATCAAACATATATGTCAAGAATGATATTATTGGGTTTCCAACAAGCACATGTGAAATTTTTGCCTAAATTGAATCACATGGACACATTGATTGGATTTGGGTTCATTTTTTCTCTTCCCTTTGTCTCCCTCCCTCTCTCCTCTCTGTCTCTCTCTCCTTTTACAGTAATGGAATACTTTATTGATATTCTGGGCGTCTGGGGCAGAGCCATGACTCTGCAGTTATTCTATCCTTTTCAAATGCAGTAGATCCAGTAATGCTTGCTGGAGTAAGGGCTGTCAAATACCTCTAGATATTTTCAAAGAACATGTTTCTTTTTGTCTCAGGTAATGCAAAGTCATGAGTCAGATGTTGCTTCTGGATCAGAATGTAAAGATGGGAGAGGTCACAGGATAATGACTGTTGTTATAACGGGTGCATGAACTCAATGACTTCCACAGCAGCAGACTCCAGGAAGCCATTATCAACCTTTTTATTGGTTTGAGTTTAATGTGACTTTGAAAGCAATCTTTTAATTAGCTGTTGCTGTGAAGGTTGCTGTAACGGTGCAGGCAGGGAGGACTCAAGCACAGAACGTCATAGGCACTGAGAGGCATAGTAAAGGTGCATTCAGACATACAATGATCTTCTGATGTGCTCTTGAAATATTCCAGAGGGGATGTATGAGAGCATGGATGTCCGAATAAGTTGCTCAGGAGAAGACTGCAGTGCATGTTCCTCCCAACATGGGAGGAACATGCACTGCAGTCACGTGTGTGTGTGTCTGTGTGCGCAGGATCTATAGTCATTTAATTGACGTCTGAAGACAGGCTACCAATCCACTATAAAGTTGACATAATACTGAGCATGCTCCGTGTTGCATGGGTGTGGCACTTTCTTTCCCTTTGTGCCTCCAGTGAGACTTGTTACCTTAATCTCGTCCGTTTATTCTTTTCTAGACGTAATGCAAAACACAACCAGATGTAACATATTGTGTAACAGTTTTTGTATTTCAAATATGTGCTCACTGTTACAAATGAGTCAGCAGTTTCAATTATAACCAGCACTGAACACTTTTTCTGATGAAATGTAATCATGGGTTTCCTCCTCTTAATGGAGCATCTGTTGCAAACAGTAGTGAAAACAGGATAGTCTCTTTTTCAGTCAGACATTCATAAACACTCACGTCCACACTTTCCTGCTCGAGGTCTGCACGGACAGCTCTGGCTCTCTGTATAATAAATGTTAGTCTTTTCTCTGTAATCTAATCAACCTGCTTCATGGTTAGTAACTCTCTCCTCCCCCTCCCTCCCCCTCTGCCTCACGCCCTGTCTCACCCTCTCTGCAGAGAACACATCTCACTCTTTATAGTTTTTCCACATCCTGCTCCAGCCTGCCCACATGGCCTCTGTCACGTTTTAGACCTGTGTCAAGACAACATTTGCATACCTCCACTCTAATTAAGAACATATATGTCAGTCACACAGATGCATAAGCAAATAATATACAACTCAATGATTTTTTTACTGGACTGTATCAGTTATACTTACCCTCAGCCAGATGTTACAAATAGCAATTGATCCTTCTGGTTCTTGAAGAATTCCCGTTGGGGCCTTAAACTCGTCAGTGTCAGGCTACAGTATCAGTTCCCATTTCCACACACTATACTCACAGTATGTGTTGTCTCTGTTGTGTGGGAAACAGGGTATAAACTTGCTAATAGAATTTAATTTGTATGGGACAATTCAGTTAAATCTTGAACCTTTAATTTCAAATTTTGGGTGTGGTCAGAAGTTTTACAAAATTGTATGCATGTATGTTAAAGAAATGATGCATTATTCATTTAGTACATTCCGTACAGCATTATCTTTCTGCCACCATGGCACACTATACTGTCCACCGCTTTGTCATTTCTGATGCAACCACAGAGAGGCACTGAAGTTGAGGCTGATGTGTTTTCAGGAACAAGAAGGATGGTGGTATGATCCCAGGCTCCTCCGGCCTGCATGCGGAAATGTCCTTGGACAAGACAGTTGCTCAAAACTGCCCCAGACAGTTGTGCCGGCAGTGTGTAAATGCTGTGAAAAAGCATTTTGCATTGTTTGAATATGACTTGTACTGTAATGTGAGAGGTTGATAAGGGTAGGAAAGTACTTTTCAGTCCATTTAACATTCAGTTTAATCTACAGCATGATAACATTGATTGTGGGCTGCAGTGTGTCTGCACTATATCTGTAACTTTGGTAGGTGTCTGCCGTGTGGAGGACTGATACAGCAACAGATCTGTTGCCAGGGAGCGTCGAGAATAGTCAGAGCAGTGTAGCTGCTTGAATGGTGCCATCTCATGACTCTATTTTTTCCTTACCTAGAGTAGAGTCAAAAGTAAGATAAAGGTCTAGTAACCTGACCAAATGAAAGCCAGTCAGCCTTTAGTTGGAGTTAAAAAACGTCAGCCAGTGATGCTGAGTTGCTTTTGCTGTGACCTATAAAAAGCTGCAGGATTTGTAAGATCCGGAGGAGCTGTCAGGGCCGAGATAGAGATCATCTATGAAAAATGATGGTCTCCCAGCAGAGCTGTTGGGTTGTGCCTTGGCTGCAGAACACGTCCGGAGTGAACAGAGATGACTGAACAGTACTTGGTACATGTGACCAAGAGACATTTTAGTAGTCGAGGATGATTAATGGCTGTGTTTGCTAATGACTGAAAAAGAGCACTGCAGTGTGGAGGGATATTCACATGGAATACTTAAGTAAAGAGAGCCCAGGGCCAGATCATCAAGTTACAGACCCCTGGGTACAAATGTTTTATGGGCCCCAAGTCAACTTGGTTTCATATTCAGGATTTGTTTTTCTTTGTTTAAAGGTTCAGTGTGTATAATTAAGTGACATCTAGTGGTGAAGATTCATGTTGTAGCTGAATACCCCTCAACTCACTCTCCCCTTACAAACATGAAGGAGAACCTGTGGTAGACTTCAGTTGTCATTGAAACTAAAAGGGGTTTAGTTTAACAAAAAATTTGCTTACTGATTTCCACTTAATGATTGCAAGTCCCTTCTATGTTTTCGCTTTTGTTTTTCTGCACTGACTTCGGTTTCTGACTTGTGTCATATTAAGAGTAACATAAAGGAGAGCAGGGTCAAGTCAAACTGCTATGACGATGATGATCTGACCCGAAAGAAAGGACGTTGTGAATGATTTATATTTTGGTGAAAACCATACTAATACAAAATAACTTTTTAACGTTTTTTTCGAGAAAAGCACAATAGATATCTCATATTTTACTGCCCAGACACTAAATTCTCTTTAGCTACAGTGGCCCAAGTTTTAAATCAGTAACACCCTTCTCAAAAAACAGTTTTACTTTAAATGCTAACCGCGTTATCTAGGACAGACATGATCTCTTATAGTTCCCCTTAGTCCACATGTTCTTGCTGTGTCGGCCATACCATGGCTTCTTCCATTAAGGATTTTGCTGCAGTGACGTCAGCCTTTTTCTCCTACACTGCAGTGTGTCATATCATGTGCATGTAACCAGCAGCTCTTTGTCTGCTCAGTGCACAAATGTAGTCGCCAACATCATAGTAAATCTTTTTAATTGAAACGAGAGTGAAGCAGGATGGATACATTTTTTAGCACACTCAGCTGCAGTGAACCTATAACCACACCACTTCCTGAACACATCTCTGCTACTATTAAGTGATGTAGACCAAATTAATCAGTTTTGAAAACACTGTATTGTATATTATGGATTTATATAATTTATGAATGTGATCTGTTATTGTTTTGTCGTTATCTAACCTGTGGCAGATTGTACATGTGTAATACATGGAAAAGTCCTCTTCAGTATGTTGGTAAAGAGGTTTAATTAACCAAACAATAAAGAATATCAACTGAAATAATGGTTAAATACTGTGGAATCAAGTCTATTCCACTCCCGTGATGGAGGTGGAGCTGAAAAATGCAACAGTGTTGTTAAGTGTGATCAATACTGGGGAAACGTACACCGTAGGGTATCATCAAACCAAGGCCACTTGACGGCGAAATGCTGATAATGTTAGCCTCATTCTCAATTAATTAAGTGTATTTCCTCAGATAACTTGAATTCGCAGGCTCACGCATCCTAGCTTTGTTCATCACTTTTTAGTGTCCCCTGGAAACACAGTATTTGCTGTGTATTTTCTATTTCTCACCGTACCTTTTCCTTGGCGCTGTGTGTCACAACTGCAGGCCACTGCCCCCAGTGCAGCTAAAGTTATTTCTGGTTTCCTTTCTTCCTTTCTACCATTCATGGCTTACATCAATAGCATCAGCTCCTCAGTTTATTTAGCTTAGCATCACTGTTTCTGTATTCAACTAAAATGTAATACTAGCACATTTATTAAGAAAAGCAATCACCTGCATCATGGCTGACCAGTTATTACTAAATCGATAACTAAAAATGGAATGCACACTTTACAGGACAAAGCAAACAAATGATGTCGAGAAAGTTCCATTTTATTCATTTTAGCGTAGCAAACATTATAATTATTAGGTGGTGCACGTGATTTAAATTATATTGTAAAGAAAGAGCTGAAATGTGTTAATGTTGAATCTCCAATTGGTTAAGTATAAGTAGGCCACACATAAGAGCTATGGCTTCTAAAAACTATCAGTGTCAAAATAAATATAACTTTCCAATTTTTATTACAACTTTATTACACACGTGACTCCTTTCTATCCCAACAAATGTGTTTTATATGGCTGGTTCACTCTAACTGAGTGTTGTTCATTACATTGAATGGGAGTTACAAAATACTACAGAAGAGTATTACGTGTATAAAGGCGATATGTTAGCACGTGTTGTAGATGTTCATTGCATGAGCTGCTGATGATGTTCACACCATCCTCCCCTGAAGCAGTGGACGACTTTCTCCTGGCGACTGTCGACTCAACAAGTTCCACAACAACAAAGGCACAGATGTGACCGTCGAGCTGCCTCCACTCTGGTCTTCGCTGAGAGGCTGGTACTGCTTGAACCGTCTGTTTCGATACATGGAATAGAAAACACGTACTCATGACCAAGATCAAGATGAGTACATATGGCACTAAACAGTTAAAAAAATATGTGTCAACATCTGTGTCTTTGGGTAAAATGTGTTCACAGCTGTTGGATGGATAACATAAAATATGATGCAGACATTTATGTTCCCCTCAGGATGAATCGTAAGGACTTTAGTAATCCCTTAACCTTATCTCCACCACCAGAATAACGTTTTGACTTCGGAAATGGATTTGGATTTAGACTAGGGGAGTGAGGCCCGATCAGTGGTCACTAGAGACCCAAGTGAAAACACCAATTCCAGGTGTGAGGAGATGTAGTTGGACGTGGACTGGGAGGCATCTGGCCACATTAATTTTTTTAATGAAAGTTTTGAACTTAGCGTCCTGGGGCTCATTCTTCTTCTTTCTCAGTATCAAATTAGTAAATCTTATTTCATAGTTGAGTTGCACACAGAACATTGATTCACTCAGCCTTTCTTGGCTCTCTCTCTTCTCTGTCCTTATCACAGTGACACACAAAAGGTACATTGACGACAGACTTATCTCTATAGTCACACTGGCTAAAAACAAAATTTGGTCTTATGATCAGAAATGAGATATACTTTTATTTGCATATAGAGCTGGGAAGTGAGACCTGATCATAAGTAGTCACCAAGTGGAAAGACTAATACTAAGTGTGAATGGCCGCACATAGAGCTGACCACTTGTGAGCGGATCACCTGAGACAATCAAAATCAAAACCTTATCCCCAGTTTAACTTGGGTTCATGAATTAGCGACTCACCTGTACATCAAACCAATACAACAGACAACGCAGGCGAGAACCATAACACCCAGGACAGTGGCGGCTGTTCCAGCTGAGGAACCGCCAGAGGCTGTAATTAAAGCACATTGAAGGAATGAGAAGGAGTAACATGTCAGTGTCATGTAAATAAAGTCATTATAGTGGGTGATAATTCATTTTTCTTTTACTCACCTACTGTTACACTGACTCTAGCACTCGCCACAGCAAGACTGACATCATTGGTCAAGGAGACATTGATGCAAAATACTCCAGAGTCATTGAAAAACTGGCGAAGGATCATCTGACAGTCTGGAGATGGTGTGGCTGCAGTACAGATGGTTTCCACTGGTGTGATACAGTCAGCATCTGAAATGACTGTGCATACCTCACTTGGCAGACTGAAAGAAGAATAGAGGAGACCAGAATGAGTGCACATAAAGCAATTAGCTTGATGATAAAATACATGACACAGCTCCCATGCTCTCTCAGGAGAAAAGTGCTTTATTAGAATTTATTTATCAAGATAAGAGAAAATAACTGAACTCTTTGTCCATCTGTGTGCTTAAAATTGAGTTGGAGACCCTTCATTTTCAGTTTGATTATTGGAGATTCTTACATTTGTTAATGGATTGAGTTCAACTTTTTTTAGATAATCTGTAGACTCATCACTGATTTGATGTAAATTAGAATTATTTTAGTTTAAAGATGGAGGACATAACATGACAGCTCCTGTCCTGAAGCCAAAGCATCTCAATGACCCCTGGTGGCTGCCTGCAGTATAGGACACAAACCCTGCCTCCTCCATGTTAGTGGATGGGACGAGGACCAAACTAAATTAACAAGCACAACTTAACTAACTTGCAAATTGTAATGACTCAATGACCTCAATGAATGTACCCACCTTCCCTGACAGGAGATGGTGACGTCCACAGCATTTTGAACCAACTCCGTTGTCATTGACACAACATTGGACACCTGTACGATCTCTACACTTTCAATACCCTCTGCACGGTTGAAATAAGAGAGAGATTTAACACTGTTAAACAGCACTGTTTTCAATAAAGGATTATATTATCAGATGAGGAATAATCTGCCATAGCTACAAAAAACATGTTTGCTTACGGACGACATCCACAGAAGTGGCAAGGGAGCCATAACGGTAGACCATACAATCAGCCGCCAGCTCTGGTGCTTGCCGTTTAGCCACAACAAGAACAACTTGAGCTGGATCTACTTCCACTTCAGCTGGAGCAACCTCTTCCTCAACAGCTGGTATCTCTGGGGAGAAATAGAGAAAATGTGTCAAGATATCTCTGTAACACGAGCAGCTTTTTTATTTTGTGTATACTTAGTTTAGTGTAAAATAGATCCTCACCCGCAGCAGCTACAGTAGCTACAACTTCATTCTCAGTTTCCTGTACTTCAGCCTCAGTATCAGCTGCAGCATCCACTGTTGCTGCTTCTTCTACAACTGTGGCCTCAGTGGCAACAGGAGCGACAGCATTATCAGCAGGGGCTGCTGTTTCAGCTGGGACAACCTCTGCTGCAGCATCAGCAACAGTAGCCACAACTTCAGCTTCTTGCTCCACGGTTTCTTCTGCCACAGGAGCAACGGTGACTCCAGCAGTGACCTCAACGGCAGTTTCTTCTCCCTCTGCAACAGGGGCGACTGAGGCAGCAGCATCAATCACAGGCACATTGTCTTCAGTGACAGCTATTTCTACAGCAGCTTCATCAGCAACAGCTGTATCGGCATCTACAACCACTGTATCGGCATCTACAACCGCTGTATCGGCATCTACAACCACTGTATCGGCATCTACAACCGCTGTATCCGCATCTACAACCGCTGTATCGGCATCTACAACCGCTGTATCCGCATCTACAACCGCTGTATCGGCATCTACAACCGCTGTATCCGCATCTACAACCACTGTATCCGCATCTACAACCACTGTATCGGCATCTACAACCGCTGTATCCGCATCTACAACCGCTGTATCCGCATCTACAACCGCTGTATCCGCATCCACAACCACTGTATCTGCAGCCGCTGTATCTGCAGCCACAATATCTGCAGCAATTGTATCGACGGCAGCTGTATCTACAACAGCTGTCTCTGCATCTGCCGGTTCTTCAGCTGCAGGGGCTACAGTGGCTGCCTCCCCTGTTGTAGCATCTGTTTCATCTGCAGCAACATCTACCTCTGCAGCAGCATCTACCTCTGCAGCAGCATTGGCTGGATCTTCTGCTGGAACAACAGCTGCATCAACTCCTGCAGGTGCTACCGAGGCAACCTCTATTACCTCGGCATCTGTATCAACAACTGCTCCTCCATCGACTGTATCTGCAGCTGTGTCGGCTGGCTGGACAGAAGCAGGGACATCCAGCGCAATTGCATCTCCTGCCTCAGCTGGTGCTGCTGGAGTGGGGTCTATCACGATAACTGCTGGAGCTGCAGAGGCGTCAACAGGAGCCACAGAGAGAGAAGTTAAAACAACGGAGCGAAACAGAAAATCAGACATCACATTAGATGGTATTTACCAAAAAATTATGAGTACAAAATCTTACAAGCAGTGGGGTTTCCGCAGTCGCCGGGGATGGTTGCCATCAGCACCACCTGAGGCTTGAAGGCCCCCACAGCAAGGTATGTGTGTGTGACGGTTTGCTCTCGGGAGATCAGAGTCCCACTGCTGTCGCCAAAGTCCCAGCTGAAGCTGATGTCGGCGTTTCCGAGATACTGGCTGGGATCATGGAGCTTAACGCTGAAAGCAATGGCTCGGTTTTGAATGAAGTTCTGGTCGTCCTGGTTTATGTCACTGAGTTGGGCAAGTGATATGCTGAAGGGAACCTGGTCTGATGACAGATCAAAAGATGTTGGGATTTTGTGACAGGGATTGTTAAAGGTTTGAGTTACAAATAGTTGAATTGGGTACCTGTGACAGAGAAGACTGAGGAGGCGTAGCCGAGAGGGATGAACTTGTCTTTGCCGCGGCAGTGATAGATGACAACCTCCATGTTGTAGGAGCCCAGGGGAACGTTGTCTGTACCGATTGTGAGGGAGGAGGAAGGTCCATCTGCCACCTGCCAGTATCGCCCTTCAACATAGCAACAACGGGATCATTTACAGTAAACTGGTAATCAATGCACAACTCAGTTCAATTACACCTTCTGGAAACCCACTAGATATACAGTAAATATGATGAAGCTGGTTCATGTTTAATTTGTGTGTAAGTACAGTACCAGTAGAATTATTTGAACACAAACTCATATACAAAATACCATATAAAACTCCACAAAGGCCTTCATAGATAGACACATAGTAATGTACAACCCATATGAAATATGCTGAAAATTACAATTATTAAACTTGCTATGGACCAACCGCAAACCATGAATATGGGGCCATAGAAAAACATTACTACAAACAACATAATACATTATAGCCCAGGTAACAAGCAATTAACTGAGCTTAAAACAGAATCATTTATTTTCTAAATCTTTACCCCAAGTCTTCCAGACGAACACATAGTGAGGTTTTTTGTTCTGGCTCCTGCTGAATGGTGTGCCGTCTGGAAAAAGTCCTGTCTGCTCAGTGTCCTGGTTGGGATACACAGCCTGACCCTCCTGATACTGTTGTCCTGAGAAACACAACCGTCATAGATCACACATCAGTATAACGAAAGACGGGGGAAACAACACCTTTATATTATATTATGGGTTGAAATAATTTGTGAGGGGTTCGACTGGCATTTAAAGAGTCACTTGTTGTCAAAGAAACTTTATCCAGGATCCAATACTGTCCAAACTGGTGCAAATGGTTAAATATTACCATATAAAGTATATTTGTAGTACCAATCTCCATCTGGTTTTGATCATTAATGAGGAAAGGGAAAAAACACAATGACATTACAAAACGTCAATTTACCGTCAATGGTGCAGTTACGTGCCCAGACCACCTGACCGTCTGAGAGAGCCGTCTGATTTTGCGGGAAATTTAGATTGATAGTGAAGGTTGTTCTTGCTCCAGTCAGAGTGGGTCCATCGCTTTTAAGGTCAAAGGTTACATTACCACCTGGAAGACAAAATACACACAATTTACCATGTTTAGATCGACTGGCTGAGAGAAATAGCAGCATAAAAATAAAGAGCGAGAGAGAGAGAGCTCACCGAACCAACAGTTTCTGAATCTCGTGTCTCCATCCTTCCAGACAGGATACATCCGTGAGTTCCATGAGCGGTAACGTGTGAACTGACTTCTTCGCTCTGCGAGGAATATGACAAACTCTTTAGGAAAAGAAGTAACACTTTGCAACTCATCAAAAACAAACACAATCACTGAGGGACTCCAAGGGAAGTAAAACAAATCTGAAAAAATGTCTCTTTAAAAGCTTTAAAATACATAGTTGATTATATTTTTCATTATGATCACTTATATATTAATGTTATTGCTTGTGCAGGATTAACACACTCTATGGAATTCATTTCATATTTGAGCAGAGTTATAGTTTGTTGACTTTATTTATTTATTCATTTGATTGGGACAGTGCTCATTCATCAACAGACAAAATAGCCGACTGTAGCCAGAGTTAGCTGTACAAGCTAGTTTTCATCTGTTGTCCTTATAGCCAGCTCTTAAAAGACAACCTGAAATAAAACTAAAAAGACTTATCTTAAACCATTACAAAGTAAATATCTGTGGATAATTAATGTGGATTATACATACCATCAAAAGGGTTAGGGTTAGGGTTAGGGTTAGAAGCACCACCAAAAACAAACATGCAGTTAACAAATAATTACAATACATTAGAATAATCAAACAATGCTCAGATACAAACGTAAACTAAATCATATAAGATAAAGTGGAATGATTAAACATGATCACAAGTTTAGTTTGCTTCAGGTCAAATCTTAAGTTTGTATATAAAGGTTATCAGTGCTGTTTCTTAGGTCATCAGATTCCCTATTGCAAAAGTTCTTAAAAATAAAGATAAATTCTTCCTGATAATGAAGCAACAGTAATGATAAAGATGCTTGTGTAAGCGTGTGATCGGTGCTCAGGGGGCTTCAGGAGTGTCAGGGTTCTTGGTGGTGGGAGTCACACGACCTGCAAACTCCCTCAATCCCCTTCATGTGACTATCAGCTGAGCAGCAGCATCGTAATCCCAGAGAGAGGAATGAGAGATCCCAGACTCACTGGCTTTTCTTCTCTCTCTCCTCAGTCTGAAGTGTGAGTGTGTGAGTGTGTGTGTGTGTGTGTGTGTGTGTGTGTGTGTGTGTGTGTGTGTGTGTGTGCGTGTGTGTGTGTGTGTGAATGTGCGTGTGTGATTGTGTGAATGATTTTAGTTGTGGGTGTTAAAGGATCTTCCTTCGGAAATTGTCATGAGATATAGAGTAATTGCATAAAATTGGCCTGAAAAGGTTTGTAGATCTTGTCTTTGTTAAACAGAGTGCAGAGTGTGTTAGCGTGTAACCAGCGTAAAACGACAGATAAATCCATTTGCTGCTTGATTTACTTCCAAACAAAGAAATGCAGTTATACAGTAAAGTTGTAATTAATTGGAAATGTAAATGTTGTGGTTTACATTGGACACAGCGATTATCTGTCTGATATTGATACAAAGGTCCAACATCCCACACATCCAAATAACTTAACCTTAACAAATCATTTAGACATGTATTCAGATTTTAAACTTTGAATTCCTCAAACAAAAGAAAAAACCCAACACTGACTTTTTGCCCTTCAAGGTTAGTTCTTCTGTAGATATCTATGTTTTACATATTCCGGTGTCAAATAATAAATCAAATTGACTGATTTCGTATTTGCAAACTAATTCATTGAGAAGTTGTTTAACTTTTTTGATTGCAGATAAACTTGAGAATGAGATTTACATTGTCAAGAATAAAAATTAAGAGAAAAAGTGATGATATTTACAAAAGTAGGAACAATAAAAACCACACACTTGACCAGAAACTGATTTTCAGTAACTTCAGATGTACTCACGTATGGCACTGACTGATGTAAAAGCAATGATAAGCAGCAGCAGAGCCACGGTCGTCATCCTGTCTCTGTTGGTCTGTCTCCGGTCTCTGAGCCCTGATCTTCACGGTGGTCCTGAACCCCAACACTACTTCCAGAGAGACTTGGGAAATATCTCCTCACTCTCTTTAAGAGGGCCTCGGACCTGAATTACCATAAAATTTCTTCTCACCTCTGACATCATTGTGAGTCTGTAAACTGGCACCGCCCCCTTTAAGAGCAGACTTAAGAGCTGTTTTGTTAAACTGTTATTGTGAGTGAACAAAACAAACGGTTTAATTCATAGCTTTTGACCTGGTTGTTATTATCTTTTAAATTTGTCAAAATTAAAAAATTCTTAAATGAACTAATGCACGTCGTGTGAGCTCTGTGTTTTTGCTTTTAAGACAAATTCCATAGATGTTTTCTGATTCTTATGCTGTATTTTACAAAGTGAACAGGATACAGGATCTCCATCAAGGTGCTCAGGCAAAGCTACAGTTCAGGAAAAAAGGATAAAGAGCATGTAACACAAAATAAGATCTGAATGGAACTAGTGGCCTTAAAGTCCTCTTCAATACTATCAAATTGCACACACTAATAGAAATCAGTCCCTTAGACAAATTGAGCAGAACTTCCTGGACACACCCCTTTCTCCAGACTTGCACCAAAATTGAATGGGTTCTGTTTTGGCCCAGACCCAACCCTTCCACCAAGTATTAGGAAAATACCTACAGTCGTTTTGCATAATCCTGCAGACTGACAGAAAAACAACAATGAAACTATGGCCTTATTGCTGAGATAAATATCGGATGGGTTATTGGAAAATCACAAATGCTTTCTACACAGTGTAAATTCTAATTCCGTATGTGATGTCTGCTTTGGGATGGAGAGTGGTGAGAACTGTGTGCGTACTTTGAGTCATGCCTGTGTTTGACGTTTGACCTCACAGATATGTGAGCACGGGCGTCACAAGATGAGAGTGCAGTCGGCAAATCAATGGCCTCCTTTTATTCAGTCAGCCATTCCTCCGCATCCTGCTGTCCACCTTCAGGCTGCTGCAGCTCCGAGAATCCGAGCTTTCAGCAACGCAGACACACCCTCCCTCATAAGACGTGTCCTACAGCATCCTTCTGATGAAGACAAGAGGAAGAGGTGATGAAGATTTTAAGTTTTTGCTCTGAAATTATCCCAGAATTGGACATAAACACTTAAACATCTATTTTAACGGTTTTTTCCCTTTTATTTAGACTGGGTTCTTTCAGCAGGGATGAGTCTCATCTGTGCATTATCTTCAAGTAACTTGAACAAATAACGTCAATAAAACCTGAAACCAGATCTGATTGATAGATCGAAATGAATTATTAATGTTATTCTGATGCTCTGAGATTTATCATGTGCAATCAAACCGGAAACTATAAAAGTAGCACTTAGGTTTCCTATGTAAAACTAGTAGATAAACCACTGATCAGTTACTATATACTAAAGCAGAGGTTTATTCTGTATTAGAGCATAAGAATAGAAGTTCACATCAATACTATACCTATACATTGATGTACTCAAAATAAAAAAAATTGCCTTATCAAAATAATTCTGGTAGCAATTGCCATGTTGTTATGAATGGGCAAAACATGAAGTTATAAAAAATGAGTAAAAACATAAATGATTGTTTCATAACTGCTTGTATTATTTACTGTTTCTCCATGTAAACTGTTTAATATTTAATCTGCTTATTTATTTGATCTATTTATCTCACTTTTCCCTGTTTGTTTCCTGTTGTTCTTCATGGCAACGACAGCATCAGGCTCACGTGGTAGGGTGGGTTGTCCTCTAACCAGAGGGTAGGTGGTTATATGCACTTCGGCATGCAGCAGCACTGAATGAATGTGTGAGTGAATGTAACTGGTACTGTACAGCGCTTTTAGAAGTTGATTAGACTAGATAATATGTTGTATAAATACAGCATATTTGCTCAATTAAAAGAACAACTTGTAAAATGTGTATAAAGTTGTATAGAAAGAGCTAATTAAGTGTTTATATTTGACTCTATTTAGCTCTTCACACACATGATTGGTGGTTTTCCCACTGATGTTGCCCCATGCCTGAGAGACTGTTCAGACCGCACTACATGTGACCCCTCATGTGCTAACAGCACAGTTCAGGAGGGAATAAATCCTTCCCACAGAGCACCTGACTTAACATACCACAAACAGTCAGCCGTTACCTTCTCTCTTCATTAGTCTCCACTGTGTAACAGATTAATGGACACGTTTGAGCTGTTCAGTGAATTTCTTGAAATTTGAAGAGCTGTAAATCACACAGAGTTGAAATCTGACCCTAACTTACTACAACTCCTCACTCTCCCGGAATATTCTTGGATATGTTTCTACAATATACAGATCAGAGATTTTCATTATAAGGCAAGTTATTTGAATAGAGTTAATTTTAAGTGCTTTCAAAATTATGTAAATAGCCCCTTCCTGGCCTCCCCGACAGTCATACATGCTCACAAAAGCTTTCTCTTTTCTAACACTAATGCCGCAAATTGATGCTTGTGTTTCGTAATTGATCAAAAGTCTGATCAATAACACCATCTGGTTTGAAAAACTCCGGCTAAAGATCAGACCAGACAGTCAAATCAGTTCATGAATACAGCCACTCAATGTGTTCACAAGGTTAAAACAAACTTCACTCATTTTATTTTTGCCAGTGATCCTAATTCCTTCATTTGATCTCCTCATTACCACAAATGCAAAACTCAGAACTGAGAGGAGAGAAAATGTTTACTACTTTCATTTTGGACACATTTTCTGTTGTAAGGCTGGCTGTGTCCTGATTAACAAAGTCCACACAGATTATTCCAAATCTGTGAGTAACAGTAAGTCTGGTAGATATTCATTTGTAGCCAGAGAAAATATTGACAGGCGACCCTTTCACAGAAAAATTGAAAATGCCACAATAAGGAACCAACATTTAGCTACAGTAGCATTTTATCTCTTTCTTATTTCCCAACAAGAAGTAATCTCTTCGAGGTAGACAGAGTCTCCACTTTACTCAGAAATGCCGGGTGGAAGAAGGTCTCTGGGCGGTGGTCATGTGCAGTGTCTGTATGAATGCTTCCATGTCTGGAGACTAACAGATGACGAATATTTTAATGATCTACGAAAAGCCTGATCCATAGTTTACATAATTAACTGGACCTTTCCTCAATGCTGACCCACAACCCCCCTGCGACAAGATGATTTATATGATTGAGGCGTCGGCTGCGTCATTTAACTACCAGGCCACCGGCTGGACTCCTGCTGGGCACCTTTGTTGCATGTTGCACAAAATGGGGAAACAGGAGCTTCATTGGGCCCCAGCAGCTCATTGTTGCCTCTGGGTCCTGTAACTAATCTGGATGTTCCCCTGGAGGTGAAGGCACTTCCGGGGCAGTGGAAGTGGCGTTGGGGGGTCGGGGGGTTAAGGGGCCATGACCAGAGGGAAAGTTGAAGATATATTTTTTCAATCTTATAGTTTTAACTTCTCGCAAGCAGGTGGTTTCTCTTTTGGAGTCTGTGAATATGGCATATATAGAGATGAGTCAACATTTTTTGTTTCCACACTGGAGACATGACAGAAGAATATTAGAAATCTCACTTCTAAACACAGCAAGTGATTTTACATACAGTCGTTACATTGCCTTTCACTAGAGGGTGCTGTTGTCCTCTTTCTTCACCCTCTCCAGTAGTGAATTGATGAAGTCCCAATTTCCTGCAGTAAGTTAACGTTCACTCTTTTTTCTTAACTACAAGACGTTGATATTTTTGTCTTTGTTTTATACAATGTTTCTTATTTCTTGTTTTGGTTCATTGTTATTTATTTTACATAATATTGCTCAAGACATGTTCATCACCTGTTTATTGTTTTTTCAAGACAAGATATGTTTAGATAAGATAATCTTTTATTAGTCCCACAACAGGGACATTTGCAATGTTACAGCAGTAAGGAGCAGAGTCAAAAAACAGGCACAAAAACATCAGTGGAGTAATAGTAAGTAAACATACAATATAAAATGAATTCAAACAATATATATATATAAATATGAAGGGTATAGAAATAATACTACAGTGTAAACATGAGATTGATATAAAAAGTATGCATTTTATAGTAGATCCCTTCAGATCGATTGTCATTACAACAACATAATATTAAAAAATAATTTATGTGCTGCCTTTAGTGAAAACTTAATTTTATAAAACAGTTGTATTTCTTTGTATTGAAAAAATGACTTTAGGACAAAAATGACCAAACTTCACTTTTACATATGATTACATATCTTTGTCATTGATTAATCACACTTTAGTTTTTAAACGGATCCTTTGTTTTTGTTCCAGAATATAGTTAAAATAAAGACACTTGTAAAACTAACATCTTTGTGTAACAGCCTGGAGGAAGATCATTGTATATTGTATATTCTTTGTCTTTTTGTCATGTCAATAATAAAAGAAACGACGTTGAGTACGTAACACGTCATCGTCGTCTGACGAGGGCTGCTTGTTTTGTATAAGCTGCTCATCCCGACATTAATCTGCTCCCTCTCCCGACTTGCAGCCATCGACATGAACACAGGGGTGGAAACACAATTGACGGTGCTTGAAACACATTCACTCACATTGTGTTGTCCCTTGGACACAACAATCTTCTCTCAGAGGACGCTGGTGGGGGGAGATTACAAAAACCCAATGACCCCCGCCCGCCCTCAGTAGACGGTGTATGTTGAGAAGGAAAACATGCGCTCCCCGGGCTAACGCGGGAAACGTTACTGTGGTTCAGTGTTTTGCATGGAGGAGCCGTGCTAATCCCCACCCTGACATATGCTTTAACCAGGCTAATGACTCTTCATACCCCGGGTAGTGGTCTCAGTCTGACCCGAGCAGGTTTACCCCGACCCGGAGCTCCGTCCCCGGGCTGTCGGTGAGTCCGGAGCCCGCTCAGCAGCCCCGTAGTAGCGGCTCGGTGCATGTCGGTCCACGCTCTGCTCGTCAACTGTCGTCTCCCCATTAGCCACCGAGCGGCTGTTAGCTCCCGCACAAAGAGAGCAGTGTTGCTAACCGGCTGAACAAAGTTACCCCGGACATGGACACCTTCCAGAAGGTGGAGAAGATCGGAGAGGGGACGTATGGAGTGGTGTACAAAGCCAAGAACAAAGTCACCGGGGAAACCGTGGCTCTGAAGAAGATCAGGCTGGACACGTAAGTTTCCTTCGCACCGCTTGTTGCTTTCATGTTTGTGCTGTTTGCTAACTTCCACACATCTGCCAGCTAACAGCCTCTTCTCCTCAAGTGCAGTGTACAATAGACAGTTATACAGGAGCCAGGGGTTTGTTTTATTACACACAAATATACAAAGAAATGCACATATTATGAGTTTCGTATTGTTTTATCATCAGAGTTCTAGTATCAACAATGTTTCATCTACGGCAATATGGTTTCTTTGATGTTGATGACATCCATCATCTGTTTTGAAAACAAAACAATACATTCTCCAACATACAACACTAATTCATCAGTATTCAAATAAAATGTTATGACATTTAAACATTATCCACATAATGAAAACGACCAATACATTTTAAAAAATTCAACATACATTGTTGTCGGTTAATGGTCTTAATGATTCATCAAGTAAAAAAAACAAATTCAATACATAATAAAAACACGTTTTAAGGTGTAGCCAACGAATTAGGACAAATATTTGGTGCTGGGCAATAAAACAATATTCCTAATTTTGACATGTAGACTTCATCAATAGCAATATAACAAAGGTTCTAAAGGTTAATACAATGCTTGTGCATTGTACAAACAGTGAGATACAACACATCATTAAATTTGTAAAATATAATAATGTGAAATTTTTTTGTGATTATATCTGGACATATCACAGAACCTTAGAAATAGCCATTGTTTTATCATGAGAGGTCACAGGGTCTTAAATATGAGAAGGTTGAGAACCACTGAATATGATTTACATGAACTGATGATTGTTGATTTAGTGCAGGGTTTAAAAAAACAAAAATGCAATCTGTGTGTTGGTTCCTTTCAATCCGAATGTCTGCTCTGTGAAGAAGTAAAGACATCCCATGCTTCAGCAGGTGGCATCAGTGAGTCGCTGTCTCCACCTCTTTATAACCTTTGTATCAGACCACAGGAAGTGAAATCAGTGACGTGTTTATCAGGCCTTTCCTGATTTGTAAGCTCCGGCCAGTCATGGTGCACTGATGTAGTTATAGAATGTATTTAATTTTTGTTAGACTATATTTACTGTCTGCCCCAACTGATACAGAAAATATAGAATTAAACAAAACACTAACTATGAAGTCACTAACCAAGTAGAAATAAATGACAAAATAGCTCCAAATAACATCAGAATCTGGGATTAGCAACCATGCCTCAATAAACTAACCTTCTCATGTACTGTGTGTTCCATTCAGGGAAACAGAGGGTGTACCAAGCACAGCCATCCGAGAGATTTCACTTCTCAAAGAGCTCAGTCACCCAAATATTGTCAAGTAAGTGCTTAATGTTCCAATTTCAGCTTCTTACTAGGTATGTTATATCCATGTATGTTTGTGTCCGATGGAAGTCCAGCCCTTATGTTAATGTGTTACAGACTGCGAGACGTCATCCACACAGAGAACAAGCTCTACCTGGTTTTTGAGTTCCTTAATCAGGATTTAAAGAAGTTCATGGACTCTTCCTCTGTCAATGGCATCCCACTGCCCCTAGTGAAGGTAAACATCAGCTACTTCTGCCAAAATGACTTAAATCATAAGGATGTCTGAGGTGATTCACCTGGGTTAACATTTCTTGCGTTTGTTAGAGTTATCTCTTCCAGCTGCTGCAAGGCCTGGCCTTCTGCCACTCTCACAGGGTCCTGCATCGAGACCTGAAGCCACAGAACCTGCTCATCAATGCTCTGGGGGAGATCAAGCTCGCTGACTTCGGCCTGGCAAGAGCCTTCGGAGTACCTGTTCGCACATACACACACGAGGTAAGTTGTATAGCCACTGTTCTTTACCTGCACAAACACATTTCAGAAGCAAAGTAGATCTCTGTGAACTCAAGGCTCTGCTGAAGCCAGGAAAATTACATTTCTGATCTGAAAGTTTTTCTTTCGCAGCACATTTCTTTGGATATTTGGATTTTTTTCTCACTTGACACTTGATATTTTTCAGGTGGTAACACTTTGGTACAGAGCACCAGAAATTCTCCTTGGATGCAAATACTATTCCACAGCTGTTGACATCTGGAGTCTAGGCTGCATCTTTGCTGAAATGGTAATGTGTTCAGTTTCATCCTTCTTCTCTGTATTTCAATAAATGAAGCCAACACATGATGCACAATATATCAACATCTCACCAACAGTCTGGCCTCACTGTCCATTCTCAAACAGATCACCAGGAGGGCCTTGTTCCCCGGCGACTCAGAGATTGATCAGTTATTCAGAATCTTCCGCACCCTGGGCACACCTGATGAGACGGTCTGGCCCGGAGTCACATCGATGCCCGACTACAAACCATCTTTCCCAAAGTGGGCCAGACAGGATTTAAACAAAGTGGTTCCTCTTCTTGATGAGGATGGAAGAGAACTGCTGGGGGTAAGAACACGGAATTCATTTTTATTTGTGAAGCCCCAAATCATGACATACATTATCTCAAGGCATTTTACAGAATACAATCATTTAACAATCATCAAAGGTGGATCCTGGATCTTTTTATGGTACTTAGCACAATAATCATATGGAGTCTTTGGGTGTATTATTTGACCTCACGTGTCCTTGTTGTTTTTCTCTTTGCAGGAGATGCTGAATTACGATCCAAACAAAAGGTTATCTGCAAAAAACGCCCTTGTACATCGATTCTTCCGTGACGTCACCATGCCAGTTCCTCATCTGAGACTCTGAGTCCAGCTAAACATCCGGCCGTTGCGAGCGTCGCACCTCAGCCTCCTTTCAGCACCTCGGCCTCCTTTCAGCACCGTGCCTGGAACAGTGGACACTACAGGATGTTTGATCCTTTCATGAATATTTGATAAAACCCAAAAGCTTTTCATAGCATAGATGTCCTGAATGTTGTTCCGTTCTTTTCAGCCATGATGTTGTAATAGTTATAAATGTTTAGCTGTAATTTTCAATATCATAAGTTTGCACATTATGTGCAGGGGCCATTTTGTTGATGTTAATGTTATTTGGGATTAGGATGGTCTGGCAGACGCACTCTAGTCACGTGCCATTAAGTTTCCCAATGAATCTGTATTTTGGCTTTAGGATCTCTACGTTCAAATAGCCAAATAGATAGAAGTTAATGTTATTTCATACATTTGTGGGATAGTGCAAATAACAGATGATGATGGGGTTGGCACAAGTTGTCCCACAGCAGAACTCGTCAGCTGATGTTAAACAGTTGGACACAAGACTATAACTCTGTTCCTTTAGTTTGATGGTTCTTACAGTTTGATTCAGTTATTGGGTCCAGAGTATCTTGAAGTGACTTTTAAAGCTGCACCTTTTGGTTGTTAAACAAAAAGAAAAGCTCCTGTTTATTCGCTGACCAAACTGAAGTTCTCCGCTTTTATACATAAAGTACAGTTGTGATGTTCACATGTAATTCAGATTTTACAGAATTTAATATGCTGTTGCATTTTTCTTACTCTAGATTTTATCAAAACCGATTGAGCTGTTTTTATTCACAGTTTAAAAAAAAATAAACTTGTTCAAATAACTGTTACTGGCGATGATGGTCTTGAGTTTCACTTCAGACGGTTCATTTGAAAGATCTATAGAGTCTGTTGGTAAATTTAGTCTTATAATCGTGTTTCTTTCATTCTGGAGTCAAGTGAAACAGCCAAATAATTTGTCAGACTCAAATACCAGAGTCAAATACTGTCTCGCCCGATTAAATCCTATTACTGTTACACCTCATTAGTCTTTGGCCCAGGTCGACATTCCATCACACATTAAGGAAACTTGATTAATTCATATTTTAATCTGGTTAGAGTTTAAAGATGGTGTAGTAGAAATACTGACAATGAACTGTTCACGTGTCTAAGATTAATGTTTTCAAGTCAAATTAAAAACATAGCATATGCATTGACAGTGCGACAGAAGTAAATGTTTAACTAAGACCAAATTGTGCAATTAAATAATGAACCTGCATGAGGAAAACGTAAAACAAATGTATTATTCATTTACTTTTAAAGCTTTAGACATTTAAATGACTTGAATCAGAGGATTTCAATACATGAATATACACACGTGATATAGAAGCGGAAAACAGGCTGTAAAAAAGTATTGTTATAATGTTTTATACATAGAGGGGAAATTTGTGCCAACACAGCACTGAGCTCTTAGACTGTTAAAAGTCCATAGAGTTTTTTTTGGCCCTGCCTGTGTATCTGTCATTTGGAAAGTGGATCAGAGCGTACTGCATTGGTGCTCTTGGTCTGGGCCAAGTTTCATCCTTCATGATG
This sequence comes from Pseudopleuronectes americanus, assembly GCA_038501795.1. Classification (NCBI taxonomy): domain Eukaryota; kingdom Metazoa; phylum Chordata; class Actinopteri; order Pleuronectiformes; family Pleuronectidae; genus Pseudopleuronectes; species Pseudopleuronectes americanus. The sequence goes on along the minus strand of CM076717.1, from coordinate 13,059,255 downwards.
AGCTAACGTTAATATAAATCAGACATCATGATGGTGCAGTTGTCACATGAATTGGGGAACAACGTTTCCCACATGGTTTTATTTTGATGTGTGATTATGGACTGTTTTCTCTGCTTATAGTTAAGCAAAGAAACCAGTCTTTCCACCCACCCAGCCAGGGAACACAGGGTGGTGGCAGATTGGAAAAGGATGAGCCATAAGAGGGCGAGGTTCATGAGGGAGTGGCAGAGTAGTTAGTTGAGTTATGAAATCCGTTTCAGCTCTGCTTATGATTATTTCTGAGTGTTTTAATAGGGAAAAGAACTGGAATGAAAAACATTGGAGGGTTGATAAATGTGTGTGCACACTGTATTTACCCCAGGCAGACAATATTTTGAAAGTAGCATACTGTAGTGCAAGTTATATCATGATGTAATTTGTAGCAAATGATGAATAATGTTTGGATCTAAACAAGCTGTACACACATATATATATATATGAGGATTAATTATCTGCTCAGTACAAGCTTTATATTTTCTCCATTATTTGTGGATGAGTGTTTTGGACCATATGTGGAATGTAAATATATATATATTGGTTGACCTTAACCATTGACCAATCAGCTCCAAAAAATGGAGATACCCTTCCAGGTGATATTCCTAGGTAGATTAGTGAAAATCCATCCACACGTTATTAAGTTATTTTGTACACCTACAGTCGCACAAAAACAAAACCCTTGAGGTTCTGTCAACAAGGTTAAAGAAAGCAGCACAAAACACAGCAAACCTTTCCATTCAATAACTCACTGGAGTCAACCAGTTGTGTTAGATATTAAATATAAGCAGTTTAACAAAGCTTTAAACAGAAATGCAGCTTTATTTGTCGCGCCATATAATACAATACAGAGATTCATTTTCCAGGAGTCAGGATGAAAAAAAGCATTTGGACAACAGTGTAAATAGGTATAAGTCTAAAACGTTAAAATCCTACATGGTGGCTTTAATACGTTTGTATCTATTTATAGAAAAATACAGAGTCCAAGAGTTAACATGTGTAGTTTACTATTTATTCTAATAAAGAACAGTAACTAGAAGAACCATAAATTGTGCAATTATAAGCAGGTTACACAGGATACACATAAAAAGAGAAATATATATTAGTGCTAGCCAGCTAGCTGTTTTTACTTGCAGTGACAGCTTTGTTGAGGATGTTATACAAGTATCACCATATTTAATGATGATAGTTGTTATTAAACTTTATTGATCCAATCACTAGAAGTAATTAAATTTAATAAATGAACAGCAGTCTATGTTTGACGCCATCCTCTGAACTATGCTTGGCCCCTATTGAATATAATGACTGCTATATTGTGACTAGTTAAACAAAACTGGAGCCTTTATTTAGACTGTCTTATTATGGACACCACAACTGCTGTTACCTTCGTCTTTGACTCTTTATGAGGTCTATGGATGTAAAACTTAGGGTGAACAGTTGCACATGACGAGCAGGGATAAAAAAAAACTGACTTCCAATGAATCTGATGCGCATGGAAATGAGAAATTAGAGAGTTTATGTGTAAAGCGTAAGATGGACAGATTTTTACAGTGAAGTCGTACTGACAGGTCAGGTGTATCGTAGGAAAAGGTTTAAAAGTATGGTGTGATCTTCATTTGAGCAAAGAATGCATCAGAAGGGGAAAAGGGTCTTTGGAACCACAATAGAGATCAAGTACAGTAAAACTTTTCAAGTTGACCCACAAGCAGCATTACAGTACCTTGATTAGAAATAAGATTTGGTCTGGACATATTTAGGGAAATGTCTGGACTTCAGTTCAGGTCTGAAAGAAACTTAAGGGCCCTGTTAGTGGAGGTATGCACACTACTGAATGCTGCTCTAGTTTTATATTCTTTTTGTAGGTTTCCTTACCTGCCTGTTCGCCTGAATAATGTCCACTGTGTGTGCTTTCCTTTTTTGACCTAACTTCCCTTCCTGCCACGCTCAGCCAGCTCTCATTACCACACTTACAGGTTGGCCACCTGCCAGCCCTTGACTCAGCCTAAACCTCTGAAACTCTGGAAAAGTGCTCAGCAGTCTGTTAGACTCCGTGAACAGTCACTCTGTTCCCACATTCAGTCTCAGTCTCTGATTCAGGATCTTACATGAAACCTGTGAGACTATTCTTCGTCTCAGATCCTGCAGTATTCGGCCCTCAGAGTCTTAAATTCAAACATGAACCTGTGAAAGTAAAAATGTCTATCCAATCAAAAAAAGAGAGAACAATTCATGGGGCTTGATGGAAATCAGGCACATTTATGAAATCTATAAGTTTGACTTTTGGAGGTATGCAGTCTAATGAACGCCATTCTAGTTTCCTTATAGTGGGAAAATTAAATGACACACTTGAAACTTTGTCTAGTTGTTGCATTATAGTGAACATCATAATTAAATCGTATTTTAAATTATTTTATATTACTTTTTTCTATGATGTATGATTCAATGGTATATGAAAAGGAAATTAATGGCTCCCCTAAAATAAACTAATTCAAAAATTTGAAATTCTACAACATACATTATAAAATGGTCGCCAGTTATATGAGCTAAATATGATTTTGCAAGGAACTAGACCTTGCATAACACCTGCAGGTTCTTGCAGTGTGTGGAGTGTATGCAGTGGTGGATGTGTTAGTGGGAGTTTTGGGAAGATGATTAATCAGTTCATATTTCTAGTTTCTTTTTCATGACAAGCTTGTACAGGATCTGGTAGCCGTCATCCCAGGCGTACAGCAGCTGCTCCTGTGGGTTGTACTTCAGGCTGGAGTGAGATCCATAGCGTTTGGGGAAGTAAACCAGTGGCGCCTCTTCGTTGCTCACCATGCCATTGACGTCAAACACGCACTGCACACGTGAGCGGCCGGCCTGCTTGGTGTTGTACACCACGTAGAGGGTGCCACAGATGACAAACGCCGACTCTGCGTTCTCTCTCGGGCAGTTTGTCTCCCACATCTGCTCGATGTCCAGCGAGCTGGCGTCCATTTTAGCCAGAGAGATGTGCTGCTCATTCTGCCGCGTGGCGTAAATGGCCCACAGGCCTTCCTCATCCACAGCCAGGTCCATCACTGTCTCGGGGGTCAGGCCGTACACAGGGACATGGTCCTGGACTGGAAACACAGCGCTGTCCGTCACAGAGTCGGTTTTCAGGTCATATTTAACCACCATGACATCGTCAACCTGATTTACATAATAGGCGTGGTTGTTGTAGATGACGTGTCCTGTTCCCCTCCAGGCCGATGCCAGCTTCAGGCTCCTGGACAGAGACAGGCCCAGGGAGCGGGTGAAGTCTTGCGCAGAGGAAAACTCGTGGATGGTGTCGCCATCCGTCCCATTAAAGATGTAGACCTTCCCAGAGCCCTTACTGCTGTCTTTACTCCACATGCCCTTTGGTCCTCCAACTCGCTTTAAGATCTTCATGGCTTTTATACTGGAGATCATGTCACTGCAGTCTGAGCACAAGAGAGGGAGAGGTCTTATGTGAGGGGTCTTTGACATTTTAATAAAATGTGCATTCGTAATTTGCATATCTTTAAAGGAATAGCTCTGAATTTGAGAAAACATGGAAATATGATTTTCAAGAGTTCCACTGCGTCCAGTCAATAAATAGTGAACTACAGTCAGACACTTTTACACTTGGGAAGAAGAAATACTCATCACTGAGCTTTAGAGGTGCTGGCTGGTGGATTTTGTTTCCTTTGGCCAAAATCAGGTTATTAAGCCACACCAATCAGCTGCTGGTTCCAGTTTCATATACAAAGTGAGATATGAATGTTCTCACAAGATGGTTGAAAAAAAAGATAAAAACATTCATCCTTCCATTATCTATACAGTTTATCCTTTGAGTGTCAGCGCCAAACCCAGCTGACATTGGGAATGAGATGGGTTTCATCCTGGACACCAGTGTATCACTGGGCCAACCTACAGAGACAAACAACCATTGACACTCACATTCAAACAATTAGAGTCTTCAAGAGCTGTCAGATTATTATCAGACTGTACTCTCAAAATAAGTATTTTACCAGTCATCAACAAAAAGCAGGGTTCAAACTGAAAATAAACTGTAAGTGCAGTTTAGGAGCATTATACTGTATCTCACCTGAGAGTTTAAAATATTTGGCCTTCTGCTTCTCCTGCACCAGAGTCACCTGCTGCTCGATCAACTTGTCGTCCACATCCACACAGGGCTGAGCCCCGTTCTGCGTCTCCAGGTAGTCCAGCTCTCGCTCCACCCGGTCCACCCTGGTGCCAACACCGTCCAGATTCATTCTCAGCGCCTCTTTCTCTTTGTCCAAGTTCTCCAGCTGGGAAACCATCTGCTGCTTCAGCTCCCGCAGCTCTGAGGCATAACGGGTGGTCTGTTCGTGCCACAGAGAGATCCGGTCCTGTTCACAGAGGGGGATTAGTTTAATCTGAATCAGAACACAAGCACAAAAGTCACTCCCTCTTGTAGACAATTGGATATTTTTGTTTTACAGGAACAGTACATGTATTCCTGGAAACACAGAGAAGGCCATAATTTGATGTTTCGGCTCAGCCTTAATGAATAGATTGGGACATAATAAGTAGGAAACTGATCCTTCAAACAACCAGGTTCAACCTACACGTGGCAAGTATCCTCCCTGCTCACATGTCTTTCAGCTAAACCTCCTTCCAGTGCCCTTCCAGTGCTCTGCGTGGGCGCCGCTCTGCAGCGCACCCTGACCTCTGACCTCGCTGGAGGAGAGAACAGAAACAAGTTTCGCTGCAGGTGATCAGTAAAGTCTGACTCCACTTTACAGAGATATAGACGAATGATAGTTTGAGAGAATTTATGTGACTGAAGGACTTCAGACATGAAATGAAAGATAACGGAACATTTCTCACACAAGAGTTTTTAGTACGCATTAGTCTGTTTGTTTTATTTCTGACAGATGTTTATTTTGTGTTGTTGGTTAAATTATTAGACGTCAATGGTTTCAAGTTATTATTTAGAAAGCATTAACCGTAACTTCCCTTATTGTTTAAAACATTTTTTCAAATCCTTATACACTGAATGACTCACTAAGGAGTACACAAACATTGTAAGCAAATATAACACACTCGATTGTTATTTATCATTTATTTACAAATATTCAGGGTATACATACAAAACTTTCATATATAATATCCCAGACAAGAAGCTCTATAATAATCCCCCATACACATGTAAGAGATCTGTATTTTCCAGCATTTTCCCCAGGATTTGCCCACATCTGCATTCCATCGCCTGGTGCCCTGTCCCTCAGAGTTTCCTCTCAGAGGGATTCACAGGGAGCGCAGGGCTCGGCAGGGAGGTAAAGGGAGGTCTTACCTCAATAGCAAGCAGCCTCCGCTCCAAATAGTCAATCAGTGCTTGGTGCTGAGCGTTGGCAAAGCAGGCCAAAGTAACCAAGACAACAAGTCCTCTCATTTCTGTGTCAGCTCAGTGTCTCTCTCCAGGTCCTGTAAAGTCTCGACTGGAGCTCAGTGGCAGCGAGTGGAGGAGCCAGCAGATTCCCAGAGGTGGCCTGGAATGTTTTACTAAGCTTGTCTGGGAGGAGCCAGAAACATCTGGTATAGATGGAAGCACAAAGTCAGATGGAGACAAGACACTCCTTCTCATATTGAATTCTTACCTGGATGATAAATTGAAAAACCAAAACAATATATAATTTTAGGATACTTTTTTATTATCATTAAGGGGTCTGGACCTTTAATTTCTTTAGAATACTGGACTCTATTTTAGTATAGGATCACAGCAGCAGGATTAAACAATTTTATATGCTTTTCTTTTGCATTTTCACTGTAGATTTTATCCCCTGTCCGTCACAGGGGAGTTGCAACAGGAAGGGATGCCATCAGAAGAAGAGAACGTGTGACCAATATTTTTTCCACTGTACATATGGACATGTGAGTAACAAAACAGACTTAGAAAAATGTCAAACCGTCTAACAATTCTACCAGATGTATTTCTTGGATCCTGTCCTGAGGGTGATGTCTTCTAATATGCCTTTTATTATAATATAGCTGACAGTAGGGAAAAATGGTTTCAGATGAATCCAGATGTTCAACAAAATGTTTTCCTGTAAACCTGCTTTGTGGTCAAAAGTGATATTTATGCTGGAGAACTAATGTGTGAAATATTCTTAATTACGTGTCAAACTACTCTATCCGGTGTGTCCTTCAACATCTTCCAGCTGTTCCATTGCACAGGAACAGGTTTAATAGTAATAATATATCTAGCGTTTAAAAAACTATAATTAATTTGGTGAATGCGAAATTGCAGGGGAAATAGGAAAATGCTGTTTAAACTGTCTCTGCTCTCTCCTTTCATTTATAAGACCAACCCTGCTATAAAACAGCTAGATCACAGCAGTTAACACCTCTTTTTCCTATAAGTTGTTTCCACTTGGCACAAAAAGCCAACTCAAGCACATAATTACTGTGTGTGTGTGTGTGTGTGTGTGTGTGTGTGTGTGTGTGTGTGTGTTTGTGTGTGTGTGTGTGTTTTGTGTGTCTTTGGTTTTGTTCCCTCAGTATGGAAGAAGACGTTTATTTTATGAGATTCAGAAGGCAAAGGTGTGATCAAATATTTTTGGATTTAACAAGTTTGGGGATAAATAAAAATGGCTTCTGTGCTCCATGTGCAAATGCAGAGGACATTTAGGCTAAAACCGGGGTAACATTTTTGAGTGGAATTTGAATGTTGGGGCTAAAAGACACTTGGATGACACCACAGGAGCCGCATGGAGGTATCTTATGTTTTTATCTATTGTTCTTTTTGCACTTGAAGAAGAAGTTCTTTTACCCCTGAAACTCTAAAAGTGTTTTGTGGACTCAGACCCCGCAACATTTCCATTGGTTTCTAAGAGAACAATAACGATGAGCCATGATGCTCCATGTGTGGGGTTTGTTATTAATGTTAATCTAGATCTGGTGAATTTAGATGCGGTTCCATGAGGGGACTGCTGGTGAGCGTATGCGCTCTAAGTGCGATGCTAGTTGTGTTTTTTGTGTGTTTGCCTGCCTTCTCCCCACTAACCCTGCTTTGTCCTCTCTTGCCCCAGAAACACCTGCTCCTCTGTTCCACTCCGTCACACTCAGCCAGCTCCCTCAGCCGCACTGTTTGCCCAGACTTCCTCGAGTTCACTCCCTCCGATCAGCTCCTCCGGACTCCCCCTCACCAGACACTCCATTCCTCAGCCAGGACTCTGGATTCAGCTTTTGCCCTTCAGCTTTTAGTTCCCTTGCACTTGTTTTGGTAGCTCCGGGTTTGATTTGTAACTTAATTTGCCTTTTTATACACAGTTTGCAATAAAATCATCATTGTTAAACCAATTTTTCTATGTCCCGGTAAATGATTTTTGCAAACAAAATAGTACCATATTCATTCTGCATGAAATACAATGAAATAGGTTTGCATTTTCATATTGTCAGCCCCTCTGCAGTGAGCCTGTCTGAACACACTTCACTGTCACTAACACAGCATAGTAGCATAGTTAGAAAATTAGAGTTACCTCATTTACAATAAACTCTTTAGCCCTCTGAAAGACTGGTGAGCCGTCCTGGGTCATCCTGCGTCCTCATTGTGCTTGGTCAGATTACAGGTACAAATGTGTCTTTAGTCAAATGCAATCCAGTAAACCAGCTCAGCCATCATTTCTCCAGCAATAAACAAAAAGATGTTGTTCAGAGCTGGTTATATAAGTGTGTAACAAACCAGTATGTGTGAGTGTGTGTAGATGGCCTTGTGCTGTTGTGTGAATGTTTTGGGGCGTTGAGTGACTCTGCGTCCAACAATAACAGACAGGATCAGCATGTAGTGGTGAGTTATGTAAATGAGGTGTAAGAGCTAATGCAGCACCTGGGGATGTCTGGTATAAACTCACTTTTTTCTATATCTCTATATCTACAGATTGTTTTTCTGGAGTCTCAACAGGCTTAACATTGATATTTTCACATACACAGTGTGTACAATCCCCTCTAAACTAAACTCATTCAACTTTGAATAATCTTTCTTTTATTCAAATGTATTGGACATACAGGAGCAGGGTCGTGATCTTGTCAGGGAGAGACTCACACCAGGTTCCATGGGGTTGTGATTGTTGGACTTCTGTCACCAATAACTGCTGCTTACTCCGAGTGATTTCAACCAAACATAGAAATGTTACAACTTTCAGCTTGTTCAGGACGTTCCTGCTATTTTATAATATGTACAATAAATTACAACTTCTACCATTTTGACTGATATTAATTTCTAATACTACCTGATAATAATAAATATGTTTTAAGTCTAATTGTAATATAAGATATAGTAGTATAATAATCATTATATTTGATTATCAGTAGGACATTCTATTCTCCTGAAAGCTCTCCCACTCTTGTGTTATTATTCATACTCCATCTACCTGAAGCAGCGCATACTGTTTGTCCATATATGGCGTGAATGTGGGGGCATACAGCTGAGTGGGCTGGGAAGCAAATGGACGTGACGACAGTGATCAGTGTGTTCATTTGAATGTGAGTCCATTTTTTCAGGAAATTTGTTTACAGGATTGTGAGTGTCCTCAGTGATTGGGCAGAACAGCGTGAAACGTCCTGAAACATGCAAACACAGGCAAATGTGGGGCACGGAGGGGAAGAGGCTGGAGGGCCTTTTGTTATCAGACAGTGCATCAACTAGTGGAAGATCAGATCAACTCGGAAGATCCTCTTCAAACCCAAGGATACCAGGTATGTACTATTTCATAGTGTAAGAAAATATGAGATTTAGTTGGCCCTATGCTCTGTGGTTCGACATTAGGAGACCATTTAATGGTGCAGAAATTGTATTATTATTGTATTGCACTTCTGATTTTCTCTTCCAACAACAAAAGGGATCAAGTCCCACCAACACTGAATTCTTCCAAGCAACATGGAGTACACATTCAGAGCTGTAACTCACAGCTCTGGGATTATTATCTGGAGAGTTGAGGTAATGTGACTTCAGATGCTACAATAATGGCTGAAAGTTAGAGAGCAGCAATGGCGGAACAACTCCTGTTATTTCATCTGAGATGCAGATTTTTGTTTTTCTTCACTCTGTGCAACAGAAATTGGAGCTGGTTCAAGTCCCAGAGAAATCCCATGGGAGCTTTTATGATGGTGACTGCTACTTGCTTTTGTCTGTAAGTCTGAGAAGTGACTAATGAATCTGTGTGGTTTTCAGTGCCGGGGCAGCTGGTTTGTCGAGTACAGGCCACTGTTGTATTTGTAGACATCATTTTTATATTATATCAGATACCCTCCTCATGTATACACCAGCACAGACCCACTGTTTCTCCTCTCTGGTTTGTCCAGACCCAGAAGGTGGGCAGCTCTCTGTCTTATGATGTCCACTACTGGATTGGCTCAACGTCCTCTCAGGATGAACAGGGTGCAGCCGCTGTTTACACCATACAGCTCGATGAATTCTTGGGCTGCACTCCGGTCCAGCATCGTGAGGTCCAGAACCACGAGTCTGATGCCTTCAGGGGATACTTCAAACATGGAATAATGTGAGTGTTGCTGCAGCATGCCAGCGTTAAATAAATTGTAAATATAATGATCTTGTCTTGTTTAGCTATAAGAAAGGTGGCGTTGCATCAGGTATGAGGCACACTGAAACCAACTCCTATGATGTGAAGAGGCTGCTTCATGTCAAAGGGAAGAAGAGAGTGATTGCCAGGGAGGTGAGTCATGCTTCATGGTGGTTATGTAATGTTTAAGCTGCACAGGAAGCTGTTTACAAAATGGTGCCATATGCTTGAATTTGTTTCAGGTGGAGATGAGCTGGAAGAGCTTCAACCTTGGAGATGTCTTTTTGTTGGACATGGGAAAAACCATTGTTCAGTGGAATGGCCCAAAGTGTAACAAACAGGAAAAGCTTAAAGTAAGATTTTTGTGTGACTGTGTGGGGGCCCCTGTATTTTGTTGTAGTTTGTTTAAGTGCACATTTACTTCTGTGTTGCATTAGGTGCTCGGGAAAAAAACAACTCAGAGCAACTGACTGTCTCTAAAGACAAAGCCTTCTTCTGCATGTAAATTGTAATTGGACCTTGAAATAAGACTGACTTTGAGTTGTGTGTTTGCGGTGCTGATCACAGTATCTAAATCATCCTCTTTAAACCTGTATAGAAAGTGGTGGGAGTGCTCAGATCAAGTTCATTTCCTTGTTCCTAAAAAAAGCCTGGAGCCTCTGAATGGTTCATTGTCTCCCACAGTTCACAAACCTAATAATAGAAATACAGTGAGGCGTGTTGTTGTGGTAACCTTTTAGTTAGATTTCATGTTGCATCAGGGTTAGGGTTAGGGTTAAGGTTATAATAATACAAGATTTCTGATTAACTAACATGGAAATTCTGGGATGAAAAGCAAGTAGCACTACTTTAATTCAACTTTTAAATCTCTTAATTCATAAAATTGTGTGCATAGGTAAGTTGTTAAATCAGTCAAAGACATGCAGACTGGAGTTAGATAAACTGGAGACTATAAATTGACCATAAGTGTGAAGGTGAGATCGAGTGGCTGTTGGTCCCCACGACCCTCAAAAGGAAAAGGAATTTAGAGGGATGGATGTCATCAATTTGTCATCTAAAGTTTATAGTCTGAGATTCCTGAGATTGTGTATTCTCTCTTTGTCGTACCTCTGCTTCTCAGGGGATGTTGTTAGCCAAAGACATCCGGGACAGAGAGAGAGGAGGTCGGGCGGAGATCGGAGTGATCGAGGGCGATGCAGAAAGCAACTCTCCTCAGAACATGGAGGTCCTGAATAATGTTCTGGGAGAAAGAACAGCCGGGCTGAAAGACGGACCATCTGATGAAGTTGCGGACCAGGAGCAGAAGGCCAAACTCACTCTTTACCTGTGAGCTGCTCCCACCACCCCCCCCCCGAATGTATCCATATTCAGTTTCAGTTTTATTTGATTTAATTTGTTTCAGTGTGTCAGATGCTGAGGGCCAGATGAAGGTCACAGAAGTTGCCACCAGACCACTGGTTCAGGATCTTCTCAACCATGATGTGAGCTGCTGCAATATTGAAAAAAATATGTATCCGGTCACCACTATAAAACTCTAGTGTCAATCTACTCTGACATCTCACTATTTCCATGCATTATAGAGTTTGAAGTATTGATACTGCTGTTCACACAGGGAATACATATACAAAGATACATATATTACTGATGTTTTGGATACCTAATGTAATGGTCATTTTAGGACTGCTACCTCCTGGACCAGGGAGGGACCAAGATCTTTGTATGGAAGGGGAAGAAAGCAAACAAAGCTGAAAGACAGGCTGCGATGGCCAGAGCTTTGGTGAGTGACACCACATACCACCACCTTGGGTTGGAATGATCTAACATGACACGTTTCTATGTTGCATTTGACTGGCTGCTACAGGAGTTCATCAAGGTCAAAAAGTACCCCAACACGACAAATGTGGAGACAGTGAATGACGGAGCAGAGTCGACTCTCTTCAAGCAGCTTTTCCAGAGGTGGACAGTCAAAGACCAGACTCAGGGTCTGGGCAAAGTACACACAAAAGGGAAAGTCGGTAAGTGCCTATGTGTTCGTTAATCCACAAAAATACAACAAGCAAGAAAGAGGAAGCACATTTGTCTTTGATGAACAACTTCTTTGGTTGTTGATTCATGATTTATTGTTTTATGATCATATCTGCTGCAGCCAACATCACACAGGAGAAATTTGATGCTTCTCTGATGCACGTGATGCCGGAAATTGCAGCACAGGCGCGAATGGTGGATGATGGCACGGGTCAAGTTGAGGTATCTGTGACTTTATACTCTGAATTTCACCTTAAAAACGAAAATGCACTCATTGTCTACTCACCTATGGAGTTTAGGTGAAGTGTGTGAGTCAGCAAAACACTTTAAGAGTTTCAGGGGCAGCGTTGCAGCCAAATCCAATACAATTAAAGTAGCAAGTGATACATTTCAAATGTAAAATAACAACAGAAAGAAAAACATGACAAGCCTTTATACTACTCCTGTGGTGTCGGTGAGCCCCAACATTTAAATTTGACTCAAAACTGTGTGATTTACACCATGTTTTAAGCCTAAACTCGTGAGTATCGCAAAAACACTTAACATCACTGGATTGTGGCCACAGTGTTGTTTTCGGCAATTCGTGTTTCAGACTTAATTTACCTCTGTGATGTTCTCAGGTTTGGAGGATTGAGAATCTGGAGCTCGTCCCTGTGGATCCTAAAAGTTACGGATACTTCTATGGTGGAGACTGCTACCTGATCCTCTACACCTACCTGGTTAACAACAAGCAGTGTTACCTGCTCTACATTTGGCAGGTGAGGGGGTGCTTTAGCAAACCGTGTTTAACATAATAAAAAAGAAAAATGGGGAATTGCTCCTCCCCATTCCCTGCTTTGGATTTTTCTGAGGGTCAAATGATCTATTCTGACTCATATATTAGGGGCGTCATGCAACACAGGATGAAATAGCAGCCTCAGCTTTTCAGGCTGTGGATTTGGATCAAAAATATGGTGGCGAGCCAGTCCAAGTGAGATTAACCATGGGCAAAGAACCAAGACACTTTATGGCTATGTTCAAGGGTAAAATGGTCATCTTTGAGGTAAGACTATTGACTGCCATTATACACAATTCTATAGATGTAATATATAATTTCTATAGTGTCTTTATTACAACAGTAAAGAATATGACTGTTCTTTTCTTGAAGGGAGGCACATCTAGAAAAGGAACCTCTGACCCAGAGCCTCCAGTCAGACTGTTCCAGGTCCAGGGCTCTGACCCATCCAACACTAAAACCATTGAGGTTCCAGCCCTGGCCTCCTCTCTCAACTCCAATGATGTGTTTCTACTGAAGAGCCAATCAGGAATGTTTCTGTGGTGTGGGAAGGTAAGGAGGAGGGAGTTTAAATAAGAGAGAGAATCACAACCACAGGGTGATGATACAATATAATACTTTTGGAGTATTCATTTTGTGATACTACTGTAACATAAAATTTAAATCAGACATACTGTTATTAGTTTGTCCGTATATAGTACATTATATGACCGTATTTTTTTACCTTGTCAAAGCTTCTTTCAGCGAAACACTAAACCTCTAAACATTTTCTCAGTATTTTGATATAAATGGACTTTCAGCACTGTTATTATTTTTGAAAAGGTGTAATTTGTGTTGCCAGGGCTCTAGTGGAGATGAGAGGGCCATGGCGAAGGAGGTCAACACTGTGATTGGACAGAACATCTCAGAGGAGATTGTCGCAGAGGGCCAGGAGCCCGTTGAATTCTGGGAAATCCTTGGAGGCAAATCTCCATATGCTAATGACAAGAGGTGACAAAATACTGATACCCTAAAGTTCCATGTTACGAAGAGGAAGCTCGTTCGTTTACCACTGTTCTGCAAGTTATGTGTTGTTGTTGTTGTTGTTGTGTGCAGGCTCCAGCAGACGGTTCTAGACCATCAGCCACGTCTGTTCGAATGCTCCAATAAAACAGGCCGTTTCATCGTGTCTGAGGTGACTCAGTTCACACAGGATGACCTCAATGAGGATGATGTCATGTTACTGGACACATGGGACCAGGTATGAGGTGACACCGTCTGTGACAATCACAAAGTGTGAAACTTTCGAACCTGCTGTATAGTGAAACATAACTCTGAACCTGATCTCTTTATTCTGTTGATATTTATTTTCCTATAACTCTGCCCCCTCTTCAGGTGTTTCTCTGGATCGGTAAAGAGGCAAGAGCGGATGAGCGCAAAGAAGCCGTGGTCACAAGCCAAGAGTACCTGCACACCCACCCAGGCAACAGAGATCCAGACACCCCCATCGTATCGGTCAAGCAAGGGTTCGAGCCGCCCACCTTCACTGGGTGGTTCACAGCCTGGGATCCCTCCAAATGGAGCGTGAGTGTTTTGCTGAGGGCTTGAACATTTAAATTGATGAGTAAAACAATCACACTGTAAAAATGTCTTTCTTTTAGGGAGGAAAAAGCTACGAGGAGTTGAAGAAAGAGTTTGGAGATGACGTGTCACCTGTTCAAGTAACAAGTGTATGTGGAATCGTATTTATTTCTCATGTTTTTTCATTATCTCAACAGTGAATATGTATTGGATTTATGACAAAATGCATGTTTCCATTTATCTTTTTTCGATTTTGTCATCTTATATGTCACAACAGTCAGTAATACATTATATGAATGAAGTTGCGTAAACTAGCAATGTTCTTTAAATGGGATTTTTCCAGGAGCCGATCTGTGTTGAAAGTGAGAAAAACTTTGAGATCTTTCCAGTGGACTCTCTGCTCAACAAGCTCCCTAACGAACTGCCTGAAGGTGTGGACCCAACCAAGAAAGAGGTTTGTGTTTGTGTGTGTGTGTGTGTGTGTGTGTGTGTGTGTGTGTATGTACTTGAACAGATATCTTTGAGAATACAATTTAGGACCTCGACCTTACAGTGTGAGGATATTTTTGGAAAGTGACCACGTTTAGGCCGGTCCAAGTCCTCACCAACTTAATCTCTTTCAACCTCAGGAAGCCATGTTTGTGCACTTCCTCCCTGGAACAGTTAAATGTGCATGATTTAACTATATGGCAGACACTGATTCAACAAAAGAAGACATGTTTTTTTCTGTAGTGCATTAGATAACCATCTGACATTCTGACTAAAAATGAAAAAGAAATAGAATATCCTCTAAATATCACCTTTATTGATCCCATGTGGAAATAATCTGTTTATAGTGTTTAAGTTAGTATAATTATCTACCAAGTTTCATTCAGTTCTACTTATCCTCAAGCTGCGGTGACTTTGTTGTGTTGTAAAGTGTTACCATGACGCTTTGAAACAGCTGAAGACACAATCTGCTCTGGTTGTTTCTGAATCTGACTGTGTTTTATTGACTGCTCTTCAGAAACACCTCTCAGACTTGGACTTCAACAGCGTGTTTGGGATCAGCAAAGATGACTTTGCACAGCTGCCTCAGTGGAAACAGCTCAAGATGAAGAAAGAAAAAGGAATGTTTTGATATTTTATTGTTTTTTTTAGATTTAAAACCAGCAGGAGGTCTCATCTGTCTGTCCCCCTCCCCTTATTGACTTTCCACTGAAGCCAGTCTTGATTCTTAATCAAATTAAAACGTGTTGTAGCTCTTGTAATAATATAATTTGAAATCTCAGTCTGACAATGTAAAAAACTGTTAAGCCAATTATCACGGGTGTGGACAGTAACCATTAAAAGCAGTTTTTTTTTAATTAAGCAAAGAAATTAATATTTGTGCAACGTTCTTAACTTTGAAATACCAAAAAGTTAACAGCATAGTTTTCTCCTGTAAGTCCGGATCTACTTCGCCATCTGTTGGTCAAATAATGATACAGCATGTCACTTTTGTTTCTATAAACTGTTAAGTATCTACAGCTGTTCATCTACAGGTTTCACAGTAATGGATTACAAATCATCTTGTCCTATAATTTGTATTTTTTTCCACCATTTGAAACAATTTTAATAAACAAGTACATGAAACAATTGTGAGCAATAAATATTCATTGTGCAGGAAAATCTAAAGAAAAACTCCAAAGGGATTTTATGATTATATTATGAAAAAATACATAAAGACATTATATATAGAGATAGATAGTGAGAGAGCGAGCACATCAATAGAGCACAAACCATCATTATTAACTCCTTTATTTTGATATGTCTGAAATGGTATATCAGGTAATTTACTGTCACACGTGAACATTCAATTCAAAGCTGAGGAGCAATAAATAATATTTAGACCCATAAAACACAAACTACAGCGAGAGCTGATGTGTAACATTGTCTTACGAAAATAAACACAAAAACAATTTGATTAATTTATTGAATATGAAAACAATCACTGCTGTGAGCTCAAACTACACTCCCAGTATCAAAGGTAAAGGTTTCCCCTAATGGGAAATGACGATGTAGCAGTGTGGATTCAGAGTGGTGTACATTTTCTGCATCATTACAAAATCAAACTCTTGACCTGATAGGAAACAGACGTGTATTGTATATATCACCATAAATAACCAGCACACCACACGTGAATAACAGTAACAGTCACCTTCCATCAGCTCATGTTGAGCCAGTCATCTGAGCTGCTTGTTACAGATCCACCTTAAAAACTGAGAAATACAAAACATGCCTCATTCTATCAAAATGTAAATGAAAAATCCCTTTAAAAACGCAATTAAAGTATCATTCAGTACATGTCTGTTAAAGTACTACATGCAAAAGTACTATTAAAAGGTACTTCAACCAGTTCATTTGCTGTTTAGAAACAATGAAGTTGCCCATGCAAACTATCATAAATGAGGTGAGAGGGTCTAATGTTGTTTCAAGAATAAAAAAAGAAACGTAACATTGTAGAAAAACGTACAAAATTTAGATTAAATACAAAGTGTGTACAGCAATTTAAGACATCTAAAGAGACTAATTTCAGCAAGTTTCACTGCAAATGTGCAAACATACAGGAGGCATGCAGGCGGAGAGATGACAGCCTGCGGCAGCTCGGCTGCTCATCTCTCGCTGACGTGCGCAGCGATAAAGGGAATGTTGTTCGTAATGTTGTCTGACATATCTATGACACATTACAAGAACTTTAGAAAGTGCAAATGCAGCAAAATCAGTTCTCTATAAAAGTCTAACTAAGTAGGGAGTAAACTAAAGGGGAACTGTAAGCGAAAAATATCGATCTTATGGACTCAACTTTATTGATTATCATTATATCTGATCTGAGGTTTCAAAGGCTAATCTTATTCATGAAGAAAATTTCTACAGTGTGTCCTACAAATGGATATCTTGACCTGACAAAGATTTTCATTTAAGGTTATTATACCGCGTTGCTGTTTTCAGACATGTGCTAAACTCTGGACATTCTCCTGAAACCGTCTGGAGGGGCTTAACATTAGAATGTCTGAGTCTCCAGGGTTTTTCCTGCCGTGTTCCAAACAATTCAAAGGCAAACTCCGGACATGTTCCCGAGGTTCATGTCTGAAAAGGGCTTATTTGAGATTCGGCTCATCCCATTTGCAAATTAAGCTGTAACAAGCTGCGAGTGTCTAAATGATCCGACTGTCTCTAAAGTCGTGTGTTTCTAAATGTGCAGTTATGATTGGGGTCATAACAGCATCAGTCCCTGTCCACACACTTACATAGCTCACTGTATTTTGTCTACAGGTAAATCCTGATTTGTCTCTGCAGCTGTTCGTGTACAAACACACATTCTTAAAAGATTCACTTAAAGATAAATGGTCGAAGCAGTATGGAGCATTTTCCATGTTTAGAAAAAAATATTTTTTTCTAAGAAGAAATCAGTGGCAAAAGAAAATGAAACACTCATGGGTGGAGTTCTCGCTGGTAAACCTCCTCAATCCTGAGTTTCTTTGTACTGAATCTTACTTTTCTACTACAGTGTTTTACGACTGGAGCTGATTAATTTACTTAATAATTCATCTGTGAATTATATCCTTGAATAATCAAGTTTACAAATAGATCTATGAAATGTCGAAAATAATGAGACTGAACAATGTCTTCAATTGCTTGTCACGTCCCTAAAGTAGTCCATTTCCCAAAGATACCATAAAGCAGCGAATCCTCACATTTGAGAAATCTTAAAACCAGTGAACGTTTTGGCATGTTTGCTTGAAAAAGTACTTAAACCAGGTTAGTTTTCTTCAATCAACGAGTTGATTTATCAATGGATCGGTAATTACGGCAACTCTAGCTGTTGCAATTGGTCTCAAAGTTGTCTAAGAACATGAAGATCGATTTGGATAAACTGCGAATCAAAGAGCTTTAGAATTTCACCAAAAGATCAATAAAAATCATTGTCATTTTCCCAGTCATTGATACAAACAGGTAAAGTTAAGACACAATGCAGCTTTCATTGACTTTGGGGTCTAGAGTCTCACCGTTGCTGAACTGACCGTTGTTGGTTGGACTTTTCTCTTTATTCTCTGAATCATCAGGCAGATCCACACAGTCGCCATCGCCTTGAAAGATCCTGTCCTGCTCTGGAGTCTCGGCGGACGCATCCTCATAGGCACTTAAGTTGTCTGAGTCGTTTGTGTCCGTTGACGGATCTTGCCCATTTTCGTTGCCATTTTCGTAAGGCCTCCAGAGGACACCGTCTTCAGAGAGCGGGTTGTCCAAAGCAAGAGAGGGTATGTGGGCCAGAGGCTTGTGGACCATCTTCCGTATCTTGGTCAGGAAGCTTCCTTCCTCCTCAGCTCCATCGCCCTGCTCCACCTCCTCAGAAGCTCCACCGGTGCTGTGAGGTTCACATGGGGAAAAGTTTACTTCTGGTCTGGATGAGTCTTGAGTCTGCTCGTTGGCCTCATGGTTTTTCATTTGGTTCTCGTGTCTCGTTGCCTCATCTTTAGTTCCACAAGTGTTCTCTTGAGCAGGGGCTTTCATTTGTTCCTGCACAGAGAAATGTAATTGACCATTAGATAAAAACATATACATTTAAAAATGTATTTCATGCGTTTCAATACCAATTGTAAGGACTGAATATGTGAACATATTGCAAAAAATGAACTTTTAGCACTGAAGAACCTTTTTTAATTAATTTAAAAGGACTTAATTGTTGAAGTTGTGTATTCCTAGCTTTACTTTTTTTTACTGCTATGACTTTCAAACTAGATAATATGTCTTTGTCATTCACTCTCTGTATGTTGTTTTTTTCCAACCTGCGTATAGCTATACAATGGTAGAAATCATCACTTCCACACAGGGATCGTAGCATACAGCTCTTGAAATATGTCACATGGGAAGTTATACTTTGTAAATGCACCAGTATCGGATAAGTTCTGTGTTGCCTGCTACACAACTTCCTATTACCATTGCAATGTAATGTTATGTAATATTCTAATTTCACTTGTCACATTACCTCTTTTAATCTCTCCACCTCTTGCATGAGAGAGCTGACCATGCTCTCCAGCTTCCTCTTGGCTGCCCTCTCTTGTTCCAACTCCTACAAATGCAGAGAGACACAGTTGCATCACAGGAGGACCAATATTATCCAATTCTAAATGCCCATATATGGCTGAAGTATTTAAAGTGAAGAGCTGTGTCATTGATGATGAGGCCGTGACGTACGGAACTAGCCTGTCCAGCTTCCCTCTGGGTCTCAGCCAGCAGCTCTTCCACACCCTCCAGCGTGTCCTGCAGAATGTCCACCTGGAACAACAGAGCCTCTCGCTCGAACTCCAGCCCACGCAGCTCCTGCACCACCTCGTCATAGCTGGCCTGCAGATCCAACTACGACAAAAACACAGTTGAAAATCAGTGTGGGCAATTTTAGAGGTATGCGTTCAGTCAGTGGGAGGGCAAGTGTTTAGTGGGCTCTCAGAGGTGGGAGGCCTCTTCTGGAAACATAACAATCTAATACGATCCCTGACATAACTGTGATTACATAGCAATAACCATCATCATATGTGTAATAACTACAGTATAACAAGGATAACAGTGAGAAATATTCACCATTTCTGGGAGACCCATGAAGAGATCCTGCTCAGTCTGTTGAAAGGGGAAAAAAACATAATAAAAGAAAAATCCAAATAGTATTTATGAAATTGGATTCATTTAAATGAACAAACAATGATGTGGGAGGCTTTGGATTCCTCCACTCTTCATTCTTGCATACATACAAAGAAAAAATAACAAAAAGATATATAAAGTGTTAGTTGAAAGCCAGTCAAAATAACCATGAAGTTGATACAAACATTTTTAGGCTTTCATTAGTGCAACCAACAAAAAAGGATCCGATCGTCTAAAAGCCATTAATTCCAATGTGCATGCATAAGTTGAGATTTAATACTTTACTCAACAGGCAAATTTTGATCGGTTTCTGTTACTATGATGCTCATTTAATACTGATGATGTCATAGACAACAGCTTATTTACATATATGTCACAGTAAGAAAAACATGTGTAGATAATTAAATGAATGGCGGCTGAAAAACGTTTAACTGCTACAGCTTCAGGGAATTTCAACTACATATATACTTATATATATATATTTATATATATATATATTCAAGGTGCAAACATTTTACCCAACACTGTTATACCCCATCACTAGTTTTTATGGTAGAAAACTTCACCTGGACGACCCTTGGTTTATAATACATGTTCATGTGTTTGACCCTCTGCTGTCATTGAATCCGACACAAGGTTTGGCACACAGAAGCAGCTATAAAAACCTGTGACCATATCTAAATACTTAACACCATGTTTGATAACAACTCGGGGATCATCAGATTAAGTGTGACAGAAATGCGTGGTTAGGCAATCACAGCTGAAACAGGAAGGAAGCTCGGAGAGTGCAGAGCTCTGAAAAGGCTAATGCCAGCTACTCTATATGACACAGACACTGACTGATTAAGACCTTTTCCCCAGTTAACTTGTCTTGCATAAGAATCTTGTGTTTTCACAGTTTTTAACCTTAGATGTGTTAAATTAGAAAAAATAGCCTGAGTAGGTTGTCCTTCACACTTGAAGGGGTAAGAGTAGTACTCAGTTAGTTGCAATCTACAATGACACCTCTAAAAGCACTAAATCCTACACACTGGTCTTAAAAGTAAAAGTTCTAATCAGCTAAATGTACCTGTATCATCAAAAGTGTTTGTTCTGTAGAGCAACTCCCCCGAGTCTGATGTATAAATGTGTAAGACATTATGAGAGGGTTACAATAGATATGTGGATGTGTGAGAAGTGTTTGACTATTGTAGTTGGTGCAGTTGAAGCTGTTTATTTCTGTTGTTCACGATGTAGGTGTGACTGAGATCACAAGATAAATCTATGGAGTAATGAGATGTATGATGATGCTAGTCAAATACATAAACAAATGTATAATGAATAGTACACCCATCATGAATAGTATTTTCCTGTTTTAAATTTGAAGGTAATATTTGATAATTCTGCCACCACAAGTCTGAAACAAGTATTTAAATAAAACCATCTAAATACTAAAAAGGGGGGAAACACCTCTGAAGTGGAACTGCTCAGAAACATGATGACAGGTAGGAAACCCCTAGATGTATCCCAAACGTTGCGTTGTAATGCGCCAGGTCCAAACTAAGTTGGATACAGGACATTTTCGAATCTGATATACATTTTCACCAATATCTAAGGAATAATTCATGCATCTTGATAAAAGATTGTGGATATCTCAATAAAATTATAAATACATTTTGATAAAAAAAAACTGGCAAATTTATGATCCTTAATTAATGAGTGTGTGGGATTTAATGCAGATTCGAATAAAGATCTGGATCTAGTGAATCTAAATGTGGTTTCATAAGGGAAATGTTGGGCAGTGGCTGAGGAATGTGCACTACTGAGTGACATTCTAGTTTTGTATTATTTCTGACACGATAATCATTAACAGATTAAAACAGATATTGAGACAGAGCAGTAGAAGTAGCTGTAAAGTAGACTGAAGTGGAAACACTCCCGGAAAGTACAAGTTAAGCTTTAAAGTACAGGTTCGAGGTGGAGAACATGAACTGGAGATATCAGGGTTGATAAGGTTTGATAAAGAGAGAGTTCACTTGTGTGCAAACCCTGCTCTCTCAATTTTCCAGTCCACTCCTGCTGGAGATGTGAGGCTCCTACCTGGCTGTCAGTCCCCCTCTTCAGGGTGCCTGCTCGGCTGTCACTTCGTGTCACACGCCTGGAAGATGTCTCTGTCTGAGGACGACACACACACACACACACACAGTCATGTCTCCATGACTTCAGAGAACATAACATTGACTTATATTGATTTCCTGGGGACTTACTCCAACCTTAACCACCACAACTGCTTGCCTAACCCTAAATCTAAACCAGAGAACATATCTTCCTTTAGGAATTTAATCATTGCCTTTATGGGAACATACATTTTTAAGTCCCCACAACATGAGTCATACCTAGACCACACCTGCCCACACCCACACAAACACCCGAGATAAGAGTCTCCATCTCATGTTGCCAGAACCAAACAAAGCAAAAACACAAGATGTTAGCTTGTTTACACTTCCTTTTTGGCGTGCCAACAAAGACGTTAGCCTGTTTACACTTCCTTGTTGACTTGCTAACACAGCTGTTAGCCTGTCAACAAGGAAGTGGAGTGGAGAAAACGCTGGAAGGAACAAAAACAAAGCTTGACTTCAGTGGTCCATCGGTCGACATGACGTCCAAGCCTCACGTCTCGTTCCCTGAGTTCACTCTTCTAACGTGACTATGTTTACAAGCACTAAAGCTGGAGGGTAAGCAGTGGTAGCATTAGCATTAGCTCCGGACCATCCCCACTGACTCGCAGTGATTTCTCTGCTCACCTCCTTGATTATGCTGCGGAGCGACTCGTCCTCGCTCAGCCCCCGAGAAAAGGTCCGCTTCGTCGGAGAGCCACTGGTGTCCAGCGTGGCCGAGAGCATCTTGTTCGCTTTATATTCAGCCTCCTGTTTATGTAAGAGACACCTCCGTGCTCTCTGGGTGACGTGACGCGCTGTCTGATTCCTACGCAGCAGGGTTTAACGTTAAAGAGCTCGCCCTGATCTACGGGAGCCACGGAGGACCAGACCGCCCTCACCCCGCCCACTCCCTCAGAAGAGGCAGAGCTCAGAGCGGAGTCCCGGGCAGCGCCTGTCTGTTCAGACCCTATGGTTCAGACAGACAACAAGGCGCATGTCAGGTCCCACGAGCTGAAATTGATCCATGACAACAAGGCCTGTCAGGTGAGGCGGATGGTTCAAGAAGAGAAAGTACATTTACACAAGTACTCATCTGATCTGTATTTTGCTTGAGTATTTCCATCTCCAATACATTTTAAAGCAAACATGAAAAAAGCAGTTCAAAGTTCAACATTTACCCCTGAACCTGCGCTGAGAAATGATGATGGTGACAAATTTAATATAAAAAAATTAAATATAAAAAAATTAAATTAAATTAAATTAAATTAAAAAAAATTAAAAAACTGCGGGCGCACATCCTGCGCAGAAGCCAATTGCGCACTTCCTGCGCAGAAGCCCATTGCGCACATCCTGCGCCGAACCGAGCTGCACATCCTGCAGAAGCCCATTGCTATCCTGCGCAGAAGCCCATTGCGCAGGAATTGCGCGGGCAGTTTTTTTTAAATTTATTTTTATTTTAAATTAAATTTTTCCCGCTTTTTATATTTAATTAATTTAAATTTACTTAGTGTAAGAGATTTTGTCTCTTGTCTCTGCCAATTTTAAGAGATCAGTATATTGCCAGCTTGAAGATGGCAAGGAGTGGGGTTTGAACCCGGGCCCCTATTGTAGGAAGTTGAACACTCTACCGACTAGGCCACACCACCTACGGACACGCACGATGGACAAATGGTCGTGTGTGTCCGTGTCATTTTATGCTGGTTTTGATAAACACTTCAGAGAAAATATTTTCATCTTTACTACATATATTTGACAGCCTTACTTAAAAGTTACTTTTATATTTTTGACTTTTAGATACTGGATGATTTAACACACTTTAAAAACCTATTGTTAGACAATAACCCAGTACTTTACAACCTTGTCGTAAAGTACTGGGATTATTGTCAGTACTTCAGGAGGCTGCCCCCTGCTGGCTGCTGGATTAATCACAAGCCTGTTTGTGCAGCTTGTGATTAACTAAAGTTGTCCATAAAAGAAAATCTTTAAATCCTTCAAGGGCAATTTGATGTACAACCAGTAATCAGTGCATAACAAAAATAAACCAATATATACAAAGTAAATAAAACACAATATAAAAACCCTATAGACTAAGTAGCAGGGGGAAATTAGCTTTTAATAAATTAATTGATAAGTCGACCAACAGAAAATTACCCGTCAATTATTTAGATATTCTCGAAACATTTCATTCTACTTTTAATTTCCTTTTGTGTTTCTAATAATTATTAATGTTGGTGACATTTCCTTGATAAATGGGTGGAGGTTTTATTCATCTGCTAAGGAGGTTATGTTTTCGTCTCTGATTTGTCAGTCAACAGGTTTATGTAATAAACTACTGGACCAATAACCACACAACTTGGTAGAAGGAAGCTGCATGGATCAGAGATGAACCTATACGGCTCTGTTGAGCTGTACTGAGTGACAGTCTAGTGAATGAATCTGGAATCTTCTCTCAAAAAACATTTCCCCCCATAGGGTTTGTAGTCTGAAGCTAATGAGGTGTTTAATAAAGATGTGATCGAAAACGTCAG
Source organism: Pseudopleuronectes americanus (assembly GCA_038501795.1). Lineage (NCBI taxonomy): Eukaryota > Metazoa > Chordata > Actinopteri > Pleuronectiformes > Pleuronectidae > Pseudopleuronectes > Pseudopleuronectes americanus. The sequence goes on along the minus strand of CM076717.1, from coordinate 13,034,987 downwards.
ACCAAGTAAATCCACTTTATTTCAGCATGAACAGAAAAAGAAGAAGGGAGTTTCATTTCACTTCACAACAGTTCCTCATAGCAGCATGATGCATACAAAGAGATGTATAAAAACCTACTCATTTTGGCATCATTGTAGGGACATTTGCTGACGTCACCACCCGTGGCTCCGTGGACGGGCAAGCCAGCATCTAAAACATCCTCCTGGATGGCTCCCTGTGTGAACAGTCAGGAGGCGGCTCGCACAGAATTTGGTAGGAGTGTCGGAGTTACAAACAAGAAATGTGTCGTGTTCGCTGGACTTTAATAAAGTTACACATAAAGAGAGTAGTTTCCTGTCGTCTATACGCGAGGACGCTGCAATATGAACGTGTTCACTGTTCAAATTCATTATTTGTCATTGAGTTGTGTTCAGTTCATCGCAGTAGATAAGGTCATTGGATTTCAGCCCCACTTTGATGCCCCAACTGACCCCCTAGGATGAAGGGGTGTGTGTTTTTGACAACTGAAGGCTACCATGGGTTCTCTTTCATGTTTGGAAGGGGAGGGTGAGGTGAGGGGTGTTCAGCTGCAACATACAACTTCACCAGTAGATGTCAATGAATTCTACACACTGAACCTTTAAGTGGTTTTTATGGAAAGAAAAGCAAAGCCTATCAATCGAGCAGAGCTTTTACTTAGTGGCCAAACTCCTGAACCAGAAAAGCTGCCAAACTAACAAATACACCAAACTCTGTTTATTCTTTTTTTTCTGTTGTATTTTTAGTCTTGTGAGACTTGGAGTGAGGTTCCCTCTCAAGTCTGATGATACTTGGTTTGTGACATGAGTGAGAGAGAGAGTTGGAGAGATGAGTTTGGAGCTTACTGAATTTTTGACCATCCTCACACATGCTGCATATGCCACTATATACTGTATACTGTATTATGTATATGACATTATATCTGTACAAGAGAATAGTGCCTGTCTAATTCCACAGATACTCATTTCTCTCTCTAAGCAGTACCCAAGGTCAGGTTATAGATAAAGGGCTAACAAACAGCGCATTGTAGTGTTGAGTTAAGGGACTTTCATATCTAACTCAGATGTGCCCAGACAGAGAGGCACCAACTTCAACTCTCACCAACTTTAACTCTTTAGTGTATTTCACCAGCCGAAAGACTTAAGGACACAATGTGATTTAGTTATACATACTTTAGGCTTAACTATCCAATAGAATGCATACACCTTCACGAAACATAGTGACTGACAGCAATTCTAAACATTCATGGATGTGCTGTTAGAATGGGTGGGCAAGTAGAGAAAGATATACGGTGTGGGGAAGCTGCGGGAGACATCTTCAGACTTGGGGGTGACAATTGCTCATGGAGCTCTGTTGACGTTGTCCTATATTGTTCAACCTTCTGGTCTCCTTGATGCAAGTCTACATTCACATCTTCTGCATAAGACATCGGTGGTGCCTAGTTCTCCTTTAGTTCTCTTTGAGGCACCCTACTATACCATTCCTAGATTATGATATTCCCTCAGGCATGGCACTTGAGTTCGATGTTGGGAGGGGTTATGGGATATATGTGTTTTTGGTGTGAAATGTAAAAACGTAATACAAATATTTCGGATAAAAAAATAAAATAAATAGAGCAAGAACTGGTATTGAGAGTGAAGAGTGGGAATCAAAGAGCCACAGATATCCCCAAACTAAATGTAAAGCTGCTAAAAAAGTTGCATATGCTATACTGATGCTTTAAGACCTTATCTAATAAGTATCATGAAATGTGTTCTCTCAGTTGGCATCTTATTGGAACACCTTAAGACCAAAAACTAATATAACAATCCTGCATTAATTCATCTGTCATAATCTAAAAAGTTTTAATGAACTTTGGTAGACACTGCATCATTTTTTTTACAGTGACATAACATAAAGTTCAACGTGACTGTGTAGGTCTGATTAGATAACACAGCTGAGCACAACATCAGCCATGTACAGCACGTATGTCTCCGCAGAGAAGAGCCTGTGGGGAGTGTTTGATCATTCAGAGCTAATACTGCAGAGACAGACTGAGACGTGGTGTCCCATCAGAAACATTTAGACCCTGCAGGTCCTTTCCGACTAAAGCTGAATCAGTACATTCATTCAAAACCCCCAAAAAACCAGACATGAATGAATGTGTGTGTCCCTGCAAAAAGAGAAACCCAGCAACAAGCAAAGAACACTGGTCATGATACAGTTTGATTAAGGATCTGAGTAGTCAGGTCTGAGTTTCTTTTTCATTAACAGCCCTGAGATAAAAACCAAAAATATGGGCATTATTTTCATCATACTGGGTGACATGCGTGGAGGGGCAAGGCCCAACTCTATAATCTGTATTACCCACCATTTACCCATGTACGACCACATTGCCAATCTACAGCGCATGAAGTTCTGTCAAGTCAACGTATTGCATTGTAAGAATAGTTTGACTTGAGGAAAAATACCATTTTACTGAAAACTCACTGGATCATGATCTACAGCTGCAACTGCATTTCCCCCCCAGCAGATGACACTAGTGAGTCAGTGTTGCCACCGAGACTGAAGGCAACTCGGTGCTCTTAAAACTCTGTTCCAGAAATAACACAACTTTTATTTCACATGTGTAAAGACGTGAAAACAATATCTAACAACGAAGTGCAGCAGCACCACTTTTGTGTTTAAATCTTGAGATATCTGCATGTACTGTGGGTTCATTGAGGAAATCTGAGTCGCATTATGTAATGTATATATATATATATAAGGTTATATAAAGTTTAAAAACGTATAAACCTTCCAATCCTCCAGTTGCCATTCAGTTGTTGTCTATTAATGCACATTACATTTTCAATCCCATCTGTATATGAAAAACTATGCAGACATGCTGTAACCTGCTTTACCTTGCTTTAAACCAAAAACCTCGGGCAAGATCCGATTATTCTGCATCTTATCAGCTCATTAAGATTCATATCGCGTGATTTATTTGTATCATTAAATGCAGTATAAACCTACAGATGCATGTGTTTGGTTTGCGGATGTAGATATTTCTGGGAGAATCTGCGACTTTTTTTTAAAAATTTGCACCATTCAAAAAAATCTAAATCAAGAGGCGCAGTAGTTGAAGTCAGCATCATAATGACTTAATTTGGCAATATCTCTGATGTGAGACCTTGTTTGTGACTGTAAAAACACGTATACTCTCATAACAGTGCGCGCACCCTCCCTTCGCTCTGTCCCTCTTGACTTGGTGACAGACCTAAAAGCCTTTTGTTGCAATCTTAGCCAATGGAGGCGGATTACGACACCGGGCAGCTGAGATATATAAAGAGCCCCTTTTTGACCGCACTTGCACATTCTTCAGTGACACTTCTGAACATTCACACACCTCCACGGACTAAATTGTACAGGAGACCCACAAAACAGCCATTATAGAGCCTATATCCTGCTACATGTGAGCAGGCTGTGCATGCATCAGACAGGTCATTAGTTCACTTTCAATCCACACAGCCTGTACCGAGAAACACTGGAACGCACTTTTCTTTCTTTTTTTGGGAGAATTTATTGCAAAGGCTTCTGCTGCAAAAAAACAGCAACTTTGGGCTGACCGTGTTGGATTAGACGCATGTCACTGGTTCCCTGCCTTTTGTAGGATAAGGCAAGGAACGGCGCACGTCCGAGAGAGAGGATATAACAGGATCAAGGGAGTAAAAAGAGCAGAGAAATAAAAGAAAAAGTTGCGTTGCCTGGTGTCCGCGCATCGTCATGCCGAGGTACAACTTCTTGCTGTGCTTGATGGTGCTCATCTCCTTTGGACGGTCGGGGGGCGACGAGCCCAATCTGCTGCTGCATCCTGCCAGCGAGACGCCCACGGATGCCGGGCTGCTGCTTCTGGACGAGGACGCCGGTGCCCACGAGTGCTCCGCATGCGTGTGGAGGGAGCAGAGCAAAGTGCTGAGGCTGGAGACCATCAAGTCCCAGATCCTGAGCAAGCTGCGTCTGAAGCATGCGCCCAACATCAGCCGGGAGGTGGTCAACCAGCTGCTGCCCAAGGCGCCTCCGCTCCAGCAGCTCCTGGACCATCACGACTTCCAGGGGGACGCGTCGTCCCAGGATGAGTTTATGGAGGAGGATGAGTACCACGCCACCACGGAGTCCGTGATCACCATGGCCTCTGAGCGTGAGTAGTTGTTTATAATCCCCCAGCAATATTGTCTCCAAATGTGTCGTGTGCGTAATTGTGGAACAGATAGGTTCAAGTGACCCGGGGCCTGCTCCGTGGACAGAGGAGTCAAGTCAGTGAGACAACATACTTTTTCACATTAAGATCGGTGGTGGGTCCACTCTGTGTGTTTGAATGATAAAATTAGACAAATGGCTCTGGTCAGCTGTTGGCCACGGCTGTCAAAATAGGGATTACGCATGGAGCTGATAAATCAATACTCAGCAGGCAGAGCCTCGTCAGCCTGAGACAGACAGCTCGAATATGGCCTGATGAACTTTTGTTTTCAAGATGATGAGGAGGCTGATGGAGGTCTGAGTCCTGAGTATTTAGCTGTTCCTGCACCATCCTGCTGTCATTTCCAAACTTTTCATCCTTCCAGGTCATATTTTTTGGTGCTAAGCACGTGACAGAGCATCAAGTGCATTATTAATGATAATGCAGCATTTGGCACTTGCATCACTTTAAGCCTTTATGTCCTACTTTGCATAAAAGCCCCTAAATTCTGGAGTTATAATCATGCCGTGCATGAGGCCCTGTGATTATTGCCCCCTGACAATTTGCTTGCCCTCTCATTTCCCATAAATCCACACATAAATCGCAGGCCGGGGCCCTTGGAGACGTTTTATAAAATTACTGTTGAACCCTGACAGCTGTGCTCTATCGCTCTTTTATAGGAGCCTCTACCGGTTTCCCTGCTGTTCATCGCAGTGAGAAAAAGTGTGTCCAAAAAGCTGCTATTGTTCCCCTCATGCAGTGGCCCCCCTCGGCCGCACTTGCCTTTTAAATGCGAAGTTTATAGGCGCAGCTCGCGTTTTTTCCACCACGAGTACACAAAGACAGAGAATCACTTAGTGTCGAGGGGAGTGTGTGACCTTTTCCTGCAGAATTGCGGGGTTCAACAACATTTACACACGTAATATATTCTGCACAAGGCGGAGGAAACACACTCCAAATCATCTGTTTGTTCTCCCTTCACTCCATGATTGAACAAATATAGTCCTGATATCTATCTATCTATCTATCTATCTATCTATCTATCTATCTATCTATCTATCTATCTATCTATCTATCGTTAGATTTAGTTGTAAATAGTTATGATCTTGATTATGTTTATTTGCCACTTGCAAAACTCTCTTAGTGTAATTTGTTATGGAACTAGTTGTATTTCCATGCTAAGTAGTGGGTATATATATAAGCATACCATCTATATAACTATACATTTTAAATGCATTTGTCCGGGTGCATTTTAATATCTTGCCGTTAAATAATGGTAGAAAACAACATCAGTGGACATTTGTAACTGCCGGGGTAAAGGTCATCTAAATCATTTTTGTCCCTGCACACTTTTAAATAGTTAGGTTTTTTTATTATTTACACCTGCAAACGTCCATCATTCATGTTTCCTTCCTATCTTTCTATCTATCTATCTATCTATCTATCTATCTATCTATCTATCTATCTATCTATCTATCTATCTATCTATCTATCTATCCATCACGTACACAAACACAGGGTACAGTGTACGTGATTTATGCTGACAACAGAGATTTCTGTAATAACTAGTTGATCTTTCTGATGAGCACATCAGCCCCATAAGGGATTATTCCATCTACACCTGTAAATATATACAAGATGAAACTCACACATCAGCTGTACAGTACACACAAACACACACACACACGCACACACCCACACACATGCAAACACAGAGCACCATGCGAAGTAATTGGATACCCTCTCAAGCCACAGGAGAGGTATTGTGGATGATGCTGGCTTAGTGCATGTTTCTGCGGAGGTAATGACTGACTTTACTGCTTTATCTGTCATGTTACAGCATTCCCTTTCTTGTTCTGTATGTCTCATCTCTTTATGTCAGCTGCAGTTCTTATCATCTGTACAATACACACACACACACACATCATCACAACCTCACCCCGCCCACACATTCCTCCCCGTTAGCCTTCCTCTCTCTCCCTTTTTCCCTCTCTCCTTTTTCTCCGGTACTCATGGAAGAGTTGAGAGAATGAGTGCATCTCTTTTTCGCCTGTGGCGCCTTGGTGATCCCACAGGATTAAAAGTGCCTTTTTCTGTCTCTCTGATAGAAGGAGGACTTCAAACACTATTCCCTGCGCACCTCGAACCCAATCACCCTTTCACGGTCGTGCACACTGCCTTTGATGGGCCATGTGGGTTCACACAGTACATACTGAACTGGACCTGTGCCAGAGTTGCTTCTTAGTATTCACTCAAGGTACGTGGGTGCCGCAGTGGGGGTTGAGAGGGTCCATGCTTCTTGGTCTCTAATTACTATGAAATTTCATGGAAAAGTACAGCTATTTATACCATAGTGCAGCACTTTATGTTCTAAAACATCTCCCAGCATACAGTGCGTTGTGTAGGTACACGCTTCGATTGCTGTTCACACATACAAATGGCTTAATTTCCTATCTCAGTATATAAGGGTCATTTTCTAGCACAGAACAGGGGATAAGTGTCTACAGTTTATTAATGAATCAGTTTGAATGAACATATGAATGCAAATCTGTGGAGTTTGTACGTGTTAATGTATGTGTGTTGTTGTGGCGAGCATGTATTTTGGAGCTTTGTTTTGTTTTGCCAGAGGTGGGGTGAGGATTGGACCCCACTAGTCTCCCATTTGTTTCCTTGCCAAGACGTTTCGACCAGACCTTCCTCTGCCGTCAGTGACCTTCTCCTCCTCTCTGTCTCTCAGTCTCTCTCTGTTTGTTTTGATGCCGACTGACCGCACATTTTTTAACTTCAAGAGACCAATTGGATAAGGTTGATAACTGTTGTCCTGGAGCATATGAGAAGTAGGATTCAAAAAAACCGTGGTACCTCTCTTGACTTGGATTACTGCCTTTGTGGTTGTATCATCACTTCTCTTGCATGGAGGTTACAAGTTGTTCATGAGCAGCTTATTGTGTATTCTACTGTGGGATATGTTTTTGCTATGCCAGTAATTTTGAGTTTGTCCAGTAACAGAGAATCCAGCAGAGAGCAGCACTGGCTTACCCTCTTTATCAGGCTTTATTCCAAGTTTGAATTTCATTCCTGAAAATGGACACATCAGTGTAGCCACAATGTGGGAAATCTGTGACTGTTTGAAGGGAAACACTTTATTCTCAATAGAATTCAAACTGAGGTTTAGACATAAAGAAGATCACACTTGAAACATTTCTTGTGACTGGCTCAGCTCTCTCGAAATCTCTGTAACTTACGTTTTTTTCACCCACATTTTGTCTTGTCCATGTGACTGTGTGTAGGCCATTACAAAGTCCTAAACTGGTATGATTACGTAATTCTGCTAAGATGAGGCACATTCCCATCAAGCAGAGGCTTACACAACTCTGGAGTAAATAAAATAAACATCTTCGCACATATAATTGTTTGAATTTACACATTTCCACATGTGCACACTGGTGTTGATACCAAAGGATGCTCTCTCTCTCTCTCTCTCTCTCTCTCTCTCTCTCTCTCTCTCTCTCTCTCTCTCTCTCTCTCTCTCTCTCTCTCTCTCTCTCTCTCTCTTTCTCACACACACACACACACACACACACACACCCACACACATGCACACACACACTCACACACACACTCCAGAGAAAAGTTCTCCTATTGACAAAAAGGGTCACAGAGTTCACAGCTATGTGATATATTGGAAGAGGAGACTATTAACCTCATCGGGTCTCTTTCTTTGGCAGCAAAGACGAACCGGTAGTAACTTGAACACTTATCCCCCACACACACAAACACACACACACACTCACTCACACACCCATCTACTAACCACTCCCACAAAAAAACAAGTCTTTTATAGTGTTGACCCTATAAAAGGGTCATTTCCTGAAGGTGCAGGAACCATAAAAATTAAGAGGGAGAGCGCTAAAAGGACAGAGCAGCAAAGTCGGACTGTCTTCAACTCACTGGCCAGTGTTTGCTAGAATGACTATGTGAGGCTTTTATAGATTTATTTATTCCATGGAGGTCTCAGTTTGACGATGACACCTGTTCTCCCTGTGTAGTTGCAAGCATCAGTCGAGTGAAAGATAAACTTTGGTGTTGAATTGTTTGGACACCAGGGTACGACTGGTTTGTTTAAATAGGAGTAAAATCTTAAGGAAGAAAGGTCTACAGGACTGTAGAAATTGCACAACATACTGTCAACTTTATGGCTAATAAAATTTCAAAGGGACTAAAGTCTATTAATACAGGGACAAAATTTCCCCAGGACCTCAGGAATCTCACTCCTTCCTCCCTCCGTCCCTTATTCCCACGCTCCCGTGTACCGGTCCCTGCAGCCGGCCTGTTCTTTTGGCATTTGAGAATATGTTGCTTTGGAACTTAATTCATGCTTTTACACTAAAGATACAACCCTGAGAAGTTTGGAGGAGGGATGCAAGACTGCTTGAAATGTCGGTTAGTGGACGTGGCCGTGCAGGAATAATTTGATTCCTTCTTTCTCTGTCACTGCGTGTATCTGCTGATGAGCTCCTCATTGCTTCTGTAAAGGATGTCAAAGAGTGTTATTGAGTTAGGTGCGCTGCGGCTCATGCTGCGGGTATGAAGGGGGAGGCTTAGGAAGAACGCAGGGAGTCCGCAGGGAGCAACAAGCAACCCAGTTCTATCCTAAAGGGACAGAAATCATGCCAGGGTTTTATAGGTACAATTAAAAAGACCTGAAACAGATGTTATGTTTCACTAATAAAGGAAATAATTACTTCAGGCCAGTAATTAAGACCTGTGTAGGGACATGAGTGAGGAGGAGGAGGAGGAGGAGGAGGAGGAGGAGGAGGAGGCGCAGCAGGAGGGTAGTGAAAAGATAAAATGGAGATCATTGAAGGGATTATTGTTGATGGATGCGTTCAGGCTTTGTGTGGTCGCGTGCGAGGAGTTGCTGAGGATCAGTTTATAGAAGAGTCCATTAAATCTAAGATGCGTTTAAGCAAAGGAAATGCTGCATGGGCATAATGTATGATCCCATGAGAGAGCCACTGTGTTGGAAAGAGGCACAATTAACAGTGGATTAGCTCATGATTATCTACATGAAAATTTAATTAGCCTCTTTTCCGTGCAAAGGAGAGCAGCTTCTCACTAGATTTATCACCCGGTTGTATTTTCTGCCTGCCGTAACCACATCGCTCCAGGAAGTTCATTATGAAAATGCACAGTCCAAGTGATTTCTTCAGGGACAAGAGCAGGGTTGGATTTATATAATGTACAAGCACAGATTGATCAAGAGAAGCTCATAAAGGGGGAACGATAGACACTTTCATGTTGCTTAGAAAGTAGCGCAACATGGGTACACTGACTCTGTCTTTAGAGAAAAATTCTGTCATAGCTCAGGCTCCGACAGATTTGGGTTCTTCAGGGATTTGTTTTAGTTGCGGATTTATATTCAAACTAAAACACTTATAGAAATATTACACATTTTTGAGCATTTAAAGTGATGAAACTAATCAATATTATTATGAGTTTGTGTTCATGCAGTGTGAGAGTGTATCAGGTTGAGCAACATCAATACATCAATACTGATCACCTCTCCCACATGACATACTGCACAGCTTATGGACGCAGCTCATGAGATGTGTAAAGACAATGAACACAGAAGAGAAAACACAAATATAGAAGGATACAGGATGGTAGTTTAAAGCAGATCAAATAGATAAATGTGGGCGTCATCTGCATAACTGTGATCGGGAATCAGGTGTTTGTACTATTTTGCTTGTAAAGTATCGAAGTTGGGTACAATGGCAATAGCTTGAGTGGAATGGGGGCATAATTCTCAAATTGGTTTCCATTTGTGAGATTACATTACATTACATTACATTACACATTGCAAAACACAGTTGGCTTTGTTCATGACTGGGAAAGTAGTAAGAAATCACGTCCTATATAATGTTTCTACACACGTATGCAAAATGTAACACTTTGAGGTAAGTCAGTAGCTTTTTAGGACTCAGTAGTAAATTGATAAAGCATGATAAAATTATACTGTTTGCAGTTTAGCAAATTGTCATAAAATGACAAAAAAAAGCGACACCTTGCTATCTATCTATGTCATATCCATTTTGATCCATTTAGCAAACCTGTCTAGTCTCAGCTTTAATCTTGCTGTGATTAACTCTGTATAAAGACCTTTTTTTATCTTGTTTATTACATGAATTTTGGGGTAGTGGCCTCAACCAGGAAACTGTAAACATTTAATTTGTTGTGGTTTTATCCTATAAATGTACATCTTGAAACCATCCATTGATAAAGATACTGATAATGTCTCGTTATTGAGGAACAAGATCTCAGAGGTTTAACTAAAGAGTGAGTATCAACAACCAAAGTTGGTTATCCAGTGTTTAAATATCATGTGTTTTTGTAGGTAGCTTGTATCGTGTTATAATGTTAACAGGCATACCTGTTCAATTCAGAACAATCTCTCCCTTAGCTTTTTTTCACTGGAAAAAATTAGTTAATGGGGTTTACTTTACAAATTATAAGAGAAGTCAGGATCCACAATCTGCTGCTATAGGAAATTAAAACCATCATGTTATTAACAAAGTTAAACAATAATTACTATATGACCAGAGAACATGGTCATAATAAAGATCCCATGAAAGAACTGAAACAGTGACTTGCTCTTTACTTTTTCATTCTCATAGAACTTATAAATGCTCTCTTCTAAAATAATCTTGTCATAGTTGATTGTCAGTGGGTGATTGCATATCTGAGTGGACAAACATGTCATGGAGTTCCCCAAGACTCTATTCTAGGGTCTCTTCACTTCAAAATCTAAATACTCCCACCAGCTCAGATTTGGGGAAACAAAAATATGTTATCATAATCAGGCACATGACACACATGACCATATTACCAGAGGACTATAATCCCATAAAAGCTCTCAGTAAATTTAATTAACAAATCCCAATTGGATGTGCTTGAACTTTCTTGAATAAAACAAAGATGAAACTGAATTTGTCATTTATGGAGACGAACAATCTAGGGTCAGCGGTCAGTAGGGTCTGTCGCCAGAGTCAAAACTAAACATGGAGAAGCAGCGTTCAGTTCCTATGCTCCAAATATCTGGAGTAAACTCCCAGGGAACTGTAGATCTGCTCTACTCTTAGTTCTTTAAAATCAAGACTGGAAAGTGATGCATTATTTCTTATATTGCCTTGTCGAAAGATACTACATGAATATATTTGCTTTGTGTCTTTAGTAGGATTCTCTGTTATCTGAAAACTTCTACAATGTTTCGTCCTCTCTTTCCTGCAGTTATGTCAGACCTCTGAACTAAGTCCCCTGACTCATTAATGGACTCATGTCTTCTGTCGAGCTGTAACATTTATGATCTGAGAAGAATGGCAGCTTAAACCATTATTACTGTCTAAAACTGATGATAAAATCAAAGCTGTTATAATCAACAAGCAGGTTTCTGTCACACACTGATTCATTTTTCATGCACTGATTTCTTTGGCAACAATTGTCGACAGTGCTTCAGCTTGATGACCAGCAGAGCAGGTGTAGACTGTGGGTCAAAAATTTGTCTTTATATTTTATAAAGTTAATCAATCGATGAATAGTGCAATCCAGTAATCTCAGAGAAAAACGGTGTGTTGAAGATAAAGCATATTATCATCACATTTTTTATTGACATACTAACAGGCTGCGTGAGTTTCTATCACTTTGTCCTTTTTGTCTGCATTTATAGAAAATGATAACACATTTACTGGCTGTACAAGTGACCTGTGAGTTGAATCACACACTGACATTTTATCACGGTGCGTTTTCGTTAACTTGACTAAAAGTAAAAATATAGATGGATACATTTACAGCACATCATTGGACCATGAAAGACATCACAATATAAACAACATTAAGCAGAGGTTTCACTTTTATTGCAATTAATTTAATCCTAGTTAACACAACTTGTTCCATAAATGAATGGAGTTGCATTGTCTCTCTTTTTCCTTCCATAAAAATCATGTGGATATCATTCAGAGGTTGATGATGCATTTTCACGAGAGCTGTTGGCACTGATGTTCTTTAACTTTAACAAATCACTTGTTTCAAGTTGTTTCAATCTGTAATGTTTCCTTTAAAAGAACTTCATTGTAATGCTGAATTCAGATGAGTCAGACCCAGAGATCTGCTCGTGTGAAATAAGTGAAAAGTTTTGGGTTGTAACTTTTGGAGGCAGAGCAGAGCATTGTCCTCTGACATTAACGTCTTGCATGTATGTGTGGATGCACACGAACACAGGCGCTGAGACCTCAGCATGCTTCCTGCTGTCCAGCTGTCCACCTTATTGCAGTTCACTGCACGCTCACTCTTTTCACGCTCTGTCCCCGTCCTGCTGGAGAAGTTCCGCAGACGTTCCCCTTATAATACATCATATATAACCCCAAACACTAAAACCAATGAGCTTTGAGTCTATTTGCTGATGTCAGTCAGTTTGGAGCTTGTGTGCGTGTTTATGTGCAGTTGCATGTTTCCGTTTGTGTGTGTGTGTGTGTGTGTGTGTGTGTGTGTGTGTGTGAGTGAGGATGTGTATGTGTGTGTTCGCTGAACTAGAACAGGGAGCATTAGGAGGTGTCTTTTGTTGCTCCTGGGGGGCTACTGTGCTCAGTCCTAATAGGAGTCTTGTGCCTGCCGTTGTCCCAGGGGACCGCTTCTGAATGAGGGGGTCTAACTTCACACACCCCCCCGTCCAAACCCAGCTCGAGCCTGGCCTCCCCCACTACCCTCTCCCGTCCCTTGGGAGTGGCCGAGGGACAAAGAGGGAGAGGGGCTGGGGTGGGATGGGATGTTTGAGGGGGTGCACTGTGGCCCCTGTCTTATTAGAAGGGTCGTGAACGTGTCACGATGATTAATATGCCGAGGTGCGTGGGGATACCCTAGAGTCACATTTATTCAACTTGAAGGCTCCCAAACACACACTCACCTCAAAATGGCACATTTGCATTTCCCATTAAGAAAAGAAAATATAGATATATATATGCAAATGTTACTCCTATCTAGCTTTATACCATTATGCATTATCCCTTTGGTCATTAACAATAGATGACCATTTCTCTCCCCACCCCACTTTAGCTGGCTTTTTGCACCTGATGACATATGTTACCACACATGTATACATCACATGCACACGACCGTCGAAGAAGAGTTTGGATTTTTTTTCTCTCAGAAAATGTGAGCTAGATTCAGGTTATATTGAAGCTGAAAACATCTGTGGCAAACGATAGCTAATCTGTTAAATCGTGACAACCAATCAGTCATCAGCCACTGCCAAGCAAATTCATCATCCAGTACCTACTTTTTTTTAGTTGTTGCCAGATCTTTGAGAAGGAAAGTTAAAACTAACATTGGCAAAAGGTTTTAAAACAGTAAATACAATTATTTTCGCATTTTCACCGACAATGTAATCTTTTAGAGATTGCGATGATTGTGTTATCGAGTGGAAAGATTACATCAGAGTAAATATAGTGAGGTTGCTCTTTTTTATGAGCTCTGTCGGTTCCTTATGTGCTTTTTCCATCTATAATATGCTCAATAAAGAGTCTGCTATTTTTTTTATCACATAATATAAAATTTGTAGACACTTTCTGGTAACTTGTGACCTATGTCATATAACTTCTATAACATCTTCTCTCCATCTGTTTTCCACAGTTTTACTAAAAACATTCAACTAAAAAACTGCCTCCGGATGCATCATAGCGGACAGATGGCACGGTGAATAAACCCTTATATCGTATATATGTTTCCCTTTACATGCATGTATAGGAGGCTGTGGGCTAACTCTGGAACAAAGGTACCCAGGGAATCCACCAGATGTTTGATAGGCTCACCTGCAGGCCTGCTGGGTGTTGGCAGTAAAATTCATGCGCCGCATATGCTGCAATTATACCACAGGGAAATAAGCTGCTGTAATAATGAAGTAGGCTGGAAACAGGCGAAGGAAAAGCAAACAAGCCTGTTTCTTCTTGGAAAAAAACACATCACACTCCACAGTTCGCCTGGTTTTTACTTGTTTTCTCACTTCTTCAGTGTAAAGGGGCCAGATTCTCTCATTATCCGCGCAGTCCAGGAGAAAGGTTCTATTGCTCCAGTAGGTGGGGCTCAACACAAAACCTGAATTTCTGTCCTCACTGCAGGGTTGAAATCAGAGTGTTACTGCAAAGAGCTATAACTAAAGCAATTGTTCAGGAAATTAAGCTATAAAAACTGCTGCTCTAGCTAAAATTATGACCTCTTCCAACATTGGCGTGTTATTGGAGCTGGAGCGATTGTTAGCTAAGGTAGGAGGATTAAATATCCCGTCAGTTTTCTGATCTTTACAAGCTCGCCTTTGCACAAGTGCAGAGCCCTGCCAAGATGTGGGCTGTAATAAAGCTGCAGGCATTTGTCCTCCACGCTGCCGCTTACTTGTGCACTTACAAGGATCCATAAAGACAAAATTGATTTGCCTATCAATGCACTCATTGTTTAACATGACATAGCTCATATGTTGTGCAGGTGTGTTTAATAACTAGGGATCACGGCACACAGGCCTTGCTTCTCAGATTACTCCTCCTCAAGCAAAACCTTTGTTCGAGAGGTTGAACTCAGCAGTGTTTTCTGGATTGTCTCCTTTTTTTTTCTCCGTCGAGAACTCCGCAAAAGCAGTGAGAATAGTTTGCAGAGGAAGATCTGCGTCTATCCGTCCCCATCTGTTGCCATTCAAAAGCAACAAAACAAAAAGTAGTAATAACAAGTAAACCCCAAGCAAACTGCAGAATCATTCATTCCCAGTTTTGTGCTGATGAGCGAACACAACACCGCCCACGTTAATTGCTGTGACCCCAGCAACCCACCAAAAGGAACATTGACATATTGTTTGTCCAGCGTGAGACACTGTATAATTTACACTCACTAATGACTGTCCCTGGAAAATACAGGCTGAAGGACCACGTCTGTCCCCGGCTTGGCTCTTATTCAACGTTCGCCCTGGACTCTTCTAAAGGATAGTCCATCTGTACCTCGGTGAATTCATATCCCTCAATGCATGACCATAATTCAATTATAACACTTGTTTAGTGTAAAAAGAAAACAACTTGGTACAGTGTTACCTCCTGGTCAACTGAGGTTCGATAAACAGTCCACCATTGGCTGGAGAATCTCCACCCTAATCAAAACAAAAACAAACTGTGGCTTATTCAGTGCTGTTGTGTCCCTGAGATTTCAAATGATTCTCTGGTGTTGTGAAGAAAGACATATTACCATTGCCATAAGGTCGACCTTGACCTTCAAACTCAATCTGGCTATTAGGGCCTGCCCCTCCCCAGCACCCCAGAGATGTAAAGAGGCTGACGGTTTTGACCCCTGATCCCATTTCTTAACTAGGCTGAGGTGCCAAATAACCTTTTGACCCAGGAAGCATTTTGCAGGTTGCCTGAGCAAACTCAGATTTAGCAGTGATTGACAGGTTCCATGCAGTTTAGTTTTTTTTTCTCTTATTTCTTCAAACGATGGAGCAACAACTCTCCTCTTCTAGATAAAAAAAAGAACACAGACGTTTATTTGCTCAAATCTGGAGTTAGAATATGTCAAATATGCTCAGAGAAAATGGGCAGATTAAATATTCTTTTGTACTCAGTTGGCAAATTATTATGCCAGATAGACGCAGAATAAATTTCCCTTAATAAATGAACGCTTTACATGGAAATTAATGTATGAATTCAATGGATGGGTGTCATTATATCAGAGTGAGGTCTATGTAAATGAACGAGTGCAGATTGGACATGTGGTCCACATCACAGAAAGACCAGCTCAGAGGATCATGACAGGAATAAATCTGCCGATATGAGGGGACGCCTTGTGCTCTTTGACATAACCCATAATCCCCAAATATATTTGTTAGGAGGGGCCACTAAAAAACTTCAGATGTTTTAATTTTGGAGAGTTGCAATGTGGAGGTAGAGACCATTTCATTACGATTGACCCAGGGGAATCTAAGGTTACCATCTGGCTACTGGCCACCGTTACTGATCCTTGTTTTAATATGCAAATGTATCTGTTTTCCAACCCGGATGTAATCACAAAGGTAACCTGACTGAGTCAAACAACAGCACCATGTGCACATGAGATAACGGATGGCTCACACGCATATAAACATAGAACAGTTGGTAGATTAACAAGAATAAAGGTTTAGGTTTAAGTTCTGTTATCAACATCATGGAGGGAGAGCAATACTTCTTTATTGATGATCTTTTCTTTGATTGAACAATTTTTTGTGAGATAAATGGAATCAAACTTGAAGAATATGTGAAAATGTTCAAATCCATAACTAGAAACTCACGAGGGCGCACACCTCCACTAAAGTCGCTCCAAATGGTACTCACTCATAGATATCAGTTCAAAGATATGCCTGAATATTTTATCAATCTCTCTGCCTTCTTGCATTCAACCCACTTTCTCGCAAAGTAATATAAATTAATGCTGTATCTGCCTCTATGTTGACGCTCCATCTTCCATCCTTCACCCAGTTTCATTGAAATCTGAGAAATACTTTTTGCCTGACAAACAAACGGACAGGGGTCTAAATACTATCTCCTTGGCCGAGGTAAGTAATGTTCATCACAGAAGAAAAAACTTGGGATTACATCTGGAAAACAACCGCTATCCAATTGTGCTACAAACTTTGACCACCACTCCTCAATTCATCCATTTGAGTCACACACAATAAGTGTGATCCTGTGTCAGTGACGTGTGGAGCTGTGGTGGTCTCTGATTTTATGATCAGTGTGTGGAGCACGTACACATCTTGTGAAGTCGAACAGTCCAAATAACTGCAGCTGTGCCCTCTGCCTTCCGAACAGTCACAACTCTGTTCACGGCTCCATTTAAACTTTTTTACTCTTTTACAGTGTTTTCAGTCCGGATTGTTTCTCATCATTTTAATGGTGTGAAACCCTTAAGTTGACCTGCTTTCTGCTTTAATTCATTTGCAGCTCAATATTACTGTGGGAAGATTTGACTCCAAGAGAGAGATCAGAAGTGACGTGGTTTGTCCTTTTCAGCTTTAAAGCATGTTTCAGTCAGATCTTATCTCAGTCAGTCTGTGGCTGTAGTGACAGAGATTAGATTTTCTTTCCCATTTTAAGGTTCTGATTTGTTGTTTGTGATACTCAGTATTGGACTCTGGTGCACAAGCATTGATAAGTGCAATGCTTCACGAATGGGAGCGAATCTGTGCTTGTGATGAATGATGCAGATGTCGGTGCAGCAAGAGTCGACATGAGTAAACAGATACAGCCTGCTGAATAATGTTCAGCACCACATATGAACACATTAATGCAATGTGTTCATAAAGTAATGTCTGTTGGTGGTATAGAATTTCATTATTAAAGGTTTTTGTTGTGTTTTTATGAGGAAATCACATTAAATATGCAACAGGGAAGATGAAGTTGAAGTATCAATTGAATGATGATTTTTTAAGTGACATAGGTATACAGTGAACTTCGTATACATCATAAGTGTAACTGTGACCTGTGTTTTTTCCACAGCCGAGCCACTGGTGCAGGTGAACGGGAAGCCGAGCTGCTGCTTCTTCAAGTTCAGCCCCAAGCTGATGTTCACCAAGGTGCTGAAGGCCCAGCTGTGGGTGTACCTGCGGCCGCTGCAGCAGACCTCCACCGTCTACCTGCAGATCCTCCGGCTGAAGCCCGTCACGGAGCAGGGCAGCCGCCACATCCGCATCCGCTCCCTGAAGATAGAGCTCAACTCCAGAGTGGGCCACTGGCAGAGCATTGACTTTAAGCACGTGTTGCAGAACTGGTTCAAACAGCCACACACCAACTGGGGAATCGACATCAACGCCTTCGACGAGAGCGGCAATGATCTGGCAGTTACCTCGCTGAGACCTGGGGAGGAGGGGCTGGTAAGGACCCTCAGACCTGTCCCTTGGGTGGGGGGGGGATATCTAAAATCCTAACTATCCATCTGCTGAAAAACTTATTTCACAAACTGTTCATATTATCAGCTTAGACTTGGCACAGGTAGTGTTGGGCTGTTCAATAGTGTAGGTTATTTCTGTTTAATTTTTTTGAAAACATTGTAGAATGTAAACAAAACTTTACTCATAGACTGTTTATAAAAAACTCTGCACACGATGTCAGGCACACAAACAATGTAACACAGTAACAGTATATTGTAGAACGGTTTGAGGAGGACTCACAAATGAAATAATTCTTCATAGCCACAGGCCAAGCAATGGCAAGAATTGGCACTACACTAGAACAACCTCATATAATTTGAATTTAACATATATACTATATGGAAAGTTTATATACCAGTCTTGTGGTGAAAAGCCCCTCGTTTTCCCCTTGTTACCATCAAACGAACGTGACCAATCTATATTTACTTCAGTCCAGTGAAAACACAGCTGCTTTGTTTGAATCGATGTTCATCACCACATCCCATCTTCAGATCAGAGGAGATACAGTACACTGATTCACATAGTTTAGAAATCCTTAAATTTAAGTATTTTTTTAAGTTCTTTTTTTAAATATATTTAAAATATTGATTAAATCTCCTGTATTGAAAGTCAATGCTGAATGGTTTGAAGGTTTCTCTTCAGGCTGCAGTGCATTTTGCCTTGTGTTGAGAGGATACCTCTTGAGTCCTAAAATCAAAAAAACATAAATCACTTAACTTGGCCCACTATTTGCTTTGGTTCTCTCTTTCCACGATGAAGTGCTGCCTATACGTCTAATGTAATGGATGGGGCTGCACGGATGAGTTCAAACTTCAGTCTCAAAGCAAATCCACCCGTGAACCATTAATCTAGTTAGAAATCCCAGAGTTGTTTCGACTGACAGTTACAAACTACATCGATGTTGAATTATGTAGGCCAGTCATCCCAGTTAAGCAACACCAAATATTGACCAAGTGGTCATTTGGGTCAGATCTTCACAACATATATCAGAGGTCAGCTCTGGTGTCTTGGCCAGTGAATCACTGCCCTCGGAGCACAGAGCGTGCACAGTGTGCAATATTATTCTTGAGCGGGATAAAAAGGAAGAGATCAAAAACACAAGGCAAGTGCACAAAAATAAAAGAAAACACAACAAGCAAGGAAAGAGTCTAACTCTGCTTCTCCGTGATCCTCTGGGTCTTTTTTTTTCTAGAACAAAAGCCCTAAAGGCCAAGCTGACATGGTCTCCCCCCAACGGCCTTTCAGCTTATTTCCTCTTTTGAATGCGTCACAAAAAACTGTGCTCGAGCCCAGCTGGAATCACTGTGGGGACAGGAAGGCTTTGTAAAACAAACATGATGGAGTAAAATATTTGATCCATTTGCTTTGCCCATAGGTCAAGGTTATGTTAGACTGCAGATGACCTCCAGGGTCATGGATCAAACCAAGCACTCAGAGTCAGCTATCAGTGTCAGGGCAGACCAGTTTCTTCACAGTCCTCATTGAATCCCTGCTCACACGGCACATTGTGCTCCTACTTTATAATCACAAATTAAGTTATTTAGCCTCATGAAAAATGATAGTGAATTTAAAGCAGTTTCAACCTTTTGTCTGTGTCACTCTCAACAGCTTTGTTTGGTTCAAACTGGGTTGTAACAATAAGTAATGCTGGAGTAAGTCAGAGATTATCAAACCTCTTTTTGTTTACTGACAGCATGCACTCTATAAACAGAGAGGCTGATGGAAAACTGTAAACACTTATTGTGTCACTGTTCTGTGTTGCATTGTCATGGTTACTCCTAAAATCAGATCCTTGCTTTGACTCGGCTGAGCTATAAAATCAAATGAAAGGTTCAACTTTTGGGACTAGTCTTGTTTACACTGGTTTCAGGAGTAGGGATATGTTTTCATATAATCTATAATTGATTATGAATAATCAATCTTAATATTAATGCTTGGTGTGTCACATCAGTTTAGTAAACTAACTGATATTATAGAAAACCAGTCATATGTGCTATTCATGTACCAGGATATACAATGACCGAATCTGAAAAGTAGCTGATATTGTATTTATTGAATCATTCTCCCCAACCAAGCCCTAGTCAATCATATATGTTATTATTACTTAGTACTTAAAACTGGAAAATCTTGAGTTTAACAGCAGTTGTTTTTTAAAATGTATTCTTATCGTGCAGAGAGAGATGAGGAAACTTCCTCTGTACTTCTGTAAAGTTAGCCGACTTTGATAGATGCTATTCTGACTTGAGTTTGTTGACAGGTTGAGTGACGAGCATCATTGAGTAGTTATCTCTTCTTGTTTATTCCATAGCTGAAGTGTGAGCCACGTCTCTGGTGCTGTTCTTTTATAACCACCTCTTTCTTTTCGCCCTGCCCCTTCTCCCCCTGATTCCAGCAGCCGTTCCTGGAAGTAAAAGTTCTCGAGACGACCAAGCGTTCTCGCAGAAACCTTGGCCTGGACTGCGACGAGCACTCCACCGAGTCCCGCTGCTGTCGCTACCCGCTCACTGTGGATTTCGAGGCGTTCGGCTGGGATTGGATCATTGCCCCCAAACGCTACAAAGCCAACTACTGCTCCGGCCAATGCGAGTACATGTTCATGCAGAAATACCCACACACCCACCTGGTGCAGCACGCTAACCCCCGCGGCTCGGCAGGGCCCTGCTGTACCCCCACCAAGATGTCCCCCATTAACATGCTCTACTTCAATGACAAGCAGCAGATTATCCATGGCAAGATCCCAGGGATGGTGGTGGATAGATGTGGCTGCTCTTAGGCTGCGGGGCGAACGCACAGTTGTGTACAGCCACCATTGCATCGAACCACCCAAAACCCTTACGGAGCTCTCCCCCGGCACCAGAACCCACCCCTCGGCACCAGATTTCACAAAAACATCCTACTGGGTCTCCATCTTTCTAGTTATTAAATTGATTCTAAATGTAACAAAAAAAAAGAAAAAAAGTTATAAATTACATGTGAATTAAAAAGGGACTGAGTGATGGAAATACAGAACATGATGAATAATTTAAAGAGGTTGAACTTGAGGAGCAGCTTCAGAAAAATGGTAAATGAGACAAAACTATGTTATAGAGTATGTGTTAGTTTTGTTGGGGTGGGGGGTTAAAGAGTTTGTTTGTTTGTGTTTTTTTTTCATGGCATCTTTGTGAAATGTCCAGGTTAGTGAGTAGAAATGACACAGGAGACTTGAGCATTTACAATATTATTTTTAAAGCAGTTTCTGTCCTGAGGTGATGTTTTACGTTTACGTACAGATGAGATTTGATCGACAAAAGAGTTGGCAAGGGCATGATCAGAATTCTTTTCACAATCCATCACTCTACCATTAGAAACACTCTTCTTGCAAAAAACAATATTTTGTTTAGACATGTTTAGAGATGGTGCTCCAGGGATGTGAAGCGTTGAGGAGATCCAAAACCAAACCTATTCCCTCTCTCATTCTCGTCCATCTACAAAACCTTTTCCCACTTACATTTGTCTTTTTGTTTTTAAGTGGATAGATGAAGTCAGTGAAGCCATTTCTGCCGCTCTACATTCAGATTTTGAGGTTGGACTTGCACACTAAAGTATGACACATAACTATAATGTAGATGCACTATGAAGTTGTTCTGGGAGATGAGGAAGAAAAGAGGAGGAGAAGGAGGGCGAGTCCAGCAGGATGACGAGAACCAGACAGTTTTTCTTTCTTTCTGCCGTGTAAGACAATTTACTTCAACTCCTTCATTTTTTTTACATTAGATGTTTAAAACAGTAGTAAATGCACTGTCTTGTAACTTGAAGAGGCCTGGGACCGGGCATGTAATACAAATACTAAATCGACAGCTAAACATAACCTTTAATGAAACACAAAAGTTATTGAGCATCACTACAGTATGATAAGTGTTCTGACTACATGTTGACACACAAATATTTACAGCAGCATTCACATCTGTGATAGAATACACTGTCATGTCCCTTTTTCTCAATGTTAGTGTCAGAAAAAGAAAAATCCTTTACTTGCAGTACTGAGTTACATTCAGAGAATGTGACTCAACCACTGACTTCGGTTTAGAGAACACATTTGCATTGTGAAATGCCCCCCACCTCAGCTATATCCTCATCATCATTGTCATCACCACCATCATCATCATGGAGAATATGTTGTTAGTGCTTGAATACAGTGTAGATTAGTATGCTTGAAGTCTGTCTTTGTCTCCTGGATGTCAAAGCAAAGATATCCTTTTGTTGTAAACGAAAGCACTATGCTGTTGGATAAAGGAAGAGCCTTCTGACATTATATATAAATTATATATGTATATATTAAAAAAGGGGTACAAAAACCTTTTTGGGGGCACTCTACCTTACCAACAATAAATTTTGCACTAAGGGACGTTCATGGCGTTAGGAGTTAAAGTGTGGTTTGTGTTTTACTAAGCACAAGAGCTTGTACAGAATAGGATTTAAAAAAAAGCTATTAAAGCTTTGGTGATAAACCATAAAGTAGAGAGGTTATCACTTCTTTTTGATACCATCACGCTTTCCTGACTTTTGTCTGAAGCGGGGGCCTGTCCATACACTCACACACTTCTTCTATCCAATCTGGAACCTGGACGAACCGAACCAGCGGCCTTAAAGGCCTCCTCGCCCGCTGTGGGTGATAAGTCATGTGTGTAATAAGTGTCTGGATCGATGAACATAGAATGCTTTAACTGGAAATGGCCCGCCCACCAACTTTAATCTGTTACCATGTTAGAGAGACAACGTTATTTTGACTTCAACAACGTGTTGACTGTTTTGCAAAGACATGTTTTTGCCTTTGTGTGTATATTAAGTGAAAGAAGCCCATACGAGAATGTGGGAAGAGTATCCAGGGATTGTTAGCCAAAGTAGAGGATGACATGTTGTGTGCTGTAACTTTTGTGATCACAGGAATATGCTAGAACATTTCAAAGGGAGAGAAAACGCTGGTTATGGGGCAGTGGTTGGAAATAATTCAACAGGTCAATTGTTTATTTATTAATATGAATTACAATGCATTTCAAAGTCTGTCTACCTCACTTTCGCCTTCTAAAAAGAAAACCTTGCTTTTCAAAATTTGTCATTGATTAATATGTGCAAACATTTAACCCATAAAATATCCACCTCCCCCCCTCCCCAAAAAGTGTAGACAAAAACCACAGGGTCCCCTTGCTCTCAGGTTCAGATTGAGTTATTGACAGAGTGACTGATGGTAGCGGCTCTGGTTATGTGCGGTCAAAATAAACAATAATAATAATGATAATAATTATAATAAAAATGACAATAATAATAATAGTTGTGCCCACATCTATGGCTTAACAATGGTTAAAGCTGTTGAGAAGTTGCGTTTTGAATTGTAGTGTTTGTATACTGGTATGTGTGAGAGTGTTTTTCATATAAATATATGAGAGTAAGACATCTCTATGTAAATACCTACCCAAATGTTGACATTTATGATGTTTTGGACAGGTTCACCGCTTCTCATGTTTTTTTCACTTTACCCCCCTTCATTCCTCCGTTCTTTGTGTACCTAAAAAATTCACCCCAACTTTGTAGTTTAATGGTTGTTCATATCAATAACTGTTCAATTGTTATTTTGGTCTTTTGTTGTTTATTTACTGTCATCTTTCTTTTGTACAATAAATCATTTATTTAGCTTATGGGAGTTTTTTTTTCTGCTTTTTGATTCTATTGTGTGATGCTCCTTAACTTGTAGCACGAGCACAGAATCGTAAAGTCAATAAAAGGACTCTTATTTTTTTGTGTAGTCCCCTGAAACTGTGATTTGTGGTATTCATATTTTACCAGGCCTACTACTGTCATATTTGTCAATTTTTTCAATTATCGCTGGGATGAGTCTTTAAACACACAGGCATTTTGCATTAAGTGTGAGCTGACTTGTGCACACACACACACACACACACATACACAATGAAGCTACCAGTGGCTTTAGTGATTCCTAGTACGTCATAGGGGGCAGCAGAGGTGGTAGGAAGCAGATTCACCACGAGGCTAATTGGTGAAAGCGAGTGTTCAGAGGACAACGGTTCAGTGTTGGGGCTTGGGTCGCCATTATTTGGATTTCATATGAGATCCAGCCTGACCCAATTAATATGCCACCTGATAGGAGGGCCTCTCATCAACCTAATTTAGAGAATCAATAGGGGACAAATGAGAGTGAGAACGAAGCTCTTTACGGATGCAAACAGACAAAGACCACCCAGTACAAGCGCGAGGAGACTCATGCCAGCAATGACATAAACCTTTTGACAAATCCTCACTTGACATAAACAAACATTCACACAGTTCCCTGCCCCTCAAGTGCATCAATGTGCCGTACACATCATCAGTCATACCCGCCCTATATAGACAAGGGAAGACATTGATGGATGTTTTTATTGTTTTAGCACATACGGAGAAGTTGTACAAGTCGGATATGAAGCGTTGAAAGGCTGAATGCTTAACCCAGAGCCTAAAAACTACCAACATGATGACCTCTGACCCAGCTTCATTAAAGAAATACTCCACGGTGCCACAGAGGGGCTTGTGGAAATCGAAAAAGAGAAAAGTACAATACAGTGGGAATATTGAACATGCCACAAAGGCCTGAAGAGAGACCGCAGGGGGCTGGGAGGGGTTGGGAGGAGCTTTGTGGCTATTATAGCCATAAAGTTAAGAAAGAAGGTGAATTGGGGGCAGCTCTTAATAGCTTCAATTGCTGGACACAGTCATCAGTGACACCTTTTTGTCTGGCTCTGTGACTGGCTGGTGTTTAGAGGGAAGATCACACACACTCTTATGGGATGAAAGAATCTCACATGACAATAAAATGATCTGGGGAGACACAAGTTTTTTTGTCGCAGTGATACGTCGGCAGCCACACGAGCTACATGAAATGTTCAAATTATTCTTTTTTAAATAGACTATTTCATACAATTCACAAGAATGTCACTCAGTGCATACCTGCACCAAGGCTAGTCTCCTCATGAAACCACTTTTAAATTCACTAGATCCAGATTTTTATTGAATCTACACCTAATTTCACATACTCCTACACATGACCGATTTTTGCATTGAGATCCATTAATTATTCTATTAGAAAACAAGAAACATTTTGAAAAACTCCCTATCTCACAATGTTAAAGAAAAACAAAATCCTGGATCTGCCCCCGATCCATCTACGGACTAAAAGTGAAGGCCTCTCCCTGTTGTATACCTCATCCTTCCACCAAGCTTTGTGGAAATCTATACAAAACTTTTTGTATTACTTTGCAAACGAAACTAACAAATGCAGACAAAAACATAACCTCCTTGGCAGAAGTAGGCTTCCAGTTACTTCCAGTTTATTTGTTGCGTGAGCTCCACTTCTTGTAGGTGATATATTATGTGCTTTTTATCTTTTCTGTTATTCAACTTTATATATATATAGCTCCTGTCGTCTTCATATTTTCCTACATCTCTTCATACTTAAAAAAATCCTTGTTATATCAGTGTTATTACAGCAGTGGCCAGAATTACTGTTGAATTTAGTGAGTGCAGTTATCAGCTGTATATTACTAAAGGCTGTTGCAGTGTTTCTGGTATTAATCTAAGCAATGCTCAGTGTTTTTCTACAAAAATCTGTGACAACTCCATAACTTAGTCCCTTTGTGGATCGTATCCTTTAAAGAGTTTTTGTAGGAACAGATTGTTCACCTTGAGTAAACACCACTTGATGGAAATCTTTTATCATAATTTTCTCTCCCCTCCTGTGCAACCTGCAGTCATTAGGTCACAGTTCAGTGAAGTGGTTCAGCGTCTCAGCTCTCACGTCCTGTGACTGA
This sequence comes from Pseudopleuronectes americanus, assembly GCA_038501795.1. Lineage (NCBI taxonomy): Eukaryota > Metazoa > Chordata > Actinopteri > Pleuronectiformes > Pleuronectidae > Pseudopleuronectes > Pseudopleuronectes americanus. Next base: position 13,008,945 of record CM076717.1, on the reverse strand, counting down.
CAGCTGTCACTCTTTTGTGCTGTTGGAGCACCATCTGGTTCAGAGCTGACGATTGCTGGGTCTGTCATATAGACGGTGGTGACCCCTCCCACCTGCCCTGCCGGGGCATGTTGCTGTGGACGGCAGACCAACATCCACAGATCTGAAAGCTTACCTGAGGACGAGAGGTCCACCCCTACCCTGGAGGATTTCCTCTCAAACAGCTGCAGGCCCAAATAGGAAGCTGCCGAGGTCTTAATTATAATCTGTTTGTCCTTTCTGATGTGGTCAGTGAGGCCTTTTCATTCTTATCCAGAGAATAAACACAGTATTTGAAGCTTTGATTTGGTCCTTAATAATCCTTGTTGGAGATTAATTTTTAATTGTAGCTATTCAACAGAATAGAGTGTTGGAAGAAGCTGAATTTGAATTTGAATACATAAAAGATTGCCTTACTTATGTGACTTAAAGTCAGTGGGTTTTTGTGAGAGTAGATCAATCAAATAGTAATAGACATCATTACAGATACTTTCCAGTATCTAATGGAAATATAGGAATGATATTATTCTTTTAGATTTATATAAATACATTTTAAATCACAACTTTATGGATATTTTCCTCTATAAGCTTCTTCAAGACATACACTGCAAATGCTTCAGAGAAAGATATTCATCATTGTGCATAACAGAAACCAGAAACATATGTGATTGTCTCAGTGTGAAATGTGAGAAATGAATTGTTTTCGTTTCTCACAGGTACGACATCCTCCCGATGCCTTGAGTCATAAAACTCTGCACATTTAAAACAATCTACACATTCCCTCCATTTATTTTGAATGCTCCTCACAGCAGTGAGCTGTGATTACTTGCAAGTTAGTCAGACATCTCTCTTCTGGCAACAACAGGAATCAGCTCACCAGCGAAAAGCAAAACCCTTTATCATCCTGCAGACCTGGGTGATAATCCTGAACCAGCCTCAGCCTAACATGTCCAATCTGAGGAGTGAGTGGATTAAAACAAATGCAGTCTTATTAATATTATCATGTTATTGAACAGATGAAATCACATCGACCAAAAAGCCTCAGGATGCCGACAACTTCTCAGGTTTCTTCTCAGGAGTTAAAATACAATGGGATGAAATGAAATTTAAAAAAAAAGCAAAAAAAGGGTTATACGAGGACACAGCTGCACTCCCTCACGAATGTGGAAGAGCTGAACACACTGAAATATTCCAGGTCACTGATCAAACCTCCAAAAACACAACCCTGCATCAACTCCCTTTTAACTCTCCTAAAACACATGCAGGACAACAACAAACGAAACAAACAGAAACGGCTTCTTTGTTTTGCGATTTTTCACTTTTACTTCATGTCTCACGACCACCTTGACAAGTTGAACAGAATATATTTGATTATTCTTTTTCCATATTTACTTTTAAAACAGTCTGCCCATTCAATTTTCTGTCGCTTCTTGCTTTCCATTTGTATAATTTCAGGGTGAATTTGTTGTGATATTTACAGTTTCTCATGTGGTTGAGATAAATGATGCAGCGCAGATGTTTTAACAAAATAACTTTATTTGTTTTAAAGTCTTTTTTTGTTATTTGATACACATTAAACACTTTGCAGTTCCCATTCATATTTTTGAATTGTGACACATAAACAGATTTAGCCTTTCAGTGCCAGCGGTCCGCAGAACCCTAGAAGTTCACACACACCAACACAGAAGAGAAAAGAGAAAAGAAGAAATAAGTGACGGTCACTTGCTCCCAAATAAAGTGTAAACACGTTGTCCTGTTCCACAGCCCTGGCTTCCAGATTGTCATCCCAGCATTGCAGATTTTTGGATTTAATGAGACGTGGCAGTGAAAACAGAAATAACCGGTTGCCAAAATATCGAGTTCGGGGTGGGGGGTGGGGGGGCAGAGATGCCGTCGTCGGTTACAGTGCTGGCCAATAAAAAAAAAGGGGTTGTGGATTTCTTTGAGGCCTGAGCAGTCAGTGAAAGGCACTGTGGGGTCTCCATAGTTCACATGGCAAACTCTCAAACACCCATGGGGGGGTGGGGGTGTGCCCTCCCACCCTCCCTCTCTCCCCTGTCATGCCTTAACTGAGGCTAGTGTTGACACAGTGCTGGCCAATCTAATTTTGATTGTCAGGAGCAAGGAATGGTGATCCTCCCCCCGCCCCCTGAGATCATCAAGTTCATTTCTCTGGCTGCATAGGGATTTTTTTTTCTTTTTTTTCCTTTCGACCCTCACCCCTCCACCCACCCACCATCCATCTCCCCACCACTAGAACAATATTCAGCCATTCCTGGGCCTCTCAGAGTGAGCTCACTGGAGTTAATCTCTCAGGCCTCTCTCCTCTCTATTGCTGCCTCTCTCTCTCTCTCTCTCTCTCCCTCGCACTCCCTCGCTCTCTTTTCTATTCAAAAAGCCATTGGAGAACAGCTTGAATTAGTGACAGTTATTATTCAGACTAATGAGTAAAATCTCAAAGGCAACAAAAGTGGACTGTGACATCAGCTATAGCAGCGTTCATAAATCATTTATTCTTGGCAACTGGGATTTTTATTAATAAAGGGGTGACAAACTATAATTGTGGCCAACTTTAATACAAAATTTAATTATCACACACAACCGTGGTGATAACAGCGTCAGATCTCTGGTGTGTTTGGAGGAAAATCTGTGAACTGTCACGAGGCCCTCATTGTTTTTCCAGTTCTGTGCCATCAGAAAAGACAGATGGCCCTCTACACCTTTGTTAGAGGGAGTGTGTGTGTGTGTGTGTGTGTGTGTGTGTGTGTGTGTGTGTGTGTGTGTGTGTGTGTGTGTGTGTTTTGTGCGTGCGTGCCTGCCTGCCTGCCTGCGCTTGAGAGCGAGCAAGTGTGTGTGTTTAAGTTTGCACATGGGCCTACACTTCTCAAAGACAGGTTGCTTGACAAGGTACTATTCAATTTAATCTCTCATATATTGTTTTTGTTTGGCTTGAAGCCAATGTGTAAATAATACAATCCCAAATTAGAAATTAATCCTTGTTGTTTATTAAATGATGAATAACCATATCTGTGAATCAAGAATCATTCATTATTCATGCTATCACTTCTACACAAATTAATTTAAATGCTTTCCATCATTTTAGATTTAAGCATGCATGATGAGTTCATCCACAAAAAGGGGTCACTTAATGTTTTTTTTGTGACTGACAGGCCCTGCCATTTCATAGACGCCCCTGAGTCGGTGTAATCAAATTGAAGCAGTTGCAGACATTAAGACAGACATGATCTTTTTTTGTTTTCAATGAATTTCCAGGCTAATGAGATGCAATAACAGTCCAGCATCTTGTGGCTTTGTGCTGTAATTAAATGTGAGACATTATAACAAAGGATAAATTAGAGAGAAAAAATCAGTTGACGTGAATGCATCACTCAAACTGTACCTGAACAAAAAAGAATAATAGAGATGATCAATCATAAAGCTTTGTAACCGTTAACTGACATTATTTACACCCTGACGGTTAAGCTTATTGATTAAACACATTGTAAATTATGTTATTTACCGTAGTTTTTCTCGATGGGATAAAAGAGATAAAAACACTGTAACTTGAAGGAATTGCATTTGCAAAACTTTAGATGCAGTATAATAAGTCCGCCAGGTGGGGGCACTACAGCTAAAGGTCAGAGTTTAAATTGGTCTCAAACAGTGATGTCCTCACGTTTGTTTAATCCTTCCATCACTCTACCATCAAGATCTACAAAAGACAAGAGAATGGGATTTGGTGCCAGTGGCTTCATAAAGAATATTTAAAAACATCTTAATAAACTTATCTTAAAAGTATTTATATATAATACATATATATATTTTAATGGAATTGCCTATATGTATAGCGACACTCATATTGATACCAGTGTTGTTTGCTTCTGCTGTGATCTGTAGTTGTCAAAAGGCGTGGAATTACTCATTCTGCAGATTGATGTGGATCTTCATATATATATATATAGATATATCTATATATATCTATATATATATATATATACAAAGTGACACAGACATCTACAAGAAAGAGGTGCTTTTATAACTGAATCTCTCATTCCTAAAATAATCAAAAAAAGGTTTGTCCTTGAGTCGAGAGTACAACTGCAGCTTGTCAGAAGTAATCCTGACATTACACAAAACAATTTCAAATTCAAAGATCAAAGGTCAAAGGTCAAAGGTCAGAATTATCCTGTCAGGGGGCGTTGGTTCACTGAGGGGGAGAACTGACCAAACCTGAGACGCCCCCTTTTAAATTAAAGAAGAAACTGGATTCAGACGTCTCAAAAACAATCACCCTCTGCGTCTTTGTGTTTAAGGAAAAGCATGTTTAAAAATTAGCGACGTGGTGAAAATGAAAGAGGTGGGGGGTGCCGGGTGGCGTGTAGGACGTAGGTGCATGATTTGCAAGCTGTCAGTCGACGGCCTTGTGGATGAAGAGCAGTAGGCCCCCGTTCTCTGTCCGGTGCTCGGTGCTCCCCACCCCCTCGCTCAAACGCCTCTCCATACCCCAAGGGAGGAGGTCTGTTGCGCTGTGGCCACACTAAATCAACATTGTCCTAATGAGGTGTCACACTTGACCCCCAGCAGCCTCGGCCCCTCACATGGGTGTCAGAGCCACAATGAGCGGCCCTCCATCTCCAGCGCCTGGCTGACACATTTTGATTCATGAGAGAGCCTGGGCCCTGTCAGGTCAAAATTACCCCTATCAAAATGCCACCATCAACACATTCATCAAGCCTACCTCTGAATCCGCCCTTTTTTTCCCTTCTATTCAAAAAAACAATCCCTCTCTAAAATCAACAATACTTCCTTGCGTGCGCGGTGCATGCGCCTGCCCTCTGACTCCCTGGAAGCACACACACACACACACACACACACACACACACACACACACATACACACACAATCACTAGACACACTAAACACCTTAACAAGCAAATGCATGTTTTCACTGATCACCTCCCTTTGCTGCTTGAAGTGATTCGCCTGCCTGTCATTGGTCGGGGTTCAGGCTTCTGCTCCTAATGGGACCCTGAGCGATGAACTTCTGTGTCCCCCAGGTGTTGGTGAGTCTGTCCCCTGACCTACTGACCCCGAACCCTCCTAATTTGAACAGGTCCGCACAGTTAATGACAAAACCCTAGAATGAAATTGGCCCCACTGAGCCAAGACAAGAGTGTGAGGGGAGCACGCTCACGTTTTGCAGAGGTGCAGTTTAATCGGCTCATCATGTGCGGGATAATCTGTGGTCACACTGACATCGATCAAAACACTCCTCCCTTGCTACTCAAAACTATTAAAGGGGCCAGCTGCAGCACAGGGGGTAGAGCGGGTTGTCCACTACCTAGGGGTTAAGCAGTTCAATCCCAATTGTCCCCATTGCGCATGCCAAAGTGTCCTTAGGCAAGACACTGAACTGTATGGGTGAATGGCTAAACTTTACTGTAAGACACTTTGAGAATAGCTTTATATAAATACAGACCATTTACCATGACCATTAAGAGGAGGACTGAATTCAGAGGGAGGCGGACTCCTCGTCTCCCCCTTGGAGATCAGCTCTGTCATTGTGAACACAGCTGAGACTTCCCCGGGACCAGATCCCCTCCTGCCCAATCAGCTCGGCCCTGCAGCCGTACCAGCAGCAGCAGCAGCAGCAGCAGATGCTCCACTTGAGTCAAATGTGTTGGATCAATGTCAAAAACCAATCTTGGGACGCATTGCCGATCAATAGCTCAGAAGCATTATCACTTCCTTCGTTACAATTGCGCACAAGCTTGATCTTAAACTTTAGAAGGACGATCTACAACATGTTGGCCCCTCGCTGAGAGAGACATTCATAGTCAGCTGACACTCAGCTCTGCCCACCGAGGCAACCATCTGCTCCACAACCTCCCCCCTGGGATACATGGGCCGCTCCGGTGAGACAAGGGTACCCATCAGCTGACGGGTCGAGTACTAAGCTTATACAAATGTCCATGATCTCATCATCATTATCATCCAAAACGATAGTGTGAAACTGTCACATTTTATAATGTGCACCATCAACTCTCCACACAGTTTCGCTACATCCTTTATAACCCATTTGACACATGATTATAGCTACCTACGCTCCATGGGTTAGTTTGAAACAGCCGTGATCATGAGGATTCTTGTGTCAGGGTAAAACAAATGAAATTTCAAAATGTTGGTTCATGTTGTAGGAAAACTAAAATAGACAATATAACCTTGATATCACTGAGCGTGAAGTGTGTTTGTCTGATGCAGCCCAGACATTAGGAATGGGTCATTAACTGGACTCATGTAAAGTGGTAATGCAAAGTAATTAAAGTGTAAAATGTAACGACCCAACACCAATAACATTAATGAAGCAAAGCAAAGGTCTCCTGTGCCTCATTTGTGTCCAGATTTAAGGAGGTAATTGTAAAGACATGATCATTACAGATTTAAGTAGGTGATTGTAAAGACGTGATCATTACAGATTTAAGTAGGTGATTGTAGAGACAAGGTCATTAAGTCCGTCTTGCTTTTTCATCATCGTTTAATGTTGTGGTGTTTTTGGCGAACATAAAGTTTACACTCATTCATTTCATGCTCCGAGAGACCTGAACATACAGTTTAAAAACCGGTTTCATATTTGTCATGGTTAAACCTAAATGAGATATGTGTGTTTTATTTGTCTGATGGCACTTGTTGCTCACCAATTTTCCCAACACAAAGAATGCATCAAGCACTGGTTGACCCAAAGGTACTGTTAATATCTGACATGTGAATATTTACATTTTGTTGAGTATGTGGCTGTGAGGACAGAGACTATACAAAAGCACTCATTTTCAAACTTAGTTAATTCTAGGATGCTGGACAGAAGTGTCAAATATTTCTCATCCTCTGCTTGGAGTGCAGGGGGCAGATCACACGTATGCCAGTTTTATTGTTGATTTCCCAAAGGTGAACAACCTGTGTTGGCATTATATAGTGGTGTTGGTTCAGCATTCATTCAGGATGTCTTTTGATTTTATAAAAAGGGGTAAAATGAATGCTTCATACCACACACAATGTATATTTATCAGTGTATTTTAAAGTTTCATTATTCTTGTGGCTGCGTAATATTTTGCAAGGTTTGACCAAATTAAATTGCGATGTCCTCCAACACCCCACACACACACACACACACACACACAGGACATGAGGTGATATGTCTTTCTAAGGCTCTGGTCCTCTACCAGAGGACTGGGAGTTTGAGGGGGTTTGAGATTCCTAGGACTGCGCTTTTCTGGACATATGCTTCAAAAGTTGTACCTGGGATCTACTGGAGCCATATATACAAATATTTCCATATCTTATCTTATCTTTTATTTCAGAAATAGAAAGTAGTGTAGAGTGGTGTTATCTAACTGTCACCCCCCTTTTTCTTACTGGTGACCAAACATCTGCAGCAGATTTTTTTTCCCTCTGAGAGCTGATGTTCAGATTTAGTCAAAGTGACAGAGGGGTTCGCTTTTTAATCCTCAAAACCAACAACCATGACGATGACCAATTCATCTTCATTTCATATGGTCATAAATGTGTAACTCACATGTACAGGATTATATGGGTTGTATGTAAATTGAGAGGACTTCAGGCAGAACTCTGCCAAGAAGTAAGAGGATAGTGGGTTAAAGTTTTTTTTTCTTTTGACAAAAGGGAACAGTTAAAAGCCCCTGAGCACTTAAAATGACAGAATGGAGGACTGAGGCTGTCCAGCCCTTTGTGTCCGAGGAACTTTTGATTTAGTTAAACAGCTAAAACAAGAACCTTTCACACCCAAACAATAGACTCCTTTTCTGAAATTTAGCACTCGACAAGTGAGGAGCAAATTGCATGTGTGTGTGTGTAGGTGTGTGTGTGTGTGTTCACGAGTGTGCGCGTGTGTGCATGTGACCCCCCGCCCATGTCTAACAATCACCGTGACGCATACCACCCTTTCTCTCCTCAAATAAAAAACAGAGTAAATGGAAAAGAGAAATCATCCACTGTTGAAGTACTTTACGAGATCCTCCTCTAAACAGAAAAAGGGCCGAGTATCCATGGGAATCTTAGCACGTTAGGGAGGCCTTTCTCCCTTCCTCTCATCCGCTCTCCCCCACTGCACCCATGGACCAATGCAATTGTTTATTTTCTCCCATTGAGGCTGCTCCATTCAGTGGCTCTCACATTTACTCTGCTCAATTGGAGTGAGACAGCACTTATTCGGGGAGAGGAATGTAGCGCTCCACTGACAGAGCAGCAAGAATGCCGAAGAAATAATGAAATGTTTTTTAAAAGAAGAAGTACAGCTGAGTGTGTGGGAGAAAAAGTGCGAGGCCAACACATTAGAGTGACGGGGTTTTCCGTCACGACGAGTTTATCCGAACATCACCTTGACACTTCAAAGTGAGGCAGCACTTGACCATCACACACAATGCTGAGAAAGTTAAGCAGGGATCCTTTAAGGAGGTCAGTGCTCTCTGTGCTGAAACTCCCCGCGGAACAATGACGCGTTCTCCGGCCTCATGTAAGATGTGGCCTGTCCTCCAACCTCACTGTCTCTGCCTCAGCACAATGGGTGCAAGCTGGACCATGGAGTTAATTTCTCCAGAGGTCTATTATGTCTTGAGGAGGTAACGGCGATGACAGTTCCCCTCTCTTCAACAATGGCCGTGGCGGCTAAAGCCTCCCTTGTCCTGTCACTTTCTATTATCTTTTACCGAGGCTCAGTGAGAACCTCTTACAGCCGAGGGAGGGAGGGGAAAAAGCATATGATCGAGACAGAAGCCAGTGCAGTATTTGGTTAAAGATGAGCGGATGCAGGTTCCGCTTGGTTTCCTTGTGTGCAGCGGTTCATAAAGAAACACACCTTCATATGTACATCACACCATCACTAACTTCGTCTGGACAGAAGACATTCAAGTTGTCTATGATCATTTAAACATATTTTTGTCATTATTGTTATTTTGAGGTTATAGCAATGTGTTTTATTTGTTTATATTGACCCACATTTTAAAAGGTTCTTTACAATTTGAATGAAACATGCCAACCTCCTTATCCTTTTAATGGTTAGGTTAAAAAAAACTTTCATGAGAAGCAAGAAAACTCAGCAGTGGAGAGACATCTAACAAGACATAGAGAGATGCAATAGATGAGCATATTCTCAGTAGAAATGATAGTGAAATTATGGATGAAAACAATGACTATGGTTAAATACGTATCAGGGTCATTTTGCACAAAATAACAAAAAAGCGGTTGGCTTTGATCTTAACTATTACTCTGCTGAGTCAACACCGGACTCAGCCTCTATAAATACTAAAGTGCACTTGTTTAAAAAAGAAAAAACCCTCACTGGTTCTGACTGGTGAAAGTGACAAATCAGTTTCCATCCTCAGTGTCAACAGCAGATGTCCGGGTTCACGGTCGTCTCTCATGACCTCACTCAGAAGTCTAAATGAAGCTGGAAATGGATGTCTCATGCGTGTATTTGCATATGTGCATATTCATACAAGTTGAGCCTGAACGCTTATCCGGACTCTGGAAAACTAAGTCGACCAAATCATTTCCCCACAAGGTCCATTTAGCAGCAAAGCTATTAACTATATCACTCTGTGAAATGTGTGCTCTCATTAGTTCAATCTCTCCCTCGTAAATCCAAGGCATGATACCATTAATCATTAACCTCAAGTTTTAAAGGCCTATAGAGCAGCAGTGAAGTACTGAGAATAGAGTACTTTTCACTTCCTAAGACAGTACTGCAACTTCAAATTAGACCAAAACTACAATGAAAAGTCAAAACTATTCAAACCTGATTCAAATCTGTGGATGAATAGTTTGGAAATTAAGATAGAATCGACAACGCTGATAATCTGATTTCAGATCAATCAAAGGCCCGTTTTCACTGATGAGAAGGAAATTCTCAGTGAAGCAAAGTTTAGTGCAGAACCACAGTCGGTCTGAAGGAGGTCGCCTCATTCAAAACACAAGTAAATCTTACCTGCCCCCTACTGGTCAGATACATCCAATACACCGTGCAACAAGTCGAAGACGCACAAGATCATGAACATGAATTAAAGAACTTCTTCTGTAGTTTTATGGCAGATGTGGTAATTAATGTGTACAAATATCTGTTGAAAAGTCAAATGAAAAAACGTTTCTCTGGTGAAATATTTATGTTGTACTTATTTTGGTCTTTTACTTACGCCTATAATCAACACAAGGCCGACAAAATATGTACAAATTGCAACCAAATCATCCCAGTGGTCAACTAAAGTGTGATTAAAACATCATTGCCTCTGGCTAACATGTGTCAAATGATCATATTTCTAACATTGTTTTCCTGAAGTTTTTAAAAATCAGGATTGGATGTATTTATCCATACTCTGAGGATCCTTCGTACAGCTGTGATTCCCCCAATCTGTATCACTGCAAACTCTTGTTTTATGGTGGACATGAGCTTACTGAATGATGCTGATCTTGGTGATAAATATCTCGGAATTATCCCGAACTGAATCGATACTGAATCGATACTGAATCCATAGTGAATCGAATCGAATCAGAAATCGAGTAGAAACCTTGTTAACTGGAATCAAAACGATTTGTGAAGTCAGTGGCGATAACCAGCCCTAAAAGTAAAGGTGAAGAATTGGCAATATCAGAATAATATATGACAGATTAAATCTGATGTCAGCATGTGGACACAGTGTAGGACCTGATTAGAAAAAGTATTATTGGAAATAGCTTGGAGGAGGTTGATGCTTATGGAGCCTGTACTGATGAGGTTCAGTCAGGGCAGAAGAGCTAAAAGGCCCAAACACGAGGGTCAGCCTGCAGAGATTCCAGGCCCTAGTGATCCTCAGGGGGATGTGCTCCAAAGGGAGGGGAAGGAGAGGCATTCAGTAAGAGGAAGTTATTTGTTTACTTGTTTTGTTGGGTTATGCTGTCAATGAGCTGACCACATACATACCTTTTGTTTGGAGTTAATGTCTTAAGATGTCTTGGCTCCTGGGAGTTCAAGTACATTCTGCACTATCGATTTGGCGAAGCCACTGGGCCTAAAAGGCAAAGCATGGCCAACATTCTATCAGGAACAATGGGTGAAAAGAATATTGTGAGCACCACCCTGCTGTCTGTTTTGGAAGTGACTGGCAGAGATGTAAATTATTTTATGGAGTTGCCAAATGTTTTGACTCAAAGGATGATGCCAGGGTCCAGGTTGAGCATTCCACGATGAGCGGATGTTGCTTAATGGTCATACCTGGGAAACGATACAACCATGATTTTAATGAAAATTCATCACATGAGCAATTAGAAATGTCAAGAGAGGACATTTAATTCATGCAGACTGTGGGAAGTACAGCAGAACTGTAAAATGGACATTATTGCATTGGATTACCTTTCAGAGAAGAAACATAATTGTGCTACCAAATAACCGCTGAGTTTATTGGTAAACTTTATTTACTTTTATTTGTAGCATTTTGTATTTCTGTATCTGTGTTTTATTGCCATGTGACCTTCAAATTGCGTTTAAATTGTTAACTTTTTTGCTTGTTATTTATTTCCTATTGTTTGCCTTCAATTTTTCATTTTATTCTGAAGAGCACCTTTGTTTTGAAAGGTGCTCTACAAATCAAATGTATTATTATTATCATTAACACGTGAAAACTCATTCCACCTCTGCTAGACAATGATGACGTGTGTTTGAAGCATTCCATGTGGGTATCGATTATAGATCAGAGAACGCGGACCCAATCTAAAATACGGGAAACGATATTCACAACAACAACAAAAGCTGTCAGTGGTTTAAGGGTAACTTGAGATACGAGTTAATTTACCTGGAGTGTGTTTTGGTGCGCTTAACTGGGTTATTTAACGCACCATTGCCCTCCAGCGGTTGAAACAAACATTGCTACGGTGTTAATTTGGGCGCGTCTTTAAAACCCGCTTTTCTCTTCAGTTACATAAAAACACATCCACCATGGAGGAATGAGAATAAATCATAATGAATATCAATTTGTTTTGCTAAAAATAGCAGAAAACAGGTAAATAAACATACTCGCATAATGTAGTGGTAAAGATAACCTGAAAGCGTTGCAACGACCCCTTTGAATATAGTGTTACCTGGTTTTACATGCGTGTTGTTTTACTTTTGTAATTATGTTACACGTTGGCAAATTTCCCAACTGAAGGAAAACTAAGAGTAGAAGCAGCGATGTAATTGCAAAAAATTGAAACTTGAGGGTTTCCTTCAAATAACTAATGTATTCGTGTTTAATATTTTCACCGTGATGTCTGTGTTGATATTTTACACATGTGTTGTGTCGTGATTACTGTTGTGAACGTTTGGTGTTGTTAGGAAGCTCATGTGTACGATGGTACGTGAACGCCCCACTGCATTGCTGTACTTCACTGAGCTGAAGCAGAGGCAGCCTCCTCACTGAAACTCTCGTATTTCGCTTTAAGCCGTTATTTTAATGTGCGTGCTTCCTCTTATCCACTCGCTTGGACCACAAACACACAACTCAACGACTTAGCGTTGTCTCCATCAGCTCTTCGGTCAAAGTAACAAGGAAACAAACTTCCAGCTGAAATCTGGGAAGAGCCAATGGGGCTCAGATTGTGTGGATGCAGATGAGGCACGATGCTAGTTAGCGAACTAGCTACCAAGGTAGGAGCAAAAAGAAATGGCATCGAAGATTGATTTGATTTGACAAACTTCGCGTGTGCATGTGTGCAGAGGAATCGTTATTCAGTGCTGGTGAACCCACTATTGTTCTGGAAGGGAGTTAGTGTAACCAGAGAGGGAAGAGCTCACCAGTAAAGCGACTTTTAAAGTTTGCTAAACTCCTGAAAGTTGAGGCCCAGCAGCTTCATGGAGTGGCTGGATGAGAGGGATGAGGACATTCCACAACACTTCTCTTTTATTTATTTATCTAATCCCCTTTTCTTTAGCCCTAAGAAGTTTCACATTAAGTATGTATATAGTTCCCCTCTCAAGTTGATGTAGTTATTTGTGCAATCTGTTTTTTTAAATCTGATTTATTTGCCACAACTGCAGTATTCAGATATACATGACATGTTATTGTTGCTAGGTAACATGCATTATGCATTTTGCATTTACCAAGTTTCTTTTGCTTAAACATTGAAGCAATCCACTGAGTTAGAATATTTCTCCCAATTATTCTATCTGGGCTGGGCAATAAAACTATCAATTATCATCACAATATAATTTATGATTTATGCAAGCACAGTGAGGAGGTATAACACATTAATGATCGACCTCAAATGTTTTTACTGTTGAAGTGTTTGTCATTCTCTGCCCATAAATAAGAGTTAAGAACCACAACCTTCACTCAGGAATCTTTCTACTTAAAAGAAACAATAATGTGACATTTATTTTGTTATAATCTGATATGAACACATTTTATCTCGATATAATTTTAATATCGCATATCACCCAGTCTATCCAGGAAAAGGAGCTTTGAGTTTTTCCTGTGTATTTTCTGTAATAACTTCCGTTCCAATAACACCAGACTTCACTGACCAGTAGAGAAGTGATGAACGTGTAACATCCTCTTTCATCAGAAAATCACAGCATCATAAAGAAATCTGTCTGAGAGGAACTAACAAATTCAGTTGCAGGGGCCTTGTTTAATAGTTAACCAATCTTGTGCTGTTGATACAAATTTAACAAACAGGTGAAAATGAGACATATAGGAAACTCAATGACAATATTTTATCTTTAGTCTCTATAATGGGTTTCTTCAGTGTAGAATTAGCTTAATTCATTTCTGTGCACTGAGCTATTTCTACACATTCATCAAGTCCGATGTGCAGATCGACATTAATTGAAATTAAATTCTTATGGAAAATTCTAATGTGTACATAGACATTATTAGTATCAGACTTCATTGTGGAGAAATAAGAATCAAATACAAAAACATGTCGAGTATTTCGGGGGGTTTGAAGCTTTCACAAATGGTAAGAAAACCTTAATATAATGAAGAGATCAAACAGAATAACAGAAGGAACAATCAGATTTTAAGGTCAAAAGAGGGTCTTTGATTATACATGTTTCTCTGTGTGATGGCGTTGATGTGTTGAAGCTTGTTCACTCTCAGCCACAGTCCTGGGCTTGGTTACAGTCTAGAATAACAACCTGACTTACACGGTGGTGCACAGTCCTCTAATTCAGCAATCCACAACAGACTCACCGCTTCTGCCTGCTTGCTCATTTGAGATACTAGCAGTATTCATTCCACATCATTATTATACTCAATTAGAGTCTTTAGGTGAAGCTTAAAGTCGTCCGCAGGCTGCGTGCGGTGGGGGGAGCCCATGCAGCTTAGCAAGCTTTTTTGCTTCTTCTGAAGTCTTTCCAGTGTGTTAGTTCAACTTTATAGCACTTTTAATGACAACACCTTGATTTAAGCATCCTTACAGCAAAATGACCCATTAGAACCTGGCAGAGGAAGCAAGTTGTTAAATCTGGTGTGATTCCCTGGCAGCTGATGGCTCCCCGTGCTGGCAGCCGTAGTCTAGCTGTACACTTATAAAACGGCTCAGGAATATGTAAAGAATTTGTTATGCCAGCTGCTGTGTTGCCTACTCATAGGCCCCTCTCTGTCTCTCAGGGACCACAGGTTTGAATAAACTACCAGTGACATCCACCAACTGGCTGCTTCGACACTCAACCAGTGTTTGTGTTGTACAGGGGAGAAGTGGGATGTTTCTTAACTAGTCTTCACATCCGCCATGATGGCCTTCGCTGTAGAGTCATTGTTATCACAATATGGAGGAAAACTGTGAGAGGGCTTTTTTTCTCCTCCAACTCTGAAGTTTCTGATGTCTATTGATGATTTGAAGATGTGTCTCAGAGAACTTCTAATTCACAGCTCTCTTGAATTTCCCATGATGCTAATCATCTGCATGACTGCACTTCACTCATATTTGATTTTAGTTTATCAAAGTATTTGGTATGCAGCCTGTTTACACAAGGCGCTCCTGCTGCTGCTGCTGCTCTTCTATTGTATTAACCTTACAGGTGCTGGCTCAGACTTTACCTACACCTCTGTTCAGTTTGCAGTGTATTAGGAACCGATAGTTAATATTAATGCAGTCTCTCAACGATAGACTGTACATAAACATGGACGATGCATCTTAACATCCTCCCACTACCCCAAAATATCCAGGATACGAACGCTCCATTTTGCTTATTTTGTAGCCAGAGTCTGCACAGTAACGATCGGATAACATGTGCTCGACCAATTGTGAGTCAGTTTTTGCTGTCTGTCAATCATGGCGTTACACCCAGTCTATGGTTACACCCTGTTTTTAAAGCAGAAAATGACTAATCAAAACCAAACTTACGAGAAAGATCAACAAACATCAGTGGGATTAAACATAAAACCTCTAAAATGACAGAAGCCATCTTTGAGAAAAATGTATTTGTCATGTACTCTGAGTTTTTAGTTTGGTCCATGTCCCATCCACTAAAATGGAGGACGTGAGGTTTATGACCTATATTTCAGCCAACCACCTGGTGGCGATGGAGACGCATTGGCTTCACTTTTGTCATGCTGTCAAGTTATCTATATTTATATACCGGTACAGTCTATGGTCTCAACAGTCCTTAAATCCTTCCAGTCGTAAATCGCAGGTATTTTGCTGAAGGCTGCTAACAGATGCACAGACACCGATCTGTTGATATGCCTGTTCACTATAAATATCAACATGCCATTAGATCTTTCTGGTTTCTGTCATTGCTTCAGCTTAATGTTAACCTAATATAGACATTATACAATAAATCAATGACTAATTGAAATCAATTATTTATTAGAGAGAAAATTGTGCATCACAAGCTCAGAGAGTTCAAGTTAACGTCTTGAAATACTAAGATTTGAATAGGAAATCTGATTTATTAAAGACAAACAATCAAATTATTATCAACGTTGTTGCAGATTAATTCAATGTTGATGAACAAATCAATGAATCACCTGAATGTTGCAGCTCATGCAACACATACATGATTGATGTCTGTTAAAAAAGCTAAGCTGTGCCCACACTTTGAAGCTTAACTGCAGAAATCACTGAACCAAACATGTTCTGCTTTTGTCCTGCTGCGTTCCTGGTGCCGAGTCGTCTGAGATCTGATTCTTGACAGTCTGGGAATTGCCGGGCCTTATTTCTAGAGTGTCTGTTCACCAACATTCCTGGAAAGCCAAAATGAATATTGAAATTCAGAATGAATGCGAGACATGCAGCTACAGAGCAGGTGCTGCCTCTGGGTCTCTATAAATCATGACTCTCCCTCCACCATGTGTCTCCTTCTTTTTAGCAGAGGCGAAAATGGCAGGACAGTAAATGGTTTAGGCATTCTGGAAGTAGGTGGAGAAATAATGAAGTTTGATGCTTCAGGGAAATCTAACAAAACTAATAATACTTTGAAAATGGCTTGACTGTTTAACAGCCAGGAGATGGCGGTAGCCAGGCACTGACCAGTTATTTGATTCCTGAACAGGCAAAGCTGAACTGTCACAGTAGTTAGCTTTGATTTATGGTCGCCATCGTGAGAGAGCGAGTCATGCAAGACTGTGAGAGTCATTAACAGTCAGTTATCAAGTCAGTGGGTCATCTGTTACCTGTGTTTAAACCATTATGTCTCACCTTATATATTTATACATAAAGGTTAGACATTTAGTAAAATCTCATAAAACCTGCACCTTGACATTTTGCAGTTTACATTGAATAAGACTCTGTGACTGCTACAGTTTGTGAAACAAAGAAAGCAACTGAGGAAAATACTTGTAGTTCATTTGTCTGTGAGGTTCCCTCAGTCAATCAGTAAATAGTTTGGTCTTTAAAATGTCTGAGAATGTTTAAAAATGTCCTTAAAAAGCTTGTCTGTGGCCTTAGGTCTTTGTCATCCTGCTTCTTTCTGTGGCAGTGCTTTCATCAGGTTGCCACCACCCATCTACACTGATAACAGGGCAACGAGACGCATAGTTTCTCAGTATTTTTGTCATTGTTGTTGACACAGTTTCAAACTCAGACGGGAGCGCTGAGTTATATGATACTGACTCAAACGCTCGGCCCTCCTCTCTGTGTGTGTGTGTGTGTGTGTGTGTGTGTGTGTGTGTGTGTGTGTGTGTGTGTGTGTGTGTGTGTGTGTGTGTGTGTGTGTGTGTGTGTGTGTGTGTGTGTGTGTGTGTGTGTGTGTGTGTGTGTGTGTGTGTGTGTGTGTGTTGTGTGTGTGTGTGTGTGTGTGTGTGTGTGTGTGTGTGTGTGTGTGTGTGTGTGTGTGTGTGTGGTGTGTGTGTGTGTGTGTGTGTGTGTGTGTGTGTGTGTGTGTGTGTGTGTGTGTGTGTGTGTGTGTGTGTGTGTGTGTGTGTGTGTGTGTGTGTGTGTGTGTGTGTGTGTGTGTGTGTGTGTGTGTGTGTTGTGTGTGTGTGTGTGTGTGTGTGTGTGTGTGTGTGTGTGTGTGTGTGTGTGTGTGTGTGTGTGTGTGTGTGTGTGTGTGTGTGTGTGTGTGTGTGTGTGTGTGTGTGTGTGTGTGTGTGTGTGTGTGTGTGTGTGTGTGTGTGTGTGTGTGTGTGTGTGTGTGTGTGTGTGTGTGTGTGTGTGTGTGTGTGTGTGTGTGTGTGTGTGTGTGTGTGTGTGTGTGTGTGTGTGTGTGTGTGTGTGTGTGTGTGTGTGTGTGTGTGTGTGTGTGTGTGTGTGTGTGTGTGTGTGTGTGTGTGTGTGTGTGTGTGTGGTGTGTGTGTGTGTGTGTGTGTGTGTGTGTGTGTGTGTGTGTGTGTGTGTGTGTGTGTGTGTGTGTGTGTGTGTGTGTGTGTGTGTGTGTGTGTGTGTGTGTGTGTGTGTGTGTGTGTGTGTGTGTGGTGTGTGTGTGTGTGTGTGTGTGTGTGTGTGTGTGTGTGTGTGTGTGTGTGGTGTGTGTGTGTGTGTGTGTGTGTGTGTGTGTGTGTGTGTGTGTGTGTGTGTGTGTGTGTGTGTGTGTGTGTGTGTGTGTGTGTGTGTGTGTGTGTGTGTGTGTGTGTGTGTGTGTGTGTGTGTGTGTGTGTGTGTGTGTGTGTGTGTGTGTGAGAGGCCACTCCTCTCCAGCAGGCAGCTTGCTCTAAGTGGGCGAGTCCGGGTCGAGTTGGAGCATTTTCATTCAAGTTGGGAATTGTAAAGGACGGCTCTTCTGGCTTCTTGAGTTTGACAGTTTTTCCTACGTTTCTCTTAAAGTAAGTGGAATCTTTCATGTGTTCATGTCTTCATCGATTCATCCTCTGCCTCAATTCAACTTGGATTTTAACAGCTGTCATGTTGTTAATGGTACTTTGTGATATGATTCATGTTGAGATATTCATGGATTTTGACAAACAATGTCAGCCGGGGTCTGACTGTGTAACAAGATTCTGCAGGTTTATTAGGTGATTTCATTGATTGGCTCACAATAAAGCAAAGACAGGAAACTAAAAATCTGGATAAAATTACTCTCCTGACTTATAAGTACTGTAATAGATCATTATACGTGTTGGGTTTTAGCGCAGAATCGATTAGACAATTATAACAAGAGTCCAAAATATACATCATATATTCATAATCTAATGATCTTTCTTGTAATTAATCATTAGAAAATACATTAAATGATTCCTTACAAATGTGTACTATCGTTGAAATAACTTAAGATTTTGAGCTGTTGGTCACAGCTCTCTCTTCGCTGTCTTGCATGCAGCATATCTTTATATTTTCAGCCACTTTATTGAAGGTTAAACCTTTGATCAGATTGATCCGGTAGCTCATGGTTTGCTTCATTTTCAACAGATTCACTTTGAGTTGTACCATTTTTGTGGTTTTGATTGTGCTGTGCATTAAATGATTTGCCTTGATTTTGTAACCGCTGCAGCTACACGTGGGAGTGAAGCCACTGGTCACAGTCTTATGAGATGGGGAATGTGTCACGCTCATGTAATATTCAGGATTATACTGTTATAATACTGGGTGTCGCCCTGTAGCTCGAACAACACGGTGGTAGAATCACCTTGTGTATGTCGCTGCTCGGGATTTATCCTCATCTAGATGTTTCTCACAACAGTGACTGTGAGAAGCTTCCTGCCCCTAACTGAGGCGAACCTCCTTGAGTGCCAGAATGCAACCACTGAAACATTCCTGTGTTCTCTTAGTTAATGATCTAACCAACACGCCTCAAAGTTTTTTTTGACACCTGCTGTATACACGGCTCCAGTGTCCCGAGCCCCTTATCAGAAGTGATACTGCATATGACATCAGACAGTTATAAAACAAGTTGTCACAGGAAACACACCAGACTTGGCAGCTTGTATGTGTGTGTTCATGCTGAGGGAGACATGACTACACCTGATGGAGGTGTCACACAGGCACGTCACACCTGAATCATGCAACAGGTCATAGGATCAAGTCATGGACAGACTTTAGAAAGCTTCTGCTCATTCTGTTTGGATTCTTTACAGACTCGTGACTCACTACTTGTTATCATAGTTTAATATTCATGTGGTCTTTGAGTCTCACCCCACTGGGAGTGGACTCCCTGAGCTTTAAGACTCTGCTGTTGTTATTTGATTCAGTGCTGGTTTGGCCTTTTGAAGTTTTGCCAACACAAGACAATATATTTCTATCAAAGTGAAATATTATATTACATTGTGTGAAATGTAAAAACATAAAACATTGTGCTTTTCAGGACATGTTCAGCATCAACATAATATCTTACCTCTGAAGAACAGCTACAGGAAGTGGATCTACGGATATGGAAGTCAATGGAGAGATCAGTGACACCGACAGTGGTATCATTCTTCATTCAGGTAAAACACAAAAATTATTTTGTCTGAATGAAAGGCAGTTTTTATTGAATTAAATAGTTAAAGTAAATACATGAAATGGATTTAAGTTTCTATCTTATCTAAATGTTATCATTCTATTGTGTTCATTAATTTCAATCATTTGTTTTACAATTTTGCCTTAGACCGGCAACCTTGAGTAAAAGTACAACATTCTTGTACAAAAAAACATTTAGATGTAACTGTTGATCCAGGCGCTGCTTTTCATATTACCTCAAACAGCAGGGAAATGGGAAATCCCAAAATGAGGAAACACATAGATGTGATCGTGTTTGTGTTGTTTGTGACTAAGAGTGACTAACCACAGGCTCTTGTGCATAGTTGGTTTAATATGGTCTAAATTAAATAGTAAAATGTATCTCAAGGTCTCACAAATAATATGGATTTATTAAGGGACTATTTTAGGCTCACTTATCTGTCACATGCCAGATCTGGTGTACAGGTAGTATTATATCTACTATTTCAAATACATTTGAATTTCTCCACAAACTACGCAGTTTAATTACATCTGTGATTTTGAGTTCACATGAAAATAAACATCTAAATCCAGATCCTGTCCACAACATAAATATTCTTGACACATTTCACATTTTTATTGGCTTTGCTGAGGTCGCGCCTCTGCTCCATCCAATATTTAGTGAAATTACATCCTTTCAGACTATAACTCAATCCAAGAAGATTACATGGAGTCGACAAGCTCTTTTAAAATTCTGTTGATGGAGACGATCTCAGCTATGTTCTTATGCAATTCATTTACAATGTGAAAGAATTGGCTTGGTAGAAGTTGGATTGGTAAAACTCCGGCAGGGACTAAACTGCATGTGGTCGTCTGTGACGAGCTCCCTGGGTGTAATGCTAAATATGTGTGTTGGTTTGTTCTGATGTAAATGCAAATATATTGTGAAAAGTTTTAGCACTTAATCCAATATTTCAACAACGTTTTAGTCGGTTATAGAAGAAATTATTGACAGGTTTTTCCAATAAGAAATAATCCTTTTAAATTTTAAACTTTCTGGGTATATTATTGATTATTTGTGTTTTCTCTATTTGTCACAGTCAATCTTATTAAGTCATAAAAGTCAGTCTCCCTGCTTTATCCTCTCTGTCCCCTTTGGTGACATAATTAACAGGAAACTTTGGGTGTCTTGTTTTTGCTACGCCCAATAGTGTCTGCTCATTAGTTCTGGCCACCCTGACATTCTTTGCGCCTTAATTGAGCCACGTGATGTCTGCCCTATACAATGAGAAAGTGTCCATCCACAAAGAATGAGGGATTGTCAGCATCGGAGGAGGAATTCTGTGCTCTATTGTTGTGCTGTCACACTTTGTTCCTGTCGCACCTCAGAGGTTTGTCAGTACCTGCAGGGATTCAGTTAATAATCTCTGAAGGTATGCGGTGCTCAGTGTATTTTTCTTGAAGCAACTCCCATAGTTCCGAGACTAAGCTTAATGTCATTAGTCACCAGGGCTACAGACAGCAGCAGGCGAACACTCACACATTGTTTATGGTCACAAAGATCCTGACACTCAGGCTGCAGTTTCAGTGTCAGAAAGAATGAAAACAGAAAATGCATGAGGTTCATGGTAGTAGCACGCATTCTTAAATATAAGGCACCAAAAATACAATTAAGAAAAGAAAAGATTAAAATGAGTTGATTAAAACACACAGGGTAAGTCACAAAAGACTAACTTAAAAAGAAACATAGATTTCAAAAAACTTTAGTCTGTTTTGGTTGTTTTTGAAATGCTCACTAATTTTGTACTTATACTGAGTTGTCAGTTAATATTAGAAATTCTCTTCCATATAATCTAATTTAGTTTAACAGCAACCAAAACATCAGAATGAATTCAATAAGTTTTCCATCTGATATTGATCATTTGAAATAGATTATCACACAGTATCATATCAACATATGGACACATATCAAGCTAGAAAACGTTTTCTATTTGGACTCTTGGAACTTATGATAGTAACTCTTTATATTATTACAATATTACAAATCAAAATCATGTTGCTTTTAATGATCTTTATTTCATCTACTCCATCTTTATTGTGGTCTTGCTTTATGCTTTAACTTCCTCAGGCTCCGACAGCCCAACGACTCATACGAAGGATGTGACCACACACACCCGGGCCATGAAGCTCAAACACCAGGACCTCCAGGACAAACTGGAGCTGTGCATATTAGAGCTGAAGAAACTCTGCATCCGTGAAGCTGTAAGTAAGGGTGACAACAGGTCTGCAGAATAAAAACTAAATATGCTACATAATGGTGAATTTACCAATCTTTTATAGGTCAAAGTAAACTCAGGACAATTGCAACGTTAGGCATACAACCTTATCGCCATATTGCAACCTCGATATGGCCTTGATGTCTCAGTGGTTATCTGCAGTCAGTAGCTCCACTCAGAGAAAACAATTCTGTTATGTAACCTCCAGGATCATTATTTTGTCTTCTACAACTAAGCAGGGCGCAAACTTCATCTCCTTCCTCTCAGAAACATTGTGTAGTAAAATTAGGTCATGCAGTGTGGCTGCAGCTTCTGAAGATATAATCTGCTGGTTCAGTCAGTCTAACCAATTTAAATGTTCCCACACCGGCCTGGATTTGAATTAAGCACGAGACCTAAGTCACATGTGGTTTATTTACAGTCTCTTCTCACTCTCTCTCTCTTTTTGAATCCCTGCACTATGAACTATCAAGTCAAGGCTCATGAAGTACATTTAAAACATACTCAGGCTTTGGGAGTACTACCTCTGTACATAGTGGCTCCAGGGTAAAATCCCAGGACAGATCATTCTTTCCTGTTGACACTGGGCTGGGCACTCCTGTTGGGACACGCTCAGGTGAACTAATGGCAGACATGATGCGTCTCCCTTCCCTCAGTGACAAAAGAACAAGTAATATCACTGGCCGGTTGCGCGTTTTTGTCTGTGTAGGAGTGACTCAAAGTAACAGTTTTTAATGACTGTTCTTTAATCAAACGTGTAGCGATGCTTTGTCATGCTCCTGAGTTTGGTTTGGACACGGATACGTGTTGCAGTGTGAACGTGAGACTGAAAGAATGTGTTGTGAAAGGATATATCACAGCATTGTGCAAGAGATTCCCTGATCTTATACGCCTTAACTTGTAAGGTTAGCAAAGAAACTTCTATATCATCTCGAAACTGCCACAGTTTCGGTTGAAAAAAAAAGAAACTGAAAGGATTTATTTATGTTGTTTTATTTTTATTAAACTTTTTGATCAAGCCTTAATCTGTCTTAATGAAATATATTTATTCATGTTTGAAAAAAGATTTGTGCACAGTTTGATTTGTGAGACTTTCTGTGTTGTTCAGGAGTTGACCGGACGGCTGTCAGATGATTACCCTCTGCTGCCTGGAGAGAAACGTCCAAAGATTCGCAGACGCATCGGAGCTACTTTTAAATTGGATGCTCAAAGCATCCCTCGGGGAAAAGAGGTACAATTAGCATTTAGAAACCACAGAGTAATCTGATTTTCCAACTATAAGTAAAGATGAAGAGTCACACTGTTGTCTATCCTCCTGTCACAACCGCTTTCCAGAAGTCTGAGCTGATTTTAGTGGATGCTGAGTTGGCACTTCAGATGAAAATATACGAGGCGGCGCGAAAGCTGTACGACGAGGATCACCATAGTAAGGCTGTTAAAAAGAGCCGTTCACAGCAGTGCAAGAGAGAGGAGAAGAAACTTAAACAGCTCCAAGACACGTCCTTTCAGCTGCGGCTAAAGCACGGCCGGTCATCGCCACTCCCTGCTTTCAATATTACACAACAAGGTGAGAGACGCCCGGCCAAACCTGAAGGTAGTTTGTGGTAAAATGTCCTATTGTCTGTGCAGAATTTGTTTTCACTTTATAACTAAATATATCTGAGTACAGAAGCCCTCGACTTTTAGTGAAATTTGTCATTTTATATTTTTCAAATGAATCAAAATGTTGTTTTTCTTTGTTTGTTTTAAAGATTTGGGTGCATCCGATGACAGCTCCCTGTCTGATTCTGTGGTGCAAGATGACGGTAAGATTTTCACTGACTCAGTTTCTATCAGTGCAACATCAGATCAGTGTTTTACTGAAGTGTTAAAGCTGCACAGTGTTTCTCAAATGACGAGTTGACCATGAAACATGTGGCAACCTGAGCAGAGTCCAGCAAATGTGGATCTTTACCCCTCAGTGCTCAGTGTAGGTTCAGACAAGCCTCTTGGAGATGCATAGATAGCAACACTTAGAAACGACACCATACACCATATGATTATGATTTTCTTTTTTCTAGAAGTGACAAGCCAATCATCACAGCCGTCTTCAGGATTCCCCCATCCAGCAGAGACGGATTCTCCCCAAACCTCCCACCATGCCCTCACAGTTATGTGTGGACGGCCCCTGCGCGTCTCCATCTTTGGATCAACAATCCCAGCTGCTGCTGACACCAAATCAGTCTCCCCACCCGAGCTTTGACTCTTCGCTGAGTTTCAACTCGAGCCCAGTGTACGACGCTCCTCCCATCCAACACTCCCCGTGGACAGAGTCCAGCCTGGACCAGCCCTACCAGAAGAGCAGGAAATCTCGCTCTTCCATCAAGACCAGGTAACAGTGGCCATTTGTCATGACTCTTTTCCTGTTAGTCAGGTTTTTACCACTAAAGAAGCAAAGTGTAACCTATGTGACTGAGACAATACTTTGTCTTTGTGAAATGCATATCATGGTGCTGCTAGTGGCATTAATGACAATGTAGACCTCAGTGTTGGTAAATGTGCAACACTGCCACCTGCTTTTGCAAAGGTGCTACAACAGCCAGTGTGTAGCGCACAGAACTATAAATCTTTATCATTTATAATGACACCTTCAAAAGGAATTGTAATTCAGTATTTATTGTCCAGTAGTCGATTACAGTAATAAAAACTCTTAACTGGGACAGTAGCTATTCTTCTTTGACAGTGTAATAGATCAGTGTTGTGCACATATGTGTACATAAACTAATGAGATAAGAATGCAACATGTCATAGACAATACAAAAATATATTTGGGAACGATGTTACTATCTTTTTATTTTATTTTAAAATGTTGTGACTTGAATTTCCATCATTGCTAGCAGTCATTAAAGAACAATGTCTGGGTATTTTTTCAATTAAACTTTTTGGATATATGAAAACCCCATTTGAGAATAAAAATATAATATATTTTTGTGCATCATTTTGTGTGTTCAGCAGTCCAGCCAAGTCTGAGCTGCTGCCACCACTGGAGGCTTGTTTAGCACATTCAGCTCTGCCGCTTCAACTCTCCCATCTGAAGCTGAGTCGCGCCCAGTCCAGCAGCCTGCCCTCCACACCAGAGATGCGTGTGCACAGACAACTCTCCCTCAGGTATATAAATTGATCATATGCAGTATATTACTGCAGGACTGTTCCATTCCATTATATTTTTAAAACCCAATTGGAGGCAAATTAAATTAGTTTGAATAATTGGTCAATGGAAAAAATATGGGTGTTGAAAAGACCTTTTAAACTGTGAAATTACAGTGTGAACCATAAACTCCATTTTCCTTCCCGTTTTTTCGAGAAGAGGTAACAGGCCTTTAATACTTAGAGTTTCTTTAATATTTATTGTGCAGTTGTCACTTTGCTACCACCAGACGTCCCCTCTCTGTGCAATCAATGTTATTCTTAATGTATATTCATGAGTTAATTTGCTAGTACACTGAAAATACAACTCTACTTGGCAGCACACAACCTCCTCTCTCTCTCTCTCTCAAGCACACACACACACACTGTCATCATCATGCTTACACAGATGGAGTCTTGTGGATATTCATTGTATTGCATACCAATTGTAACTTCATCAACACTGTTTTTGGAACCATGAGTGAAATATTCTGCTGGACTGAAATGAATTGTCTGCACTTATGGAGAGTTCCATTTTAAACAGTGAGATGTACATTGAGTATTTAGACGTTGTGCAGTTTCTTTTCTGAGTTGCCTTGTTGATAAAGTTGCTATATAAAATTGTTGTGTTTTACACAGGTTGTCCAATGAACCTTCATTTGAAAAGGACCGTGGTCGCACCAGAGGGCCAAGAAGGCGACTGACAGATTATGCAGTAACTTTTCCAGAGACTCCTCTCTCAGCAGTGGCCTATGGAAGCCATGCTAGCTCTGAGGATAGCAACTCCGAACACTCGTTTACATCTTACAATAGCTCCCCGCATCAGGAGGTGCCCTGTGATTTGCCCAAACACTATCAATCTGCATTCCAATGCTCCAGTGGGGTTGGCAGCTTTGGACCTCAATCTTTCTCACGCACTGCCTTTTACAATAATTCCAGGCACCAGCCCAGCCCTGTTATTCATAAAAGCTATTACAACGAAATGGTTTACTCGCCTGATACAGACATGGCACGGAGCTATTACGCCCCACAGGCTTCCTGTCCTTCCAACAGGTATGAGGTTTGGTATAACGACTCACCCCCTCAGCCCCACCAGAGACAACAGAGGCCTTTACCTCCTGATATCAGACTCTCCCCATCCCCAGCTCAATGGGACCATCCACAATACAGCCCCAGTGGTGTCCCACGACAAGTTGTGAATGAGCAGCTCAATTCGTGGCATCGGCGCAGTACGCTGAAATCACCAAGGGCCCGTTCTCTCGACCGCCAGGGAGCGGTTAGAGTGAAACACCTGCAGGTGCAGGAGTCGCCATGCTACCAAAGTCAAAGGTACCACGAACAGGTAAGCACGTCAACCTCATCTGCATTTATCACAGTCTGTCAGCAAAGATATCTAACAACTTAATAACTTAAAATAAAGGCAAAATGAGGGTTCAGCAATTGTAATAAGTAATTGTCTATTAAATTCAATACTTGAGAGCAGGACATTATTTTTTACTTATCCACAAACTAGAATGATTAAATTATTCTGATCAGATGTTAACCTGCTGCATAAAGTTAAGTTTTAATGAACTGAATATAGTGAAGGAGTTTTTCTTTCATCTGAGGGTGGTATTAGACAATGCGTCCACAGGTCACTAAAACCTCAGTTCATTGTCTGTCTCTAGGTATCTGATAGAATTCAACAAGCCCAAGCATAGAGTAGCAACCAAGGTCATAGCACCCATCCTACGCATGTAGAACAGGCTGTGATTAGCTGAGCCTGCAGTTAGACGAACCATGTCTGTGTCTTCATGACTCAAGGTCAATTAGAAACACAAGTCTCCTCGAAGTAGGACACTGTGATTTAAGTAAAACATGGTTTGAAGTTTAGTTATTGGAAGCAAATAGAATATATGGATATAACACCTGTATGGATAATGAAGAATAACATTATTCTTAAATGTACTAAGCTTGACGGTATCGCAGGTTTAAAGAAATCTGTATTTTATGTTTGATGTCTGCTCTCCTCGATTCATCATTCTTCAATAAATGCTTCTGCATCACATGTCATCTGAAAACTCTACTGAAAATTAATTCATCACAAGGAAGACCAACTCACAGATTTCAATCACAAACATTACATGGTTCTTACGAAATGAATAAGTTAGTAAATTAGGTTTCTTTATCTGTTACATAGTTTTTTGCTATTTTCAGTAGATGTGAGGACATTGATTTTAAATACAGGGAAGACGAAAAATGACCACAGTTTTTCTTTATATTAAAAGTTTATATTTATCACGCAGAAAACAACTTCATGTGCAGTGTGATCATCTGACGTAAAATTGACAAAGGCACTGCTTTACATGTTTGGGATATGAACAACTTTCTTCTGTCTCCATCAGTTTTTTTAATACAAAACCGCATAGTGAAAATCCTGGAAGCAGCAGAATTTTTTTTTGTTTCTTTCTTCTAAAGATATAAAAACGACCATAACTTAATATGACCATCTATATAAGCCTCACATACAGTCATTGAATTGGGATGTTGTTAATTGAGATTGATTGCTTGATTTTGAAGTGATTATTCCTTTTTCTGTTCTGACTTTTAGGTGATCCAAAGACGGGCTCCCCAAAGAGGTGCAGATGGCAGTCAAGGCCACTGGGTTGTAGATGATGGATCTCACTTCATAAGTCAAGTTTAAACTTGGACGCTAAAGTGAACATGTTCACTTAAAGGCTACAAATGGATCATTTCCCACTAAACCAAAGCAAAGTTCAGAACAAATCCACTTGGATTAACTGTCAATGCCCATAAAGAATTATTTTTGTACATGAAACCTGACATCTTCCCTTTTACATGCCAGCCTGGATTTGGGATACGGCCTCCAAAGTTAAACAGTTGAAAGAAATTAAGTATTTAACTCTAAATGGTTGTTAATTTTTATAAATTGAAGAGCAGATAAATGTTCTTATTACTGAGGGATGTTTTAATTTGTGTGTGAAAGTCCAGAGTCAAGACTGAGACAGTAAAGCAGCTGAATAATTAACAGAAGTCAGAGTTTTTGTCTTTATCAAATACAGGGTTTTATTCAAATGTAAAACAGACAATGAAATCAAATTATATTTTGCAGCAGACTAGTTTGAAAAAGCACAAACTCTAACACAGAAATAGACACTAAGAGAAATGTGAATTAACTTTAGCCCATAGTGTAGGTTAATCTCAGATTAATTATTATATCTTTCAAAATATAAAATGTGAAGAGGTCAGGTAAACTGCTCTTTACTTAACTTGATGAACACATTGCCAAGTGTAGGTTGAGCTTGTATCAGTTAGTTTGGGAATAAATTGCTCCTTTTGTCCTATGAAGGAAATAAATCCATTGAACAATCATTTAAATGAGCAGTTTATCCCCTTTTAATAAGTACATGTTTTTTGTAATGTTACCTTTATTTAGTCACTATGTTAATAAACTTGAGCTGCTTAAATTGAATTATTTGTGAATCTCTTTTTAAGACTTGCACGTGTCTGTGGCTGTGCCGGTTAACTTGAATTTCTAACTGATTTAATCAACTAGTTGAAACTAGATGTTAATCCACTCACCTGAGATAGAAAGTAGCAAGTTAAGACAAAAGCAATGTCTTGATGCTTGGCAGCTAAAAATGTGTCAAATATGAATTTTAATGTCCTGAGCATTTACTGTATATTTTTCAGTGTCTTATACATAATTTAAGACTGCAGCTCACTTAACACTAACATTTTCTTGTAGCACCAACTTTAACTCCAGGGTGAACAGTGCCACTATGTTTCTACTTCCTCTTTACCAAGTTCTTTTAAGAATTTGAGATAATTATAATACATTCAACTCCAGCTAAACACTGACTGGTCTCGCTTGATGATCTATTTATGTGTTTATTTATTGTGATTTGCACCATTGGACTCAAGGAAAGTCAGACTTGAAATATGACCAGAATTTGTAATATTTAGCAGCAGATAACACTGTGTCAAGTTAAATATGAAAACAATTAATCACAATCATGTTACCGTGTGTGCTGTGTGCCTCTTTTTTATACTGTCTTTTTACTGTATTTATCAGTTAACAGTAGTTTAAGTGGATTAAATAATGTGTAATGTTGCTGTGAAAATACTTTTCCTGTGGAAGTAAATAAAGAGTTATCTTGTTCATAGTTTTATTTACTCTCATCATGGGCTGCTGTTGGGCTCTCTGAACTCTTTGATACTGGACATTTAGACATCTCAAAGTAGTAAAATGAATGAGAGCAAAGTCACATTTAGCTCCTTCAGTTTCAGGTTCCTGGTGTTGGACATGGAAATGTTCTGGACCTTTGAATGGACATTTAATTGAACAAGTAGTTTTGTCTAAGCTTTTCACAGGGAAAAGCGAGGCTGAGAAACTTGCAAAGCAAACGCCATGCAGACTGAAAAAAAAATGTCTCTGCTTTGTTGATCCCAGTAACCCAACATCTTCTCCATGTTGTGACTTTCCCTGAATTATATCTCCAAGTTACCCACTGCATCAAAAGGGTAACGTGCGATATTTCCAGACATCATCACCAAAGTAAAAAATGTTGAATAAATACATCTAATAGTCTAAATTATTAGGGCCCGAGCGAGGAACAGTGGGAGACAGTGGGGCCCTATTGAAAATATAAGGATTATTATTATTATAATTTTTTATTTTCAGGCAAATGAATTGCTCAAATCGTAACCAAACTTAACAGAAAATTTGAAATGGTGACAATGTACGTTTTCTGGAGACGTTTATATTCTAAATGACACGATTATATTAGTTGTAATCATCCCCAAAAAATTATTACGTTTAATTTCAAAAGCATTTATTAATTCCTTTTCGACAATGTTGGTGGAAAAGCTTTTCATATGCGTTAAATTGCCGTTAAAAAAGTGCATTTAAAAGATATCACAACAAAGAAATTTGATATGTTTTGCAGGCGTTGACGACTGCTCTTATTCTGAAAAAAAGTGGGGGATTAGGTTTGCGGAAGAGCTCTCGACTTCCGGAAAGGATTGTGTTTCGCATGTAGATAAATAATTCACCTTCCTGGTCTGAACGCCACCTTGTCAGGTAACTCTTCTCCTCTCGTTGAATCGATAGCAGCAGATGTCGGAACAGCGGGTTTTAACACATCAGCGATTAGTTGTCCTCGTGGAGGAATTAAATCCGCGTCGGTTCAGGTGAATTCACAGAAGATCGTCGCGGCTGCTCGGCGCTAGCTAAGAGGTAACGTTAGCAGCGCTCCGTGGACAGCTGACTCACAGACGTATTGTGTGTGTTGTTTGGTGTTTGCTTCGTGTAAATCCAGCTCCTTGCTGTGAAGTCGTGCCTACACCGCGGATTTAGATGTGCTTTGCGGATGTTTACGTTTATTTTCACCGTGTTGCACGCGACGCTGCGGGTCGACACATCCGTGCGGCAGGTTTTGTTTGTGTTGCCAGCCTCGGCTCCGGGTCGTGTGTCTGCTTTGTGCCAGGACTGTCTGCACGCGACGCTGCTAACTTCCATCGAGACGATGCGTTTCAAGGAGTGCAGCCGCTTCTTTCTTCCTTTTGTAGTGAGCCGGAGCCAACAATGAGATTCACCAGCCATTTTACATCAGAACCGAGGTTAAAGAGCACCGTCCACATATCTGGGGTTCAGAGCCTTTAACTAATGGCTCTGTTGCGGGTTAATAAATCACTGAGCGAGGCTTTTCAGAGTCACATCAGTTCTAAACGAGCTACTCTTAGCTGGCCAGGCGGTGAAAGATCCCCCCCACCTACATGACACGTCCGTATTTTAGCTCAAAAATGTATGTTGGAGAATCCAAAGTCCGGTGGGACCACTCGCCATTGGGTCAACGGCTGCAGGACATCCGGACCATTTAGATTTATAGATTGATTAATTAATAGTGATCCTGAAGGAAAATCACCATGTGCCATACAGCATACACCAGACGGACAAACACCTTTACGACCAAAATGACCTAATCCACCACTATTAGGAAACCCAACCCAAGCACAGACCAATTCATGATACCATAGTAAAGTGCTGTATTATGTCAAACTGAGGGTTAATACTGGCAGGGACAAATCATGTATGAATCCAGTTTGTTTTCAAAGGATGGCACGATATACTGTCCGCCTGAAGGTAGCAGCTTGAACACACAATATAGTGGATGATATATGTCTTTACCAATACCCTCCTTTCCCCAACTTGATTGATTTTGTAAACCTTTGTTAATGTGGTAATTGCTTAATATGGTTACATTTTGAAAACGACTTATTACAAATGGTCAAATGCATTACCCCATATTAATTGTTAAGTAACATTTGTTGCAGCTTATCAAAAAGTGAGGAACATGGCACCATGTAAGAGGAGCAATATAGTATAACAGTGTTATACTGGGCGAGGACTCCAGCATACAAAGTTTTTATTAATGGTCTGAAAAGTGTTCATTAACAATGTATTAACAGTAAAAAAGCCAAAAATTACAGGTTATTAAGTCCTGGTGAATAACCAATGATGGAGATAATGGTACCAGGAAGTGCTATTAATTTAATGGCTGTTATTAATCTGTCAGTGATAAAGTTGAGATCGTCTGGACTCAGTACAGTATGTTCCCACTAACAACATATACAATTTAGAGAGAGTTTAATGTTAAGAGAGTAAAGAATTAAGTTTGTTATTGTAAATTTGTTAATAAAAATTCCGTCATGGTACTAGAATGGTAATCAGTAGAGTGCATACCTCCACTCAGGTTCTGTCTCTCCCTTATAATAGAAAAATTTAAGAAAGAGGTCTGAAAGTCCAGTATAGTTTACATATCCATACATAGAAAATGATTACATATAATGGAGGCTTTGCTTGTGACCTGGCACAAAACACAACAATAGCCTGATCTGCAAATAGATTTATTTTGTTTGTTTATTGCGGCAGTTTGTTTATTTTCTAGGTTCATGTCTATATTTCCTATATGTGCAGTTTATCGAGAGAAACTGAATACTGATGTCAACTTAATCAGTGAATTTTTATGTGCTTCTTGCTCAGGAGGAAATTGAAGTATACCGTCTGAAGCCGAATACATAGATTGTGAGTGGATCATCAGGCAGTCTCCCTATGTCCGCCCGAAACGGGTCTGCAAGTGATGCAGACTGCCGGATCTCTGAGGACTGCCATGTCCCAGATGTGGAGCTGATGGAGCTGGGGCCACTGCTGGAGGAAGGAGGGGGGCGACATGCAGCATCTAAAGGCGCCCACCTAGAGGTACGTAAAATGCAGCTGAAGAACACACCCAGAAACTTTTCTGCTCAGTAGCTTCAACTTTCTCTTGTGGTCTCTTTTGAAGGGAGCCGCGATGCTTGCTGATGAGGAAGAGGAGGATGATGAGGTGGGAGAGGTCATGACTTTACCTCTCCAGGCTCACCACGCCATGGAGAAAATGGAGGAGTTTGTACACAAGGTACCAATGTCTATTAAACAGAATGCATGTTGAATTTGTATCAGTATTGATTTTGATTACAGCAGCAGTCCAGGTTGTACTTTCCCACAATGATAGTGAAAGGTTTATACAGACACTGGGACCTGGGATTGAGGTTGCTGTGAACAGGTCAACACATTGTTTCCAACCTGGGCTTTGGAGAAATTCAATACTTACAATTCTTAGCTGTAATGTTAAAATAACAACAGTAGGTTTTCTATAATAACTTGGCTCTTTACTTTGTTATAAACCTACTGCGTCGTAGATATTGATAGTTAAGAAAAGAGATCCTATGACCTTACACAACTATGCCCACAGTCTTAGGTTGAAGCAGCATAAATATTGCAGCAGCCATTTTAAACGAGCAGAAACTCAACCCTCTGCTCAGCTCGTAGGTTAACAGGTGTGCGGCTCTGTGGTTTAGCGGCAAGGTTAATGGACGTTCAGTTTCAGACTTAGATGAACGGTAACAATCAGGGATTAACACTGAGTGCTTTGTGTAGTTTGACTGAGTCATATGTGAGTTTAGCATGATATTATATTCAACATCAGAAACAGGATATATCAGAAGGGCGTATACCTCGACCAAGGCCCAACTGTCCTCTAATGAAACCCCATTTATATTCTCTAGATCTGGATTTTTTGATGGCTCTGCACTAAATTGCAACACTTTTCACTCTCCACGATGAAAATGTAACCTCCTTTGCAGAGATAATAAATGTTGAAGAACTGCCCGTAGCACCATCTATATCTGTTCCACTTTCATCTTTGTAACAATTCTCAGCGGGTTAACTTTTCTAAATTCACATGACTTTGAATTTGCATGCCTGTTAGTAAAACGCTGTTGTTGCTTTTCAGGTTTGGGAGGGGCGCTGGAGAGTCATCCCTTTTCATGTCCTGCCAGAGTGGCTGAAGGACAACGATTACCTCTTGCATGGACACCGACCCCCAATGCCCTCCTTCCGAGCCTGTTTTGGAAGTATCTTCAGAATTCACACTGAGACGGGAAACATCTGGACTCACTTGTTAGGTGAGAATAACAAGCTGCACCCAGTGTACATAGCTTTACTACATTACTTTTGAGCTTTTTTTTATGTAGTTTACAACTAGACATGTTGGTTTGTTTATTTGTATCTGTAAAAGTCTTGGACTCTTCTCTTGTTGACTGTCAGTGAAACTGATCTCTTTTCTCCCTCAGGGCTGATCTTATTCATTTGTCTGGGCACGTTAACCATGCTGCGGCCCAACGTGTATTTTATGGCCCCGCTGCAAGAGAAAGTGGTGTTTGGGATGTTCTTCCTGGGAGCTGTGCTCTGCCTCAGCTTCTCCTGGCTGTTTCATACCGTCTACTGCCACTCTGAGAAAGTGTCTCGCACCTTCTCAAAGTAAGTAAACTGTCAAACTATCTCAAAGGAAGCATTTGTAACTGTCAAACTCTTCTCTTATTTAACACCCACTGCTCTTGAAGTGAAGGAATGTTATTTATCCCTAGTTGTAATCATATTGAACCTGCAGTTCAGTGTAATTCACAAGGTGTCACATAAAAACAATTCCTGCCCTCAGACACGACCCCAGCGCATCACACCTGGACTTTCCTTCCTAAAAATGTTGTAACAACCCACCACAAGGCTGTCCTTCTGTTGCAGAAGATCTCAGGAAGCAAATATATAATTATGTCATAACAAAGAATTCCTTAGTTTAGGGAAATTAGAGACTAATGACTAAAGGTTTTATCTTTCTGCATTTTAGTCTGAATTAGATTGTCTTTTTAGCCCACCTCAGCATGACTGACCAACTGCATTTGCTTTTACCGGTGAGTTTACCAATGTACAATAGCAGGCTTCGTTTAGTTACCTGTGGTTGGTCTGGCTGTGTGACACTCTTCCAGTCAGTGTGAGTGAGAGAGGAGATCAAAATAACTGTATTGGGGTGATTTTGGTAAGTTGGTACTTCCCTAATATATCTTGTTATAGACCTTTCAAATTATTTAACAGAAAAGTGAAAAATGTTCAGTCAGACTTTCAATTTCTTTAGAAAGTGTTTCTAGCTCCAATGTGTAACTAATGAAGTAGTAAAAATCGACACACAAAAAACCCTACATTGAAAAAGGTGGGAGAACACAGGCGTCTCTCCATCACTCCTGTCTTTATTTTAAATGTACTTGAGCTGGAAACTCAACCCCGAGCTGCTCCTGAGTCTGACGGTGCTTTACACTGCAGCTCTGCTATTTTTCGTTCAAGCATGAGTGAATTGATTTATACTGATCTGTGGTTGGAGCTGCAACTTGTTTACTCAGTATCATCGAGTTCATTTGGGCTGAATAATCATGTATGATTGAACAAACTAAAACCTCAAAAATACTTAGAATAACTGTATGGAATTGTGTCTTTTTGCAATTCATCCCACATGAACATAAAAGTATAGATGTATAAAATGTAGATAGACTTAGGAATTAGCATAAATAGAACCATAAGAGAACCTTTGCTTTATTTGCATCCAGCAGATAATCCAGTAAAATACTGAGCCGCTGTTTTTCTTCTCTCCTCTTTTCTTCAGGCTTGACTACTCGGGCATCGCCCTCCTGATCATGGGCTCCTTCGTGCCCTGGCTGTACTACTCGTTCTACTGTTCCCCTCAGCCTCGCCTTATCTACCTCACCATTGTATGTGTCCTCGGCATTGCTGCCATCGTAGTTGCCCAGTGGGACCGCTTCTCTACACCTCGCCACAGACCTACGAGAGCAGGTGCTCACCACTAGAGGATAACAACCACTTTTTCAAGAAGTTGTTTCCCTCTTTCATTTTCTGCAGCTGTTTGCTTGAGTTTGTGTTTTATGGTTCCACCACACATCTGTCACAGGGGTTTCTTACCCGAGCAGTTGTGATTATTTTCTTGCAGACTAAACCAAAAAGTAGGGATATGGTTAGAAACTGATAATGTGTGGTTTGCATGCTTTGTTTTCATGTCTTAAACAATCGGTTCTGTGTTTCAATGTTTAGAAAAAAAATGTTTTAATGACTCCAGTAAACTCAAGTCCATACTTCTTTTAGGCGTGTTCATGGGTCTGGGACTCAGCGGCATTGTACCCACCATGCACTTCACCATCGAGGAGGGTTTTGTTAAGGCCACCACAGTCGGCCAGATGGGTTGGTTCTACTTGATGGGTGCCATGTACATCACCGGTGCTGGTCTGTATGCAGCTAGGATCCCTGAGCGCTACTTCCCTGGCAAGTGTGACATTTGGGTAGGTATTTGATATGTTTGCATTTAAGAACTATTTAGATTCAGGTGATAAGTTACACACATACCTTAGGATATTGTTTTGTTTAATGTAGGAAGCTCATCGTAAAGAATCTTACTATTGTATGTGTATTTCTTTCTCTCTCTGCCCCCTAGTTTCACTCCCATCAGATTTTTCATGTTCTGGTCGTGGCAGCTGCATTCATTCATTTCTATGGAGTTTCCAACCTGCAGGAGTTTCGCTACGGACTTGAGGGAGGATGCACAGATGACTCTCTACTCTGAGAGCCCTGGCTGTGACTTACTCATACTTTTCTTTATAGCCCCACAAACAACACGCATACACAAACACGCACACACTTAAAATGCTGCTGGAATTGAGTATAGTCACTTGTTGCTCCTTGTACTTCTGATTTGCTAACATCCTGTTTGGGTTATTAGATGTCTTTCTGGTTTGGCTCCTTTCTGCTCCAATAAAGTAGCATTAACCGGCCAATAAGATATAGTGGGAACCACCCACAGACACTACTTCTTCAATAATTATCACATTTAAAGTCTGCATTTTCATTGAGGACTTTAACCAAAAACACATTACTGTAACTTTTTGGTCAATTCTTAGAAACTCTCTAGTAGCCCAACTTCTCCATAGTCTGTTACCATTGTGCAAGGGGTATAAGAGAGTATTACTTTTGCTGTAGCATAGAGCACCAACTATAAACTATTCCCTTTTTGTCCCTTTCATTTTACGTGCAGGTTAGAGCCAGGCAGGTGTATATTGTAGAGCAAGACCATTTAGGTGCTTCAGGGCTTACACACACACACACACACTTGTTTTAGGAGGATGCAAGTATGCACACATAGTGTGTGTGGATGTCACCAGATATTCTGTGCTGACGTTAACTGTACAGCTTTCCATTAAAACCTGTGGGACCACCACGTTCCCAGCCATAGCCCACTCTACGATAAAACAAAATGTACCCGAAAACCCAGTCACTACTATAAAATCTCATTGAAACAAAATAAAAAACATTATTATGAATGCATATATAGATCAAATCCCATATATGAGAGTCTGAGTTACACATGGGTTAAAATTAGTCTGATTTGGACCAAAATTATTCATTAGCTGATTAGTTTCCTTGACCTTTATACTGAAATGCATAAAAATATGTTTTGCATTTGTTATTTTAATTGACAAAAGTCCCAAACAAATAATAAAAAATTCGAAAGTGAATAAAAACATGACAAACTGTAATTTTTCAATCAAAAACTCGTTTCTGGAGTAAAAGTTCATGGGCTTGGCAAAATGTAGAGATCTGGATCAGTCTTCTTTTTATTTGTTTTCTGTCTTTTTTTTGTTCGGGGTTATGTATTTTTCTTCTAGATTTCAGATGCAATGAGAGGTGTAAATATCAAATGCACCTGGGTGTATACCATGAAATTCGAAACTTTAAATCACTATATGGGGTTTAAAATGTGTTATGTATGATTGATATAAACTTTTAGTATTCCTGTGCCTTAGGCCAACGGAAATGTTTTTAAAATGAAATGGCCTATCTTAACTGTCAAGGGGGCTTCAAGGATTTCCAGATGTTGACTTTTCATGTTTTCCTTGCCATAAATATACAATCAAATCATCGAACGTACAACTCCATTGATAGGTTGTATCAACTGCTGTTTAAGACTCCTTTTTCTAGATCAACTTACTCAAGCTTTATTACAAAGACTAAAACAACATGTATTCTTGAATTTGTGTTTTGTCCTGTGTAGAAAGTGATAAATCATACATTTCACTGAAATGTAAACATAAATATTTATTAATGGTAATCTTGGAAAATTATTGTAATAAATTTTTTTCCACATGTACACACATGGTGTCTGGTTCTCTGTGATTTGTATTCAAAGGTTCCTTTGAAACAAGTAGCTGATGAGTTTTTTTTACTCAGCAGTGTGTGCTTATTTATTTTTAGAAACCTAAGACTTTTGAATTTAAAATGACACAAACAGCGAGCAACTGAAGACGACAGGATTCGTCAATTGATGGTCATAACTTCTCCAAAACTACAAATACTATAAGCATGTCTTTAAAACAGTTTAATGAATCCCACAGAGTTATATGTCTGAAGCATATAAATAAACAGCTCCTTCATTTCCCTGTCTTTTAGCATCTGCAGTCGCAGTGGCAGGGAAAGATGTGTGGGTGTGGTCCCAGCTGGTAATGATCATAGAAACTTTGGCATAATTATTTCAAAATGCCTGATCATCAGTATAAATTTGATGTAATTAGAGCCTTCAATGTCAAACAGTGCAGTCATTAGCTACTTCAATACAGGTCTGCTTCAAAATCTAGTAATGGTAATTGATGATACAATTGTGCTCATAAAACAGTAAAAACATTCTGAAAAGATTTTAAACTCTGGGCATAATATCAAATATAGCTTATTTTGCTTTACACCTAATTTCTTTATTTCTTCTGTCAGATGTAGAATTAAAGTATAGAAAAAAATTCTCGAGTCTTTCTAACCAGGAACCAAAGTACAGCCTTTGTTTCTGACCGAGAACATTTAGTGGCTGGTACACTTCAGAAGCAGCTGGTATGCTAGATTAGCTTGAGCAAACCTATCTACCGTACGATTGTTTTGTCGCTGCCACCGCTTGTTTTTACTTCAACAAATAGGTACGTTGTGTTTAAAAAGTCTCCATCACTCATGTCTATGTTTGTATATTGAAGACATTTGTTGTATAATAGGAGGAAGCAGTGTTAGCATTGATGTTAGCATTAATGACAGGGGCGGGGCTTGCGTTCAGCGCTACTGTCAGGCTAATAGCTAATGAGATGAAACTTAAACTAAAATGAGGTAATATTTCTAAATTGACTTCGGTACTACAATGGTTCCATGTCCGCTCAGTCTGTGCCCCTGTTCGGACTGTAGCAGTCACTGTCTGTAGTGCATCATCACCATCTCTGTGCTCCTCTGTTTGTCAGCCGCCAGTGATGGACGACAAGGAACAGACCAAAGACAGCACTGACCGATCCGACCTGGTCTCTGAGGACGGTAAGAACAGCAAGTCGGTGCTGTGTCAGCGCTGCGGATCTAAAGTGCTGTGCCCCGGGATGGCTGTGTTAGCAGAGAAAGAGGTATGATGTAACACGTATGCTTCGCTAGGCCTCTTTTCTCATGAACACAGTCCGAATTGTTCAGGTGAATGAAACCCATTCATCTTCCCTCACGACCAATGTTGGAGCCCCCCAGGGCTGTTTTAGTGATTATAATGCTCTTCAGATTAACACAGTGGTTACAGAAGAGATTGTATTAGGCTCACCTTCTGACTCTCATGATGTATCTCCTTTTAAATACTTTGGTGTCTTGGCTCACCATCTATTATCATGGAAAGACCCTATCGAACCTGTCTGCAAAAAGACAAGGCAAAGAATCTATGTCCTCCGCCGCCCGAGGTCTTTTGGGGCGAGTAGACAAATTCTTGTTTAGTTTGGTTGGGATTATGAGTATTTTTCAGTACTGTAATAGTACATGGTAAGAGTGTCTGTCCACTACTTTCAAAT
This sequence comes from Pseudopleuronectes americanus, assembly GCA_038501795.1. NCBI lineage: Eukaryota > Metazoa > Chordata > Actinopteri > Pleuronectiformes > Pleuronectidae > Pseudopleuronectes > Pseudopleuronectes americanus. The sequence goes on along the minus strand of CM076717.1, from coordinate 12,969,391 downwards.
CAAAGCTGCTCAGAAGATTGTAGGCCAACCTCTGGGGGAAATCTATGAATCAGGTTGCCATAGTAACATTTTAAAATGTCCTGAACAGTGAATATAGATTGGGCTGACATAGACCTTGACCTTCAAGCTCAGGAATGTACTGCATAATTAGCACTAAATGTGTCTGATAGAAGCACAGTTCAAAGGTGCATTAAAGAGAAACAAAACCAGTGGTGAAAACACGCAAATGCTTGGTTCCTTTTAACCTGAGAGATCCACAGGGTACAAAACTTAAAACACTGATATGTAGTGTGGAGCAAGGTAGTTTAGAGCTCAAACGCAGGTGGAAGTTTGATGAGGACTGTTTTTTCTCTCTTGAGTGATCATATGCAACTAGAATATTTGTATCATACTTAGATACATGTGAAACGTATCATGTACATACTGGCCTAAAATGAAACCCCTGCATTCAAGTTGTGTTAATGTTAACAGAGGCTGTGTTTTCTCCCACCAGCTGTTCCTCCCCTCGATGCGGAAAAAGAGTGGCCTCAGTACCACAGAGGGCTCAGTGGACGGGGACACTCTCACCACCCACTGGTTAGTGGACGACATGTACACTTTTGAGAACGTGGGCTTCACTAACGACGTGGGGAGAATTAAGTATCTCATCTGTGCGGATTGTGAGATTGGACCAATCGGCTGGCACTGTTTGGATGACAAGAAAAGTTATTACGTCGCTGTGGAAAGGGTGAATCATGCGTAGTGTAGAGGCTGATATGATCCAACAAGAACTTTTTGTTGTTTTTTAAATGTGTTGGCAGGCTATGCAACTTTTCATGGATTTACACTCTGAGATGACTGAGCAACGTAACACATCACACACACTAACACAGCGACAACAATGTGACCATTCTGCTCTAATAAAATCATTTTTTGGGAAGGTGTTGATGTCGTCCTCCAGCTGTTTCCTGCAGAATTTCAGTTTTTCTCAGTGTCTTTTACTCTAATATCATCAGTCATGTTGATGGAATTGAGATACCTGTGTGGAATCTGTTTACAAGAGTTGGTGCTCAATAATGTGTGGAATAGTTGTGTATTAGTGTTGCTTGTAAATGATCTGGGAACATTCTCTACCACTGAATAAAACAACAAGCAGGAAGGCAAAAAGGAACATATACATAAAGATAGACAATGACATATACAGTATACATATTCATACCAGACATATAAAGGCAACACCGTCTGCTGTGGAACCAGTCAGTTACTAAACCACCAGTTGCTTTTCGGGGTCTTGTTGTTAGTGGGAGTCGAATCAGCAGACAGGCTGTGAAGTTATTTACACATCAATTATCATTACACTGCATTAAAAAAGTTGTGTTTTTAGTCAAACATTTTGTCAATCAGCAGTAAATGAGACATATTGCTGATAACTGATTTAACCTCTAAGTAGATTAAAAAATAAACTCTTAAGTTATGGTGTCTCAAATAATGAGGATTTGTTAGTGCTGGTTATTTAACATCAATGTAAATGAAATATACTTTTGGATTTTGGACTGTGCATCCAACAAAAAAGTCAAAATACGATTGGTGGATTATCCTGGAAACTTGTGACTGCACTGTTTTTTTAACCTTAAATAAGTGAATTGGTTACTATTTTAATAGGTTATGAAATTCTGTACCTAATAAATTGATGAAGCCCTAACTGTTACTCATCGTTTTAAAGTGTCCAGTCTGTGGTAGTATGTCTTTGCCCTAAAGAAACAGGGAGTTGATTCCATGCTAACTTCAACACTTGAGATTCAGTTTGCTGCATTTCTTTTTGTTTAGAACGCTGTGGCTACAGGATTTATAACTCAAGTGCTGAAAGAAACAAGTCCAAACCCTGTTACAAATTGCTCCGTGTGCAATAGGCAACAATAGTCTGCTATTCAGTCATGCAGGAAAATGAATGTCACAGGATTTAGGGCTTAGCTAGATAACTTTATTTACTGAATTTGAACTTGATGAAATCTAACCTGTTAACCCTAAAATATGTCAGATTACAGTATTGTGAACAGGCCATAATAATAAAGAGATATAGATAATGTTTGATGAAAAACCATAGATATACTATAAAGGGCACAAACAGTAGAAGTAAACAGTAAAAGACATTCACGCGAAATGAGCAGCATCAACCACACAGCACCACATTACTGTGGCTGCGCTCACTGAAGAAATACGTTGAATGAAAACAGTTCAATATTCGTGCAAGAAACAAAGTGTGTGTCAAAGGAGGAGGATATTTTAGGTAAACTAAATGTTAATAATCTCACACCTTCAGTATTTTGTGGTGAATTTGCTCTATGATCTGGTCCATTGTTATTTAGTGTGCTGTGAAAAGCTCCTCCCACACAGAACCAGTGACAGTGGTGCTGTAGTCAGCTGAGTGAGGGTGGTGGGGCTGTGGGCTTCTCTTGGTGTGTTTTATAGAATAACAAATCACACTTCTAAAGTGTTATCTTTGGAATCATTTTTTAAAGGACAGTAGGAAATTTGTAATAACACTAGACACACATTTTTCTTTTTCTTTTAAAGGGATTGTATCTAATTCCTGGTGATTAAGAAAACTTGACATTATTGAGGTAATAAAAGGACAGAGCTAATCATGTGCTGGCTATGCAAAGGATCTGCAGAATTATTTTGTCCATATTGATTAAAAATTTCAACAAATTACTCAATCACTTGGAAAAATTGGACAGGAGGCAAGTGGTTATATAAAAAATACAGAACAGGGACATGTAAACCCTTCTCATGTAGAGTGAAACAAGTGAGGTGGTAAATCCTATGAGATTGTGTCAAGATTAATATATATATTATAATAAATTATTAATTAAAGCTTGTCAAATTTACGGTATATAATCATACATTTACAGTCTTATTCTCCAGACGTGTGTAGCCTCTCTCTAAATGCAATACAAATACAACAGAACAACAACACCAAAGTTTAACAAAGTCAAATCATTTTATTTATATATATTTTTTTTTACAAATTTTATATCAGAAATCACAAAAACACCAAAGATATTTAATTATAACCCTTCAGTGCCTTCACTATATATATATATATATATATATATATATATATATATATATATATATAAGTCGAAACAGTCGAAACAGAAATTAATGTAAAATTCTACTTAACTGTTTGGTGGAGAAATACATTCATGAAGTGACGATTGTAGTTGTTTATGGTTGGAACACTATTTAGCAAGTGACGTAATGCACATCGACACGATTAGACGCGTGGTTTTGCAAGAAAATAGCTTTAAAACATGAACATGTTCTGTTCTATAGACGCTATAGCTGCTTTACGCATGATGCTTTCAGGGGCTGGTTCAGTATAAACGAATTAAAAGGTTTCTTATGAAAACATAAACAGTCCAACTCTCACCATGTGACTGCGGTCTCCACCAATCAACGAACTCCTCTAGACCATTTAAAAACGAAGGGCCGGTCGGCGCGTAGAGATCTGCTGGGTGTGCTCGATTAGGGTTACCCGGCGTCCCGTCAGGCGCGTCTATTATGTCGACACAGCCGGGCGGGGCCGATCCAGCTCATTCTTCCGTTTGTTAACCGATTTATTTGCGGGCGAAGGGGTGAGACGAATCAGGCTCACCCAGCAGGGAGCGATCATCTGTGAGGAAACCACGGAACCAATAAGCTTTATAATCCCGCAACTACAGAGTTATATAGTCACAAAGTGTTTACTGCTATTTGTTTTTAAATGGGATTAAAATTACGTTTAATACTTGTCTGTTGCTATAAAGGAGCCCCGCAGGTGTTTAACTCCTCTGACATATATTGCCAGCACCATTTGTGCCTGTTAAACATTAGTTATAAACACAACCAGTGCTCACAAGTGCAACCCTGATTTTCTATGTGATGCACCAACGTCACAGCAGCCACCAAAAGTGTGGCCTTATTCGTTTGGTGGGTGTCTACTTTCTGAGGCGGATGTGCACGCTCCCTGGCTGTCACGCACTCGTCTCCAACTCGATAATTCGTCCATGGGCTCATTGAAGTGGAGCGTGGACATGAACTGAGCGATCTGTCCCCACGACGACAGCAACAACAATAACAATAAAAACACATCCAGCGGGAGCCACAACAAAGATGCGACCATGACTCAGCCGCAGCAAAATGAGTTCATTCCTCCCCCGGAGTGCCCCGTCTTTGAGCCCAGCTGGGAGGAATTCGCCGACCCGTTTGCGTACATCAACAAAATACGACCCATCGCAGAGAAAACTGGCATCTGCAAAGTCCGCCCGCCGCCGGTGAGTGTTCCCCGCTTCGTTCACCGGCAACCCGAGCGGACAGTTCTCGTGCTTTGGTCGCGTGTGGCCGTGGCTAGCTGTTGTTTTTTTAATAGCAGGCAAAGTTGTGTGTTTTTAGACAGGTTTTTCAACATGGCGGATTGCGGCTGCGAGTTGAATTGTCAGCCCGAGCCTGCGAGAGTGTTGCGTTTGTTTAACAGCCGCTGCCCAGGAACTCTCAGACTCCGTCCCGGTCAAGTTTTCTCGCGTTTCATGAACTGTCGAACGTGACCCTGTGGCAAAAGTCACCTTAAGAGACATTTTCCTGAAATCTAAATCCAGTCGCTGAACTTTGCACAAATATGACACGGATTGTTTACATTAGCGCAGAAATATCCGCTTCCTGGAGCCTGCGCACGGATTCGACCCGTGAAGACGGAAACCAAACGTCTTCTTTTCTTTTGAAACAGTTAAAATGTCGTGGCTAAACTTCACCATCGGGATTTGACAGGTTTAGCCAGTGTGAGGTAATCGAGCCGGGGTTGATTAGGCCTGTTTTAAAGCCGCGGTTGTGTGACATAAACGGGGGATAACGTTACCTACGTGCTCGCTGACCAACTGTCTATGGAGAAATGGGATCGAACGATCGACGTTGTCTTTAATGGACATTGTCTCTTTCTATTATTACCATCGTGTATCTTTTAATGCACTTAAATCCGCTTTTAGTGCTCGTCGTTGACGTCCTCAGTTTGTTAGCAAAGCATTTTGAGCTCCCACTACAACACAATGTCGTTATTATGAATACAACTTGTGAAAACCATTGGCTGTCTTTATAGTATTTTATTACTCTCATTGGACGAGCCTGTCTCTAATCCACATCTCCCTCAGGGTCGTAGTGGTAAAACAATAATAATAACTAGAAATCTCTCAACACAGTAGAGAAGATGAGATCATTATATGAATGTCCACCTAGCTACTTTAAAAAGACAGGAATTTAATCTTGCATTGACCTTATTTCTGATGCACTGTGGGAGAGGAGGGCGTTCAAGGGTGTGTCCAAGCCTCCACGCAAATTAGATAAAGGACACATTCTGCCTAAATAAATGATACCCTGGCTGACGACTAATGTGACTTCTGCGAGATGTATCCCTGAAAAGAGAAAAGACATGAAGGGTCCTGGGTGAATTGTTTTCTTGGATCTGCATCAGATAACGTGAGACTCATCTGAAAGCAGAAGTCAGGAAGCTGTAAAAGCCTATTTAGCATGTTTCACCAGGAAGGGCTCTGAGCGACTGAACTGTTGTTTTGAAAAAATGGTGGACGAGGGACTGATCTCAGGGTTTGCTGGTGCACAGGCCGAAAACGCACAGCTCATGTAAACAAAAGAACGTGTAGAATAGATGCTGCTTGTTTAGGTTTTTCCTGATGTGTTACAGAAGGGACTGAAATGTGCCTGAATTGCTTTTACTCGATTTTCACCACACTTAGATACACTTCCATGTGTATCTTTTTATAGAGACATTTTGTTGATTTCATCATTTTAAAATATATTAAGAGGTACAAAGTTGTGGCCCACTATTCTGCAATACCTTTAAATACACTGGCTTCTTTATGATAGCAAAGACGGGCTATGCATTTTATTTCTGACATACCATATGTTCAAGAAGCAACAGGTCAACAAGTAAGTGCCAACACAATACCTATTCATCGAATGTAAACTAGTATGTAAAATGCATGCAAAAAGGAGAACTGCACTATTTTTGCCTACTGTGTACACGCACCACTATCTGCAGTCTTGTGTCATGCACCATCAGTTTCTACTGAACATTCAGATCAAAATTTGGCTCTAGGGTGATGTGTGAGCCAAACAGACCAATAAACAATCTCAAATCTGAGCTCTTCTGAGTGGAAAGCCAGGACAATGGTGGACATCCCGGGGGCTTGTATGGCAAAGGCACACATTGCATACTCGTAAGACAGGATGTGACCGGATATATATTTTTTCTTTGTCACCATTTTCTCTCCTTTGTCACTCATGGTTAAAAAGGTTTGGGTTTTAAAGAGGAAGGGGATGTTGCCCCACAACCTGTTTTTGATCAGTGGTTTCTGGGTGCACAGTGTACTCATCGTTTCCTCCAGGGTTTTGCATGGTTTACATATTGACTGAAAGTGTTTATTAGTGAATACGCAAATTATTCCTGGCCATGTTATGGCTGTTATCGTGGGTAACATCTCACTACTCATATTTGTCAGTTTGTACAAGAGGTAAAGCCTCTTAAATCTAGATCAAAATTATGCTTCTAATTCTAAATGGTTGTGGTCAGACCTTTGCTCTGAGAATGGTCAGAAAACCAAGTCCGGTTCCATATATTTCAAAGGCATTGTTTTCTTTTGTGGTCTGACATTTGTTAGTCAAATCCAGCACCATCTACATATTGATAAGGTGCTGTTAATGCAGCCATTGTTGTCCCTGTTCTGACTACTAGTTTCAACCCAGGAAGTAAAAAGTCTGTCCAGACCCAGTTAGTGTACTATTTTCCCAAATTTTGCATTTCTATAGCTATTCCCACTGTAACAGATGCTCATTTATACAGAGAACTCTGACTATACTTCCACAAATGAACCATTGGTATCTCTACTATTGAAGATCCATTGGGATTGTTAATTTTTGAATTGGATCCAGATCTGTAGCCTAATTTCCAGGCACAGTTCAGTCAAGTCACATGAGCCGTACATAACTTGCTTGCACATTTAGCTCCGTGCTTTTGATAGCAGTGTAGTTTCAGAGGGAGTTTGGTTTGAAGATGAGAGAATGATCATTTTAGTGCAAAACTAAGATATTGTACAATTTAGAATTTTTCCAATTTGTTATGGTCTCACTCATGTTAGATCAGCAGCACTGTGGTGTCTCACTATTAGACCTACACAGTTTTCCAGTCTGGCAGGAAGTTGTGTGGTCTAGCATGAGCAAGTTTGTTTTCAATACAGTGTGCAAGTGCATCAATATCAGGCATGTTGGTGTTTAGTCTGTCAAAAATGTTGTTAAGTAGTTACGCTGCTATTGTAAACACCATCACACAGGCCAGGAGAACCTGGTGGTCTCTTATCTTGTTTTTGTTGAATCATATCTTGGTGATTCTTCTGTGGTTTGATAATATATTTTTGTTTTTCAAAATTTAACAAACTTTGTAAGTTTTAAATTGCAATATTGGATTCAGACAACATTTGGATTTAATTCAAATTTATGAATGCTTTAAAATTTGTTTATTTATTTAGCATGTAGTTTTGCTCATGTCAATCATGCATACATAATATATTTAGCCTCTGTGTTAATCACCAAAAAGCATGTGTTGTGTGGATCAGCCAAACCCAAAATAATTGCCCTCAGCTATTTGAATGTTGGCACACGATATTGGCTTCCTGTAGGCTTGGCTCTGGGTTTTACCCTCAAGACCTGCAGGTTACTGGCTGATCAGACTCAGTGTGCAGACTGGATTTGTTTTTAGATTGTTCCTCCTTGTCGACCCAAACCAGGCCAGCCTAGAGAATGAGATGTTAAATGCTTTAAAACAGGTGGTCATTTATAAATAGAATTTTGTCTATTTCCATTAATGAACCGTTTGTTTCTCAACTATCGATGAACCACTGTGGTAATTGATTTTTGAATTGGATCCAGATCTGAAGCCTAATTTGTAGACACAGCTGAGTCAAGTCACATGATCCCTTCACACACGCAATGGCTTAGTGTAGGCTTGGCTTTGATAAGTTTTACCTGAAGAACTGCAGGTTACTGGCTGATCAGACCCGGTGTGCAGACTGGATTTATTTTTAAAACTTTACTCCTTGTTGCGCCAAACCAGGCCAGTTGAGAGGGTCAGACAGAAAAATGCTTTCAAAATACATATACGTTTTGAGTATCAACATTCAAAAGGTCTTCATTTCCTCTGATTTGGATATTTATTTGTTGTGGAAACTTAGATTGCGTAGGTTTTATGGATCAAAGAGAAAACCACATCAATCTGAATTGGTTTAATGTTTGTTCATTGAGATAGTGTTTATAAGATCAATGCCACATACACGGTCCAACTTTTTGGCTGTTTCGCTTTACTCAAAACTACAGTTCATGGGATATTTACTTGTATTCATTACTTCCGGCTTGTATTTGCATATTGTTCACATGCAGTGTGACAGTACCTAACATATAATTACAGACTGACATATCAAAAACAAAATTACATTTTATAGTCTCATGTTTAAGTATGATCATCAAAGTTTTAGTCTCCTTTGCTTTAAAATGTGTTTTTATTTTTATTCACTCAGGATTGGCAGCCGCCTTTTGCCTGTGATGTTGACAGACTGAAGTTTACACCGCGGATACAAAGGCTCAATGAATTGGAGGTTCGTTCATTTACCATGCATCTATTTAAGATACAGAAAATCTATTAAGTGTAAATGCTGCATTCAGTAAGAATGAAAAATTATTTGACTTTTTCTATGTTGTTGTCTTCGGTTCTTATGTAAATTGTTTGATCCTGTTTTTAGGCTCAGACCAGAGTTAAGCTCAACTTCCTGGATCAAATGGCAAAATTCTGGGAGCTTCAAGGATGCACTCTGAAAATTCCTCATGTGGAAAGAAAGATCTTGGATCTTTATCAGCTGAATAAGGTATGTGTAAACTCTAGTTTCATAATTATGAGGCGAGGAAGAGGACCACATACAATTCACAATGAAATAATACATTTGTGTGATGATCTACACATGTGACTGACGTGATACTGAACTTATGGTATCTCTTTGTCCATAGTTGGTGAATGAAGAGGGAGGTTTTGATGCTGTCTGCAGAGAGCGACGCTGGACTAGGATATCCGTCAAGATGGGTTTTGCGCCGGGCAAGGCAATTGGTTCTCATCTGCGAGCGCACTATGAGCGGATCCTCTACCCATATAACCTGTTCCATACTGGAGCCAATCTGCCTGTACGTCAAGTATGTTTTCTTTTCCCGGCTGAGCAGTAGTAGCTAGACCTGTTCACAGCCAGTTCACAGCCTGTTCACAGTTAGGTGGATGTTTTCTGGAAGAATTTCTAGTTCCCTATAGGTCCTTTTCAAAGAATTCAGCATTAATTATGAATCCAAGAGTATTACAGACCTTCTCTGCTAGCTAGATAGAGCGAGGAATGTTATAATTGACATACGTTTAAGTCTAATAGAGGAAATGTTGAATGACCTTAACTGAGTTTAGTCCTGAGAAAAGACGAGGCAACTTAATTGTATTTCACTCATTATCATACACAGAGATCCTTCATTGTTCTCATCAGTCATTCCAGGCATTAAAGCCCTGATCAAAAGCAACAAAATATAAAAAAAAGGTAAAACACTATGTTCAGACAATTGTCATAATAATATGGTCACTGTACAACCCATACAATACAAACCACTACAATACATGTGCAAGCCAACAAGCATCAAAAACACAACATCTATCTAGAAAGTCTACAGAAATGTACTTTTTCAAGGTACTCTTTAGTGGATGGCTCTTGTGCAACATGTACAGTATGCAGTACAATCATTTCTGAGGTCATCTTTTCGAGGAGTAAGGTCCCTGGGGGAAAAAATCCACACCATCTAAAATGTCTACTATCTTCAAGCATATGTCAGCATTATGTTTTCTGTCAAATCTGTGTTTTTTGAGAGCCTGATCCAGGTTTATTTATTTGGATAAAGTTACAGGGAACAAATGTGGCTGGTTTTAAACCTGACTAGTTCAGTTTTTAAGAAGCTGTCCCTACCTCTTTCCGTAGAAGGCCACCTTGACCAATGACACTAAAGATAAGGAGTACACCCCTCATGACCTGCCGCAGCGCCAGTCTGTCCAGCCTCAGGAGACCTGCAGCATTGCTCGCCGAGCGAAACGAATGAGATCTGAAGTGAGTCGATACATTTTTCTCAGTATTTCTGATATTGTCACACCAATTATATAAGCCATATTTTTCACATGAGCCATCTGATATCCTAGTTGCGGGGGACTTGTTTATATGTTCAACTCTTACCTTTCTCTCTGACACTCACTGTGATTCTGACAGAGAGGTTGTTTTAAAACGGAACCTGGTGAAGATTGTGAGAATCGTCCCAATCTCAGGAGGAGGATGGGAACATTTACCGTCAAACCAGAGCGTGGTGAGGACAAAGACACTGCTGATTGATTTATCACAGCAACATCAATGTTGTGATTGGTTAAAATGAGTGACACTCTCAGAGAATCTCAAGATTTGGATTGAGCCTTTATCAATGTCTTTCAGTGAGAATGGCGATTACAGAGGTGAAAAAGGAGCCCATTGAACGTGAGGAGCCAACAGAATATGAAGAAACTTTATTAAAAACGATCATCAAACCTCCCCAGAACAAAGTAAGTTTATTCTATGTTACTGATATTATAATTAACATCAACATGATTCTACTACTGAATAAATAAATGGATGGATGATCCATACCCTCTGCTGTCAGCTATATGTATGAAAGAAGATTTCACATCATAGAACAAAGGCAGTACCGCTGTTCTGTGTTCTCAGGTGGACCAGTACATGTGCCAGGTATGTGGCAATGGGACCGCTGAGGAACGCCTGCTGTTGTGTGATGGCTGTGATGACAGCTACCACATTTTCTGTCTGATCCCTCCCCTCCACGATGTTCCCAAAGGCGACTGGAGGTGCCCCAAGTGCCTGGCTCAGGTGAGTTTCTAAAGCTCCACCCCACAGGGAGCTAAACCCTGGAAGAGCAGCTTAATTGGAAGCCAAGACGAGAAGCTCCCGTCTGATATCCACAAACATATAAGAGAAGCAAGAAGTTTGTGTTTTTACTTCATATTCCATATTTTCTCCTGCAGGAATGTGGCAAACCTCCTGTCGCTTTTGGCTTCGAGCAGGCCGGCAGGAGCTACACCCTCCAGGCCTTTGGAGACATGGCCGACTCCTTCAAGTCAGATTATTTCAACATGCCAGTTCATGTAAGTTTGCAACACCCATTGATTGATATTGTTATTTGATATCCAATTAGTTTTCCATTTTACACATAATCATTTGTGTCATCGTTTACCATGCTTTTTTGTGATGCACGTTTTTCAGTAAGAGTAGCCGCTGTTCAACATTTATTAGCTCCAACAGCAATAAGATCAGTTTATTTTAACCCGCCATTGTTTGAAATATGCACACAGTGGCAAATAAACCCCAGAGCCAGCTAGGGTTTCGTTGTGTAATGCCCAGAAGCATAGACACAAATGCATAAACCTGAGTTTAGCAGAAAAGACCAAATATCAACATGCACCGAATATTCTATTATATGAAAATAATCTATTTTTAGCCAAGAAAAGCTTTCCCAAGACACGATGCAGAAATTGGCAGATTTTGAAAGAAAACAATCTTGTTCTTTTATTTGGTTTTATGACTTTGGTCTGAAACAAAGGAATGCTTTGATAACACAACACACTTTCAGCAAGAGTCTTGTTTGTCTTACCAAATACTGGAGGGGGTGGTGGGTGGGTGTAGCCAGAGAAACAGACCTTGTGTATTACAAGTCAAACAAAGACATTTTTTATCCAGCCAAACTCATCAAAACAAAAAAAAGCTGTTCTTTAAATTATTCAAAAAAAATCCTAACTCAAATCATACTTGTGTATCAGTTCTTCTAAGTTAGTGTTGCCAACATATTTGTTTTAATTGTGTTCAATACAGAGCTTTTTGTGTGTGTAGATGGTTCCAACAGAGCTGGTGGAGAAGGAGTTCTGGCGTCTCGTCAGCACCATCGAGGATGACGTCACTGTGGAGTACGGAGCAGATATTGCCTCTAAGGAGTTTGGGAGTGGTTTCCCTGTGAGGAACAGCCATTTTGAGCTCTCTCCTGAGGACGAGGTATAAACCGTTGTCCTGGTGATGTTGTTTGTTGCACCTGTGTATTGTCAACATTTATTTTGGTGTTAATTAGATGTCTTTCAGCGTTACTAAAAACAATACGGTGTTAACTTGTGTCGCCTTTAAAATCTAGATAATAAATTGGTGATCATGATCATACAACAATTATTGAAGAATAAAAACATTTCCACCATCAATACTGAAAAAATATTTATTAAAAAACGGACATTTTCAGTTCTCAGAGGATTTGGGCTTTTGTCATCATATCTTTCAGGACTTCGTACACCAGTGTACTTTCTTTGACCTGGGAATTAGGATACATGAACATCACGGATATTGTGTTTTCAGATATGATGAGTTTTCAGGGCTGGTTTTGAGTGTTGAGTTGTGTCTCTCACCTGCAGCATTACCTGACCAGTGGCTGGAACCTGAACAACATGCCGGTGCTGGACAGCTCGGTGCTGAATCACATTACAGCCGACATCTGTGGGATGAAGTTACCATGGCTGTATGTGGGAATGTGCTTCTCCTCCTTCTGCTGGCATATCGAGGACCACTGGAGCTACTCCATAAACTATCTGCACTGGTAAAGTGCCCTCATTTAACTTCATAATGAATCAATAATAGTAATTTTATAGATTGTTTCGTTAAACCAGGAAAAGATTATTTCACCTGGTCAGAAAATTTGATTTTTTTCCGAAATATCCCAAAATCTAATTGCACTTTTCACACAGCATGACGGTTGGGTCAGAACTGATTTAACATTTTTCTACTGGAGTTTACTGAAGATGTTTGCCCATTTGTATAGGGGGGAGCCAAAGACGTGGTACGGGGTCCCTGGTTACGCTGCAGAGCACCTTGAGTCTGTCATGAAGAAACTGGCCCCAGAGCTGTTTGAGTCCCAGCCAGACCTTCTTCACCAGCTGGTCACCATCATGAATCCCAACACACTGATGAACAACGGTGTCCCGGTAATAAGCTAAACCTCTCAACCATTCAACCTTTATTTCTTTTAAAAATAAGTGGGATGAAGTTTAAAAAACAGGGACTAAAACTTGCAACTTGTGATTTTTCTGTCCTTCCTTACTCTTCATTAGATCTATCGCACCAACCAGTGTGCAGGAGAATTCGTCATCACCTTTCCCAGAGCTTACCACAGTGGATTCAACCAGGGTTTCAACTTTGCTGAAGCTGTCAACTTCTGTACAATGGATTGGGTAAGAAGATGATTCATCATCTGTTTCCATCACTAGCCATGTTTTTGTTTTAATAAATATATATATATATATGTATATAATAATTTTGTACCGCTCATATCAGACGATTATACTCAGATAAATACTATGTTCCATTTCTGCTGATAGATCCTAATAAATCGTACACACTGGATCCTTAACATTAAAATATGCTATAATATATCAAATAAAAATGAAGAAATGACATACAGCATATATAATCTTTTTTATTTATAGGTTGGGGAAATATTCCTTGAAGGAACAGGTGTTTATTATTATCAACCTTGTTACTATGTTTTTCTGCTGCCTCACGGACTTACCTTTGTGTTTTCTGGCAGATGCCCATTGGCCGTAACTGTGTGGATCACTATCGCCAGCTGAGCAGGTACTGTGTCTTCTCACATGACGAGATGGTTTGTAACATGGCCTGTAAAGCAATCACCATGGATGTGGACCTGGCGTCAGCAGTGCAAAAGGAGATGACGCTCATGCTCCAAGAAGAAGAACAACTAAGACAGAGAATAAAAAAAATGGTGAGCAGCTCTTGTCTGAAGGGCCTGTTGTTTTATTAGAATATCAGAGTAAAGGGTTAAACTAGTGGCATCATGAAGTTTCTGTATAGAAAAATTAATTTAAAAACAAATTTTGAAGAAGTTAATCATAGTAGATCGAAAGATTGCATTGAGTAGCCTACACAGCTGTCACATTGAGCTCCTCTGTCTCCACCCGAGCTCTAACATCTGTGAACCTATTTCCCCAGGGTGTGGTGCAATCAAAGCAAGTTGATTATGAGGTGCTCCCAGATGAGGAACGGCAGTGCACAAAGTGTCGGACCACCTGCTACCTGTCTGGCATCACATGCGCTTGTAGTCCCGGCAAGATGGTTTGTCTGTACCACACCCACACCCTCTGCTCGTGTCCTCGCAGCAGCCTCACGCTCCAGTGAGTCTTCACTCAGCACAACATAGCATTCACTCACTTCCTGATTCCTTTAGATTTTTGTGTTGCATCACTTTTTCCTAAATGCTATTATAAAAGCATCTTGTTTTTCAACTTTGAATATAATAAAAAAAGCTTACTTAATGTATTACTTTATATTGTAGAGCATAATTCATTCATATAACATCTCACAAAATAATTGAGGGTTTCGCCCACATGTAGGGAAATTATGCACTTCAGCAAGAAATCCTGCTTAAATTTGTCAAGAATTTAATATTTTTGTCAGAGAGCAAATAAAATGTACATTTTTTGAGGCAGTGACTTAGTTATATCTTATCTTAAAAGGCTGAACTTCCCAGACACGATATATATTATAATGTAATCTTTAAAAAAAGCATATGCTTGCATGTTCCTGAGTTGAGAGAATTAAACTCCGTGATACGTAAACAATCCAGATCTTGGGTTTTGTGGGGGTAGTTGTAGTTTCATGGTGAAAGAAGCCGTAGAATGTTAAATTACCTGCCTTGTGGACAATTTCTCATCTAATTTCAGCACCCTAGGTTCATTTAGAAAGAATGAGTTTTTACTTTAATAAACCTAGGAAAGTTCAATAATCATAATTGCATATTCATTATCTTACATGGTTTTCTCCTAGTTACAAGTTTACACTGGATGAGTTGTACCCCATGATGGCCTCAGTGAAGCTGCGTGCAGAGTCGTATAAAGACTGGGTCTGCAGTGTTCGGGAGATCCTGGAGAACAAAGGAAACAAGAAAAAAGGTTTGTTGGAAACTCTAAAATGTCCAGGATACTACAACAGTGCTATCACGATCCACCTTGTCCTTTTTTTATTGAGATACTCATTAGTACACAGTCAGCTTTCATCACTTTTTTTAATAATGTAACCCTATAAGTAACACAGGCTGTTGACACATTATTTCATAGTAACAGGTCAGTATTTCAGAAAAGGATCAAAACCGCTTATTACTTTTTCCCATCCCTGTCATTTGAGTGATATATGTAAACAACGACTGACCGTCTGAGTGCTTATTTTTCTGAAACTTAAAATTAAAAATGTTCTGGTCAGGTTTGGAAGAGCTTCATAGTTTGGTGGAGCAGGTGGAGACAAAGGCGTTCCCACACACCAGCTCCCTGGATCAGCTCTGCACCATCGCTACAGAGGCGGATAAAGTTGCTGCGATGGCACAACAGCTTCTCAATGGAAAGAGACAGACGAGGTAGAAAAACATTTAAAGGATTTGAAATGTTTGGTTGCATCGATATGAGTCAAAGTCAGACCATAACACAAATATTCAATCTATAAAACTCTGCTTCATTGATTCTAACCTACAGCAGATTTAGCTAGATGCTAAATCAGTATTGTGATATTGTCACCTCTTGTTGGTTAAACACAAGTGACATCTTTCAAGTGGGTTTTAATGTGAGTGGGCTCCCATTAATCTTAATTACTGTTATTGACTCTGTTGTCTTACTATAGGTGTTAGCAGGGCTAATTTACTGGTAGTGTTTTGTGTTTTAACCTGCCAGACCAAGGTGGCTACATGCTTGCCTTATTTAAAGTATTATTATTGTTACTATTTATGTAATTGTGATATGTCCTTTATCGGTGTGTTGAGCGGTTTTCCTCTGTTGTAGGTATCGTTCTGGAGGAGGAAAATCCCAAAACCAGAACGAATTGACTGTGGACGAGCTGAGGTCGTTCGTCCGACAGTTGGACAAGCTGCCGTGTACAATCCGACAGGGTCCGTTACTGAAGGTCAGGGAGCTTTGATTTGAATAGTAACTGTGTATATGATTATTTATTTATTTATAACAAGGGTAACAAGCAGTGTATTCAACTTAAGTGTTGTCTACTTTATGTGAGTTAAGCTATTCAAATACTTTTTGAACATAGTGTTTTCCAATCATTAAAATGCTGGTACTGAATGCTTCCTCCTTATGACCTCCAGGACCTATTGACCCGGGTGGATGACTTCCATCAGCGCAGTGAATGTCTCCTCTCTGACGAGACTCCTAGCCCACAGGAACTGCAGGACCTGCTGGATGTGAGTCTGGGCCTGGACGTGGAGCTACCCCAGCTGCCCCTGCTGAGGGAGAGACTGGAGCAGGCTCGCTGGCTGGAGGCCGTGCAGCAGGCCAGCAGCTGGCCCGACAACCTCTGTCTGGACACCATGAGGAGGCTGATAGACCAGGGCGTGGGTCTGGCCCCTCACGGCTCCGTGGAGAGAGCCATGGCTCGTCTGCAGGAGCTGCTGACGGTGTCGGAACAGTGGGAGGAGAAGGCTCTCAGCCTAATCGAGGCTAGGTGAGGACCTTTTAATGTCTACCTCTTCAAACCCTCAGTTTCTATAAATTAATTTTAATTTGTAGTTATTCACCTAGGTTTTTGGTGAAGAAACTGGACTGGTTGGTAGCATGACCTTGTTACAATCAGATACTGCTGCTTCTTCGTGAAGTAGTTTTTGCTCTTGGTGTTCAGTGTGTAAGTTGAATTCCCAATAGATTGAGCTAAAGCCTTTTTCATGTGAACGAGTCTTATAAAGTCGCAGTGTCAGGGACAAAAGTTGAATAAGTTTCAGCATTGAAAATAAATAACCAAACGTAGCCGAATTACAAAAATAACTAATTGTTGTGTGAAACCGGCTTAAACTCCAGACAGTGCAGAGTGAAATGTGCCAGGTCTGCAGAGCCGGATCATAGTGGATAAAGAGGATCATGCTGTGGTTCTAGTGCTTAACCCATTAATGGCTCCACAGAGAGGACGCACTGTAGAGCACCAGACTTGAGCTCTTCAAATGATCTGATATTTGAACTTTCTATACAATTGTGAAAATATATGCATTTCTCTTACTAAAATTTCTGTTGTACTGTTCTGTCTTGTACTGTATTTAACTGATAGTGGATATTCCTATATAAATCAAAGGTATTAAAACTTTTCTCACTTCACAGGCCATGTCACAGCTTAGAAACTCTTGACGCTGCTCTACAAGAAGTAGACAACATCCCTGCTTATCTGCCCAACTGTCTCCAGCTGAAGGACGTCGTCACCAAGGCCAAGAAGTGGCTGCATGAGGCTGAAGCTCTCCAGGTAAAATAAATCTCTGTTATACTGTAGGATTTAACACTTTGCCAGAGATGGTGATGCTTGGATTGTTTATTTTGGCTTGCTGTGCTTGTAGCTCGGGGGACGTATTCCTGTGCTGGACAGCCTCTCTGAGCTGGTTCTCATAGCGGAGGGCATCCCAGTGAGGCTCAACCCACTGAGTCGTTTGGAGGCCCTGGTCAGTGACGTTCAGGCCTGGAAGGAAAGCGCAGCAAAGACATTCCTACTGAAAAACTCCCCTTTCTCTCTCCTGGAGGTAAACAGTGATATTGCTTGGTTAGAGTCATTTAAAATCATCTTGCCTCCTAGGACTGTCAGGTGATGTGTGTTTGCGTTTGTGTTTTCAGGTGCTTTGCCCAAGATGTGACGTAGGGGCTGGACATCAGAGGTCAAGATCTAAGAAATCTAAAGAGCCTCCACAAATAAATAAAAAAGCTTCAGCAAAACTGGAGTCCCTATGTGATGTAGAGAGATCGCTTTCTGAGAGCAAGGACTCGGCCTCTGCTGTGAGTGATCCTGTATTTTCAATTTCCACAACAAGGATAATTGTACAACTTGACCCTGTAACAAATAATGTGATCAGAGCTGCCAAAATGGAAAAATTATGATTATTTAAAAGAAATTCAGTAAAGCATGATTGATTTGTGTGTGCTGATGTTAAATTTGATAGGTCTAACTAATTACAGTTATTAGTCATGACATACAGTGACTATGTCAATTACTAAAGGAGAGTTATTATTATTTATAATTGGATTTAATAGATGTCATTTTCCCTCCTCACAGATGACCGCGCTCGCTGAGGTCCGTCAGAGGGAGATGGAGATCTTGTTGGCTTTGAGGACTTCGAATGAATCCAAGCTTCTTCCTGCTGAAAGCTGCTCCCCACTCGGTGTTTGTGTTTGCCAAAAGGCCCCTTCAGGTGCCATGGTGCAGTGTGAGCTCTGTCGAGACGTTTTCCACTGTGGCTGTGTGGAAGCGGCCGCCGACCTTGAGTACGGCCAAGCCTGGCTTTGCCCTCTTTGTCAGCGGTCGAGAAAACCCCCTCTGGACAAGGTCCTGCCGCTGCTGGCTTCACTGCAGAGGATCCGGGTGCGCCTTCCAGAGGGAGACGCTCTGCGCTTCCTCATCGAGAGGACGGTGCAGTGGCAGCACAGAGTACAGCAGGCATGCACAGAGGGAGTGCTGGAGAAAGTCTCAAAGATGGTCAGTGGAATCATATAGTTGAAAAGATAAGCCTCTTGACTTAAAATAATTAACCATTAGATGATTTGTTTGCGTTGTTGGTGACTGGCTGGATGGGATTAAAGACCCAGTGGATTGTTTTTATTGTTTCAGGTGAAAGCTGGACCCAGAATATCTTCACATCTGACTCAGGAAATAAATGGTTCATCTTTTTATACAGAGCACCAGTCTGTTCCACTCCAGGGTCAGTGTTTAAAGCTTTTACACACTTCTCATTTACACAATCACACTTACACATTCAGTCAGTTCATTTCACCCTCTGAACGCCGGTATCATGTTTCTCACAGGACTTGGTCATGAGCTGGAGGAGCTGATGGTGGAGGGCTTCCTGCTGCAGGTCACTCTGCCTGAGACCGAGCAGCTGTACAGACACCTGCTGTATAAACTGGCGCCCCCACCCTCACTAAGCCCCCCCCAGTGGGAAGCACACAGAACAGGACCAGCAGTCTCAGAGAGGGAGCCCCAATCACAACAAGGTGATGATAGATAAAACCAAGATCATTGATTCTGGAGCACATTCACGATAACACTTATATTCACTATTTTTGGTATATTTATTTTAATAATTACGTCTCGATGCAGAATGGAGGCTCGGGTCTCAAAAAGGAGTCGCTGAACGCTCAGAGCAAAAGGACCAAGCGGCGTAAGGAAAGCTCCGACTCTCAGCACAGTGAGACTGCCAAGAAGTGTCGCAAGAAGCAATTCAAGAAAAGCAAAGAGAGGAGTGAAGAGACCAAGAGGACAAGTTCTCCTTCACACACAATGTCTGACCCTGACCCTGCTCCATCAGACTCTGACGAGGATTACTCACTGTGTGCTGCACCATGGTGCAGAGAGCCAGAGGGGGACGAGGTTCGTTGTAGATCATTCTTTTATATGAACATGCAGGACTTATCTGATCTGAATGTAAACCGACAGATGTTATTGTTGATCAAATTTCACGTAAACAAGATCAAATACTTTATCAACATTGATTGGAATTTGGTCTTTTGAGCTCACAAGAGCAAAATACAAGCACTCAAAGTGAATGATAGATTGAGAAACACGAATAAGAAGTGTAAGTAATCCTGCTAAAAAACTAAAACATAACCTCAGTGGAGGTAATAAAACCAAATAGGTAAATAAATACTAAGTGTTGATCAGTGAGAGTGAAGCAGCAGCACATCTAGAAAACCAAATATTCTGTATTTCAGGTGAACTGGGTCCAGTGTGACGGCAGCTGTAACCAGTGGTTCCACCAGGTCTGCGTGGGACTGTCTGCTGAGCGAGCAGAGAGCGACGACTATATTTGTATAAGCTGCACACAGCCAGACTACAAGAAAGGAGAATGAAGACCAAAAAGTGACTTTTGAAGGATCAGCAGTTTTGTTGCCGCAGCACTTAAGTGCACACCTGAACTCTGTGTGCCCTGCACACACACACACACACACACTCACAACCCCCACCTTTCCCTTCTGGCTTGCCCTAAGTGAACATGGTGCTATTTACTTTTTTCCCAGAGTTACAAAAGACTTCTGTCACTGTTTCATCGCGTGGCTGGTTTTTCAGCTAATCAACTAATCCTTTGTGAAACTTTCCGAGACCGGATGCAGACGTACAAAAATGGCAAAATGTTTCCAGAACCAACAGCACAGGGATATTTTTGTCAACCAGAACTGGGGGAAAAAGTCAATTGGACATCACATTTTAAAATATTTTCCTTTTTTTACATGCATCTGAACAATGTGAAACTTATCTTTCTCTTGTAGAGTAAATATTATTTATCTAAGCAATAACTGAACTGATTAATTGCAGTTCAGTTTTCCGCTGAGCTATATTTGTGCTTAGTTCCTTCTCTGACAGGATGCCCTCTTGAAGCTTAAATCCTGATGAATTCACTTTATGAATCCTATGATCTTACTCGGTTCACTTCACATTTTTTAACAAATCAGAAACAAGAGAGGCGACGACTGCACGTCTGAGCTTGTCGATCCAACGTGTGCAAAGGTTTGCACCTGATTATTTGCCCACATCCTTTAAACAAAAAACTGACTTTGAGCTGAAGTCCGGATTCCCTTGTACGCTGTCTGCGGGAGAGGGAACTTGAGCCTTGGATCTGGAGTTCCTGGACCTTGATGTTCACAGAGTGAGAATGAACTGTCCGACGTCAATGGAATGTACATTTTGTTTTAGGGTGGATTTTCCCTTTATATGGTTTAGGATGAAAATATCGTGTTGGACTTAGATTTAACACCGACTGTGTGATTTATTTGCCACGGGTATATGACCTTTTTCTGCTCCTTTTGGGTAAATAATATAATTCATATGTTGCAGTTTGCATTATAAAATAAAAAAAAAGTTTGTTCCCACTTGCCTGGACTTGTCCATCCTTTTAGTGCTGAACAGCAGAGAAGTAAATCTCCTCTTCCATCGCCTGGACGTCATCTTGGCTCAGCCTCAGAGATAGGGTGAGGAGTTACTGATCCATCACGTCGCAAGCAGCAAGTTATTGGGATGCCTCCTGGGCACCTCTCATTGGAGGATTTCAGGGCACATCCAACAGGGAGGATACCTTGGGGGTAGATCTAGAACTCACTGGAGGTATAATGTGTACATCTCATCTGGCCTGGGGATGTCTCAGGATCCTACCAAGAGATGGAGATGTACTGGGGAGATGTCTGGAACATCCTGCTGCCACCGCCGACCTGACATGAAGTAATTGGAAGTGTCTCACATGGTTTCTTCAACCCTGTTAATTTTGATTGCAGAGTTTTACAGTTTGTAGCTGTTCAAATCAATATGACCTAAAACATGCAGCAAATAAATCTTGTGACTGAATGTGAAATTGAATCTGTATAAAGGGAATTAATTTACTCAAACTACAACAGAAACAAGTACATCAAAGTAAAAATGCGGATAATGTGTATCGATTTTTGTGAAGATCGGTCATTGTGAACATGTTCCGGGGGTCTCGGGGGGGCACCGTTGAGCCATCTTGCGATGCCCATTGAAAATTCTTCCAGAATACGTAAATTTTAGCCACTTTCTAATTTTCTGCAATTTTTTTTAAGAATTAAAGCATGTTTAAACCCTCAAAAAGCCAATTAAATCGCCTGAAAAATAATAATAGTAACCAGGAATTGGTTGTTGTTGTTGTAGATTTGTGCAGTAGTGAGGACTCCCCTGGTCTGTGCATGAAGTGGAAGTCAACCTGAGAAGCTAAACTCGAACGAGGACATCGAGAGGGGGGACAGAGAGACAGCTCACCTTCAAAGTAAAAGTAGTAAATAGTCGGCTTCCCAACGATGGAGGTCAGGGCCGGCCCTGGCATTGTTGGCGCCCTAGGCGAGATTTCAAATTGGCGCCCCCCCAACATACACACGCAAACTGTCATGCATCCACAAGAAAGTTTTGGACTTTATACAGATGCACACACAGGCAGACAAAATTGTAAGCTATAAAAAACAATAAAAATATATAATAACAAATATAAAAAGAAAAAAGTGCATGTTTTATTAAAACTATTTTAGATAATTGAATTTCTAGTGATGCATGTTGAAATGATTTAATTCTTTGCTTTGGGTTTTTAAGCTATATTAGGATTAAGGTGTAAACAGAGACAGTTTCTCTGTTTGAGAAGGAAATTCTCTTCTTCTAATATTAATGTTTTATCTACATTCTTCTAATAGACCTGTAGTTTATCTACTTGACGGTTACTGAGAGGTAGGTCTTTTAACAGCTCATTTGTTTTGAATACAGAAGTATCTACCATCACTACAACTGTGTACCCATCATCCATATTGTGTTTTGTATGACATAGCAGGAAGTTTTCTAATGTTAGTACAAAACTTTTGTGTCGCTTGTACTGTATGCAGTGGAATTAATTAAAAAAGGTTCACCCTGAAACAGAATGCTTGTTGCACACAGAGTACCAAAGGAAATGTGTTGGTAGTAACATGTAAACCAGGATGCTGTGCTCTCAACGCATACTGCATGTGACTATGCAGTATACTCTCATTAGCAAAGCTCATTCAGGACAACAGCTGGAGTGCAGAGGAACCCAGCAGCCAGCAGAGGGCAGCCTCAGGACATCACATGGAAACAAGCAGCAGCAGGCTGTGATTCTTGAAAGGCGTCAGAAGACAAGGCTGGCAACTACTGGGTTATTCTCTAACAACAGGTTTTTAAAGCATTTTAAATCATCCAGTATCTAAAATCCAAAAATATAAAAGTAACTTTTGAGTAATGCTGTCAAATATATGTACAAAAGTAGAAAATATTTTCTCTGAAGCTTTGCAGCATATGACACGGACGCACTCACACAATAATTTGTCCATCTTCTTGTACTGCTTAGTTCCTCTTGGGAATCAGCAGGCTGTGAGGCCTAGTTGGTAGAGTGGTTGATCTCAAATAAAAAGGTCCTGGGTTCAATCCCCACTTTCTCCCATCTCCATTCTGGCAGTGTTCTGAAATTTTAAAATTGACAGCAATTTCAATCTCTTATTAATTGCAAAATATCTTACACTATGTACATTTAAATTAAGTAAAAAAAACACATTTAAATTAAATTAAATTAAAAAAAAATGTAAACTGCGCGTGCAATTCCTGCGCAATGGGCTTCTGCGCAGGATGTGCGCAATGGACTTCTGTGCAGGATGTGCGAAATGGGCTTCTGCAACCTAACCCTAGCCATAACCCTTTTTTTAAAATTTAATTTAATTTAATTTAATTTAATTTAATTTAATTTAATTTAATTTAATTTAATTTAATTTAATTTTAACTTGTTATATTTATTTCTGGGGAATGATATCTCATGAATGCTGCAGAGCATTAGAGTGAAGTGTTATTTCCCTATTTTAAAGTGGAAAGAGTTTGAATTGTAGTAAACTAACAGAGTGAGAGAGTATATCCCAAAAAACAAAGCTGATGATCTGAGGTTAAAGACTTGTCACCTGAATACAGTCGAGATGGCGATCTCTCTTTTGAAATGTTACGGACACAACTTGTGCAACAGTTGTTTCGCCCTAATAAAAATCCCCCCCATCCTCACCCATGGGCTCGGACCCAGCTCCTGCGTCCAACGGTGTCCAGCTTCAGGGGGCGTGGCCTCTCCGGCTCGCCATCTTTCTCCTCCTCCTGCTGCTGTTGTTGTTGTTAGCTCGCAGGCTAAACACGTTCCCTGTTTCCAGCGGGTAAAGAATAATTAAAACTCACAGCTGAGTTACTGCAGCTAGGTGAACATTTCCTTCTCCCCGTCACCATGGACGAGGAGTATTACAGCAATGCCGGAGACTGGGAGGGCACGGACGGCAACTCGGTGAGACTTGTTGCTGTTGGTTCAGCATTAGCGTTAGCTTAGCTGCTCCTGCTACTAACTACCTGTGATAAGTGAACATTAAGGTTCAGCTCAGACACACATAGGTCATGTGCAGAGGCAGATGAGTCCTCACATCTGTCCACGTGTCCCGTGTGGTTTGAACTGAGTTGAGGCGCTCAGCTATCTGCTAACACCGGCTACATGCTAACTAAAGACACAGCTGGTGGACTCGCTAACTGTTACTCACGTCAGTCTTTATATCTTTATGCATAATGTGAAGTTTCTAGAGACTGTTGGTAAACATTAGAGCTCAATGGCTTCAATCTCGATCTGCTTTGTCAGTAGTTTATAACATTTAAAATCCAGGAGTCACATTCTACTGCTTTCAAATGGAAAGATCTCGCGGTAATAAACGTTTTTTTGATTGGCAAATACTTTACTTCTACAATAGATGAATTATAATGAAACAACAATCAGATTCAATTCTTACCAGTTTGTAAAAGTTTCATATTGACACAGGGTTGATTGTGAGCTCCCCCCAACAACAGGGACAGATAAACACTCATCAATATTATTCACGAATCAAAAATCCCTTTCTGACTCCAAATTTTTGTTTAAAAACATTGTTAGAAACTCCTCACCTGAAATGTTCTCTATTCTGTCGAGTTCTATAAATGCACAGTTTATTCCGTAAAAAAACAAAGTCCAGCAGCTTCAGCTATTTCTATAACCAGCTACAATAATTAAAGCAGTTTCAGACCAAACCTCATCACCTTCAAATATACCGTTTTTATAATTTCACAGTAAAGCTCCATTACAGCCTTGTAGAACAGTAATGAATGAGAAGTGTCTGTATAATGAACTGTAACTTCATTATTGAACATTAGCACAGAGCATATTAATGTATAGATCCAATCCTTCTACTTAATAGGTTTAGTGTGCACCAAACAGCAAAGTAAATATCTTAGTGTTGAAAACCTACTTGGGAATAAATACAATTCAAATTCTGATACCGGTTCTATGCCACTCAGTCGTCCTGAGTCATCTCATTGTTTCCTGCCCTGTGAACATTTTACTGTATGTGAAGCAGAGCGAGGACAGAACATTACAGAGGTATAAACATTTTGTCTTTTTGCAGGACGGCGTTTACGTTGAAGGGGAAAATGACGGGAAAATCCAGGAAGATTGTCTGCAGAAATTCACCAGCAGGGACTACATCATGGAGCCTGCGATCTTCAACACCCTCAAAACGTCAGCACCTGTCTCCTCATAGCAGCATATCATGAGCTCTCACGCATTCTGAGCAAGACAAAAAAAAGCACAGAGATGAGATTGAGAAGATTAAATTATCACTGGTGTTTTGACCTGCACGAGAAGAGGCTTGAACCATTCAGATTAGTGAGAATTGGATGACAAAAACCATGTTTTTCCTCACAGGTATTTCCTAGCAGGTGGCTCTCCAGAACACGTCATCCAACTTCTCTCCGAAAACTACTCAGCGGTGGCTCAGACCGTCAACCTGCTGGCAGAGTGGCTCATCCAGATGGGTCAGTAACAGACTGCTAAGTGGGTAACTATAGCATGGTTTGATGACCTTGTGTTAATCTGGGCTCTCTGTTTTGACTGCAGGTGTCGAGCCTGCTCAGGTCCAAGAGCGAGTAGAAAACCACCTCAAGAGTCTCCTGATAAAACACTTTGACCCCCAGAAAGCAGATTCCATTTTCACTGTTGAGGGAGAGGTGAGATTTGGGAATGCTGGTGGATGTTTTGTTATTACACTAAAAACGTAATCATCAAGGTTACATCTAACTGAAGTTGTTATGAACTAGTTATGTTTTTTGTGAAATTCTCAGCCTGAGAAGTAGGGAAGTTGCATCGATATAAAACTGAACGGGTCTGCTGTGTTCCCAGACTCCAGCCTGGCTCGAGCAGATGATTGCACACACCACGTGGAGAGATCTCTTCTATAAGCTGGCAGAGGCTCATCCAGACTGTCTGATGCTCAACTTCACTGTAAAGGTAAACCTACACAGACACAACTTCACAGATATATCGCTTAACACGCTTATATTGCCCTTTCAATGGGAGGACTTTTGTAAATTAGATTTCATTGCAAATACAATATTTCTTTTTCACTGATAAAAAAAATTGAAATGTGAGGACATGATATGGTAGTCTACTACTGTGATGGGCATTATTTGTATCACTGTAACTCACATATAGCGAACAGATTAAGGATAAATGACCTTAAAACAGACAGTCATTTATAGTTGCAAGCAAAAGACAGCTAGATATGAAATGTGCGTTCTGAAGAGTTTTGGGGATGATGTCATGCTGTTTGTGTTTTCTGAACTAGCTTATTTCAGACGCTGGTTACCAGGGTGAGATCACCAGCGTGTCTACAGCGTGTCAGCAGCTGGAGGTTTTCTCCCGAGTACTGAGGACGTCTTTGGCGACGCTGATGGATGGAGGAGAAGAAAACCTGGAGAAGAATCTGCCCGAGTTTGCTGTGAGGCTTCTTGTAGCGTTCTCACTGTAAACCACGATTCTATGAAATGAAAACTTTATTATCTGTATTCAGCAATTCAATTATATCTTGAATTCCTGCTGCTACTTTACAGAGAGGATTCGATTACGGTTCGCAAAATCTGGTTTAATTTTTTCAAATATCAGATCCTTTATATAATACTTTTTACATTTAGTTATATTTATATATATTATTAGCAACCTTGATTTTTTTGTGTAGAATTGACGATCAGACAATATATTTGTCTCAACAGAAAGGTATTTAAGAGTTTGACAATTCATTATTCAGTTTTAAAAAGGTTTTAATTAAATGAAAAAAGGAATTTGGATTCATCTTAAGATTTTGATTTGCTGCTTCTGTGTCCGGTGATCTCTGCTGAGTTGTTCCCGCCTCTCTTTTGCAGAAGATGGTGTGTCACGGCGAGCACACCTACCTCTTCGCCCAGGCGATGATGTCCATCCTGTCTCAGGAGGAACAGGGCGGTTCGGCCGTTCGTAGGATCGGCCAGGAGGTGCAGAAGTCCGCTCACGAGAGGTACAGTTCTCACAGTTTAGCGTGGTCTGTTTATAGTTTCATAGAATAGAATCGATCAAGTGGATAAATTTAAGATCAGAGTGTCAGTCAGTGCTGTTTGAGACTGATCAAGGTTTTACTGAGTAAACTTATCCGTGTAAATCTCACTTTTGCCACAAGCCCCAGGACACAAATACCAACTTTCACTGCAATTGTGTGGTTGTGATTCTTTTCTCAGAGGTCACGATGCCAGTCAGATTACCCTCGCACTCGGTACAGCAGCAGCCTACCCTCGAGCGTGTCAAGCACTGGGTGCCATGTTGTCGAAAGGAGCACTGAACCCTGCAGACATCACAGTTCTGTTCAAGATGTTCAGCAGCATGGACCCTCCTCCTGTGGAGCTGGTGAGGACAGAGCGTCTCTGACTCTATGTGTCCACTTAATATTTGATAAAGCTCTGACGACTGAAACCTTTCTCTTTCGCGTCTTTAGATCAGAGTGCCTGCGTTTCTGGACCTGTTCATGCAGTCACTGTTTAAGCCTGGGTCAAAGATCAACCAGGACCATAAACACAAATATATCCATATCCTGGCCTACGCTGCTAGTGTGGTGGAGACGTGGAAAAAGGTAAAGACAACAGGGATACAGTTTGAAATCTGCAAATTGATTTGCAGTAGTTATGTTGTACTTGAAATGAATTCCAATCCAGATTATATAAGATGTTGTCAACTGCTTTTGATCAATACTACATTTCTTTAATGCTCCCTGGATTCATACTTGCTTCTGAAGCTTACTCTAACACCAGACAACGTTTCATTCCCAGAACAAGCGAGTGAACATCAACAAAGATGAGCTCAAGTCGACGTCTAAGGCCATAGAGACCGTGCACAACCTGTGCTGCAATGAGAACAAAGGAGCCACAGAGCTGGTGGCCGAACTCGGCACTCTGTACCAGTGCATCCGGTGAGAGCAGCATTTAACTACCACAACGTCTGCACCACCTACACCTACTGATCATAGTTATAGTTAAGAAAAGGACTTGTTTGTTATTATAATAAGTTTTGTTGTTGGTATTAAGAGACAGAACAGATAATCTACAATGCATTCAGTGCAAATAGATGTCAAAGATAGTTCTTAAGGTTTTTGCTGTAGCCTCTCAGTCGCAGTGGAGAAAAGCGGAAAACATAAAACAACATAAAAGAAATATAGGGGAAAACAGAACACTGAATTAAATCGAATGACACTCTGTACAGTACATTCCTCCAATGTGGCCCGACAGTCCTCTTTCATTCAATCAAGCTGCACCCAATTTCACACACTCATAAAAATGCTATGATAATGAAAGTCCTCCAAATTTTAAAAGTTGTCTTGGCCCATGTCCCACCCTCTAACCAAGTTTTTAGAAAATTAGTTTAGTTTTTGCATAATCCTGTTGACTGAAAGACAAGGTTGAAAACCTAAACTCCATGGGGAGATACAAATATTCACCAGATTTTATGAGCAACTGAATTTGTCAAACTATTTTTCATGACTTGACTGACCCCTCTTTGTGTGTGTTTAGGTTTCCAGTCGTTGCCATGGGCGTTTTAAAGTGGGTGGACTGGACGGTGTCTGAGCCGCGGTATTTTCAGCTCCAGACTGACCACACTCCAGTGCATCTAGCTCTGCTGGACGAGGTGGGAGATCACTGTGAGATGAAAGTGTCCTTTTCAGTCTTCACGACAACAGAGTGAATTTAAACATGAACTCTTCCTCTGCACAGATCTGTACGTGTCATCAGCTGCTGCATCCACAGGTATTACAGCTGCTCATCAAGCTGTTTGAGACGGAGCACTCTCAGCTGGACGTCATGGAGCAGGTGTGTGTTTGAACACTTCCCGTTTCACTTTCCACCGGAGGTCTGTATGTTCTGACTGTGCCACTGTCATCTGACGCCATGTTGTTTTACTTACCCCCTCAGCTGGAGCTGAAGAAGACTCTGCTGGACCGAATGGTTCATCTGCTGAGTCGTGGCTACGTGCTGCCTGTAGTCGGTTATATTCGAAAGTGTCTGGAGAAGCTCAACACGGATATTTCCCTCATTAGATACTTTGTCACCGAGGTAACAGCAGCTCCTTAACTCGATACAATAAAATGTGAGAGAGGAAGTGATTCAATATTTTGAATCCGTCACAGAAGCTACAGAGCCTGCAGATCCTGACAATCATTAACTATGATTTATACATGAGGCCCTGAAATGGACTTAAAATAGATTGATAGATGGAATCAACAATATACATTATGACTGTTTATTTTATTTTAGTATGGAACACACTGGGAGAATGGCTGATCCTGTGCATGTGTATTTAATAAGATATCTGAACACTTATAAAGATAAATATGAGATACAATTGGGATGTTTGTCCAAAAGTTGACAAATCTTTTTTTTGGTCAACTGATCATGATTGAAAACAGGGCTGTTTTACCACAGTGTCCATAAGTATTTCCTACATGACCACCGATCAGAAAATATAACTTGAGTTTCAAAGAAGTGTCTTAAGTATAGCTTTAACTCCAGCGTCTCTTTTAAAGGTGCTGGATGTGATCGCGCCTCCCTACACATCAGACTTCGTTCAGCTCTTCCTGCCGATCCTGGAGAACGACAGCATCGCAGGGACGATCCGCACGGAGGGAGAACACGACCCCGTTGCTGAGTTTATTGGTGAGTGATGTAATAATAGTTTTAGCCCTCCTTATTCAGAGAGAATGGTGTGCAATGGGAGTAATTCTCTCATTCCATACCAAACTATATTAGAGCTTCACAAGTTGTACAAACAAAAGTAGGAAGTGAATTTCACATATCAACACTTTGGATGTGAAACTAGAAGATGAAAAAACGAGTATCGTGTTTAAATGTGAACACTTCCTCTTTTCCTCCTCACTAACATTTGCTTGGTTTTTCCAGCTCATTGCAAATCAAACTTCATCATGATTAACTGAAGTGGAAATGGACACTGAAAACATTCTAGATGGAGACGATCTGTGATCTCAGCAATAACCAAATGCTCAGCTTGATGCTAGAGCTAATCGCTTGGAGACAAGACTTTTCAGTTTGACCAAGCGATTGAGGATCTTTTTCTTCTGAGACGCTAAAGAGGCAAATGTCACAGAGTTGGTGGAAATGTGGTAAACGACAAAAGAGGCTCTCTGGAGAAGCCGCTAACCTACACTGTTATATTTTCTGCATTTCATGTTGATTCAAGCTGTTTTAAAATAAAAACCTGAATGTCGTTTTAAATCCTTTTCTTTAATGCAATCATCATAAAAGTAAACATTTTTATTATTTTCCTTCAGAAACTTAATATATAAATGTTTCCCACAGAATTTATTCATTCTATGGTGGCACCCCCCACACAGTTCAAGGGTGACGGCCACAGAGTGAAAGTGAACATTGTCACATGTGTGAGAGCATAGCATACATAGCCATTCACAAGACAACACAAACTGCAGCTGAAACTGGTAGGTCTGACTCTCTTACGTCATGAGAAGTCTACATTTATTTGTGGTTCAGTATGAAACTGGCAGAACATTAGAATGTAATGGGCCACCACAGTCTAGATAATTCATGGTAAACACTGAAATTACCTTCTGTCTATTTGAGCCCTCAGATGTGAACAACAAATCATTGTTACTCTTTAAAACTGGTAAAAAAAAGCAGTTAGGTTTAATTCCACTTCATGGATTGGGACGTCACACATTCCAGGGAAAGGTCAGGTCACTGATGAGTGCAGACACAGTTAAGAATTAAATCTACCTCATCTGACATTGGTGAATATCGACCAAGACCTCGAAACCTGATCAGCATCAGATGTGTCTTTTCTAAAGAACTTTTCAAACCTTTGTTACTAGAAACAGCCGAGTATAAATAACTTGATGACTGGAACATGCTTTTATACTGTCTACATGTGGTGAATACACAGTAGATAAACAGGTTATGCAGCAGGAGTGGCCTGCCAAGTTTCTCTTTAATCATGTTATGATAGGAGGAAACTGATTTTACATTTCACAGAAAGTACCTGATACTCCAAGGATAAATCTTATCGGCGTTTCGATCGCAGCAACTTTCCCCCCGGAGTAAGGAACCTTTGCAGGAACTCCTTTTAGTTTTCTTTTTGCCCTAAAAAAATCCTGTAGTAATAAATGAATGTGCTGGAACCTTTGGGGTTGGGGGTTGCGACATTAAAAATACCCAATTGGTTGAATTAAAGTGTTTAATTTCAGCCATTTAAACGGTATCTGGGTAAACAGGTTACAGGTAGCTAGTTTTATCCCATGATGGAGCCACAGAAGAAAGCCTATGACAAATGGACCAATAACAAAGCAAAGTGTCACTTGGGTTTATTGGCATAGTTTGAGATAACAGATATGATCTGTTTTCAACATGTGATGTGTAGATTGTTCAGCAGGAAAACAAAAAGAAAATTACATCAATTTTATCTCTACACTTACTGCATGTAAGGCACATGTTCAAGGCTACACAATAACATGAAACCATTCAGTGTCGGAGCTGTGCAGGAAGAAACAGCCATGTTCTTTGGCCGAGTCACTTTGCATTGCATTGAAAAACGTGCTTTGTGAACATCATTTTAAATTATTTAAACTGAATGTATTCATTATCTAAAACAGCTGTTAAACACAGCTTCAGTAGCTGAATGTTTCAGAGATGAGTTGCCACTCCGCCGCCATTTAAAAGTTTCTGTTTAAAAAGTCACTGTGATAAAAAACTAATCTACGCTGATTCAGGCAGGTCTAATATTCAGCAGAAAGATCTGACCTAAGAAATCTTAAAAAAAATTTAAAAGTTAGAATTTCCCTTTTCAAGATACTACATAAAAAATCCCCCCCTCTGCCTGAGACAGGAAGACATGAGTATGTGCAGTAAGACTTCCGAAGAAACTCTGGCCACAGGTCTCCTCTAGAGGGCGCCTTTCGCGACAATTGGGTCCCCGTACATGCAGTCTTCCTCCAACGCCAGGTTGTAGGAGCTGCCACTTCCTCCCTTGTAGGCACTGGTCACGATCCTGAGCCAGCCCTTCTCCCCCTGAACACAAATTAATCAGAAACTCATTGTGATTATTGATGAACTGTGGTCAAACTTGCCACAACTAATTGAAGGTGTCACCTGTGTCTTTAAAAAGGTGTCATGGGCATTTTTCGAAACCTTCGACCCCATTGAGGGGTATAGCTTTTTTCGTTTTAATTCTCAAAATATCAGACATGTTTTTGCCTTTAAGTGGCCATAACCCTCCGTCATATCTGGTTACAATCACTCATAAATTTGAAAAATAAATTCCTCCATTTGATGACGACTTACCCACGGCTCTCCCCAGGAGTTGCGCACAACCCAAAATTCGACGCCGTCCTCCACTCCCCATCCTGCCACCGACACGATGTGGTTGATGCCAGGAGACTCCTGGTATTCAGAGTAGATGCCTCCGCTGTATGCGTCCAGCTTCTCTGTCGCCATAATCCCACAGCTGGAGAATACAAAACACCACAGATCACATCCTCGCGCCGGGTGAATGACAAACAATGTCTGACATCAGCAAAGCAGGTGATTTGGTTATATGGTAATGTGATATTCCACTGCAATGACACAGAAGGTAATAGTGTGCTATGGATGACCTTCATTGATTTTGAAAGTATTTCTCTATCGCACAAAATTCAACACTGCACTTCTTTGGACTTTACACATGCCGAGTGTCAGGCTGTTAAATTGAACGGTTCTTGAGATATGAGTTTGACATGCAGACAGAAGGAGATAAATCAAGAAGCATGAAATGACACTGAACAAACTGTTGTTTTGTACCGAGACAAGCACATAGCTAACCTGATTGGTCCTCCAGTGGAGATCTCTGCCATCATCTTCTCTCTCCCGCTGACATCTCCATAATCTCCCACTTTCCACAGAGTGTAGTTCTTCACTATGTTGCACACATTGAATGTGGTGCACGTGCCACATTCATTGAAGGGCTTACATTCTGTAGAGAGGGACAGAGGACATGCAGAGCTCAGGCTCACAGGCTTTCGTGTTTGTACGTTATCACTTCTTTGTTTTTTGCAGGACACTCACTCTGGTCTTTAGCCTGGTAATTATTGCAGGTCTCGTCTGGGATCCCGTGTTCGCTCGCGTACTGCCAAACTCCGGTGTGGTCTCCTCCGTGGCAGCTGCCGGCCCCAGCACAGTCGATCACATTCTGGACAGAGAGGTAGGCCGACGGCCACGCTGCTTTCCGCTTAATGTTGATGCGATCTGGACAGAGAGAAATCACAGAACTTCAATACAAATGAGAACTGAAAAAACATGGACACCTGTATCTTTTAAAGAAGAGGAACATTTATAATATTTCTGAGAATTCATGTGAGGAGCTGTTAATACACACTAATCTCCAGAGGTCAATTTGTCATGAGTCATACCTGCCATGGCACTGGTGCTGCCATGAGCCCAGCAGGAGCCACAGTACTGGGGAATGTGCTGGTTGCGGGTGGTGCTGACATAGTTTACGCCATTGATATTCCTCCAGTCCAACGACTGGGGCAGATCGGATATGTTTAAATACTCATGAGGTCGAGGATAGGTCCTGTGAACAGACAGGTCAGTAAACACATTTAAATGTGCTGCAGCTCCTAAGTATTCAATACAAGATTGTTTCCTGTACTTGTCTGTTTTCAATTAATGTAAACTGAATAACTTTATTGTTCAGACAAAACAAACTGTTAAAGATGGACCTGAGCTCTAATGGTCATTCACTTCTAGGCCATTTTGCAGCATAAATGATTATGCGAATTTCCCCATTTTGGGACAAATAAAGGATTTCTTATCTTATCATATCATTAACAGAACTTCAGACTGATTAACCCGCAATGAAACCATCCAACTGTTGTAGCAGGAAAGGAAGTTGTCAGTATTTCATTTCATTAACACAAATCACACTTGTGTTCTCAATCAGTGACAGTACGTTAAGATTGCCTAAAGATCACATTTTGTCTGGTCCTCACTTTCTCACCCACCTTCCAGGGTTTAAGACTTGGTTTTAGGGTAAGAAATAGGTTAAGGGTTAGGCATTAAGTTGGGATGGTTAAGGTAAGGGGCTAGGGAATGCATTATTTCAATGTGTCCTCACTAAGACAGAAGTACAAACGTGTGTGTGTGTGTGTGTGTTAGATATGAGCCAGGGTTTCAGTCACATAAGCTCTACAACACAGCTCACTTCCTCAACATGTGATGACCAAACCTCGTGATTGGTGGAAAGTGTTGACATAAGCAACATGAAATCTCTAACCTCAAACCAGATTGATTGTTTATGTCCTACTGTAAATAAAGTGTTTTTAAACAGCACCAAGGGGAAACGTATCACCTGCCCTCCTTTACGTTGGAATCAGCTGTTACTGATAATTGTTTTGTTTTCCTAGTTTCCTAATGGCTCTATGACATTAACCAGATGAATCCTCCGCCGGGATGAACCTGAGAGCTACCGATCTGTTACTTCACATGTTTCTGATTTGAACTTACTTGAGTCCGACGTGTTGATTCCTGGGTGCGCGGACGTAGCAGGGCTGCTTCTGGCTGTAAAACACTCCGGCGGTCACCGCGGACACCAGCGCGGAGAGCAGCACAGCGAGGAAGGCTCTGCGGGCCATCGGTCCCCGGGAAGCGGCTGGAGGAGTCAGTGAAGCGGCGGTAGAATGCGGGGAGGTGCGGGGAGCAGCCGGAGGAGGAGACAGATTCAACTACACTGAACAGTGCCGCTGCTGCTTCTGCTTTTTCTATATCTTGATCTTCTTATATAAGGGCGGGTGGCATCCAGCTTATGGTTGCGCTACCGCCCCCTCCTGTTCCGGAGTGTGGATCAGAAAATAGTTTATTATGAAAGTTGTATTACACACCATCAAAACCTGAGGTTCTGTATCTCGGACATATTTGGTCCAATCGAGAAAAACTAGACATGTAAGACGAGAGTCCCACGCTTATGACATCTACACAGAAATCGTGACTTAAAATAACAGCGCCACCTGTTGGCTAAAGGAAGTGACATGTTATATACTTTGATACACTGCTCCTGGCTGCTTAACCTTATACAGCTCAAAAGAGCTCAGTCAAGTCATAGGACCATGGTCAGAATTGTGACATTTCTTCAAACTGTGTAAAGATTGAGATGAGTCTAAGGTTCATCCTTTGCCAAAGGACCGATGTTGTGTCCACCGTCCATTGTCCTATCACCACTAAACTTCTGTCACATGATCAGAGTCCAAGCCTGAACAGATTTTATGTGTCAATATTTCCTAAGGGTCATAGCGCCACCTAGAGTTGTTGTAACATTGTCCCATTGACACAAAATTGCTCAAGCTACATCAGAGCCCCTACTTGAACAGATATATTAGTCTGTATGTAATAATACTGATGGCGCCAATTACTGGAAACAGGAAGTAAGCCAGGTTTTACAACTGTAATTCAATTTACATAAAATGTTCACAGTGTGATATGCAATTGATAGCGTTGACCGTAATGAGCAATTAGCAGGCAAGGACCGACATCACGTGACGGTCGCAGGAGGTGAAGCATTTAACCTTGCCGCAGTGCGCAAAACGCATACAACGCTTTAAAATGCATGTGCTCGGGCCCGTTCAGTGCTGCTTTGCAGTCCTAGATATTGTAATTATAATCATCATTTTTTAACCTAGTTGGAAAATTATAATAATTACCAATAATTAACATTGTTGTTTGAGCAACACACATGGAGACAAAAGAAGCATATGATAAAATCACAGAATCTAAATCATTGATCAATCAAATTTTATTTCTATAGCCCATATTCACAAATACAATTTGTCTCAAAGGGCTTTAACAAGGTGTGACATTCTCTGCCCTTAACCTTCAACAAGAGTATAGAAAAACTACTAAAAAGACATTTTAACAGGTTCAAAAGAACATAAAACCTCAGAGAGAGCCACATGTGAGGGATCCCTCTCCCAGGATGAACAGAAGAGCAATAGATGCCTCGTGTAAAGGAGGGACATCAGGAAGATAAGATTGATTAGAATAAACACTTTGTAGCATAATGGAAGATCAATGAATTGATGGATTATTGTAAGTAATGGTTGAGTATCTGAGGAGAAATATTATATATCAAGCAATCTTGTTGTAATCATAGTCCATATGCCTGTGTTCAGGACCTCTCTGACTTCCTACATACTGAATATCAAACGTATTTACTGTTTAGATTAAGATTTTTTATTCTGTTTTGTAAATTTGCAAATAAGCACTGGAGAACGAACAGCAGCTTCTAATATAAACTTAGTTTGCATACTACATTTCCATCCCTCAAAAGAGCCAAACAGGCCTGATGTTCAATACAGACGATTCCATTATACGGTTACCTGTCCGACCTGATCTGGTTTCTCTGCTTTCGAAATCATGCAAATATTTGAAAGAGGTGTAACAGTGTTCTTCGTACACTTTAAAAAACACAAACACAGTTAAATATTGTCACTGTGAATGAGCTTAAAACTCTCAGTATCACTGCATTATTTAAGAGCTCAAAATAGAGCTGGTGATTTTGAATGAACTATCATGTGTTACATGACTTAAGCAGCAAAAACCTAGAGAGTAAGATTGGTAAGTAATAGTTTGGGCTTTAGCAACATTTCTTAGTGAAAAGATAAGTGGTTTCTGTTTAAGTTTGGGGGTAGTCACATGAAACACTCGGACGTCAGATGGCACTTCCTTTATTGACAAGAAGAAAAAAACATCAGACTGCGCTGGAATCTGTAAAATACTCAGTTGACATCTTGTGTGGGTTTTTTGTGCTGACGAAGCATTCAGGGTAAATGACTAATCTGGTACAATTGTAAAACTGTTCAAAACTGCAGTAACCACTCAATCTTAAATTTTAGTCCAGAGATCACTCAGTCCAACAAGTTCACAGGGAAATTACAAAGTGCTGCGTTTAACAAAATAAGAAATGTCAAGTTTTACTGACCAGGAAACAGTATTTTTCCAGTGTCAAAGACAAAATATGGCATAATCCTAAATTTGCATATAGTGTCACCAGACAATACCTGCTGTTTAGGTGGTTATTTGAAAACAAGTTTTTTAGTTTCAGGTGGTAAAATCCTTAACTGTAAATCACCAATGACAAAGAATCAATGCCAAAAAATACAAAATGCTGGCCAGTCACCATGATCTGAATGAATTGATCATTGATGTAAACCACCTGCTTTTTCAGATCTCATGACAATCAATGCATCTTCCTCAAAAGCAACTGAAAAATGGAGAAGCTGCGGAGGCGATCAGTGCAGAGAAGTGCAGCATCATGAAGACAAATGATGGCCTGCGTTTTCTTATCATGTGTTACACATCTGATTTATTATGATTATTATAGGTTACACACAGCTAATTTAATCGTTTCAAATTTAATCAAACACAGTTGATTCAGTTTTAAATGTTTATTATCTGGAGGAGCGCTTGATTCAACAGTTTAGGTGTGTGGTGGTGGCAGCAGAGCAGCCGGAGTCAGGGAGAGAACCGCTTGGCGTGTTCTACACCAGTCTCCGTCTTTTGCAGTCACGCTCCATTGGGTCTTCAGTGATGTTTGCTGCTGCGCCCAGGGGAGAGACGCGGTTCAGCATGGAGTCATCTGATGCCTGACCGAAGAGGGCCATGAGCAGAGCGACGCCGAATCCTGTGGCACGCTCCCCCTGCACAGACAAAATACAACAAAAACAGGGATCAGATCACAATATCCAGTATCAATACTGTAAAGCTACCCATTAATTACCAGTTAGTGTCAAAGAAATCCAATGATCCTGATAAATGCAACTACAGTTTAGTCCACCGTTGACTCTTTGGTTGAGAGAAGACAGGAGGAGTTTAAAGATATACTCTGCAGTTGTAAAGCAGTAAAAGTGATTATCAGTCATATTTTTGTCATGCGCTGAATCACAAGACAAGAGCATCAGATTTCTCACTTTTCAAAATGAACAGTGGTACAAAAGTTGCACACCTGCATGGAAGTTATAGAAAGCTGTAGCATTTGAAGTATACATAATGTAAACCTAGATATCTTGTTATGCTTCCTCCAAACGCGGCACACCTTTACTGGAGTACATCAGGTTTAATAATGGACAAAGTGAGTATCAGCAGGGATCAACCTCTTAAAGAGGAAGTCTGTGTTTCTACAGATAGAAGTGGCTCAGTCTCTGTACAATGTGGAAACTATATGCAGCACGAACACTCATCAACTGATCAAGTTACTTGGGCTTTACAAGGCCTTAGGATAGGACAGTATGTACAACTGACAATATACGCCTGTACACAACCGGCATTGACATGTGTTTTTTGTGCTCAGATCACAAGTGGTGAGCTCTAAGTACAGTTGTTAACGCACTCAGGAGGTGGTCTGGGCCACATGCGTCCACATTCTTTTAGCTGTGTGAATGTTTTAAATGTTTTCGATGCAAAATTATACTCTTTACCAGTTGATACAAAGGTCATGATTCATAAACCATCTGCTGCAACTTCCTAAAACATTCTGCTGACTCGCTTCTTTCAGGCTCTCGAGTCTCTGATGACGTAGCACTGACCTCAAAACCACAACTACAGCTGGATACGGACCTTGAGAAATCTACATTAGTATTACAGACAGGTTGTATAAGGTTTTGTATTTTTTAAATAACAATACAACGATAGATTTGTGAACTTGTTCTGGTCCATGTCTTTCTCTTGTAAAGTCATAACTATAGAGTACACAAACTCAGCAGCTACAGGAAGACAAGGTCTGAGCAAGTTTTATTTCTGATGCCAAAGTTCAGCTTGTGTACTTTGTAATGACAAATGCCTGTTCTGCTCACTTCAGGTCAGTTAATGTCAAGTCAACTGCAGGCAGTCAACAAATGCACACGCCTAATAACAGGCTACTGCACAAAGTTGTGATTATCACCTGATCTGTTCCAGGACAAAAACAGCACATCAGAACCTCAGGTACTCACAACGTGAACAGGAGAGGCGATGTCAACATGGACCCAGACGCCGGACCAATCAAAGCCCAAGTGGGAGCCAATAAAGAGGCCGGCGCAGGAACTCTGTGCGTTCTCCCGATCCTGACAAAACACAAAGGACAACAAACATCAGCAACTTTATAAAATCCAATATATCATCAACATCACATTAGAACATCCAAGACAGATAAATACTACTCGATAGGAAGCAAGCTGCAGACTCCAAGTTTTTCTTTAAAACATTTCAGAAAAAAAACATGCACCAAGAGAAGCTAAAAAGACAAATTGGTATTTACATTATTAGAGTCCTCATTGATCAAACATTAAACTAGAAATATAATATACCTATTATACCTTTCAAACTATCTAATGCAAGATATCCATGTGCTTTCTCATGTCTTCAAGATGGACAGTGGATGGTCACTTACTGCCACTGAGTTCTTCATGTCAGCCATGGCAGAGGTGAACTCGCTGAAGTGCAGCTCAGGGCAGTACACCAGAGGGTGAGCGAGGTCTCCGCTGCTGCGTCCTGCACGCACACACGCAACCTCCCATTGCTCACTGTTGGTCATCACAGCTGCATGGTATTTACCTGTGGAGATCCCCTGAACGACAACAACAAAAAAGGTTAAGGAAGCAAATACAATACCTGTCAGAGGATTAATCATCAGTCACAGCTGCGGTCACTGACCTGTGCCCCTGTCAGAGTAGCCATATCCAGAATAATATCAGCCGACAGGTCTTTGCTGGCATACACCACCCCATCAGACAGCACCAGCCTGCCCTCTGCATCAGTGTTGTTGATCTCCACTGTCCTTGAGGATGAAACAGATCAATGTTTAAGTCAAAAAAGTTCAAGGTCATTCTTTTGGATTTGACACTAAGTGCAATCACACCATGAATGGACGGGAAACACAGAGCAAATCAAATGAGGAAATGGACACTTTTGAAATACATGAAGTCAGGCCTCACTTTCCAGAGTAGAGAGTGTGGATATCATCAGGTCGTGTGGCTGTAGGGCCAACTGAGTTCTCTGCAAGGCAAAACACTGCATGGAGGTTATCCTTAAAGCCCTGCAGCAAAAAGAAGGATAAAAAAAAACAATTACAGCAGGAGAATTATAGAGCCGGTTATAATTACAGCTGGGAAATAATCCAAAAATTCACCTCACCTGTTTAATGGTAGCTCTAAAAGCTCCTAAAATAGCAGCAGCTCCACCACAGTCTCTCTTCATTCCTGGCATTGTGGTCTACAAACAAGTAAAACATATTAAATGTGATGAAACATGCAATTAATTAAATATCTGATGTTGCTGCACCGTGTAACTGCAGAAAAAGGGCTTACTTTTATACTTTCATATGTCACTACTATACACTGGTGCATGCAGCTGCAATAACATGTGAAGGGATTATTAAGAATCTGCTTAGAGCTTAATCTAGATGATCAGGGGTGTCATGCAGGTTATAGGATCACTGAGATCACAGTGTGTAACAACACACTACAATCTGGAACAATAAAGTTTACCGTGTAATAAAATGAATTATTGTGATTAACGCAGCATGCAGTCAGGTGCAAGGACGGTGACCAAGACATGCCAACCCTTGAGTCTTCCAATAGTACTATGCATGTAAAGAGCATTGCCAAATAAGTTTTGTTGGGCTCATCTGCACACAAAGAACTGGCTCTAGAAGCCCCTGGAGAGGGGCTGTGTTGTTGCCTTTTCCAGAAGTACCCTGGATTTGGGGATACTCAAACAAATTCTACACAGATAATGAAAGGGTTGCTCAAATGCAATTGCAAGTGGCAAAGTTGAAGGCTCTGACTGTTTCTGAAGGTTGAACCTGACCAATATCCTATTTCTGGTTAAGATCACTGAGAAAGTCGAGAAGCTACAGCAACGTGTTCGTTGTGGATAAGATCTTCCCCCTCCATAAATATTATTTTTTGACTTAGAAATCGCAAAGAATTCCCAAAAATCTACAGTCGTATCAGATCTCATATCTGCTCTGGTTAGATGCTTTTCCTGCAGAGTGAAAACAGCTCTTAAGATATTCATGGTTAAACAATTGAACCAGATGATAACTAAAGTGATGTTCTGTGGGGACTTACAATTATAAAGTGAGACTTTTTTCATGATGTACAACAGATACTATCACATGTCCAGAGGAAAACTAGTAGTACCTTTCCCTTGATGCTGAGTCCACCAGTGTCATACACAATGCCCTTCCCCACCCATGCAATGGTTTGGGTCGCACCATTTGGTGTGTGGCTCAAGACTGCTAATGCAGGAGGATGCTCGGCTGCCTTTCCAACTCCATAGATACCTGACAGCGTAAAAGGAGAGTAAACAGATAAATAATCCAAACTACCAATAATCAAACTAAGAAAAACACATTTTTCACTAACTGGAATTAAAAATCTCATAACTTCCCAAACAAAGAGCATTATAAATTTGTATAAATAACGCTCTACAAATACTTTAAGATACTGTTGAAAAAACAACATTGTAATCATACCACTGATGAAGAAAAACATGTAACAGGATGTAAAAAATAAGGACTTAATACTGAAAATCTTTCCAACACTTATCGTTAATTGATACTTGCAGGATATTTTCTCAGCAAAATGTTGTAAACAGACTTCTATAACAGTTGAGCTCTCAAAAAATAAGCACATTACAGACATCTACTTGCACACATACCTCCAAACCCTCTTTGTTTCAATTCCTCTCCACGAATGATCACTGGAGTGATTCCAAGTTCAGTTCCCACAGCCTTTATCTCCTAAAAACAGAAATTAAGATATGTAACAGAGGTCGACAGTAAAATACAAGTATTATATTCCTGTAGTTAAGTCAACAAAACAGAAATTATTTCACTTACATCCAAGAAGTGATCTGTATTCATCTCATTGCACGGTGTGTCCACAATGCGAGCTGCCAGGCGCACTCCATCCGCAGCATTGGAGAGACACTAAACATAAGAAAAGTATTAGGATATAGTAGAATGTTTTGGTATGAAACACTTTGTATCGTTGACGAAAACGATAACGAAAACTATTCGTTAACGACCCTTTTCCCATGACTAAGACGAGACGAAGACGTAACGAAAACGGATCTTCGAAAATAAAAACTATGACTAAATCTATTTTAACTTTCGTTGACGAGACGAGACGAGACGAGACGAAAATGTTGGTGGTTGACTAAGTCACAATAATTTTTAAAACATCATCGTATCCGGCCGTCATGAAGTATCAGGAGCGGGCGAGTGAGTCTGTGGCTGTGTCTATTACCGAACACTTTACGAAGTACACTGCAATACAGTGCACTGCAATACAGTGCACTTACATCTGTAGTGCACTCCGTCGCTGATTAGTGCTGTCTCAAATGGAACACTTACGTTAACCACTTGGCGGAAGTGACGGACGCAAATCTGCTCACGGCACCCGCGAGAAATGAAATGAAAAGCTGCCAAAAAGGCTACTCCTCTTCCGCTACGTAGCCAAGATGGCGCCCGTTTAGGGCGAGAAGTGTCCATCGTTTTACACTGCATTTTTTGACCGTTTGCAGTGCGCCATCCGGGTACTTTCAGTGCCCTGAGTTCTGCTGGTTCTGTCAGTGTGAACGCCCTAAGCCCTAAAAGTCAGTGCTCGAAGTGCACAAGTGCTCGGTATGAGACACAGCCAGTGTCTCTCTGAGCTCGTTCACGTGGAGATGCCGCTCAGTGACTGACTGCTTATTAAGTATGGAAACAGTGAAAACACAGAGTTTCTCTGGTCTTAGCTGATCAGAAATCAGCTCTGCAGCTTCTTGATCAGAGCAGACGCTGCAGTTGGTTTCTACCGAGCTGCAGTTTCTGTGTTCGCCTCCAGTCTGACCTGCTCTCCCTTTTTGTTTTCACATTTAAAACTAAATATATATTTTAAAGCTATTAGGCTGCAGCTATATGTTTTTATAGAGCAGGAGTTTAATGTGGCTATTAAATGTGACTAAAACTAGACTAAAATGTTCTGAGTTTTCGTCGACGAAAACTAGACTAAAACTAAGAAGGATAAAAATGACTAAATGTGACTAAAACTAATATGCATTTTCGTCAAAAGACTAAGACTAAGATTAAATCAAAAATAGCTGCCAAAATTAACACTGCTCCCCATATAAGTCTGGGCATTACCTCAAGCTCTGTGACACCCAGGGGACTGCTCTCTTGTCCAACGATCAGAAACTCCACAGTGACATGCTTTTTCTCAGTCCTGCGTGAGGATGAGGTGCGACGAGAGAAGATGGGGAAGGCCCGAGAGATGGCACAAGAAGATGCAAACACATCTGAACGCTCGCACACCATCTGGAGAGGAAAGAAAGAATCATGTCAGCCACTCAGTCACAAAACTGTCGTTCCACAACCCAGTGTTGTAACAGAAGAAAGACAACTCCCCATGCAAAGATTAAATAACTATCACATGAGAGGGCTGAACAATTGGAATGAGGATACTAACCACGATGCAGCGAGTGTTCCCTCCAGGCAGACAGGAACGGACCAGACGGGACAAAAAGTGGGCAGAAGACGGGCTGTTATGTCTGCTGACCCGCGAAGGAAGGGCAGCCACCGTAGCATGGTTCAGGTACAGGGGGCAGCTGTCTGTTGGGTTTGGGTTCAAAGCCTTGAGAGCTGCCTGCCAGACCTGAGAAAACATGACAGAACAGACATTTTAGAGCCATTATACAGACACGACAGCCTTGCAAGATTTGTTTTGCTAACATTAAAATCCTGCACAAAAAGGGAGATACAGTATACATCATAAAATCCTGCACACTGTGAATCCCTTGCACTCACTGTATTGACACCATTACCATCCAAAGAGCAGAGTGTGGGTGTGTGATATGTTGCCCTCATCAACATCTATAACTTCCTGGAGTGCAAGAATTGATTGTATAATGATCTTATGTTAAGGAGAAGCCATTTAGACTAAAGCTACTTCACTGCCAGTCATCCTGGACAGAGTTTACAATGGAGACAGACAGACTCGTTTCCAAGAGATGCACCACAGAGTGGCACAGGAAGTACTTTCTGCCTGTGGCTGGTCACCGGACTTTATAATTCCTCCAGCCAGCATGGGTCAGACACAGAGTTATCGGACAGGGAATCATATCAGCACATTACACCTTCATTTATGTGAGATTTACCTTCTGATGAATATACAGAAAAATGTACAAGTGATACTCCCCATCTTGTTGTATGTTCTAAAATGGGAAAGTGTGTTTAAAAAGGCATAGAGGTAATGATGTCTGATCTACTGAGCCGGCCACATGGCTTGCATAGTACTCCCATACAAGCCAGTATCCAGTCAGATTTACAGGCCGAATATAAATTGTCAGCAGCCTAGGTATGTGAGTGTCTGTGTCTGAAGATAGCAAACCACGTGAGAATCCAACAATATGTATAATTTGAGAAGACTGGAGATTTGATAAATTACAGGCTTCCCACATTCAGTGTC
The DNA here is from genome assembly GCA_038501795.1 of Pseudopleuronectes americanus. Lineage (NCBI taxonomy): Eukaryota > Metazoa > Chordata > Actinopteri > Pleuronectiformes > Pleuronectidae > Pseudopleuronectes > Pseudopleuronectes americanus. Next base: position 12,924,813 of record CM076717.1, on the reverse strand, counting down.
GTAAAGTCCATCTAGCACCTGTGAAAGATCAGGGCACTGGAAGCAGCAGAGGGAGGATCGTGTTGGAAAATCATCGGCCAGAGGATCCTGAGCAGCCGTGAAACCGACTGATCCAATCCTTGACCTCACCAGCCTCTCTTCAGACTGCACGTTACACAACCACTTCTGAGGACTTTGCACCACTGACTCACAGCAACGCACGAAACAACAAGGAGATCAGAGTGTCTGGGTCTGACCACAGATCTGTCACTGTGCACCAGGAACACAATGTCCTCTGCACATGGAGCCGGAGGCTGCAGACTCTACATCACTGCCATGATCACGGAGGTGTTTGTTTGCATTGTTTCCTGTTTCTGACGAAGTTGGAGAAAACCCTTGAACGTCAAGAGCTGAGCTGTTTAAAATCATTTAAAACATACATATAATTAGCTGTGTCAATACGGCATTAAGACAATGCATTTCTCAAAGCTCATTAACATGTTTTTTCCACCGGTAAATAAGCACGCATCTACCTCTAACTTCACAGTTAGCTTCCGTGTTAGAGTACTTGGTTAACCTCGCTAGTTAGCTAGTCATGGTGTTAGTGATAACGAGCTACTCGTGCACCACGACGCTAGCACTACATTCAATTGGCTAACCTAGCAGCATTAGCTCCGGTTAGCTGTCACCTCCCACCGTGAGTCAACACGTTACCTCTTTGCTAACGAGCGGCTGGAGCTTCCCCTTCACTTGGCTCCAGTTCACCTGCTGCAGGTTGCTCTGCTGCCCGACGATGAGGACCGGGCGGCTCGGCGGTTCCGAGTCTCCGGCCGAAGCCTTGAACTCCAGCACCACGTTCGCCATGTTTGTGACCTGCCAAAGAGAGAGGCGGTGTGACAAGCACGAACTGGGGGAAAGTGGACGGACCGCTTTAGTTCACTATGGAGCCCGGAACGGCAGCGACGGCAGCCGAGAGAGGACCAAACTGTTCCTCTACACTTTCATTTATTGAGGGAAGTAATAGCGGTCCACAGCGACCTTTTTCGGTGAGGAGTTAGTACTACATGAAGACCAGAAAGGAGAGCTGAACAATATTTATATCTTATGTCAATAGTCATACAAATATGGTGTCTTTGCTTTAATAAGATTAAATAAATAAAGCAGGCTATGGTATTCAACTCTGCCTGTGTATATGTGGAAAAAATTACAAAAAAAATCATGATGGATTTCACCTAAATGTGTGGAGGTTTTATTACTTCTGCTAAGGAGGTTATGTTTTCACCTCTGATTTGTCAGTCAACAGGTTTATGTAATAAACTACTTGACCAATAACCACAAAACTTGGTAGAGGGAAGCTGCATGGATCAGAGATGAACCTGCTCTGTTGAGCTCTACTGAGTGCCAGTTTAGGGAATGAATCTGGAATCTTCTCTCAAAAAAACATTTCCCCCCCACGGGGTTTGTAGTGTAAAGCTAATGAGGTGTTTTCTAAAGATGTGATCGAAAACGTCAGACCAAGTGAATCCACTTTATTTCAGCATGAACAGAAAAAAAAAGCGAGTTTCATTTCAGCGTTAGCAGCACAACATTTGACTGGATTTTCCCTCTCATACGATGATGGTTACTCTATCTCTTTAGTTACTAATAAAGCTCTGTTCAGTTAGACACACAAATGGATATAAGAACTGGGGTTAATCAAAATGCAAGAGAATTCAAAACCAACACAAATTAATCCTCCCCGCGTTACCTTAAGTTTTACTCAACCTGTGTCCCTGAAATTCAAGTATGTGTCCCTTCTGTATTTCCAAAATGCAGCACGAACCTGATAAATGAGAATACATAATACATCAGTATCATTACTTAGGTTTCCATGGCTGTGACCAAACAGCTGCACTCCAGCTGTTGTCCTGAATGAGCTTTGCCAATGAAAGAATACTGCATGCGTATGCGTTGATAGCACAGCATCCTGGTTTAAATGTTACTATCAACACATCTCCTTTGGTACTCTGTGTGCAACAAGCATCATGTTTCGGGGTGAAAATTAAAATGAATTACAATGCATGCAGTACAAGCGACACAACGTTTTGTACTAATAGTAGAAAACTTCCTTCAAAGTCATACAAAACACTGTGGATGATGGGTACACAGTTGTAGCGATGGTGGATACGTGTGTATTCAAAACAAATGAGCTGTTAAAAGACCTACCTCTCAGTAACCGTCAAGTAGATAAACTACAGGTCTATTAGAAGAATGTAGATAAAACATTAAAATTAGAAGAAAATGTCCTTCTCAAACAGAGAATCCTAATATGGCTTAAAAACCCAAAGCAAAGAATTAAATCATTTCAACATGCATCAGTAGACATTCAATAATCTGAAATAGTTTTACTAAAACATGCACTTGTCAAAGTTTTTATTGCATGTAGGTGCATCATTGTCAGCTGTATAGCCAGTTACAGTTTTTAAGCGAGTCGCATCAAAAAGTCATTTCAAGTAGAGCTGAAAAAAATAATAAAATCAAACTATTCTCACAATGTGCTTCTGTGCCAATATCAGCAAACGGCTCCAGGAGGTTTTGAGGTACGACCAGACAATTTGAAGGGACGTAAAATGGAGGGATAGTCCAGAGGAAGCGAAGAAAAGACATATCAAGGCATAGCATGAGACATGGATGGAGTTGATGTGCTAATAGTCCAATAAAACCAAGTATATTTTCTGTCAGCATCCCTCTTTAGCAATGTGCAATATTGAATTGGCTAAAGAATGTTTGTATTAAACTATGAAATGGTCTCAATCTCCTTATCAGCACAGTCCAAAGGTTCTTGGGGATGCAGGACAGTTTGCGTGTGTATGTTGAAATCTCGCCTATAGGGCGCCAACATTGCCAGGGCCGGCCCTGCCTTAACCTTCACAATTAAATAAACCAAACTATATCATAATAATAAACTTTATTTGTATAGCAGCTCAAAGTTCTTTACATGCAATACAAGTGACATTCAAATTATACATATAAATTATTAAACGTCAGATCATTTATGATACTAATCTATATGTTAATTATATTCTCATCAGATTAAATGTAAACCTTTGTTATATTTATTTATTTTGTTTATGGAAGAGTTGTTGCTGTTACTAAATATGAACAGCAGGGGACAGCAGTGTCAATGAAATGTCTAACTTTATCTGTTCTATCTTAATCAATATTATTAAATGTAACTTTTAAGAATGCAGATAAAACTTTATATAGGTATAATAATGTCTATCACGTCCACAGATTTATTTAGGACCACTTAGGTAACCTAGAAGACAAGGACACACAACTTACTTCATTATAAACAAAGTGACAATTTACAATTAAATAAAAAGGATTCGTAGTAAAGCAAAAATGCTTTTTTTTTAAATTTGTGTTAATTACATATATCTTAGGGTTTGTTTTACTGCTTCAACTTCATTCTTGGAGTTTTAATTCTCCACAATCCATAACTCTGCATTCATAGTTTGGCCTTTCATTGGAAGTCTGGATCTCCTCCAATCTCTTGAGGACATCAGCACCCTCGACAACTTGTCTAGAACGAAAACAAAGACATTGAGTGAAATTTTAAGAAAGATTGCAAAGAAAAGGAAAATTACTGTGTGTATTACACGAGCCCAAAGGCGACGTAGGTCCTGTCCATCCAAGTTGCTGGCTGCAGCCTGATGTAAAACTGGGAGCCGTTGCTGTGGGAACCCTTATTGGCCATCCCGAGCGCGCCTCACTTCGAGTGAGGAACAGCAAAACTTTCATCTGAAAGGAGAAAACCAGCAGGTGAACTTCATCGTAAGAATAACTCCATTATTCTCTACATGCACAGTGTGGTCTCATGGAAATCCTGTCCCTGTAAACTGTTAGAATGGGTTTTTAGCTTCGAAAGGTTGGTCCATAGACTGATTAACCTCCATCGCCTTTACTTCCTGGATAAATATCTACAACAGTGAAAGACACAGTTGTTTTTTCCATTATCACCCTGGCACAATGATATTCCAAAACAGCCTTGACACACTTTCTCTTTCTCACTTAGGGGACTTATTTGATTATTTCAGATGCTTTTAGAAATATAAACAAGGATTGGTCAGCATGCTCTTTAAGACAAATAAAAATAGCGACCTGATTGCCAGGAATTTAGAGGAGTTGGATAAACTCAAAGACAGACAGTTAACTGCAATGCCACATTTACATTGTTTAAATTGATTATAACAATCACCTCAATCCCATTCACAGTACTGATAAAGTGTCTTGAAAAAAGACTGCAAATAGTATAAGTTATGGGTAAGCTAATTAATTATGAATTACCAAAGCTACCACAGAAATAAAAAAATTCGGCCCCCATGTGCCCATTTTGTACTATGTGACTGTGGATTTCACTCACCCCAGTGTTCTGGAGCACTTCAGTGTAGTGCGCCTCAGTGAGAGCCTCGTTAGAAAGCCGTTGGCCCAGTCAAAGTAAAATCCCAGTGAGTCTTTGCCCAGTTGGCCAAATGCTTGTCATCACCAAGGAGACTGCCGTTCAGGAAGCACATCAGGCTGCTGGAGTACTGCCACACGTCACCACGCAGCTCCTGGAAGCACAAGTGCTGTGACTCAGCATTTCAGAATAACCAAGATGTCACACTAGAACAGTATTAAGTAGTGTAGGTGGGTTTTCGCTCAAGCATCGAGGCGCAGTGTGTTACACTGTCACCTACATTGTTTAGAACAGTACTCATGTCAGATGAATTAATTTGACGTAGAGTAATGGCTGAATGCAACAAAGTGCATTTGCTCAAGTATAATTTTGAGGTACTTGTACTGAAGTCGAGATGGTTGGAGCAGGTTAAACTCAGAACGAGGCTGAAGGCCTTTACTGTTATTTTGTAAGAAAAGTCATATAGAAAAAGGCCTTAATAAATACACTATATTATTATTGTCGTTATTATAATTTTTGTATATTTAAAATCGTACAATAATACATTTTTCTACTACAAAGTACTTCAGATTTTTTTGTCTGTTTATAGAAAAAAATGCAATATTTTAACTTTTTAAACCCACTGGTATACAAATTAATAAAATGTCACTCCACAAGCTTGCAGGTTATATTAATTAGATAACAAAATTATAACATTACAGTGATACAATAGTAATATAATAATGATATGTCAATATTCTAATGTCTACTGAACATCTTTACTCAAGACTTTAAACATACTTGCACATAAAGGCCATTGAAAGGCGTAATGCAACATCCAGGTGTTTAGACATAATTAGCACTACCATATTAGTTTTGTTGAACTGTTGCTCCTGATCTAGATATCAAGTAAATATAAAAGGGATGATTCTAAGGTTGAGAAAACCACAATTAGTACAAGTTAGATGTTCACATTTATATTCACTTTCTGCCAATAGATCTGTCACCAAAAAAATTCACTCCCCGGACTCTAATGAATGATTTTAATAGTTGAACTCAACACAAATAGAATGCACATGTGTTCATCAGACACTGGTTACATCACCTTAGCAGTCTTGAAATTATTTGCCCTGAGACTGTTCTGTGGATCATACAACTGACTTAGTATTTGTAATATAAAACACTATGGCTAACACACCTTAAAATTGTCTCTAATAGCTGCTGGATTTAAGACAAGGGAAGGAAAGTAAACTAGCAATACATTCAAAGAACTATTAGATTTTTTGAATGTATTGCTATTAGATCTTTTTCCATGGACACTGGATTTCTTTAGCTTATTAGTATGTTGTTTGTTCTGTGTCGCTGTCAGGAGTCTGAAGTGTGGCACAGGCAAATCTTATAAAAAAAAATTCAGATAAAACCAATATATCTGGATTTTAAGAAGAGAAAATGTTTATTTGGGAAACTTGGCTGTATTCAAATACTAACAATAACATCACCTTAAAAGTCGGCATCCACTATTATCCATTATTTTTATTAAATGATGAATTGATGGATGTATTCTAGTATATATTGATAAACAGAAATAAATTAGTGAAAAAATGTATCAAATAATTAGAACACGGAAACCTTGGACAGGGCGGAACCTTTTAGCAGGAAACCGCGCCCGCACGGGAACGTTTAGATACACTGTTTCAGTTGGCTGTGATTCTTGAAAGGCGTCAGAAGAAAGGCTGGCAACTACTGGGTTATTCTCTAACAATAGGTTTTTAAGGCATGTTAAATCATCCAGTATCTAAAATCCAAAAATATAAAAGTAACTTTTAAATAAGGCTGTCAAATATATGTAGAAAAGTAGATAATATTTTCTCTAAAGCTTTGCAGTATAGTATGACACGGACACACACACACACGATAATTTGTCCATCTTCTTTTTGTGCTTAGTTACACTCGGGAATCAGCAGGTGGTTTGGCCTAGTTGGTAGAGCGGTCGATCTCAAACAAGAAGGTCCTGGGTTTAATCCCCATTCTCTCTCCATCTCCATTCCGGGAGTATACTAACTTCTTAATATTGACAGTGAATTCAGTCTCTTATTAATTGCAAAATATCTTATACTTTGTAAATTTAAATTAAGTAAAAAAACTGAAATTAAATTAAGTAAAAAAACAGAAGAATTTTTTTAAAATTTAAATTAAATTAAATTAAATTAAAAAAGATGTGCGCAATGGACTTCTGCGCAGAATGTGCGCAGTGGTCTTCTGACTATCTCTTACCTACATCTTGCCTTGATCTCCACTTTCTTCTTACCTTTCTTCTTTGTCAATTTCTTCATTTGATCCTCATTCCCCTCTCTACTGTCCCATTGACGTTACCTTACATAGCGACTTGTTTCTCCATCTCAAAAGCCGCATGTGAACATATTTATACCTCTGCGGCTTCAGTATCTCTTCTACTTATGTTGACTGCCTGTGCGTAAAAAAGCTTTTCATATTATAACACAACTTCATGGTTAACTTTATGTTTTAACATGGTTATCACATTATAATGTGGTACTGATCCGATCTTTCGTTTTCCAGTGTGGAAGCAACATGTTTCTGTACATTAGAGCCACTATAAGAAGACAAACAAAAAAAGACTGATCTGAGAGATACCACCACCACTTATTTACTCAAATTAGAAATTGAAAGATTATATTGAAGAAAGACAACACGCATGGGAGCAAGTTTATTTATTATCTCTGAAAGCCGTCCACAGCCTTACCACACACAGTTTTCAACTTGTTGCATCTGAAATGTCCAAAAGACGCGAGGGAAGACAAACAATTTGTTCAAGTGAAAAGCTGAAACAGAGACATTCTTCAGAGCAACCATGATTCTAAACATTTAACTACATTCTTAAGTTGTATAACCGTCCCCCAATAAGACTCAGATCCAAACGAAAGACAGAGGGAGATGCTCACAGGATAGTGCTCTACTCTTAGATGAAAGTTTAATTTGTAAAATGATAGAATATTTGCATAAATGTAAAGATATCTTACTGTAAAATGTAAACTTTTATGTCAGAATGCAAATTTAAAAAGGTAAACATTAAATCTACAAATCAATTCATAAAACCTTTATCTTCACAGACAGAGGCAGGGACATCTTTGTACCAGTACAGGTGTATTGTGCCAAGTTATGTAGCAAGAGAAAAACAATTATTAATTGAAAAGAAATCAAGCTCTGACAATTTTAAAAGCCAATAAAATATTTATTCAGTGTCAATAAATGCTGGACACTGATCTTCTGGTTGCTTTGGATGAAGGACATGTTGCTAGAGGAGATTTTCTTAACAGTGAAACTGATCCTAACACCCCCCAAAAATAAAATCACAACAAACAAAACAGCAATTTCAGTAAGTTGCAGCTTATTTGAACAGTTTCTTCAAATGTATTTAATCATACAGAAAACAGACTTTGAGCATAGTGCTGAAACAATTGATTAGTCAATAAACATCTATTTAATTTTCAACAAATTTGATAAGCACAAAAGTCTTTGAGTAAAAATGCCAACGTTCGTTAGTTCTCGTATCTCAAGTATGAAGGATTCTCTGTTTCTCAGTTTTATGTCTCTGGGTTTCAGGGCAAATAAGAACAAATCTTAAATAACAGTTTGAAGATGTCACAGAAATTAAAGTTATCTTTAAGTGAAATGTCGGATTTACTAAAGACACACAACTTTCTTGTTCAAAGCCTGAAATACATTTTTTGATTCTCTGGCATATTTAAGTGAAACATATTTAAATACTTCTGTCCCGCTTTATTCGTGTTGTGCAACATCCAGTTTCAGATGCGCTTTTTATTGCACTGTACAGTACACACTGACCTGAGGTTCATTCTCAATAATTTGGGATTTTCAAGATTATACATGTAAATGATTAACTTCATTTAAGAACTTAATATATATACACTTAACTCAGTAAACTATATTATTAAAAACATTTTAAGCTTCTGGTACTTTTACTAAATTGAAATGTAATTCATGATGATATTAGAATAATACTTTATATATATCTAGTGTCTGCTACAGTCTGGACAGAATAAGAAAATAGAGTCTTAATAATTGCATAAAAGGTTTATAGCACCTGTTAGATATTTTAAAAACACATATTTTAAGAAGCAATGTCTAATATGCAAAATATAACTTACAGACCCACAGACAGACCCACATACACTCACACTTACACACACACAAATAAAACACAGTCATCTGCGTATTCTTGCACTTGTTTAGCTCTGGACGAATCTGTAGGCTTCAGGCTTTGGTGATTAATGAGCTAAGAACTGAGGCTAATACTGCCAGTGGCTGTGGTTCAGGTAGAGAGGCGTGTGGTGTGCTCATGTTAAAACTTTCATTAATTTCTAATGTTAGTGCTTCATTAAAATAACATGTTTGTGCTAAACTCAAGTAAAGAGAATCTAAGAGGTCTGCTAATGTTAATAAAATGTTTAAGACTATGCTACTAGCAGATAAGCACATGGTGTATGTGCAGCTGCATGTGACACACAAGTATAAATGTCATGACTTGTGAAAGAAGAAGCTATGCCTGACCACACATGATGATGGAGACTTGTATGTGCGTTGTTACGTTTGGAGACTTCGGGCTTCACAAGGATGAGATTTCACTCAGGCCACCTTAGGCATGACAAAGGTTTCCACTGGACCCGCATGTGGCAGTGATCCCACAATTCTTCAGGAGGGGGTTGAAGTGGGAGGCTGCACCACTGCCGGCCTCTCTGGGAGGGAAAGGCTTCATGGTGGAGAGGATCAGGGCCAGACAGTCCGCAACATTTTTGTTCGGGGCACAGGCCAGAGCTGGAGTGTGGCCTGCAGAGGACCAACAAGAAAAATGTTTATCTTTGATTTTGTTTTCGCAAGGAAAAGAGAAAGTGTGGTGTTGTAGCGCTGGAACACACAGCAATTATTCCTGTTTACCTTCTTCATCTAAAGCCATGACTGCTGCACCTCTGCTCAATAACACCTGCACTACGGTCGCCAGGCCTTTCCTTGCTGCAATGTGAAGAGGCCTACATGAGGAACACACACACACACACAGATTTGATTATACAGGTGGGAATGTATCCATATTAAGAGTTCACTGTAGTATTACTGGGGCCAATGGCACATATAATACTGTAAACTTGGAAGACTTTCTTCTTAAATTCTATAAAATATTTTGATATCAGGGTGTTTTCCTTCATCAGTAAACACAATATTCTCAATCAACATCGCAATTGATATTCTACATAAAATTTTATAAAAGGAAAAAATTGCTTACACCTTTGCTTAACAGCCTGAAGGTCCGAATTTGTATTTCTTATTTTATATTTCCTTTAGTTAATTTTTTCATAAAGTTATGAGTATGTGTGCCTTGTAATACCAAACTTCAGCATCCACAACCTAATAGTTTCCATAGTTAGATCATGTTTTATCAGCAGGTTTCTTAAATGTCGGAATTCACTTTAAGTGGCCACTGGTTCAAAACCACTCACATCTGCAGAGCATTGTTTGTTGCATTTATGAGGGTGGAGTCACTGATCTCTCCAAGGATCAACAGGGCGCACATCTCATGACCCTGCAGAATAAAACACACTGAAATGAGTGAGCAGTACGGTACAAACTACTTATATATGCAGTAATTTGTTAAAATGTCACCAAATATTTTTAAATTCACTTTGTGAAATGCACATTGTAAATTGTTAAAGCACCACATTATACAATTCTCACTGTTGTGAATGAATGCAGGGTTTAATTAGTTAATGTACAACTTTAAGTAATTTAGAATTGAGTATGATACGCCGTTTGTTTGTTTTAATTATCGGTTAGAAATCATACTTATTGTAATGCACTAGAACCGTTTTGAAAGTGCAAGACAAATAAAGTTGTATTATTACTTGTCCAAACAGGTTTGATGACTTTTTAACCTTATTTTCAAGGTAATCCCCACATATGCGAAAGTTACTGTGCCACTGCATGCACAGAGTTCATGCATGCATGAGTGTGTGTGCGTGTGTGTGTGTGTGTGTGTGTATCTGACCTTGCTGCAGGCTAAGTGAAGGGCTGTATTATTATTGACATCCACAAGGGTCAGGTCTGGCTTTGCGCGCTGCAGCAATAATTCTGAAATGCAGAAAATAAGACACAAAAACAGGATTTCATGTTAGACGCATTTACAGGTTGTTTTCATGTGGAATGACAGGACAAATGCAACAGCAAAAATTATCTATATGGTATATTAAAGGTAATAAATAGTATGCAAGTATGACAGTGATATGAAAATGTTCAGACACAATGAAAAAGCAAGCAGGAGGAAATCCCAGAGAGATCAATAAAAGAGGGACTTTGCTTATCTCTCGCAAGAAGATTTTGTTTATCGTTGTCTTGATGCATTTGTTTATGAAAATAAATCTTGCAAACTTTTAACATTTTTAAAATCTGGCTCTTCTGTCACATACCAACAGCCATGGTCTGTCCACAGTCGGCAGCAACCATCAGAGCAGAGCATCCACAGTGGTCCACAGCATTGACCTCTGCTCCCTGAGCCAGAACAGCCTGGAGCCCAGAAACGTTTCCTGAATAGGCAGCTGCGTGCAGGGGGGTCCTACAGTTACACAACAAACATACATATAACTAGCACATAAAAAAATGATTTGCTGCCTTTAGAAATGCATATAGTTCAAGCTTTCAAGTAATTGGAAGTTGGAGAGCTGACACAAAATAAAAGTTTCAATCTTTTAACGATATAAAAGAATCCTATCACACCCACAAAGGTGGAATTTATAAATCCAACCAAAAAGTTTTCTGCAAAACAGAAATTTACATAGGTTGTAGTGTAGATAAAACGTAAAGGTATTAACGAAAAAAGATGATTGCAACTTTCCCCTTACTTTAATCACATGGTTTAATCATGGCTATAGAGTTACATAACATTCCTCATTAGAGTTATCAATAAAATTGAGGTTTTACAAGAACACATTTTCCATAACTTTATGGTAGCTAATATGACTTTTTTTTGGAATACACCCATAGAAATTCTTGAGCTCATGTATCAAATAAATATGTATAAATACGGAAATATCTTGTCAAAAATAATTTATGAGCCGTTGTAACATAATTAAAAAAATACATAATTTCAATATCTGTAGACTGACCCATACAGGCAGTGCTGCATGACTTAGATTTGTCAAGTTCGGCTCAGAGCTGAACTCACCTTCCTTTGGCATCAGAAACGTTAACAATTTGAGGTCCTACAGTCTTCAATAGAAGTTCAGCAGCAACATCGTGTCCATTAACTCTGCAGAGAAACAACAGTTGTTAGCTTTAAAAGCCACACTTTATGTATTTCTTTAATCTAAATTGTTTATGATACTCACAGGGCACAGTGGAGTGGGGTGAACTGACTTTTATCCCGGTTGCTAAAAAGTTTGTTTTCAAGTAAAATGTGTAAACATCCTTCACGTCCTGTAGAGAACAGGAAACAAAACAACAACTTATTAAAATCTTTATGGTAATAAAGAATCTCACCATGCAAGTGTTAAACAAAACAGCCATGTGATACTCAGTAAGAGACATTATTTAGGGGCTTGATACTGTGGATAACAAGCAAAGACTTTGTTGGCTTTAAAATATCCCTTCATACATTATGTAAATATATTCATATCTTCATTTAGTCTGTTAGTCAAAGAACAAAAATCTTTTTGTTAAAAAGTTTGTTGGATTGGAATTCTTTCTCTGATGTCCCACCGTGGTAGGCAGCCCAGTGTGTGGGCGTGTAGCCTCTGTGGTCTTGCATGGAGTCCAGGGGGTCAGCTTTCTTAGCAGCCTTCAGCAAACAGCGGAGCAGCTCTGTGTGGCCACGGGAGGCTGCGATGTGCAGCGGGGTCCGTCCCTGAGTGTCTCTGCACAGAGCAGAAGCCCCATGTTCCAATAGAGCAGATACACAGTCCTCACTGTTTAACATGGCCTAAAGAGGGACAACATAAAATGTGATGTGAGACAAAGTCTTTGCTGGAACGTCACCGATGCTAGAAAGCGAAGCATCGCAATGTTAATGACAGAACAAACACAAACAGCAACTACACGTACAGCTCTATGTAGTGCGGTAAAGCCCTTTTTGTCTGCAGCATCAGCATTGGCTCCTTTTTCCAACAGGATGTGGACACAGTCAGTGTGACGTCCCAGAGATGACAGCATGAGAGCCGTCCTGCACACATAACAAAACAAAGAATTTACTGCAGTGAGGGTTAATACGTTTGATACTCTGGTCCTATCAGACAGGCAAAACTGAGTCTTCATTTTTCTCTACTGTGTGACTGCATTTAATACAATGTGGAAAAACATTTTCTTGTTTCATTAAACAATAATATGGTGTACTAATGTCTTTATCTGAAATACAAACTGTTGGAAAGTTAAGTATAATTTAATTCTGCCATGCCAGAATGTAAAAAATAATTGACTGAGGTCTAATGTTAATCAAAAATATCAAATTATAGTATGAAATACTAAGCGACTTACTGTCCCTGAGTATCTAGACTGTCAATGATGTCGGCACTTTGTTTTTTGTTGACCAGTAGAAGTAGACAGTCCATCTGGCCCTCAGCAGCTGTAGGGTGGGATGAAAGAAAAAGGAAAATACATCTGAATACCAAAATGCATTTATCAATGGAGCTTACATGTAAAAATTATTTCAACATGATATTTCCTTTTTCTTAATGAAAAATCTCATACACCTAAACACACCTGCAGCATGGAGAGCTGTCCGCTTGTGCTTGTGGTCCTTCAGTGTGTAGGAGGCTTGGTGCTTCAGCAGCACCTCCACACATGGAGCAAACCCCCTCTGAGCAGAGAGGTGGAGAGCAGTTCTGCCTTCAGTATCCCGTACGTCCAGACTCACTAACGTCTCACACAGTAGACGCAGGGGCTCCCGATGACCATAATACGCCTGCAGTGGCAGAATGCAAGATTATGTAGTAAGTATTGATGTACATGATGGTGTGAAGGAAGTATTTGTTCTACTCACAGCTAAGTGCAAAGGACTGACTGGAATGTTACTTTCCACCTCCTCTAGACAATTGAAAGAAATCTCCAGGAGCTGCAAGAGGAAATAAAAAAATGGGCGTTTAGTGAGCGTTGATTAACAAGAACAACAATCTGAGCATCTAAATGAGAAATTGCACTGACCAGTTCCAGGTGCTGTTTGTTCCCATAAGCTGCAGCGTAGTGGACAGCACTGTAACCCTTATTGTTCTTCACAGTTGGGTTTGCCCCATTGTCAAGCAAGAAGTCCAAACAACTGAACACACAGAGTTAAGGAAAGATGAGGAATGCTTTCTGTGTCGCTAACATGTGGTCCTGCCTGGTATTTATTTGTCATTTCAAGAAAAAAGAAAATTGGTATAAGGACCAAATTACTATTGTCAAAGTTTAACATCATCACTCATCATAGATTGTCAAATTTTCACTATTTTTGGTCAGACAGTAGCACAATATCCTGGATACAAACACTGACATTTTGCGAATTGTGAATCTTGCAGTAGTAATCGGGGAATGGAGCCACTGCACAGAGGTCCCACTGATACTCGTGAGCCAGTCTCAGCTGTCAATCATGATGTATCACATAATTTTTAGAGCATCAAATAACTTATTCAAACCAAGCATATCAGAAACATAAATTGTAGAACAGACATCAGTGTTTTGAGAAATGCGTAAAAGAACAGAAACCATCTTTCAGGAAAATCTATGTATGTGTATTTTGACAATTTTTGGAGACTGTGGAAACATGGAGGAGCCGGGTCTATGATCTATACTGGTGCCAGCCAGTATGCGATCAAAAGGCCGCTTTAGGGAGCTGTAATGTCGTCCATCTTTATATAGATTCTATGTCAACTACATACTTGTAAATTGAGATATGGTGCTTTTAAGTGACCGTACATTAAAAAAAAGAATGGTCTCTGTATATATAAACAATAAAGTGACTTACAGAGAGGCCTCTTGTTCCCTTTCCAAACTGTAGTCAGGCTCAGAGTTCCCACTGTGGAAAAAAGGAAAGAATGAATGAAGTAATTTATCATCAACAGATAAATGTCCACAGGATGTTGTCCTTCTTGTATTGAAGTCATTAAAGAATAAATTATTGAAATGCGTTTCCTTACCCACAGAAGGTGTGTGAAGCAGCGGTGTAGTGCAGAGGGCTGCAGCCCATCAGATCCAGCTCATTGACCTCAGCCCCCGCTCTCACCAAGGAGATTGTGCATTGGCTGCTCGCATTGGCTGCTGCATAGTGCAAAGGAGATCTGCGAGGGGCAACAGGGGGCAGCTATGTTACCACCAAAAGCTGCAGAGAGTTTATTTAATTGCTCCACCTATTTAACACTGTTTACCTTCCCAAATGATCCTTGATGTCGAGTTCAGAGCCGCTATTTAAGATCAAGTTGAGACAGTCAACATTTCTGTCACAAGAAAAAGAAAAGGTGGATTAAAATTCATTCATTTAATAAGAAATTAAGAGCTAGGTGTTTCAGTTCTGAATCAGACAACGTATGTGTATGTGTGTAAGAAGCTTTTAAAATAATTAAACTAATTATAAAATAATGAATAAGGCAAAATTATCAAATTCATTTTAAATGAGTTTAGCAAAAATTATTTAACTGCTGAACTGTATGTAAATCATGCGCACTTAACAATTGTGTTTGTCTGTGTGTGTGTTCGTTCTCTCACCCTCCAGAGGCAGCTGCATGCAGACATGTCCTCCCATGGTCGTCCAATATGTTAATATCAAACCCAACTGACGGCTTGTGAGCTGGCACAAAGTTGAAGAACTGACCTGAACACAACACAACAACACTTGAGTGGAAACGCTTGGCATAGTCTCACTAATGAAAATGCAACAAGGAAGAGAATAAATTAGAAGTCGGCTCTTTATGAGTCAAACAGATTCTCACCATTAGACAGCAACTTTCGACAACAGTCTGGAAATCCGTACAGCGCCGCCAAATGTAAAGGAAGCATCCCATGAATCCCCTGTCTTTAGAGATTAGAACAGATATTAGTTAGTTTAGTCTGAGGTGAGATATTTTCTGTGAGAAGAATACAGCTAAAGGGATGATAAAGAGTTGTTGATTACAGATAGAAGAAACCAAAAAGATGTGAAATTCTAAAGACAATGAGAACTGATTGCTTTCAGTGGCATAGTGCGGTAAACAAAATATGTGATTTCTGCAGCGATCCTTACTCCTGCATGCTCTACTCAGGCAGAACCATTCATTTTCCGGTTGTTGTGAACGTGTCTAACTCAGACAATCTCCTGCCACATTCCTTATATCTGAAAAGCAGTACCCAACTTTCCCGATCTCCTTCATAGACTGAGAATGTGTGCTCAGAGACTTTATGGCTTTTGAAGGTGTTGATCATCTTCAGACAATCACAGGTTTGGACTTTACCTCGCCTTGTCAGCACCATTTGTCAGCAGAGTGCTGATCAACAACTCCTGACCGTATCTGGCAGCAACATGAAGAGGAGAGTTTCCGAACATATCAAAACAATCGATCTCCCCACCTGTACAGAGGCAGAAAGATACATGGTGTTATAATGATTAAGTGTTTCTGAGAATGTGCTCTGAGGTTTTATGTCTCTGGGTATTATGAGGCTGCAGTGTCACCATTTCACAGTAAGTTGAAGTCTATTTTACCATTTTGGATCAGAATCTGGGAGCCTGTGAAGCGTCCATGCATAGCAGCCATATGCAAAGGGCTCTTTCCTTCTTTATTCTGTTCAACAGAGAAATTAAAACAAGTTCAGTACAAAGAACGTCATAAATCATCATAATATATAACCCATACATTTAATCCTCTGACCAATAACTTCAAATACATTTGAATCCCCTTTTGTTCTTATCAAATCCACTTCTTCAAAACAAGCTCTTCACCTGCATGTTGACATCAGCACCGTTGTTGATTAGCAGCTCGAGACACAGCACCGCGCTAGAGGAGGCCGCCGCCAGATGCAGCGGCGTGTTGCCGTGATAGTTGGGCTGATTGATGTTGGCACCGGCGTTCACCAGCTCAGTGGCCACGGTGTCCTGCCCTGTGTGACACGCCATGTGGAGCGCCGTGTTCCCATAAATGTTGGGTTCGTCAGTCTGAGAGGCAGAGTTGGAAATCATTTTAAAGCGAAAACAAAATCCTGCAAATACACTCTCAAGCAATATCAGGTGCGGTTAAAGGCTTTTTTCCTGTTCACAATGCAAAGTAAATAAAATTAATGGCAGCTATAGAATTGTATTAGAATGAAGAATCATTTTGTATTCTTAATAGTTTTGTAACCGAGCCACTTTACCTCTATCCCGAGCCGCAACAGATATTTGACGACTTCCAACTGTCCATTTGCGGCTGCTGCATGGAGCGGAGTGTAACCACGTTTGTCTTTGTACGTCACGTCAGCGTTGTGAGACACCAGCAGCTTGATGACCTCCATATGTCCTAAAACAAGAGCCTGACATTTTAGAAAAACATCTGCCATCCTCGCAGACATTGACACACTCCAGTCACTTACAAGCCTGTAGCCTGTAAACAGAAGCTTGGTATACAGGCCAGGTTAATATAACATTCATCACATGTGGAATTTGTTAACAAATAATCCAATGTAAACAGACTGAGATTGTGTTGATACGGAAAGCCAGTAAAACATGTAGTCATAAATCAACCATAATGAAGTTGTATGTCAAAATTGTCCCTGCACAAGTCTAATTTTGTTTCATTAAGTCAGTAAAGATACAAAACATGAATTTCCAAATCACAATTTCACAGCTCGACCAATCAAATGAGGAAAATGCCTTTATTCAATTCAGTCAGATGGATGCGTGACATAGATACGAAGGTGAGGACAGTGTCTAAACTATGTACATTCCTTGTAAACCCCAGATTCACATCCAAACTCTTTGGATAAATGTTCCTCTGTCATATACATGTCTAGATACTCTCATAAATGACAATGAATTATCTAAAAATATAATAAATGTCATAAATGTGTTAACCTTTTATGGCTGTTTGAGACAGTTTTAAGTGACTTTGTTTCGGTGGATCTGTTTTTGGAACAGTTACTTCCATGTCATTGTACCAGTGTTTTTAATGACCAAAGATTATTTGGGGAAAATGTCAACTGTACATTGAGTCTCTTTATGAGCGACGACACTTACCTTGGTATGCAGCCCAGTGGATTGCCTGCCGATCTTTTTTATCTTTGGCACACGCGTTGGCACCTTTGCTCAGGAGCAAGTTCACCATCTGCAGAAAGAATAACTGGTTCAACCTGTGTGTCTATCAAATCATCTAAACTCAATCTACAATCACAGTCCAGTGGACAGCAGCAACTCATTCTTGGAAACCTTTAGCAAACACACATATGTATTCTGGGGATAAATATAAATATTGATATATCATTGGAAGAATGCAATTTCACAAAATGCTGCAACATCTTCCAGAAACCAGGACAAT
The DNA here is from genome assembly GCA_038501795.1 of Pseudopleuronectes americanus. NCBI lineage: Eukaryota > Metazoa > Chordata > Actinopteri > Pleuronectiformes > Pleuronectidae > Pseudopleuronectes > Pseudopleuronectes americanus. Next base: position 12,906,885 of record CM076717.1, on the reverse strand, counting down.
GTTCCCCAGTTATCATTAAAATGCTAATATAGATTTGCTGTAAAGCCTTGTTATGACTTGAAATGATAACTATCAACCATAAATTAAATAAATAGTCAAAGATCACTAGCTTCATAGTTCACCTCGACATGGCCACTGTGTGCTGCATGATGCAGTGGCGTCCTCCCTGACCGGTCACCAGTATTCAGGCTGCAAACATGTGGTATCAGAGCTGCAGCACAACCTGTGGCCCAGTTTGCAGCTGCCATGTGTAAAGGTGTGTGCCAGAATTTGTCTCGTGTGTTGACCTCTGCTCTGTGCTCTAGCAGCAGGTCCACAGCCCTCTGACAAAAAAAGGACCAGATTCAGTTAATATGTCAGTTAAACGTTACAATCTGGTGGTTAGAACCTAGGAGTTAATATGTAAATTACGTACTTCATTTCTTGAGGCAGCAGCTCGATGTAAAGGAGTCAGCGAACCCTGGTCCTTCGCGTTGACATTTGCATCTGTAGCAAAGAGCAAATGCAAAGTTAAGTTAGTTAGTAGTAGTTTAGGTGTGTTTTAGTCGTTGTGTGTGGCAGAGTCAATTGCATTCATTACTAGAAAGGGTTAGATGCTAAATGTGTACAAGTATTTACTGTTCATGATATACTTTTTAATACAGTAAATATGTTTTACCTGCTGTAATAAGAAGGTCCATAATGTGGACATCACCCAAATAAGCAGCAGCATGAAGTGGTGTGCTTTGTTCTTGGTCCTGAAAGAAAAAACACATCAAACAGTGCAGAGGTCAGCATATTTCTGTTCTTTTGCTTTTTTATTATGTTGGTAAATTCAGATTCTAAATTGTTTAACAATTGTAGTGCAAATTTGTTTAGTTTCTGGCTCTGCTCATGTAACACTTTACCTCATTTTGTACAAAGTGTGAACAGAAAACCTGGTTGGAAATGAACAGTTATCTAAAACCATCCAACTGTGAGAGACACATGCGATCTGTTTGTACAAGCACCATGAACATTTGTGCTGAGACATAATGTCGGCAGATCTAATAACACAACTTTTAATAAAAACATCATGAGTACTGAGTTAATGTGGGATAAAATTACCAGTGAATTGACATCTTCTTCATGGTTCAACAAAAATGTCACCTCTTCTATGTTTCGGCTGAATATAGCCTGGACCAACGGAGACTGGAAAAGAGATGTAGAGAAGAACATGACTCATCACATATTAAACTTATATCAACACTGGATTCATTCCATTGTGCATTATCATTTATCTGATTAGATGAACAGTGCAGCAAAGGTGCCATGGTTTTACATTTAAATTTACAGTAATTCTCTTGGTCTGTATATATAAACATTTCTATTCTAGGCTGGAGCTGCTGTAACAAAACCCAATTCACTCAGCTGGGGAGTTTGAAAGAAGTATTTCTGATTCTGATGAATAAAACACAATTTCAGCTGAACAGATTTCCTCAGCAAGCTTGTTGTGTCCCACTCTGATCGTAAATACATAGATAATACTTTGTTAAGATGCTGGGATGCCAATAAACACTAAGTTATGGGTAAATAACAGTCTCTTCTTGGATTTTAATGGAGACAGCGATGCCTCATCAACACCACAGATTACAATAAGCAAACGCAGCTATGACTTAGTGAATGTGGACGTTAGCATGTTTTATGATCTTGTTTTGGCAGGTTTTGGAGCTAACTCAATAGAGACAATAAGAACTCTACTGGTAGAACTTTGATGGATAACAAACTTCAAACATCAAATGCTGCCACACCAGATCATGCCAACGGAAACGTTTACTCCACTGGTGAAAGGTAAGAAGTGTGTGACAGTTACAAGCCCTGTGACAAACTTTGCTCGACATGTCGCTACCATGACTAGCCGGCTGTTTGCAGCGTTGCTGAGAAGTCCTGGGAGTTTTCTAACGTGGATTCAGATCAACAACAAGTGATTTATTTACTACCTGGTCCTCGATTATTCTTAACTCCATGGCCCAGTCACTCTGGAAGATCCTTCATTGAGACTGAAAGTGTTTTAACTGGCTACATGTCCCTCTGCAGCAGGCAGCAGCTACTTAGCCTAGCTTTAGCTTGGTTAGCTTCTGGCTGAGATACGTGACGTAGACGCCACAGCTGCCAATATCGCGACAGAAATACAACCAACGTGATTTGGAGGTGTCTGGAAATTAAACTTTGGTTTAGTGTTATTCTTTTCTGATTGTAGGTATGAGGTAAGATTGTTTCGATGCTTTAGTCTTGTGTTTATTAAACTAATCTTGTTTTGACTTGACTGCTACGTAGTCCTAGTTTGTATTGTCCTTTTCAGAATATAAGTATGAGTTTACATTGTTTTGAAAATGTGCTTATTAAATAAATCTAATATTAACAAATAAAAACCAAAACAATTCGTACTATTAATAATTATACACTAGTGAAAACATCAGAAGGAATACTTTGTATTCAATATCTGCAAATAGATCCCTTTCAACTAAATGTTACACACTGAACCTTTAAAGGAAACATAGTAAACATGGTCCTGGTATTAATGAAACTTAAATAACCGAATAAGTGCAGTTTCATTTACTGTAAGAACTGTGTTCATTGTACAAACTTGAGATGCTCAACTTCACTGGCGGAAACTGGTTTCCATATGTTTTTTCTTTAGAATACATTTGACTGAGTTTTACTAGTTTTGTAGCCTCACAGGTTATGACTATCACTTAGACTCTTCTCCCTGGGTTTAGCCTGACAGGCTTTGTGCCCTGTGCGCCTGACAAACTTCCTCAGCGGATAACTACTCCAACTAACTCTTGTCCAATCAGAAGAGCGCAGGTCCAGTGCGCGTGCGCAGAGGATGTAGCTCGCACACATACGACTTTGTCAGAATTTAGCGTCGCTAACGTGCTACTTTCTGAGCTAACTCCGGGTTCACACGCGTGTTTTCTGTTTAGAAGCAACTGGAACCGTGAAAACTCGGCGTGTTATCAACTCGCCCATAACGGAAACCAAGGTAGGAGCGTTTTCATACTTTAACGAGGGCAGCGGCGGCGGCAGACACACACACACAGCTAACATGTCATAGGAACTGGTTAGCTTGATAGGAACTCACAGTCATAACGTTAAGGATATTTGATTTCTGAAGGTGATGACACCAGCTCATTCATTCATGTTTAACTTACATGGTTAGTGTGCGTTAGGGCTCTGGTGTCTCTCTAGTTCAGTTGCACCCAGTGGCCAGGTGACCAGGACGAGAGGTCAAGCCTCTGTTTTCTAATCTAAAGTCTGATCAGATCATAACGACGACTCACTCTGAGACTAAATAAATTCCACTGACTCGTTCACTAGCACAAGAGGGACGTGTAGCGGGGTTGTGCTGCTGTCAGACTGTATTCACACAATACAGCGGTGTGACTGGAACCGAGAGCAAGATGTTGTGTTAAAGGTCTAAGACAGATGTGTATCCTGACAATCCCTAAAATAATGAATGAATTAAGTTTGGATTATTAACAGGATTATTGTTTTGCTGTTTCCTTATCAGTGTGAATGCCATTCCAGGGTTTGCTTCTCCTTCTTCCACCCTTACAAATCTCTTCAATCACCTGGAAAGGTTCTAGTTAGATTGTTACTTCATTATATTGGTGTTGAAGCTCACCTTATACACAGTGGAGCTGGAAAATATCACAGACACAACATGTTGTCAAGTGAACATAAGGTTAAAGTTTCTTGACAGTGTATCAGCCACTTTCCTGGTCTCTTCACTGTCATTAGCTAGATACTGAGAAATGATGTCACGTTTCACAGTGACTGGTAGAAAAGGCAAACATCAGACTCGTAAGCGTGAACATATATTTCCATGGTTAAAGCGTCTCAGTTTGTTAGAGCAAAGGCAGAACAAGGGTTTCTGGACAACTCCCACTCAGTAAGAGTAGTATTGCTACATAAATACAATCTTCTCCTTTGTCTCTTAGTCCCTAGTTCAAGGTGTTTATATACACAATTTTCTCACTGCCTATGTTAAGTAATGAATTCAGTAAATGTGTTGCAAGGGAATTAAGTTTACACAGTGATGTTTGGTGCATACTGTAATGTAACATACCTTCATGCTTAATTGTGTAATATGTATTCATTTACAACCACCTCTTTATAATCACCTTGAGTATTTGTGACTTGTTTGAAAAGATGCTGTTCCATAAACATTTGCTATGAATCTCAGAAAGCTCATGAAAACAAGGAAACGTGAATTCATTAGTCTGCTGCTAGTGAGGTTTCACCGTAATGAGCCAAGAGCCAAGTCCCTGAACATTACATTTCTTGGTTGGTGGCATCAGCGACGACTCATTGCTTTACCCTCATGATGGCTGATTGTCTGTTGGGTTGAACTAGAGGTGTGTTGTTGTTTGAGGTTTGATGATTTGTTGCTGCATCTGAGTCCTCATGAAAATAGAAGAAATTATCTGAAGTGTTGGTTATGTCAAAAGTGACGTTAGAAACTGCAGCTGAGGTTAATAAGAAGATTAAAAACACAAGGTGTTATGATTTTTCTTCTGTTTGGCATTGCTTCGTTTTGATATTTCTTTCTAATGGAGAATAAAAGCCTGTAATAATTGGATGGGGTGTAACATCAGTGATCATATGTCAGTTTGGGAGTTGTCGTAGATGCACAGAAATGATTGTAAAATCTGTTCTTTGCAGATTAGGCCCCTATGGTGTTGTTAGAGGCCAAGGTTATTTAGGAGAAGTTAGATGGATGACTATGACATGTCTTTATATGGTTTACTTTTAAATTTAGATCCACAACCATGACCAGCAAATGTTTGGTAACATCCAAACGAATTATGTAATTGATCCCATAAGTTGGTGTTTTTTAAAAGAACATCATATAGCTGCTGTTTTAAGAACATTATTGATATAAAAATATCAACTTCTTTGCTACAGACTTTTTCAGTCACAAACATGTGGGTGCCCATGGAATTCGAAACTTAGTGCTGCTGACACATTAAAATAAAGTTACACAATCAGGACTGGACTCAAGGTCACATCATGACCAATATAAAACATACAGTATATTTTACATTGATCCTAACGTGACAGATAAGTCCAAGTGGATGAGTACATATAAGGTCAAATAATTTGTCTTATTGGAGTACTGCTACATTTACATTAGGTTAATGAAAAGGCACTTGACTGATGTGTTTAGTTCTGTGCGAAAAAAGAAAGTAGCATAATGCATGTAGACAGCTTTAACCAATTTCTAAGACAAAGGCAGTGAACTCAAAATCAAAAATACCCGTGCACTGAAATCTTCCTTCTAGCTCCAATCAGGCAAACATGTACTTTGAGAATAAGATCTGACTTGGGTCACATGACTCGATCAGCAAATCAAATCTCTTCTGCTGTTCCCAAAAGTATTATACTGTTATTATTATTGTTATGTCATGCCTGATTCTTAGAATTACATAATAATACTGTTTTCAGACATGAAGACTTGCGTTTTCACATACAGCCCCTCGGCTAAACTTCAGGAACATGTCTGGTATTGCGGTGCATTTATTGTAATCACTGAAAGCAGCTTAACTGAGCATGACTGCTGCGGCCACATACAGATGCAGGAAACTCAAGGGTCCTGCAGCAATTTAATAAGGCCGTAAACATGCTAAAAATTATCAAATGTACTGCTAAATCTGCCATATGAATTAAGTTTTAGATTGTTTCTCATTTAGATATTTTTGGTCTTTAGTTTTTTTTAAAGCAGAAATAATTTGAGCAACAATGTGTCTAACCTAGGATTGAAAAAACAAGAAAGTACTTTTATTTTTATGGTCTCATCAGGAAAGGCCCTTCTCCCAAGCAGTAAACCTCATGTCCGGTGGAAATTTATTTGTAAAATAGCAACATCATATGTTTTGCTGGTAACAAATTTATTCGTCAAGTTTCATTGACTTTTAATCCCCTGCTGTTATTGAGGAAACTATCAAATAACCAGTCACATTGATTGTTTTGTCTCTGAGCACATGACATGACTTGGCATTGTGCTGGAAACCTTGACTGTCAGGGAGGACTGCTCTGTCTGCTGCCTCCACCCGTCTTAGGCGTCACATGACAACAGAGCCGTGCTTCAGACGAGCCTCACACTGCCTCAGAGAACATGGTGTCCTCTGAAACTGACATTTTCTTTGTTAAGAAAAAACTTTAAGTAGAGTTTGTGAGGAGTGTTGTAAAAACGGTAGTGGAAGTGAAACTCGATGTTTCCTGTTCTTAGTCAGCCTTCTTGCTGTTCATGTGGCCCATTCATTTTTATGACATGTGATTTTATATAATTTTTAATAAAACGGAAAAGGAGAACAAAATGTTGCACCGTCATTGAAGTTGCTCACTCTTGGTTTGGTTGTCAGAATACTAGCTGTTAGTTTTAGAGTCTAAAGCATCACTAAGGTAGCATGATAATTACTATTTACTCCTCAAGTCATGTGCTTCAGGCTCATTCAGGTTGTGTAACCACTGTTGTCTTTTTGCAGGGGGGCTGATATCCATCCCTCAATTTCCCAGGGATCCCTCAGCCTGCCCTGATGAAGGCCGAGCAGGATGGAGACATCCTCGAAGGTAACTGCCTCAGATAACAGAAACATGACCATCGCCTCATAAACACACATGCTGTGCTGTCTCACATTAAACCCTCTGGACAGGCATCCATGTGCATGCTTATAACAATACTTTACAGTACATTTTAACTAACAGCATTACTGTTTAACTTTTAACACTCCAACAAATAAAGGGAGATCTATTTTCTTTATTCCTGATGCTAGAATATTCAGTGTTCTTTTTTAAAAGCTTGAATGCTGTTATTTGTCATAGTTATGACCTATATTTCTGCTCATGTGATGCTGTTGGATTTGTGAAAGGGTAATGGGCAGGCCGGAATTTTTTTTCTCCAGGGGTTGTGTTATTTTGGCCAATCCCAAGCTGTCATCACTTCTCTCTCCTGGCAGGTCACTTGTAGAGACATGATGTCAGAATGTTGTGACATCTAATGAGAGAAAAAAAGCACGATTAAGGCTGATTCATATCAAAGCAGGGACACTGTTAGAGAGCAGCGGACTTTGGAACCAGCAGTGAGCTGGAGATGGCGCGAGAAAGGAAGGAAAGGTCCAACCTCAGTGAGTTGTACAGGACGTCTACAGCTTAAGGACTCATAATAATTATTTAGTCAACGATGTTAAACAGTAATTACAGATTGGATTCCACGTGAGATTTTAGTTTTGTTTATATTCACTGATGTTTCTCTTCATTGTTTTCCCAGTCATTGAGGTTAGGAATAAGTTCTTAATTACATGTTATTACTGAACAACTAAACACATGTACCGGTAATTTAAAGTCATATATAAGGTAGAATTTTTTTAATGAATGTGTAAAGTGATTTTAGCTTGTCATTGATTAGATATTTCATATGGACATTCCATTAGCACAAATATCTTAATTTAAAGTGTATGTAGTCTGTTTAATAAAGCTCCTGGACCCCAGGTGAGTCTCACATACTCTGGCTCAAACCTTTCCTGAGTGGAGATTGAGCAAAGCTGTGCTTTTCGTGCTTTAAAAAAAAAGATGGAAATGTCTTTTAAGCAGAGCAGTTCTGTGTAGATCTGCTGTATTTCTCTCTTTAGAAGTTAATATATGCTAAAACAAATCCACCGTAGCCATGGCCCACATAGTGTTTTTGCTGCTAAAACGATTCTGAATGCATTAATCATTAAATAAACGGTGAGCAATTTTCAGCTTTGAGTTTTAATAGTACCAGTTAGGCTGGTATGTGATAACAAGGTTTAAAACTACGGATGCGCTAAATCCATCTCTCATAGAACCTCAAACAGTGAGATGGATTTGGTAGATGGAAAGTTTTTTTATCTTATCACAAACTGCAATTTGTTTTTTATTCTGTGGTTTTATTAGAGGACTCCCCTCAGGAGGATGGAATCGAGACGAACCAGTACAGCTCCATCTCACCTCCTGCCTCACCTGTGGCCCAGGAAGAGCCCTTCACCACATACTTTGAAGACAAGGTGCCAATTCCTGAGAGCGCCAACCAGGTACTGACCATGACTGTTTCATGATTTAAAAGCAGCTAAATTAACCTCTTTGCTCCTGTTGGAGAAATAAGAGTTGGTTAAATTTTTGGTAAAATATGGACTTGGATCCATATTAAATTATATTATTCAAATCTCAACATTAGTTAGAAAAATACAATTGTGTTGTCTGTCGTCCAGGTCTTCAGTTTCCGTAAACTCTGGGCCTTCACTGGACCAGGGTTCTTGATGAGTATCGCATACCTGGATCCAGGCAACATTGAGTCTGACCTGCAGTCTGGAGCTAAAGCCGGCTTCAAGGTGAGAAATCAAAAGAAGACTGCTGCCATGGCTCAGTAGTTTAAATTGTTGGTCATAGTTATGGATTGTAAAACAAGGAAAAATCTACAAACCTAACTTTGAACTATTATAGAGTCAAATGATTTGCTTGTTTTAAAATTTTTCTCTTTCAATTTTTGTTAACTGAACAAAAGCCTCATTGCCATCACTGTCAATGCCATCAGCTTGTTTTCTGAAAAAGGAAAAATGTTACTTAAAGGCATCTTTCATTTTAATCCATAAGAAGTTTTGTTCTGATTTTGTCTTTCTCAGCTTCTATGGGTGCTGCTGTTAGCCACCATTATCGGACTGCTGCTGCAGAGGTTAGCTGCACGCCTCGGGGTCGTAACAGGGATGCACCTGGCTGAAGTCTGCAACCGCCAGTATCCTACAGTGAGCTCCACACATTTATCTCCTGTTTATACATACACTTTTATTTTTCCAGAGGTTATATTTGTCAACATGATTGCATTATTGATTTGATACTTTTAGATATTGTGGAATTACCTCTGTGAACTAGAGAGGTAACCTAATGTTGAATATTAAAAGACTTTATTAAATTCTGTCAACTAATTTTATTTGCTAAATTCTGATTATATCTTAAATGCTTTGCTTTTTCAGGTTCCTCGTATCCTCCTTTGGTTGATGGTCGAATTGGCCATTATTGGCTCAGACATGCAGGAGGTCATCGGCTGTGCCATCGCTCTCAACCTCCTCTCTGTGGGCAGGTAACTTATTTTTTCGTACTTATCCTTGAAAGTGGTTGCAAATAATTTCCCATATTTCCCCTATTGATGATGATACTGAAAAAACTGAAGAAAAATGCAATTTGCTCTTTTTCTCCTCCAGGATCCCACTGTGGGGAGGAGTCCTCATCACCATCACAGACACATTTGTCTTCCTCTTTCTTGACAAATATGGTATGCGTTTTTCTCCTATAGATATACAACCAGTCGGTGCTTGAAATATTGTGCATCTCATTGTTGACCCAGTTTGTATTTCTTCGTAGGCCTGAGGAAACTGGAGGCGTTCTTTGGCTTTCTTATCACTGTAATGGCTATTAGCTTTGGTTACGAGGTATGGTTCCCTTACGTTTGAAATGTGATTGAAGTCACATCTCACACATTTTTACAGAGATGTTCATTACACCCTTACATATTTAACTTTTCGCCTGTCTTTAGTACGTTGTGGCAGGGCCAGACCAAGGGCAGCTGCTGAAGGGGATGTTTGTACCGTACTGTGCCGGCTGTGGGCCTTTGCAGCTTGAGCAGGCTGTGGGAATTGTAGGAGCCGTCATCATGCCCCACAACATCTACCTGCACTCGGCTCTGGTCAAGGTTAGAAACATTTTTGATATGAATTAAACCTAAAGGAATCAACAAGTCACAATAATATTAAATGTAATTTAGAAAAAGTATTAATCTAATTGTCTAAAAAATAAACAGTTTTCCTATTTATTCCTTCATATACCAGTCTCGGGACATTGACCGCAAGAACAAAAAGGATGTCAAAGAAGCCAACAAGTATTTTTTCATTGAGTCAACAGTCGCTCTGTTCATCTCTTTTCTCATCAACGTCTTTGTCGTGGCGGTCTTTGCTGAAGCCTTCTATGATAAGACAAATATCCAAGTGGTGGGTATACACTAAAATGAAGCTTGTGTCTGTCATTCTGCAATACAGTGATTTAAATGTTTTGGGAACAGGACCGTTGACATCAATTTGTTGCTTATTGGATGTTCTTTTTTCCTGGTTGTAGCGTGAGCAGTGCAACGCTACCGGCAGTCCTCACGCAGATCTCTTCCCAGCGAACAACGACACATTGGAGGTGGACATCTACAAAGGGGTAAGTCAGGGCATAGTGACTGAAACCTTAAAGGTTCAGTGTGTGGAATCTAGTGATTTCTACTGGTGAACTTGCATGTTGCAGCTGAAAACCCCACACTTCACCCTCCCCTTCCAAACATGAAAGATAACCTGTGGTAGAATTCAGTTATTATAGAATCTCAAAAGGTGTTTAGTTTGTCCAGTCTGGACGACTGTAAACAACATGGCGGCCTCCATCTAGAGGTCCCACTCGCAATGTAAATATAATGTTTTTAAATATAAAGGCCCAATTCTAGGGTGAAGAATCCAACAATTTGTACAATTCAGATGAAGCACACTAGTTAAAACATCACTAGGATTACTTTATATTCGATTTCTGCCATTAGATCCCTTACACATTGGACCTTTTAATCATAAGAGAAAACCTAATTCGGATTGGGTAGATTATGAGCATTCTCCGCAGATAACAGATCACCTCTGATTTTAGGTACCGGAGAAGAAGCAAAATAAATTTCCCAGAATTATTTATTGCTGGCAAGCACATACTATTTTGTCTTAGGGCTCTGCACCTGCAATAAGGTGTGTCCTCTTATTGTGGTTGAGTAGAGGCTTATAAGGGATGGGCAGCCCTCTGCTGTCACTCACTGTTAGTTCAATAGGATGCATAATGTTTAAAGTTGAAAGGTGACTAAATAAAGTTTGCTAAAAGAAATCTTGATCTATGAGGTGTATAATAACCACGTCTCATCTCTCTCTCTATCGATGGCCACAGTAAGAAGATGTATTATGAGAATAATTCATTCTTCGTTTATCTTTGTTCAGGGAGTGGTCCTGGGCTGTGTCTTCGGCCCTGCGGCTCTCTTCATCTGGGCCATAGGGATCCTGGCAGCTGGACAGAGCTCCACTATGACAGGCACTTACTCTGGGCAGTTTGTCATGGAGGTAGGAATGCCTGTTTGTTGGTAGCTTTACTTTCATTACTGTTTATTAATTCTAGTCAGGCATTTTAAAGCAGATAGAAAAGGGTAAAAAAACAACATTACATCTAGATGTGTATACCTATCCTTGTGTTGTCTTGTTTTCTTAGGGTTTCCTTAACCTGAAATGGTCCCGTTTTGCGCGGGTGCTGCTGACCCGCTCCATTGCCATCACACCAACTCTGCTGGTAGCCATTTTCCAGGACGTTAGGCATCTGACAGGCATGAATGACTTTCTCAACGTGCTTCAAAGCATGCAGGTTGGTTCAGGCATCCAGAAAAAAGCTCTCAAAATCAAATCTGTAAAAAACTCTTTATCCTACTCTTACTCAACCTATAGCCCAGTTTATCATACTTATCCTTCTTTAATTGTGTGGAGCATAATCCTGTAAAATATTCACCTTTTTTTTCTCTATCCAACAGCTTCCATTTGCTTTGATCCCAATTCTGACTTTCACCAGTCTCACGTCCATAATGAACGACTTTGCAAATGGAATGTGAGTGAAATTCTTTCTACCTGTTTTACACATAGATGACTCTCTCAAGACTCTGTAGTACATAATGTATTTGTTAGTAGTATTTCTTGAACTGTATTGTTCATTGACCGAACAGTTACCAACATCAGAAAGGCACTTACTGTCTGGCTGTCAGCAGAGTATCTTTCTAATGAAAACATATATCACATAATTAACAGCCACATGTAAAAAAAAAGATGCCATAACTAGTCCAAGTCCTGCACTGCCCTCAAAGTCAATTATCAATCTGACTTTATGATCTTATGTCTTTATCTTGCTTAACCAATAAAATGTATATAATCAGCATTTTTGAAGCTTGCTCAAGAGCTGCTCATCCAAATAACATAAAATCGACTCCACTTCATTGGATCCTCAGCTGGACACCTGCAAAGTTTGCAGTCTATCGGCTGAGTGACTATCCAGAAACCTTTAATACAGGCAAACAGGATCAAAGTTGGTCCAACTTTAAAATTATCCAGGTGAATTTGTTGGGGTTTAGGTCTGAGTTTAGTTATCCATTGATAATTCTCTTATGGGTCTTTTAGTTGAACTTTATATTAAAAACACTCTGTTGACAGAGAGGCCTTTAGTTTTTTCAGAAACTAGAGATTTATTCAGTAGTGTAACAGTAAAGATGATGATGGAAGATAATAATAGTTCCGATGAATCATCATATTACATTGCATACAAACGATATTCTCAGGATACTGTTATTTTGAGAGAATCTATTATTTCTCAGTGGCTGAATACGTGCCTGCCTGTTTTCTTTAGGGTGTGGAAGATTTCCGGGGGCATCGTCATCCTGCTGGTCTGTGCAATCAACATGTACTTTGTGGTGGTTTATGTGACAGCACTGAACAGTGTGATCCTCTACGTCATCGCTTCTCTTCTCTCTGTAGCCTATCTGTGCTTCGTATGCTACCTGGTGAGTTATGGTGCAGCCATACATTGACTTCCATTTGTTTTCAGACTTACTGTTTCGTGACCTTTCTCTCCTTTGTCGTTGTCTGCAGGTTTGGCACTGTCTGGTTGCTTTGGGGGTTTCCTGCCTGGACTTTAGCAGCAGGGTAAGAAAGCGACCTGCTCTGTTGATTGAGGAGCAGTCAGAGTACGACTCCTAAAGCTGGACAGGACAGTAACCACCAGCATTCCTCTGTCCTATTGGAGACCTGTACAGAACCATGACTTTCCCGAGATCACATAGGATCTTGAAAGCACCTTTTCTGCTAGTGTCACTTGTTTGCTTCTGTGTTGGACTGGTATGGATGTTGGTTGCATTTTAGAAAATTGGATCAAACTTACTAATACCACACCAGCGCAGCATGTTAGATGTGAATAATTTATGCTTGAGTTTACCTCTAATGAATATATGTGCATATTTTGACAAATCAATAATTGTTATAATCGTCAAAGACTACAACTGTCGCTGACTTTGCTGAAAAGTATTTATACAACAAACAGTATAACTCAATTTCAAATTGCTGTAATTATCAGTATCTTTACATAACAACTTCATGACTTTTTCAAAAGTATAATGTCCTAGATGTGAAGAAATAGAAGCTCAACTTGTGTTACCAAGTTCCTGAGAGGATACTTTCCTAGCAGTGTTTTTGATGTCACATACGTAAGCAGTTGTGAGTTGGATGCCAGAGTTTTATATGGACGATCCACTGATTTTAAGACTCCAGCTAACACGAACACATCCTACTTTATGTGAACTAAAACAGTAGCCACGATGTCTGGGACATACTGCTGCAAAGCTGGAAAACAAGCTAAAAGTTTGGCTTCCTATGAAAGTACCATAGACTGTATATAAATATAGACAATATGAAGGTTTGCCTAGATCCCAGATGGCAGAGTTTGAAGTTGGGATGTTTTGGCTTGTGGATAGTGGGAGGAAGTGGAGACTTACCGTCCATCTTTATATCTTCATTTACAGTCTGTGGGGAGTGCCAGAGCTCTGACTAATATTAGCTTCATCAAGTACTTTGTGAGCCCTTTTACATAGTGTCAACCTGCCAGTGTCCTGGTGGGAGGGGGAGGAGCTTCTGCTACGATTTCCACTCTACCTCAACATCATTCAACTACCTTCTCATCTCTCTAAGCCTCCTTGTAGCTTGTTGTTTAACTCACTGGATTTTGCATGAAGTAATTTAAAAAACGCACACAACAACTTATTTCAGGGGTTTAATGCTGTGAGCTGATTCCAGTCTGACATGTTAGAGAAGTTTTAGTGACCCGTTTCAGTAACATGCAGAAGTTGGTTCAATACAAAAAGTCTGTGAATTAAATATGCTTCCTCCAATGAGTGAAGCTCTATGTGACTACAGCCTCGTCCTCAGAGGCTCTTATTAGTGCCTAAATAATCTGAAAGGAAGCCACTCAGGTTGGTCAACACCCTGACGTGAGCCTATTAGTAAAATTACTTTTATTTAGTACGAAACTGATCATCAAGAAGTGTCTTTAACATAAACAGCAGTTATTTTGTTCCCTCTACTAACAGAGCTGAGTGTCCAAAAGAAAATAAACAACTTCATCCACCACATTTTTATCCAACATAATATGTCTTTGGAGAACATCAGGATAAAACACATTTCATATTTATAAAGTTAAAATTCCTGAAAGGAACACTGCAGCATATTTGTCCTGCTATTTAAAGTGAAATAAAATTACAACCAAAATTATGTTTGCCTAAAAACAATGTCAAAATTGTTGTAATTATCTTGACAAAGAATTCTGAACAAGTTCAAAGAAAGCCAAGGCTTGTTATAGAACCTATAATGACAAGTTTGACTGAGTCTTAACTTAGACTCTGAAAACTACTCATTTTGTGAATAAAAATAAGACAGAATAAAATTCATTCAGGACAGATAGTAGACAAATTTGATAATTTCAAAGTAGACACTATTTATTGTAATTCTGATGCACTGAATCTATAAATTAAGTTTGTTTCCATTGTTCTAATGATTTATTTAGATCTCCTAATGATTTTTCTAACGTGGTTTTAAGTCAATGAATTAGCTTAGCTTGTTCTCTTCTCTCAGCATTGATTTTTAACAAGTTTGCAGGGCAGCAGAACTTCAGGGTCAAAAGGTGGGCATATCTAATAAACCAGCGCATGGGAAACAATAAAATGTTTAAGAAAATTTGAATATTTCTACAGAATCCAATCTAGCTGAGAGGACTTGGAGCCATTTGTCTTGGTCCAGGTGCAGCTGCAAGTGGCAGAAATGCATTAATACCTTTATGACAGGAAAAATGGAAACAACACAGGCATTTGAATTGTTACAGACAAAACATTAGTGTAGTAAACATCACTACATTGTGTGTCACTCATTTGTGCTCTTGGCATTGAAGGAATAAGTGTCTGTTCTTTGCTATTGAATGAAAAACACTGTGTCCAAAATAAATGGGGAATAATGGCTATATGGACAATTGTTGCCGTCGTCTTTCTGGCTGTCAAAAGAAAAACTTGTGATCTGTATGTTTCATAATCACTGGATTGTGTCAATTTCTTGACAACATGTTATTGCAATAAATAAACTACACAACCCGATAAATTGCTTTACTGTAAAACCTGCTAACTACAGTACAGAGTAGCTTAATGATAGTTTAATATTTACATGAACTGTTAAATTGACCTGTGAGAATAATGGAAACTAGAAAAGATGTGATAGGTTTTAAGGGGTTCCCTACACACTGCTTAAAAAGTAAACCATGTATTTTACATTAACAAGGGGTAAAGGGTTAAAAAATTCCATATTTCTACCTTTTATTTAATCAGTGTAGATGGTAGTCCATAGCACTGTTTGTAGTACAAATGCTCTCTTCCAGGATTTTCCAGGATTAAATGGGGAAAGTAGCATTTTGACCCAAGGTGAGCACCTTTGATTAATCTATAATCAATTAATTATTATCAGTTTATCAAATTCAAATTGTTAACCGATTGGATCCTTTTGTATTTACCTCATCAAAAGACAATATTGATTATGTTTTCCTCTTTTAAATGAGACAGAGCGAGTGATTTGAAATGAGCTGCAGTAGCACCACATTTTCACAGGTTATAATAATATCAATGTGTGTACTTAGCAGGTAGTTGTAAGCTTTACTTAAGTATTTAAGAAATAATATATTTTTTAATTATTTTCATTAGTTTACATGTTGAATCATTCATTTAAGCTCAAGAATCAGTTTTAATGCTTAATGTACTCATCATGAATTTACAACAATCTCACTCGTAATGACTCGTCTCTTTTTTCTCTCTTTTAGTTTCAAATGGGAATACCTCGTCACACAGACATTTACCTACTGAACGACATGGACTCAGACTCTGTGGGTGAGAGATAGGACAACACAATAGGGCTTGGTGGATGTTTTTTATTCTGGTGCCTGAAGAAAACGGACAGATATCCTGACTGAAGCGTGGGACCATTGGAGCTCTCCCAGTGGAAGTCCATCTTCACCCGGTGCCTGACATATTTTTAAGTGCACTTGTTGTGCGCCCACAGATGTCTAATCTTGTTCACTTCAGTAACAGGTGTGTTCCATCACAAACGTCTCAGCGAATAGTGCAAATGATTTAATATCAAAGCTCCAAAATGAGACAAATCTCTGAAGAATATGTGGTTTCTGTGACTCAAAAGCCTTTAGCATGTTTTGGATTTTACAAACTCTTTCCTCAACCTCCATAATATTGGCTTCTCCAAATCCGTTAACAATAAGACTGTGACAGTTGCCAACTAAACACTACAGTGATGAAAAAAACAACCTTTCCAGTTAGAAATCACACGAATTTATTCAACATCCAAAACTAGAGAAATCCCCACAGGTTGGCAACACAACTGGCTGTTGTCACTTGCACTAAAGATGCTGTGGACCTCCAGTAGTAGACATATTTTTTTTGTTCTTTTTGATTTACCTGATGTAACAAATCAAATCTCAAATTTTTCCATCGGACCCATCCCCAACGAAAGACAACACAGAGGTCCAACACCAAAGCTATATAATGAACCTGTTTGGGTCAAGCTAACAGCTGCATTTATTCTAATTTATATTCAATTACAATCTTTAGCAAATACATACAAATATTAGATGAATACATTCTCATAATTAATATATTGAATATGAACTTAGAATATAGAGAAAGGTATATTTATTTATACCTGATAGTCAAACCTTTCCATGTTTGTTATTGTGTAAGACAACAGAAGTTTTATGTCGCTCTCGCTGTCTTACAATGTAATTTGGATATGTTTTATTCAAATTCTCATAATGAAGATGTTCATCCTTGAATTTTAAATTATTTTTAGAATTTTCTGAGGATTCTAAATGATATTTTCTCCCACTTTGTTGCTGGCAGTTATAATATTTTCTGTTGTCTTATTTAAATTTAGTTCCTTCAATTTCCGTCTCAAATAAGCTTAGGTCAGTTTGTTATGATTTGTTTATTTATGTGTAGTTCATCATTTTTATAGAGTGCTCCTTGTTTTTTTTTATGTAGTTTTAATTTTCATTTTTTATTAGATGCTTGACTTGTTTTTTTATGTTTCTTTTTGATGCAGCCAAATTTGTGCAGAATTATGCTGTATGCAAAAGTGAACTTTTAATATAGCATTTCGATTTCTGAGCTCGATATGGAGGAGAAAGTTGGCATTGTGGTGCAACAGGTGAGTAACGTTGAAAGGTAAATAAGAGAACTGATGTGAGGTGTTGTATCACAAGTAGACGGGACGGGTCATGCTCACTGTGGGACTGGGCAGCTCGACTCTGTTGCACAATGAGTGTGGCAGGACTAAACAAACATACAAAGTTTGACAACTGTTTCACAACAGAGTTTGAAATGCCGCTTCTTGTGCATTTCAGTTACTGCGTCAATAAAGCAATTTGCACAAGCAGTGTTTCCGTGTTAAAGTAAAGGTAGATTAAAAACTGTACAGAGAAGACACTCGAGAGGAAGAGAAAAGTGATGTAAAATAATGACGGGATCCGTCATAAAAACCTCAGAGGTTTGATGGATTGTGTTGTTGATAAAACTAAATATTTTCCTTGACCAAATATTGGACTAAACGTGTGTCTTCTAATTACTGTGCAGACGTCCACACAGTGCCTCCCGTGTTCACCACTGTGCCTCAGTCCAAAACAAGCACAAACTAATTCCCAAATACTTCACATGGAACAACTTTGAAAAAAGCGATACTTATTCCATTGGAACGTGCGCAACGGAAATCCAACATTGCTACAAATGATTATTCATACATTTGCATTTGAATTGACATGTCATACTAAACTGATGCAAAAATATGTTTTTAAACAAATGTAATGGGGAATGTCATGGACCAATGTGTAAATGGGAGCAGAAAAGCTGAAATATTTAAGCTATTAATAAATGTATTTGGATGGACTTGCAACCATCAATAAACATCCCCCCACAGGACACATTAATTTGTATGAGGAATGGAGTTCATCAGGTGAACATCATTTGACCTCTGACTGATTTATAAAATTGTTTCCAGTGGAGTCAATTAAAACATTGTAATGACCTCAGTTATTCCATATTTGTAATTGATCATTTCATCAAGGATCATCATGTTTTGTAACGAATATTGCCTACATTTTTGGAACAGTTTGGGATCGTCAGAGACCATTGTCTGATTCCAGGTCCAGACAGAAAACTGGTACTGTACTGCTGCACTGTATTGTAAATTGGATTAAATATATTGTTTCTGATTTGATGACATTGTACAGGGTGATACCTCCTGTATTGAGAGAATATTAAAAGGTTGTTTTCAGATTTTTCTTGCGTATCCATGTCTGTTTTGTTTGAGTATAAAATTGCTTTTAATTATGTTTTTTTTCATCGTTTCCAAATCTTTACTCTTTGGTCTTTAGTGTGTCAATTATCTCATGCTCCTCTCCATCATAACTTAGTCCTCATGTTGATATTTCTCTGTTACTAGAATATGTTTGCCACATCTATAATATTAGTTTACTTAGTGACATTTCTTTTAAATGTCATGTCTTTTTTTACTTACACATTCTTTGGGGTTTAAAATATATAACTATTTAATATTTTATTTACTCAGCAGTGGTTGTTAATTCTGAATGCCTGTTATCCCTCAGGAGATTAATGTTGCTGTAAAATAAATACATAAATAGAAAAAGACTACAAATGAACATATCAAACATAAGATAAAAAGTAGAAAATAAATAAAAGATAATTACATGAATAATTAATTAATTAAATATGTGATTATAATTTAAAAAATTATTCTGATTCAATGCTTTTCTGTGAATGTACATCCGCGTATGATTAAGACAAAATACATTTTTTATGTTTAATATTTAAACTTAAATTCAACCTCTTCGCGTTTTCGTCAGAACAATTCTCCAGGCCATGCGGGGGCGCTGTCTCGAGCGCAACTCTTTCCGGTCCAGCGGCTCCGTTGCTTACGTCACCACATTTCAGCGAGTGAGATGTGACGGCGTGTCAAACTTGGTGGTCTCCAGAAACAGCGTCAGACGCAGGTAAGATGATGGAGGAGTTTCTGTGACCGGCTCGTTCTGCAGCTTTACAGAGCACTGGTCCCAGAGCCGCCAGCGGACAGATACAAGCTACTGTAGCGGCAGCAGGCTGTGGTAGACCCGGGTTGATTTATCACCCATATGTGTGCTTGTGATGCTCAAATCTGTGTCCAGGTGCAAAATGAGGGAAGCGGCTCTCCTGCTCGCATCGTCCGTGTTCCTGGGTCTCCTCCTGGGCCTCAGCCAAGCAGCCCGACAGGGGCAGGACATCCGATGTGGTGGTATGTGTGTCTGTAGCGGCACTTCACACAGAGGTGTATGTGTGTACACTCACACACTGAACACGTTTGTACTTCTATCTTAGTGAGGACCCTCATTGGCATAATGCATTCCCAGATCCCTTACCCTAACCATCCTAACTAAATGCCTAACCCTTAACCTGACCTAAAGAAATTTCTAACCCTAACCCTAAAACCAAGTCTTAACCCCCAAACAATCCATTAAATGCAGGGTCACAAAGTGAGGACCGGCTAAAATGTCCTCACTTTCCCAAAAAGTCCTCACTTTGTTGGTTGTATGCTCAAACTGGTCCTCACCAAGATAACTGTACAAGAGCACACACACAGAGCTCCATCCTGACCCGGTGTGTCCTCCTCTGTCCTCTCAGCGTGCCGGGCTCTGGTTGATGAGATGGAGTGGGCCATCTCACAGGTAGACCCAAAGAAGATGATCCAGACCGGATCGTTCAGGATCAACCCGGACGGCAGCCAGTCCATCAGAGAGGTGAGGGAGCAGCTGCACAGCCATGTTGTGATCTCACTGTGTCCAACACACAGCAGACTGCTGCTGTACACACAGAATTAGGTTTTTATTAGGAACCGATATACTCTGGTCACAGTGAGTACAAATGCCAGTTGTAACTTCTGTGTCATATCACAATACCTTTTGTGATTTGTCTGTAACATTTGTCAAAGAATATGAAATGGGAAACATTGCTTTCCAAAAATTATTTAACTCACATTCTGTGTAAATGTTTTACTGAACTTACATTAGTTTTGTGCTCCCATAACTTTCAGGTTGTGCATTTGAGAACCGTGACTGATTTAATGAAACAAGGAGGTTTTGTCAGAAACTATTCTTAGTAGGTGAGATGTTGAAAAAATAAAATGTTGTATCAGAAATATTACTTAGTTTTCCCCTGATTGTGTGTGGTGGAGGAACTTTAACCGCTGCCTAGCTCTACAGTTCTGGTAGCTGTGACTACAGTCATGTACATACAGGTTCTCATCCCACATGGAAGTACTGGTGTAGTGGTCATCATTTATCTGATCATAGCTTCTTATATATATAATATTACATCTCAAACCAAAGAGCGTTGTCTTGTCCACAATCTGCCACAAAACATTATTTTGTCTTTTATAATCATCCTACCAGAGGTCTTAATTTTACATTATAAAATATTATAATACAATCTTTAACTGATGATCTATATAACATGAAAGGGATATTACATAAATAAACTTCTTCAAGTAAATAGAGTATAATATTTAGTTATTTAAGTAAAATGTCCTTTAAATGAAATGATGACAATAGATATTTTGTGTTTAGAGAGAAGTTATAAAACATGATCAAATTGGTGTTGCACAGTTATTTAAAGAAAGTTTTTATCTAGCATTTTAAGAGAAATAAACGTCAGAAATGTTGTGTCAGCTGACTGATCCTTTATGGAAGACAAGAGAGCTCAGTTAATAACAATTCCACATGTAAACCAACAGATCAAAAGCAAGCAGAAGAAAACCTTTTCACCTCTTTGACAGCACACAGGATTTAGGGAAAGAAACACCAACATATTTGCAGAGATAAATAAAACCTTACCAAAACATGTTGATTAAATGCAAACCAAGAGAGAGGCTATAACTGATATGATTTCAGGATGGTCATTTTAAAAGTCTCTAACCGCTCACAAGGTACCTCTGACCTAAATATACTTGGAAATGCCAACATTTTGCCAAAACGCTAAATATCCTGTTTGTGGTAGTTTGACTGTGTTGACAGACATTTCTCTTTCATTCAGAGGTTCTCACCTTTATTGCCACTAGGTCCCTCTAGCCCGCTCCGAGGGAAACCTCCTGGAGCTGATGGAGAACGTGTGTGAGAGGATGGAGGACTACGGAGAGCACACGGATTCTTCAACCAACAGGAAGTCCTACATTAGGATCAAGTCTCGGAGCGGTGAGCCCATGGACCTCTCAGAAGCCGCGCTGGATTCAAGAGCTACATCCAGTTTAAAGTTCACAGTGAGTATAGTTTTTAGGTAGCTAGACACAGTTTGCTGCGTCTGCTTTACATCATTGGGCTTAGATGGCCTTGAATCTTTTGTACAATATTTGTGTGCTTCATTCCCTCATGTGTGTTTTCTTTATACAGTGAGTTTTTTTGTCCTTCTAACCTTTCATTGTGACTGATATCTCCAGTGTGAAACAATCGCTGAGCAGAATGAAGATGAAATCATTGAATTTTTCGCTCATGAGACAGAAAATGTTAAAGACAAACTCTGCAGCAAGAGGACAGGTAGCTTTTCAGCTCATGATCATCCTATTACACTCTTCAGTTATAATGGCCCACTGCAGTGACTGTATTTGAACCATTTGTTTTCTGTCCCTGGTGCTCTGCAGATCTCTGCGATCACGCTCTGAAAATGGCCCATGACGAACTTTGATGTCACCTCGCCATGACTGCCGTCTCTCCTCAGCTGAAATAGAGACACTGGGTGCTGTGATGTTTTCAGTGTCACTGGTTCACACATTGGCAGTGACATGGCATGACAAGATGTGTACAAATCCATAAAATCTGTAAAATATTAGAAAATCAACATTAAAACATAAAAAATCTTTCCTGTAACCATAGAGAATTCAAGGACAGCTTAGCCAATTTTTTACCAACATCTCTTTTGGACCATAGACGACACCTATCCACTTCCTCCCACTATCCAGAAATGAGGCCAAAATATCAAAGATACGTGTGCTGCGTTACTGCACCTATGACATGATGAGTAGCCAGGTCTACGTAGTTGCAATCATGGGATGGAGCCACGGTTTTAAGGTCCTGCCGATACATGCTCACAACAAATTGCAAGTCGGTCTCAGCCTGTTTTCATAGCATCAAAGAACTAACTTAAACCAAACTTACTGAAAAGTTAAAATTTGAACAAACCACCATAAAAACTACTAAAAATTACAAAAAACATCTTTGGATTTGACGCTTTTTCTTCGCATTTGAGCCGTATGTCGTCTATCTTTATGTACAGTCTATACTCTGGGCTCCCGTCACATGCTCATATGCTTTAAGTTATTACACTACAAATGTCTGTTCCTCACATGGAGGATCTTGTCACGTCTTCAGTCGATAAAACATGATTTTTAAGAAAAGTACATAGAGATGAGGTTCAAAAATGGTCGAGTGGTCCTTGATTCCATATTCATGCACATCGAAAAACTGTTTTTGATGCTGATAGTCACTGACAACACAAGTGTCGTATGGGTCAAGAAAGAAAAAATTAAGAGCACAAATAATAAGGTTTATGATTAAAGATTTTAGTTTAACTGCTCTGCAGATGAGAGACTGTGCCTTGATTGGAGAACTAATATTTCCTAGGTGTTGCACTTGTAAAATGGCTGATCCTTCTTATTAATCAGAAGAACCCTCAGTGTTGATGATGTTGTGAAATTAATTATAATCATATATTTTCCTATAGAGAAATTGGCTACTGAAGATAAACTGAAAGTTTTAAGAGAATTTTATGAAAGAAAAAGTACTGAAAAACTGTCTGGGACTGGGATAAACCTGTTCTCTCTCATGTTGCCCTTTAAATCGTAAAAACCATTTAAACCAAATGGTCATTCTTAGCTTCTGAAGATTAAAATGATTTTTCTTATTTTCTTTAAACCCATTTGTATTATGATAATTGGTTTCTTTTTACTTCTTACCAACCAATGTTAAGATTTATTTAGTCTAGTAAACTCATGTTATTTCAGTAGTGGTTATCATCCACAATCTGATCATCAATTCATTATTAAGAATCATTCTGTACTGTCAATGTGGAAAGAGCCGGAGTAATATTTGGTATCGTTAATTTCCCTGTGTTTGAAAAAAAAATGAACTTGCTGTGTCATGAACTTTCTCTTGAAATTTCCTTTTTTATAAATAAATTTTGTACATTTCTGCATCTGTTTTTAATCAATTGAAATGTATTTGTACATCAAAATGAGCCTTGAATCTTAATTCAGAGCTTTAAGTCAGAATAACTTCTTTCACAAATCTCTTCAATCATAACTTGGCTTCACTAAATATTACATATAGTTTATTCTATTGTTTGCACAGACATCCATACCAAGGAGACATAATTTAAGGGCTCGATGCCTCTGTGAATTTAACAGGATAAGGTCAGCGTCTCTCAACAACACTTGATGTACATCAGAATGATTTCAAACAAAGAGTGGATCTGAACTGAGCTCAGAGCTGTTCAAGCTTTTCAAAGATTCTTCCTGATTCTCTCGTTTAAGGTCATTGATGCCGAATTAGGCTCGACTTCATCCAGTTAACTTTTCCCAGCAGCACTGGGGATATTTAATGGGTGTGTTGAGTTACGACATGAAAGATTATAATTGTTTGTGTGTTCTAAGCCTATGCACATTTTGTCTAAACTTGTGACTTAGATGAAGATCAATTCACATTTTATGAACAATTAATGCAGAAAATCAGTTAATTCCAAAGGATTAACATTCTTGTTATTGCCACTGTATAACCTGACGTGAACTACACGTTTGGCTGTGAAATATCGAGACCCAGTTTTGATGTAATGCATGAATGTGTTTCTACGTATTATTCACAGATTTCAAAGTATTTCCATCTTTTCTATTAAACCAAAAGGACCTAAGATGATAACTATTATTTGACATAATTTTAGGACACACAAACTTCACAGCATTTCGTTGACGCGAACATTTTTATTTACTTTAAATATGTAACAATGGTTGTTTTTGCCAGATTTGTCACTACACTTTGCAAATATTTCAATACTTTATAGTATTCATTTTCATATTCTCATGATTGCATTTATATAACATTAGCAATGGCACATGAACACTTACTTAGATTTTTTCAAACATAACAACTTGGCATTCAGGAACATTTTTATAGAGTTGGTTGTGAATAGTTCGCCTCTGTCAAATCCCTACATTTCTATAATGTTGAATGCATCACAGATCAGCAAATATATAAAAGACATGACATTACATTGGAAAAATACTTTTCATTAAAAAAGTAGATAAATGCTTTTTATTTAGTTATTTTTATTACATTGTTTTTAACAGTCTTGTTAAACACACCAAGCAACTTTCATTTTTATCTTGGCTTGTGTTACTAGCTCACTTTGCTACACTTCACTTTAACTGTTATATTCTCCACCTCAGCAGTGCGTTCCCCACTCAGACACAATCCTGTTTTGTCTCCTTGATGAGCTCTTCCTCTCCCTCGTCATCATCTGCAGTCTCATCTTTTACTTCACTAGAGCAGCATCGCTCTCCTTCAGCCATGGGAAACTCTTTGTCGCTCTCTGTCTTGCTTTCTGTCACGGCATCAGGTGGCATTTCCTCAATTTCATCCTCTTCTGCTACAATAATAGTATCTCCAGAGCTGTGGCTGCTGTTGCTGCTGCAGGAAAGTGTGTCCTCTTCAGCACGCATGCTTGACTCTTCATGACGTGGGTCCTGCTCTATATCCTCAAAACTCCCTGTTGAAACATTATCAAAGATGATCGTCCCAGATTTCATGTCAAACACCATATCTAGGCAACTCAAATCTCCCACTGTGCTCTCTGGATCCCAATGCTCGCTCACTTCCTCCTCTTCATTCTCAGAGTCAGGGGCCGTATGTTTCCGAATGCGATTTACCGCATCCCACAGGGACTTGGGATATTGGAGCGCTTTGTCGGGTTGGTCAAAGGAAACATCTTCACCTCCATCTTGAGAGGGGGTAAAAGTGAGGGACGCCTGATTCGGGGATAATTCATCAACAGAGGAAGATGGAAGCTGAGGGGATTCCTCACACGAGTCCAACTGAAGAGGAGATGAAACAGTTACAGGGATGCCAACATCAGTAGTAACATGATTTAGAGCTGATTCCACTTCCAGAGGAGGCTCAGGTTCTGTGTTTGACTGGTGTGATGCATGTGTTGCAGGGGGAAGCTCTGAGGGTGAGATCACATCCAGAGGTGACAGAGAGCCCTTGCAGTCTGAAGGTTCAGTCCCATCTTCAACATCATGCAACATTTCAATTTCTGTTTGAGTCTGATCATCTGTAGCATTTTCTTGGGATATTGATGGTTCCTCATCCACATCTATCTGTAATGTCTCTTCAGTCATCGGACTCATCACACAAGAAACATTCGTACATTGTTGCTGCACAATTTGTTCCTCTACTTGAGTTTCACCCTCAGTCATATTGTCTTGGATTATTTCTGATGTCTGTACTGAGAGATCTGTATCTTTAACGTTATCTTTTAGTGGTTGCTCTGCAGTCATATAACTCTCTGTTCCATTGGAAACATCCTCTTGACCAACTCTATCAGATTGTTGCGGCAAAATTTCAACTTCCTCTTGACTTTGACTGGCTGTCATGTTTTCTTGCGATATAGTCAATACCAAAATGTCTGCTGGATCTTCACTGGCTTTTTCTTGTTGTTGCTCTTCAGTCACATGACTTTCTGTAATACAAACACATTCTTCTGCTTCTACACATAGAAATTGTTGCCGCAAAATTTTGACCTCTTTAGCATTTTGTCGGGATACTTCAAGACCCTGTTCCAAAGTTTCTGTAATTTCTTTTGCTTGTTGCTCATCAGCGCTGTTGCTCTCTTCTACACAAGGAGCATTGTGTGGTTGCTCAAATTCAAGTTGTTGCTGGTCCCTGAGATCTTCAGGGTCACTCATCTCATCGTTTACTTTCTGTGATTTGTCACCCTCCTTTTCCTGATCCTCATCAGGAGGAGCAGGAATTGGGGAATGACATTTATGGGGAGTAGGGCTTGGAGAGGATTTTGTAGATGCAGGGTGTAGAGGAGATGGCTGCTGTAATGATGCATCAGAAAGGAATGAGGCTTCGGGATGGGGAACAAGGTCTTCAGCGGTATCGTATGCAGCCAACTGGGGATTGAGACCTGCCTCTGGGGATGACTGTGAGTTATATGAGAGAGAAGTTAGGTTTTGGTGTGAAAGCAAACAAGAATTAGGAAGATCTTTGCATGGACTGAAACACTGAGGGAGATATTGAGACGGGTCATTTTCATCCGGTGGGTTTTCTGCCTGACTCTGCTCAGTTGTACCGTCTTCATGAGTTTGTTCAAACAGACTGTCCTCAGCCATTTCAGCTTCCTGGGACTTTTCGATGACAGTTTCAGTGTCCCTCTCCTCAGACATATCAGACACCTGCTCCGGAAGTCCTGCAAAATGCTTTCCATCTTCATTTTGCACGTCATCGTCCTCTTTATCACTCTCTTTCAAATGAACAGTATCCTCAATCTGATCCATTTCTAGGTTATTCTGGGACCGTTCCTCATCTTTTGTGTCCTGTAGGAGTTGTTCAGTTGCATCATGAATGTCATTTGTTGCTGGAGAAGGCTCAACCTCCTCACCACACTTCTCAACACACGAGTCAAGGAGAGATGTAGTATCTTGTTGTTCCTCAGGGATGCAGACATGTAGAGGGATACCTAGGATCCTTTCAGCACGCTCCTGCAAAGTTTCCCTATCAGAAATGGAAGATGAAGACACAGAGGTGTCACCTCCTCCATCAGGTTCCTTTTTCTCCTCAGAATCTGACTCTAGTTCGATCTCAGCCCTGTCATTTATTTGCAAGGGGTTTGGAAGCACATCTTGATTCAGCTGAGCAGTTGACTCAGTGGAGGTGCTCGGCTGACCATCGAGTGGACTGTCTTCAGCTTGTCTTGTTGAGCCTAAATAGAGAACATGATCTTTCTTTGGTGATGGAATCAGCTCCATTTTGATGACAACGCACGTTGTGTCGATGTCGAGTAGACCCTTACTGTCCTCAGACTGGGTGTCTTCCTTGATGTCTAGTCTTCTTACTTCGACATTGATTGGATGAACTGGAGCACAATCTCCTAGGTTGTATGAATCGTCTGATTCTACTTCCTCACTGTTTACTTTCAAAACTGAGGAAGAACTTTCAGCTTCAGCCCTGCTTGTGAAACTTGGCTCCCTCCACAGAGGATATTTAACGGACACAGGGGGCACTGGCTGAGATACCTGTCTCCCAAGTATGGAGTTTGCATCGTTCAAATTATTTTCTCCTGTCTCTATTTTCTTTGATAGATTATCGCTAAACATCTCAGTTTCAGTGCAGGTAGAGGTTGTCTTATGTTTGGCTTGTACATTTCTCTCATCAGAACTATTTGACTGCTCTGTGAGTGTTGGAACTGTGAAGTCTACCTCATCTGCAAGCTTTTGTGTTTGATAAAAATCACCATTGTCCCTTGGATCTTTCAAACCTTCTCCAAATCCTGTGCTTTGAATGTTTGCTTGAGAAGTGCAAAGTGGCAAAGATGGGGTTTCTGTGGCGCTAGCAATTCTGGAAACCAGGCAGAATATGGTCAACCCGCCTGTCTTTTTATTTAATCTGAACTTTCTTCCTTCAATGACCTTTGAGGATGTTTGCTCATTTGTCTTTGTGTCCTGAACCTCTTGTATCAATTGTGGCTGCTGCAGAGATGGCATACACTCACGTTGCATGTGTGCACTCTGGACAGCATCTGGTCCTGGTCCTCTGTGCCCAAGTTCTTCCAGCTCTGCACAGATGTCATTCACATCTGTTTTTTTAAAGTCCTCTTTCCCTACCCTCCTCTGATCCTGCACATCTACACATGCATACTCCTTTCTGAGCCTGGGCTGTGACGAGTAGTGTTGTTGCTTCCCTTCCTGCCCATAGCCGGTGTCACAATGGTGGATTACAGGTGAGCTTTTATGAGGGCTGTTATAGGGAGGAGGAGCAATATATCCAGGAGGTTGGCTAAACATCCTTCTTTGGTAGGCTGCCTTCTCTTTATTGTCCAACACATGGCTTGTGTCAGGGGCAGGAACTTGTAGTGGATAATAGGTCGGAGTTTGCTGTCGGCCTCCTCTGTCCCACGCTCCGGATTCCCTGATGCTGGCAGATTGTCTGACTTGTTGCAGCACTGCCACCTGAGGATCTGTCCCACTCCTCCTCTCTGGCGCCCTGCTGCTCTCCAACAGGACATGAGAAGTGCCCCTCAAATCTGCCTCTCTGTGTCTCCTCCTCGGGAGTGAATGGCTGTACCGAGCTGCCCAGGCCTCTAGCTCACGGTAGCTGCTGTCGCTCCTCTTAGTGGACACTTCCCTGTTGTAGCGAACAGGATTAGAGGGCTCCCACCTCCTCTGCCATCCCTCCCTCAGAAACCCCCCCTCATATTCCCTCGCCGCTCGTTGAGCTGCTGTCCACTCTCTGCTTCTGGCTTCATGTTGGTGATACTCTCCTGGGCCCTGGTGCTGCCGGGTATGACGATCCAGAATAAAAGGGAAGTGGGAAGAAGTTGGGGCAGATAGATCTGGGTCCGTCCAGTTGGTGTAGTCCTGTAGACCCCCTCCTGTTCTTGATCCTGGGACAGTCCAGTAACCGGACTCCCTGCCTTGATCCTGCTGCGCTCCATAGTAAAATGGAGAATGGATTGCCTGATGTCTGTCATGATAGCTGTGAATAATATGGTGGAAAAAATAAATGCATTTATTCAAAATTATCAAGTGTCATTTTTAGCTCTCTTCATAAAATACTGAAGAAATCTTTGTGTAAAGTAATTATTTTACTCTGGTGTCACTTTACTCCCTCTGATATTTAACAAGTAAAAATTCCAAATGTTGGAAAGTAAGACACCTTGACATTGTATTGAAAATACATCCATAGCAAGTTAAGTATAAATAGTGGAGGTTAAAATCTAGTATAAAGTTTGTATTTAGCTAACAACTTTTATTATCTAACAAATATCTAAAAGAAGCTGTTTTCATGGCACAAAACTCACTTATGTGTACAACTTCTCCCAGGAACAGTCCCAAATTTAGCATAGAGAGGTGATTGTCCCTGATGCTCAGGCCAGAGCTCCATCATTTGGTTTGATACAGAGATCTAAAGTAGTGAAAAGAAAATGTTATTGTATTTTATTATATATTAATTATAAATGCATATGAAACCAAATCTAACAACAGATGTAAATATTGTATTATACTATATATCAACATGAGCACATCAAAGGTTTAATTAAAATGTTAAACTAATTAGACAAATTAGACATTTAAACAAAGTAAGTACATAAATAAAGAGATAGATGCATACACGCAACACGTACCTTTAAGCTGCTGTTTTCAGATTATTGTCCTCCGTGCTCATGAGGTCTAATGAAGTCAAACAGGACAAAGGCTTAAAAGGATGATGGTTTTTATCCCCCACCCACTTTATACACACACACCCTATCGCTAAGCCCATCCTCCTATCATTTAGCCACATGCCCAGTTGTTTTTAGAGATACTATCTTAAACTCCATCCATCCCATCTAAAGTAAAGTCAAAATGTATCAAACTAATAAACCATATAAAACATGTATTTAGTTATAAAATAGACTGTCAAATTTAAGAGCAGTTAAACTCATGTTTTTTGACAGTAAACTGTTTTAGATGGAAAAACTTTTTCTGACAAATTTCATTGGAATTCAATGTAATATTTTTATAATACTATATTTCAGACCTGAATAAGTCACTAAGTTACTTCTAACATAGCAACACAAACTACTCTTCGTCAAGTATTTTATAATCAAAAAACTCATTATGAACTTATAAATAATATTTAAATTCGAAATCATCATTGTTTGGATGTGTTCTTCTAAATCACCTGGTCAACATCACAACCGCTTTCCAGCAACAAAGTTTTCCATAACTTTGCCAAAATGACAGTGAATATGAACAATACCATTGATCTGCACTGTGCGTGGCACTCGCGTGGGCGGTGCTGGGCGTGATGGCGAGCAGACGCTCCATGCAGATAGGGATCTGTTGTTTTGTCGGCTGAATTGTAGCACAGGGAGAGACGGGCAGCGGACGGGTTGTCTCCCTTTCTTTGAAACTCTCCAGCGTAACAAACAGGCTTTCCTTTTCTGAACAGAAAGTCTGTACATCAGCAGAGAGCAGGAGAGAGGGGATGAAGTACGTACAGACAGCAGGGACGACAATATGTTGATGTTGCCAGAATAGCTGGAGGGCATTGGGATGAACCGTGTTTTTGGTTTTATATATCCTAATACAAAATGCTGAATGAATGTGTTGAATATTATTGACTCATGTACAAGTTTTTTTTTATATCTTTATATAAAGTATTGTGTTGTTTTTTTGTGATTAGGATGGAATAAATTAACTGTCACAAGTCTTTTAAAATCTCTTTTTTTTTCTGTATTGCATGAAACTTTAAGAAGCACATACAGAATAAAGTCTGCTGTGCAACGGAAGTACTGTGTGCAACACAACTTTAGAATGACAACATAGAAGTAATAGATGAGTGTTAAAATAAGTAACAGGAAATCTCCAATCAGGTGATTCTGAGCAGAACAGAGAAGATGTAACTGTTCCCTGAACAACTTAACAAATCTGTAATGCTCATGCCCGTCATAATCAGCATTGAGGTAATTATCTAGAGAAGTGTTGTTGAATATTTTGTTATTTTGGCTTTGCTCAGCCAACATCTAAAAACATTTTACTTCATACACCTTTTGAAACATGCTCATTGCTTTTCCTTGAAGCCAAGATGGTCAAAAACCTAGTCAAAAATCCAAACAACACGGAAAAATCTGAACGTGAATGTGAATATTTTTGGTGATGTTTATTTCTTATCAGTGATTAGAGGAGCACTTTATGTCCTTCAGGAAATTAATGACTACCACAATGTAGACGAAGTGAAACTCCATCCAGAAACGAACTGTTGAATCTTCTATTGAGCTGAGATTCAAATATATTTTTGTTTTGACATCTGAAAACCAGTATCAACTTTTAATTCTAACATGCGAGTCAAAACTCAGCCTCTGGAGGAAAGGTCCAGTGCTTGAACCAAAAAATCCACCATGACCTTTTCCTCATTCAGACTTTGTCGCTCACTTCTAACAGCCTGAAACAGGGCTGGCCCTGGCAATGTTGGCGCCCCCAAGTATATACCATCGCTACAACTGTGTACCCATCATCTATATTGTGTTTTGTATGACATAGAAGGAAGTTTTCTCATGTTAGCACAAAACTTTTGTGTCGCTTGTACTGTATGCAGTGGAATTAATTAACATTTTCACCCTGACACAGTATGCTTGTTGCACACAGAGTACCAAAGGAGATGTGTTGGTAGTAACATTTAAACCAGGATGCTGTGCTCTCAACGCATACTGCATGTGACTATGCAGTATTATTTCATCAGCAAAGCTCATTCAGGACAACAGCTGGAGTGCAGAGGAACCCAGCAGCCAGCAGGGGGCAGCCTCAGGACATCACATGGAAACAAGCAGCAGCAGGTTGTGATTCTTGAAAGGCGTCAGAAGACGAGGCTGGAAACTACTGGGTTATTCTCTAACAACAGGTTTTTAAAGCATGTTAAATCATCCAGTATCTAAAATCAAAAATATAAAAGTAACTTTTAAATAAGGCTGTCAAATATATGTAGAAAGGTAGAAAATATTTTCAAAAGCTTTGCAATATAGTATGACACGGACACACACACACGATAATTTGTCCATCTTCTTGGAGTGCTTAGTTCCGCTCAGGTATCAGCAGGCGGTTTGGCCTAGTTGGTAGAGCAGTCGCTCTCAAATAAGAAGGTCCCCGGTTCAATCCCCCACTCTCTTCCATCTCCATTCCAGGAATATATTGACCTCTTATATTGACAATGAATTCCATCTCTTATGAATTGCAAAATATCTTTAAATTTAAATTAAATTAATAAAAAAAAAGCCTGCGCAATGGGCTTCTGCGCAGTATCGAGGACCATACATGACTTAACTATAAATAAATAAATAAATAAATGTATAAATACATGAATAAATAAATACATTTATAAATAAATAAAAAAGGAAATAAAATTAATTAATACAGAAATAAATAAATAAATACGTTAATAACAACAGAAATGTCTAAATAAATGTCTTAAATATATTATCACATTTATTTTTTCCCTGCTTCATTTCCTTTTCATTTTCACTCTCCTTATGCTAATGAGAAAGGCGGGCCTTTCCGCAGTCTCATGCAGGATTGGTCACAAGAGTGTAATGATCCAGCCCTACTTCTTCTGCCTCTCAATGCTGACTGCTGTCCAGTAGCTGTTTGCAGCGTTGAGCCAGTTCACTCTTAAAATGAACTAGTTCAAGTTCAGAGGGTTAGTTAAGGTTATTTTTTATTGGGATGATTTAGGTGTCAGTAGTCCTGACTTTGAGCGCCACGTCTCGTGTTCTACTGAGCACAGGGAGCGAGCCGAGAGGAGAAGGAGGAAACAGAAACTCCAGCTCGGTACAAACCACCTGCAGCTTCTGCTCTGATCATGAAGCAGCTGATCTCTGAGCAGATGAGACCAGAGAAACTCTGTGTTTCCACTGTTCTACAAAGACACTGAGCCGCTGTTTCACGGTGAAGATCTCAAGTCTCAGTCACTGCTTGTGTCTCTGAGCGAGCGTGTGGCGGTCGGGGCCTGTGTGTGCATGTGTGTGTGGCGCAGCGCAGGGGCCTGTGTGTGTGGGTGTATCTCAGTTGACCAATCCTGCTCGAGACTGAGGTTAGGCCCGCCTTTCTCATTAGCATAAATATTTATACTTAAGTCATGTATGGTCCTCCATGGCGCAGAAGCTGCCCAGTGGGCTTCTGCACAGAATGTGCGCAGTAGGCTTCTGCGCAGAAAGTGCGCAATGGGCTTCTGCGCAGAATGTGCGCAGTGGGCTTCTGCACAGAATGTGCGCAATGGGCTTCTGCGCAGAATCTGCGCAGTGGTCTTCTGCGCAGCATGTGCGCAATGGGCTTCTGCGCAGGATGTGCGCACGCAGCTATTTAATTGTTTTTATATTTATTTTAATTTAATTTTCCCGGTGAAAGCTTTTTTTCACCCAAAAAGGCACCTCTCCTGTGCACATTGTGAAAGTTTCAGTGAAGCTGAACACGGTCTCCTGCCAGAATGTGTCCGCGAACCGGCAGGCCTCCAAGGGGAACGGGTCGTCTTCCTCCCCGCTACAAGTCATGATAGGTGGTGGGTGACGTCCTTTAACTTTAGTTTTCTTTAAATCTGCAGTGTTTACGTCCACCGGTCGTCTTCTTCCGGGTCATGTTAGCTTACAACTGTCTCCTTTACATACAATGAGGAGTTTTACTGCTTTTTTATTGTTCATTAAAAACGAGTGTATGATACGTCAGTATGAAGGAAACAGGCTCATTGCTTTTCCTTGAAGACAAGATGGTTTGAATATATTCAAAATAAAGATATAAAGAAATGCAATATATATATATAACCATATGTGAGAAGTTTGGCATCTGCTTCTCTGCATCAATGCTGCTATCCAAAACACACAGACACACACCATGTTCCAGGTTTATTTAAAAAAAGCTGCTGTCTCTTTGCCAGTTTTGTTGGTAAAACAAAACCTGAGTGGAGCACCACTAGGACATAACCATTTTTTCACACACACATACACACTTCACATCAATGACAAAGATGGATGAACAGGTGTATAAACTGTAGCGTACAGATATGTCAGATAAAGCTCTTCAACGTTTCAGCTTATCAGTCTTCATAAAACACAAGACGTTTCCAACACAGCCAACTAAAATATATCATGTCCAGTCTGAATAGAAACAGATGAAAACATCCTCGTAATGCTGTCTCTATACGTCGGCTTGTGCTGGACGTCGTCACATTTTCCTTAGTGGGGTGGAACAATAACAGATGGCTTCAGACACACTTTTACTCAATATACAATAATTCTCCTGGAACCGAGCACATATTAACCTCTGGATTATTTGAAGCTATTAAAAATAAATAATGCAATCATTCTTCTTCTTTCATTATACATATACCAGTAGTATTACATCCATAATATCCCCCTCTCCTCCCCCCCCAGGCCTCAATATGTGCAAACTGCAAGAGTTTTAAAAAGGTAGCACTTAATACAAGGACCATGAAAACCAAAACAAACAAAACAGTAAAGTGTTATAAAGTGAGCACTCGATGCAAAGTACAGCAGATTTGAAACCGGTTTGATTTTAGGATTGAATTGGCTGACTGACCTTCCGACACGGGGTAAACAAGGATCTAGGTTCTCAGTATAATTATAAGTAAAGGGATTTGAAACCAATAAAAATGGTTGTCCTTTAAATCAAAGTTATATTTTGGGTAATAAATGACTATTCTAATCATATGTGGTGCTTTTTTAACACAAGGGTGCCATAAAATACTGAGCCAGTTTGGGATGAAAATTATTTTGCCATAAAATAATATCTACTGCATGTTTCACTTCCACAAACATTTCTGCTTTCTCACGGAAACTGAATGTTTGCAATAGTATGGAACAAATAATTTGCTTCTTCACACAAAAAAATTAGTGTGAGAACGCTGGGTTAGCAACTCAACATTAGCCATCATTTTTTTAGACCACAAATGTGTTGTTTTTTCTTAAGACACAGATATTTCAACATGTTTGGGTTTGACAAACCTTGGTCAAAGAGCATTGGAGCGATTTGAGGAGAGCCACTTGATTAAATGGCTCAGACAGATTTTTGATTGTTTCTTTCATTCAAATGGACCACAAAAAATATCTCATTGCAGTAAGTGCATCTGCAGGGAGACACGGATTTCCTCGTGTCGTGTCCTGGTGGGAATGAAAAGCAGTCAGCTTCGTTAAAGACCAAGTCCAAGTCCAAACAGATGCACACCATAAACCCACACAGAAAACTAACGCCAGAGGAATGCATGACTAGAACTTTGTTCCAAAAAGAATAAGGATTAGAACAATGACTATGACGAACAGGATCAAAATGACCAGCATCTTTCTGTTCTTCTTCTGATACTGCTCCGCCTGCAAAGAACAATGTTAAAATGTCAGATACTGTATTACAGTGGCTTTAAGTTTCATTAAAGGATTACTTGTAAAAAACAATTTATGTACTAAATTTTCAAGATGTATATTAATTTATATATTCAACCATATAAGTGTGTAGAAATGGTTTGTTATACACCGATAGAATCTAACTAGTGTTGTGTTTTCAGCTGAGAATGCCTGCCTGCCCCCCCTGC
The DNA here is from genome assembly GCA_038501795.1 of Pseudopleuronectes americanus. NCBI lineage: Eukaryota > Metazoa > Chordata > Actinopteri > Pleuronectiformes > Pleuronectidae > Pseudopleuronectes > Pseudopleuronectes americanus. Next base: position 12,871,278 of record CM076717.1, on the reverse strand, counting down.
AAAAAAACTGCTTAAACCAAAAAAGTCAAAATGTCAGGTAAAACCCCAAAAGTGTGTAAGAGCGTTTTGTGTTTACCTTTTGTAACTGTTTCAATCCGTCATCTGTTTTAACACAAGCCTGCTCCACGTTGAAGTCGATTCTGTCAAGAACGGTGCCCTATAAGAGAAACGGAGGAATTTTATTAATGGTGGATAATTTTTCATTTTAGTTGTATATTATCTTTCTTTGAAGTGTAAGAACTTTGTAGATAACACTAAAGAACATCACCTCAAGCTTTTGTTTGACTTGAAGGTCAGTTCATTTTCAAGTGTTTATCCCTTCAGATACTCAATTAATTCTGATTCTCAGTTCAATTCATGATGGTTTGTAAAAAAAAATTGTAAATATGAAATGGAATTTTAATATGAAGTTAAATTGTTTTGGCCTTTTGTTAAAAACTACACATCTTGGACAAAAAAGCTTTGCTTTGATGAATGGACTAGTTATTTTATTCTGCGTCAGAATCTCATTGTTGCTTCAAATACCTGTTCAACAACCATTCCTGCCAAGTCCCGGAAAATCTCATTCAGATCAGAGATGGACTGCACTATTTGTCTGATCTCCTTCTCTCGTTCTTCAACCATGACCGTGTTCTCCTCCATCAGCACCAGCTGGTCTTCTGTGAATCCCTGAAACAGAAGAAAGAAAAGAATATAATTAGGTGATTTCATAGAAATACAAAGAACATTCCTACTTTAACACCACCTTTCTGCTTGGGAAAAATTTTAAATACATACAAATTTTGTTTTATTCCCCAGACATTCACTGTATATTTTAGTAGGGTTATCATGTTTATACTAACAATAACATTAGTAAATATGTCAGTTTTTATCAGTCACAGGGAACAGCCACAAAAACAACTCACCTTGTCATACAGAGCTAAATCTTCATCCTCCTCCATTAAGGGTCCTGAGTCAAAAAAGTGCTTAGATCTCTCCTCACGATTCTTCATACCTGGTAGACAAAACAGCATAAAGATAAAAAAGCAATGATGTGAGATATGAGCCTGACATTCCTGTGAACATGTGGGTGGAGACATAAAGGAATGACGGTTTTAAATCCTTCAGTGTACTTTCAATTCTTTTGAGTTGAGTACTTACGTTTTAGGTAACTGGACTGTGTGTATCTAAAATTGGTGGACAGCTCCTGTAGACTCTGTGCCAGAGACGACACCACGTTTCTCAATAGTCTCTCTTCCTGCTCGGTGCAGTGGCCGCAGCGAGTCTGCAAACCTGTCACAGCTCGCTGGCATCTGTGAAACATCTGCAGGAAAACAACATAGTAAGCAATTAGAAATAAACTATTTCTAATTTTACTCAATTCGAAAAACATAAGGACATAATGAATTTTATACCAAATAAATGTATTAAAAATAGGCTTAAAAAGTGTCTCCAATTGGGAAACATTTAAAAAAAGTGTTCAAAATAAAATAAAAATAAATATGCAATATCTGAAAAAACTAAACTGTGAAAATAATGTACCTGTGTGATCTCCTGTGTAGTGATTTCTATGGCATGCTCCTCTTCACTACTGTCATCCAGTGTGGGACGGTTCATATGCTTGTCATGAAGTAAGGCCAGATCCTTCATCTTCTGTCGAACTCGTGTGATTTCATATTGAATCTGAAAGGCAATGAGTTCACAACCAAGTTATGACATTGTGTTCAAAAACTTCTCAAAATGTGACTTTGAATATAAATATATATTTAAATATATATTATTTAAATATTTGTGGCAAGTAAAAGTCAATCAAGCCAGTCACATTTTGAGAAACAATATACTATATAGTTCACAATATACAAAGGTGCATCTATAAATATACAATTCCATATTTACCTCATCAATTCCCTCTATCCATTTAGGAGGCAGTTTCTTTGTTACTCCAATGGCAGCCTCAGGATCCAGACTAATTCCTGACACCAGGGCCATGCGATCATCAGCCAACTAAAAAACACACAAAAATAATCAAATAAAACATTTAATATAATAACTCACCACAATTATGATGGCATACCATTGTAAGAGTCTAAATTCGACCAAGAATGGAAACGGCAGTACCTCATCAAGCTCCTAATGTGTTTGGCAGGGAGCACAGTGGTCCCATCCCATAAAGAGCAAGGAAAAAGAGAGAAATAAAGAAAATGAGCCCTGAGAAATCAGAAGGGAATCCCAGATACAGTGTGTTTGCATTCACTCCCCGGACAATTTCATTACTTTGAGATAATAATCATTATTTCTGTTTATGGCAGAGATACATAAAGTCTGGTTGTTAACATATATTTTCATCCATTTTCACTTACGTAGAAATTGAGAGTGTATGCAAAGTTACATCGTTAATTGCCTATAAACTAGTAACAAAATAATCCACCTTAGACAAATTATGTGAGAAACAGTCAGAATGAAGACAGAATAGAAACAGTTGAGTTTAAGTAACAAAAAAAGGACATATTAAACCAAATAAATATTAATAAGCATATTAATATGTAAAATAAAATTTGTTATTCGTGAAACTGGCCACTTAAACTTTATAGAGCTATGATAATTATTTTATCCCTTACGTTTATCTGGCAAAGAGACTGTTGCCTTCTGATTAAACAGCAGCTTCATCAGTAATGGTAGTAGTAGTGTTATAGTAGATTTGTTGCCTTTTTAACCCCTATAACTCCATTACAGTACATTAAGTATTTGCTGATTATTGTATTAATGATATTTCTCTGTGACATCGGTGGACAGTTGTGTTAATGATGACAACCAGGATTATATTATACTGTGCACATAATTTTCCATATTAACATTTAGACATTAGCTTGTTTCTATGTGAGCTACAAACAGTGTTTAAAGTGTTTGATCCTTACTTTTTCTTAAACACACTTTTGAGAATATACTTTTATGAGGCCACTGACATCTAATAAGCTCTTGAGCAACATGACAGAGTCACTCTCTCTCCCTCCATCATTTTTTTTATGTTTCTCTCACTAGAAGAGAAGACTGTCCGGCATGAACCAACAATCACAAAATGTTCCAGGCTGTGGACGACCAGGCCACAGCATCGTTGCTGGTTTCTCTTATTCTGAGGCTACTGGCTGATGTTAATGGTCCTGAGGTAAACCCCAGAACACTCTATTAAGCTCTGCCATACACAGCATTAACAGACAGGGTGTTTCAAAGAGCCACGACCATTTAAGGGCCCCGCTATGTGGGTTTGGCTGTGCTGATTTGTCAGTTTTATTGAAAGCTCAGCAGCAGAGAAAACAAAGTTTATAAGAGAAAAATATCAAGGTTCTACAAGAAGACTAATTCACCCTGCTCAGTAGCTAAAATTAAGAAGCATATATTGGAAAGTGCAAATCTTGCATCCTCAGCTGATGGAGTACACCACCATATTCATGCCTTCTTAGAGTAAATGTTAACAGCTGAGTGTGAATGCTCACAAAGACACACACTCACGCTAGCTGGACAGTGCAGGTGAACTCTAATGCAAACACTTTTGGTGGAGAGCTGTAAAAGGGAGCCAGTAAGAAGCTTTGCTGGGCAACATATGTTTGATAGTTTTACATAGAGCAGCATTGAGTTTTACTTTTTACAGAGAAAGTGGGTAGGTGCTAACAGAAATAAAGGTGAACACCATGATGAGTAAGGTGACAAAGGCGCCATGAGAGAGATAAATCGAAGACATATTATAGATATTTGTGGATTAAAAGCAGTTTCTAATTCAGCCTTTTTCCAGTTGCGTAGCCTGAATGTTTGTCAAATATATATAGATAATTACAGAAGTTAACTAGCTGCATTCTACTGAAGGGTTGGGCAGGCTGCCAAAATATGCCAGGTGATGAACTCTAAGCCAAAAGAGATTTTGACACTATTCATAACGCTGTGTCTCTCTTTATATATTATCTGTGGCAGGCTAACCAGGCGTGTTTGAAAGGCCCCGTCCAGACCTGGTTATAACATCTGCCCTGATGAATCCGACTCCTGTAGCTAGTTGTGATGTGTGTCTGTCTGTGTGTCGGCATCAGAGAGTCAGGAGGCAGTGAATAAATCTTGTGCAGCTGCAGTGAAGACTTCACCAATTTAAGAGAAGTATCAGTCATGATGTTGTGGTCAGTGTTGAAAAATGAAATCAGCGTATGGGCTCTAAAATACTAGATTTATATACATCATGTTTGATGCATCAATGAAGCGAAACGTCAGGGACATTAGATGAACATATATATCAATATCACAAAAAGGCAATTGCATACGTTATGATACATTGTCTGCATTGTCCACTTCTATTCTAGAGGAACAATCTAACACAGGTCACAGCCACAATTTTATCTGGACTAGAACACAAAACACTTGATTCGTAGGAACTGAGGAGCATAATATAAATATAAAAACATGCTTTACTTTAGCAAAACTACATTTACATGTCTACTTCTTCCTCTATCCTTATTACTCTTCTTTTTACTAATAAATTATAGCGATGCCGACTAAAACTGAACTAGAAACCCCATTGTTTACATTTGATGGAGACATTGATTGAATGTAAATATGTCTGCACGCCCTCCTCCTCCATCCGTCCTGAGGTGAAGTGACGCGGCACACGAACCTGTCTGAGACTACCTAGCAGCTACAGGCACACACAGCTGCTCCTAGCTAACCGCTACCTGGGACTGGCTACATGCAAACACACACAGTAGAATGTCAAAAGGATGCAGACCACTCACCGCAGCATTGCTACGTGTACTCAGACGGGGGTCGTATGTACTCACTTGCTCAGCCAATATTTGCCGGTTTTGGATTGCATTGTTCCGCATTAACAAGAAGGCATCGGTCAGACGCCGAGTGGCCATGACTGCCTTGCCTGAAATCTAAGTAAACTGTGCACAATGGGCGGACCAGGTGATGGTTTATTAAATGTGTGTCCACAGCCGCCGAGAGCCGCTGCTAACGCACAGCTAGCTTTAGCCTTAGCTCTGCCTGCGATGAGTGATGGGAGAAAACTCGCCAAAACAGCGTCTACAGCGGACGCCAAACGACCTCAAACACATTCATCCGCTAACCATCACTGGTACTTTAGTTCAAAGTAAGAAACATGGCCGCGGGTTTCTTCCTAGAGTCTGAATTTGGCGTCAGATTGGTGAAGGCTACTCCGCTTCTCAAAGCTGCGGAAGAAGGAGGACATCAACACCTGCGTCAACAGCGTCTTCTTCTGCTACTTAGCTGCGGCTGTCTTCTGTCGCTGAGGCGGATTACCGCCACCTAACGACAGCGGTCACACAGTGAGCCGTAAAGTTGATGTTTACAAGTCCACTCTTGTACTTGAACTGAATATGATTCCATTTCATTTATTTTTCAGATCTTTAAATGGATGCAAGTATAACATGTATTCGTTTTCTATCATCAAAAGTGTTTTGTTTGTATTAGCTTTTGGAATTTATGATATTCAAGTCCATTAAATAACTATCTTGATAAATACTTTGGGAGGAGTAAATGGGGTAAACACTGTTAGTTAACATATATGCCACAATAAATGCAATTTATGTATGCAATTAAAATTACTCTGCCTTGAATATTTAATTATGTTCGGCTCTTTACTTAAATATTTATAATAATAATAATAATACCAATATGAATAAATATTATTATTATCAACTCTTTGCTTTCTATTGGCTTCTTCTGTAATTATGACAGACACAGTTTAAACTTTGGACCTGCCAACCGCTCCTCCACTCTTGCTCTTTGACCTCAGCCTCTGTTAAAAACAAAACACGCGCCCATACTTTAATTGTATGTGCAATGCTTAGCCTATCTTAGTTTTTTCAATCATATGTCGTGTTTAGGTGAAGTGGCCATAAGTCATTTAAATTGAAAAATATTTTTTGTTCATCTTTAATTGTTAAGCCCAGTCTGTTGAGCTGATGTGCAGAATCAATTCAATGGGCATCTGCATTCATTCAGATCTGCTCATTCTCTCTGTTAAAGCAGGAGACCAGAGAGCTGCAGACCTCATTCTGATTTTCAGACTTTAAGCCTCAGTATTTAGAAAATGCGTTGACTCGTTGGAAGAGTACAATAGATGAGGGCGTGTGTGAGTGTGTATGTGTGTGTATACTCATTTATGTTACCTTGTCAGGACCAGTAGACCTCATGGGGACCAAAGGTTAAGGTCAGGGCTAACCGTGAACTGGTCATGGCTATGGTTAGGGATGAGGTTTTGGTTAGATTATCCACAATTAATTGGAGTCATTGCAAAACGGTGTGTGTGTGTGTGCGCGCGCGTGCGCGTGCGTGCGAGCGTGAGGCGGGCACACTAACAGTGATTATGGCTCGGAGCTCCTCCTCTGCTCATTCTTAATCCCTTATATCCGCTAATACCGCAGCGCACACATGTACTCAGCAGCTGTCAGACAAACCAAAGTTCGGTGGGACGGAGCTACTTGTGGGGGACGCTTTTTATTGACCTCTGCGGAAGTCTGAGGAGAGAGAGAGAAAGAGAGGGAGAGAGAGAGAGCAGGTAAGAAGCCTGAAGATCCCTCCTCTTCGTGTGTGAGTGACTGATCACCTGTCCACCTAAAGTCAGTTCCTGCTGTCAGTGACTCTGGCCTCCAGATATAATCCTATCTGATGGATGCGCCCTTTTAATCTTAATTGTTGATTTCTGAATTGCTTTGCTGAGTGGAACAGCATTGTGCTGATTATAGTACACAGAGCAGGGAGTTGAGCTGTGGTTAAGTTTACAATAAATATCTCTACAGCCAATAATAACTTTTCCTGTTTTTCTGCTGGTGACATTTAACTGAACTGATTATCTTTCTCACGTTTGATTGATGTCCTTTTCATTTCTAATCCTCTCTCTGTTAAGCACTTTGTAACTTATCATTAATATAATGTTGTTATTAATATTTAATAAGCGACTGACGCTCTGCAGCATACACCCTGTCAAAGTATCACTTACAGCTGCTTTCTAGGTTTATTGTGGCCAGTTCCTGATGTTGATTAATTTGGTTGCACACCTTTCCCCAATCTCCATGACTTTAAAACTATTATCAATTATCTGCATAACATTTGCTATATTCACAACAGTGCAATGTGAAATGTTCACTGCTGATGCTTTTAATTCTTTAGTTATCAGATGAACCCCAGACACCAGATAAAGTGGGTGATCAGTATCTTTCAACATGGGATAGGCTGACTTAAAACCGTTTGTGCAGTTAAAGGAATGGAGGCAAACCAGTTCCTATGAGTCATTGACGCATCGTGGGAGCATTTCCTATATAACATGAAAAGCCACCCCCTTGTTTCACCTTTCTCAGTGTTTGTGCTCCTGTATGGTATATTTTCATCCTGGTCACCTCCCTCACCATCCTGTCATTTTGTTTGTTCTTATCTTTGCTCACACAGCTGATCGACATGGCCTCCCCCGACGACACAGAGGGCTCTCTGTCTCCTGTGGATTTTATCCAACTGCAGCAGTACATGGAATGTAAGTTTAACTTTGGCACTTTACATCATTTCATCACTGAGTTGATATTAGCAGCATGTTAATACTGCATGTAACACATTACATTATCATCTGAAAGTGAGCTTTATTGATACTCAGTCTGTCATCGGTACTTGCAGAAAATCTCTCTGGAATGTGTGCAGCTGCTTTTAACTACACGAGTCAAGACTGAATCAATGTAAAACTTATAACCATTTGCATCACAGAATAAAGAATATAAATTTACACACATAAAAACATAGATTTTTTTCAAGCATTACCCCTTTGCTGCTGTAACACAAAAAATGTCCCAATGATTGGACAAAAAACGATTATCTCATTGAATACTAATACAACAGTTTTAGCTATTTTTCCTGGGGGCTTTCATAGTCTTTCTTTGTACTTCTATTTACTACATTCCAGAGGGAAATATTGGAGTTTTTTTTCAGTACGTTTTTTTGACACTTATAACTTTGTTGATCATGATTTCCAATGCTTAACATATGATCAGCTCATAAAACATATATTGTTTTAACTAATGCTATAAATTATTTACAAACATAGATAACATACGAAGAGAGTTGGTGTGAATGCAACAGTTCCAGCAGTAAGACTTTCTTTGTTCAGCACAGGTGCATGAAGAGAAGTTCATTTTAAACATCTGTGCACACTTTGCTGCAGAGACCATGACAGAGGCAGATGCTCTAAGTTATAAATGGGACACATGGAACAAGATTTAGACAACATTCACTGACATAACTCTCAGCATTAACTGTTCAATTAAAGCAACTAATTTTCAAACAGAGTGAAACATTGAATCTTGCAATAATCATATTGTATCGGGGGTCGTCAGGTACAATCTTTCCAGTAGCTAGGGTGTTATTACATAATCAAAGAAACATATATATTTTTTAAATAGACCTGAAATTTGTGAGAGACTGCTGGTAAGCTGTGGAGATCTGTCTTACACAAGAAGTGAAAGCAGCAGATGTGGCTAAGTGGACATCATCATTATGAAACAAACGACTGAGGAAGTTCTCATTCATGCACCATTAAATACAAAGAGACGTCACATGTGCGATGTTCTCTGGAGGCTCATTCAGCCTCAGAACAGAAACACAAACAGCAACTCTAAAATGTAAGTGCATCGCTCTTGAGCTAATGCAGAGTTCGATAGGCCTGTTGACAGGAAACAGAAAGGGGCTAAAAATATGCTGCTTTCCACTGAGAGGCTTTGTTTGAAAGAAATGAAATGGGTCTGCATGCTTTTAGTGTTGGGGTAAAGAAGGGAGGGGGGAGTTAGTACTGTTGGGTAACAGAAGAATGGATGATTACACCTGCTCCTCTCTGAGCCCTTTAAAAAGCTCTGCCATGTGTCAGCAGGGCCAGGAACCCAGATGTAATGCAGGAAACACACAGTCTGTCCACGTCCACGATTAAGTGATGATCTCACATGTTTTAGCTCAGCAGCCATGTAATCAATGTGTGGAACTAATGGCCGACAAAGAACCCAATCCCCCACCGAGCTTCTCTGTTCTCACTTGTACTGTGGGGTTCTTCATCAGAGAAGATGATGTTACGATGTCACAGGTTCATTTCAGGTGGCTGTGGATTTCATGTCCTGTCAACTGTTCTGTTTGCAGACAGCAATCTAAGGGTGAAAGATGTGATCAAGGAGTTTCACCCTGGAGGTCGTCTGGCCCAGCACAACATGGGGAAGGTCAGAGACTGTCCCAGTAGAAACAGATACAGTGTTTTATGCACAGTTTAAATGTGGATTAATTTTAGAAGTTCATTATTTCTTGATTGTTATCAATTTTAATGTAATGTTTCTGATGAAAACAAATATTGCAAATATCGTGGGAATTTGGCTTATTTCTCATTTCAAGCCCAAGTAAATATAAATGTCATTATTAATTTAATATAGTAAACTTAATTGTACATATATCTTGAATTCTCTGCTTGGCTGTTGACAAATTTCTCTTCGTCTGCACTCAGAATTTTGACTTCGTTTAAAATGTACTCATTTTATGGTTCCTTTAAAAGAGCATTACCCTAAATATAAATATGACATCAACATATTGTTGTTGTGTCTCCTCTGACACCTGCTCTGATTTCCCTCCTCAGTGTGTTGATGCAGTGGGTTTCAGTCTCTTTCTCAAGACGTACCTTGAGGTTGATGAGTTTCCTGCGGATTTCTGCAAACGCCTTTTCCACTACTTCCAACGCATGGAGGAGGATTGCAGCACAAAGAGCCCACTGCCCAAAGGAGGTAAATCATTCTTCCTGTCTGAGCAAATGTTCAGAGGAAAAGCGCTGAGCTCAGATGGTGGTTGGGGGATGCAAGTTAGAATATAAAACGATCAAAGAAAGACAATTGCTACAAACAGTTTCTCCTGTTGGACCCTTTTTCTGACACCCACATATTTGTTTGTCTGATGTTTTTCCTCTTGTAGTGCTGCGTCACAGGAACAAGGACGTAGGCGCAGCTCTGGAGATTAGTGCACCTGTTCCAATAACCAGCTTTGATCAAATATGTGCATTTTTTTTATTCCTGTTCTACAGTGCAATCAGGACCTAGAAAAAGCGGTTTTGGCTTTAGTGATGTAATAAGGGTTACAGTTTGGTAACAATGTTCTCCACATCTCTTTATTTTCAGAAGGAGTCTTTCTTCGTGATGTGTCCTGTTACTTCTCAGTGCTGGAGGAAGGACAGCCTCGAGAGAAGCTTGAGTGTTGGTTTGATCTTCCTTATCTACCGCACTTTGTTTATATATAAATATATATATAAATGTTATGTATGATATGCACGCCTGACAAATTAAGAAACATTCGTTGGATCACTGATTTTCTGTATTTTGCTTCTAGTTACTTTCAAACTTTATGACAAAGATGGCAACGGACTCCTGGACAGTTCTGTAAGTTCAAACTTTTCACAAATTCACAGAATATTTTGGAAGCTTTCGTAGTCAATTACAACAGTGAACACATGCACATTCATTCAACAGTTTGGTTTTGTTGACAATATTTTGCGTTGGGGTTATTGTCCAGAGGTCTCAGGTGGGCATCTTATTTGCAACTTGTTTAGTCAAATTAGCGCGAGCAGCACAGATAGTGCTTCTGACAGGGAACGTGTAGCTAATGTGTTGTATACTGTTTATTGTTAAAGTTGCTGACACAATCACGGCACCTCAACCACAAATATTTCCTAATTGTAATTCAAGGTTAGTTAATACATTTATCTTGATCAGCCTTATGTCATTACAGTCCAGTAAATAGAAGCCAGCTCATTATGTAAAACAAGTCCTTATAAATCCAAAAGAAAAATATATAAACAGCTCTCAACCTCAGATCACTAAACAACAAATGAGGGGTGATTAAATGAGAAGACCCACCTGCACTTGGACTGAATTAACAGTTATAGTCTGCAGATAATTTCAGGAAAGGTCCTCACATTTGTTAACTTGTTTAAAAAGGATTTCAGTGATCCAAAAGATTTTATATAATTTGGTGTTGTAAACCTGATTGAATGGTTGCATTTGGATGTGTAGCACACATCATGATTGTCATAGGTTCCTGTATTTTGAATAGATAAGATTTATAAGGCCGCACCAATGTCCACAGTGAGTGTAAACTGTGTTGTCTCTCCATCAGGAAGTGGATCGTATAATCACCCAGATGGTGCGAGCTGCTGACTACCTGGGCTGGGACGTGGCTGAGCTCAGACCAGTATGATCTCCTTTTTTCCTTTTAGAACTTGCATTATTTTTTCACAAAATGGTAATGAATTTGCTTTCTGACACAAAGAGAGCTTCAGTGCAGCAGTGGAGAGCTCCAGAAGCTCATGAACACGGTACATGACGGATGACTAAATAATTAGGAGATGTGATTGTGACCGTGCAGGTGCTGAAAGACATGATGACAGCCATCGATGTGGACGACAGTGGCACCGTCACTCTGGAGGAATGGTTGAAGGGAGGCATGAACAATGTGCCTTTACTTGTTCTGCTTGGACTGAAGGTGAAAAACATATTTAATGTACCAACCACATTTGAGAGTTTCATTAGAGCTTTACATTGCTCATGCTCTATTTTCTGTTTTCCTTTGACCAAGTCCTTTTTAATGTATTTTTCTCTCTCCCCCACCCACAGATGAAAGAGAAGGACGGGCAGCACATCTGGAGGCTGAAGCACTATAACAAGCCAACTTACTGCAGTGTGTGTCAGAACATGCTGCGCGGCATTGGAAAGCAGGGACTCTGCTGCACCTGTAAGAGCTCACAGCTGCCACTAGGGGGCAGACACGTACCTCATACATAGTTAATAAAACTAAACTAAAGGAGTCAAATCTTTACTCGTGTTGCTAGTAAACTGGGTAAACGCAGGTTTCCCCGGATAAGACTACATGAAGTAATAGAATCATAAGCTACTGTGGATAAAACATTGTGTTGAATTCCGTCACTTTTCTAATTTGGGTTAATTTTTCCTCCCACAGGTTGCAAGTACACTGTCCACAATCAGTGTGCCAACAGGAGTCCTGCACCCTGTGCTCGCACCTTTGTCAAATCCAAAAAGGAGATCGGTGTAAGAAAGCACAACAATACTTTTTCACCACTGGTGTTTTCTTTTTGTCGAAGTTTTTCTCAGTTTTAAGTTAAAGTAGAATCTCACCCAGTAGAGTCGTCTTATGAAACAGTATTTAAAATGACTAGATCCAGATTTTTATATGGATCTGCAACAAATTGCACACACTGAGAACAAAATGTTGAAAAACACTGTATCTCACAGTGTGAAGATGAAAAAATATTATAATCCTGAATTTGCCCCTGGTCTGGATCTGCACCAAAATAATGGCTTATTTGTTGATGCAGCCCACATCCCTGTGGTAATACCTCCAGTCGTTTTTTTAAAATAATCTTACTTACAAACCCTCCAACCAACAAACAAGAAGACAGAGCAGATAACCTCCTTGGCAGAGATTATATTACATTTCCTATGTTTTTAGTAGAATACATTCATGGCAATTCTCTTGTCCCTGAACAAAACCCAAATGTCAGTGAGAGTGAACATATTATCAACAGAGAGCATTACGGTGCATTACTCTATAATAAGTGCAGCCCATCAGTGTTTTTTTTTAAGTGCGGATTACAGCCGGCACAGTCTGCTCCGTACATCTGTTTAAATGTCCTAATTTTGCACGAACGCAGACAATGATTTTGTCCAGAACCGTGTCACAGCCGCAACTCACTGCGTCACAATATCATTATTGCATCTCAACAGTGAACCAACCAAAATGTATTATTTTCTGTTGCACGTTTTAGTTGCCAGTGCACTTCAAGGATATTTGATTTGATGACGCACGTCTGCCAAGTCGATGGTTATCCAGAAAGTCATAAATCTGCAGTCGTCTATAACTTTAAAAGGGAGTCAATAATGATGTAATTCTTTCCTGCAGTCATTCAGAGCTGGGTTGTTTTGCTGGCACCACAGTGGCAAACATGAACATTGTTCACCCAAATTAATTTTATTAGCATCTTAAGACTCTAGATATTATACAAATATGTGAAAACAACATTGGGTGATGGAGTTACTTATATGGGTGGAGAAATGGTCAAAATAACTAGAATATCCCTCAGAGGAGGCCCAGCAGTTGGCGTATTAACGATCAAGCTGCATCAAATTACACAGACTCATAGATATCAGTTATCTTAATGTACCAGATTTTTTTCATCACGATCCATATATGATTCCCCGGGAAATTGGTGAATTTCCCTGATCCGCTCCCTGATCTGGATCCGCACCAAAATAAAATGGATTCTTCCCTGACTCATACCACATCCTTCTCCCAAGTTTCATGTTTGTAATGCTGCTGACAGCCAACGCACAGACAAATGCTCCTCAGGGGGAGTTCATTTGTGGGTTACATCGGTGGGACCTCACCTCTGTCTCCTCCTCTGTGTCTCAGGTAGCGGCTCACGACTGGATCAGAGCCGACTGTAAATCTACAAAGTGTCGGATCTGCCACAAGAAGATCAAAACTTTAGCAGGGAAGCGTTGTGCGTGGTGCCAGGAGATGGTGAGGACTGTACATGTATACTCTATATATGTAAACAGTTATGCATGAATTACATAGAAACCCTTCTTTCCATGTTCACTGAGTCCTGTTTCTTTTTAAGCGTCATGATGAGTGTATTTTCTCTGGCTCGTCGCCCTGTGACTGTGGGCCACTGAAAGATCACATACTGCCTCCGTGGGCCATATACGCCGTCTCAAAGGTAAAACTAGAGTAGTACTCTCACTCTGGAATCTTATTTCCTGACAAATTCATTTCACTTTAATAACATCCACTCCAAAAGTTACTGCCTTCTTTATTGGCCCATATCCCAATCTTCCACACAGTTTTATTAAAATTGGTTCAGTAGTTTTAGCAGAATCCTGCTAACAATCAGACAAATAGCGATAAAACAATAATGAGCAGCTTAAGCACAAGATAAATATCAACCCCATAATTTGGCTTAAGAAAATGTTTATAATCATTCTTATTTAGGTAATTGTTAGTAAATAATCTGTTTAATGAACCTTTGATTCCTTCAGGAGGAGGACACCAGCCTGTTGAACGTTACCCCTGATGGCCACATCCTGCAGGTATGCATCCATCTGATCTTCCTACATGCTTAAAATATATTTTTCAGCTATACACACATGTCTTCTATGGGGGTTCTCTTTAATGTTCTCTGCCCAAACTAACATCTTCACATTGCTGCTTTTGGCAGGATCTCCAGGCAGGTTTTAGTGATTATTCAGTACAATTTTCATGTTTAGAAAGATTATACTAGAGTCTCTGTGGTCTATTCGGTTCAGATCAGTCATGGACAAACACAACAGTGATGTGTTTGTCTGCATCTTCACAGACAAGCGCCCTGATCCAATGCTTACGCTTTAGATTTTATATTTTTAGCATCAGATACCGCTTGAAAGCTTGAAAGGTGCTTGTTTGTTGTTTGCCTCCCGACAGAGAACAGTATTACGACAATGATAAGAAGTTATCATAGCCAGAAAAGTGTGTTCAGTATGTCCCAAAGACCTGTATTTGATAAATGGCTGAATACACTACTTGTGTTTCTAATTTGTTTAAAGACATATTTTAAAGTATATTTTTGAACATTCATTGCAAAAATATTTCAATTGAATAATTTTACAATAATAAAATATCTGCTGTTGCCATTACATCATGTGAGAAAAGCAACTTTTACTTTTAGTGCTAAACAGGACACAAATGTACTCTGCATTATAAATCAACAATATGAGTTTGAACGGTGATGATGATGCTGCCTAAAAGTTTTATGAATTTTTCAAATTAAGTAAAAAAAACGTGAACACAGCCTGTGGTAGTAGATTGAATGGTGTCCTCGCAGTGAGACGTTGCTTTACCAGATGAGTTAAATAATCCTGTATCTATTGCACATTCTTTTCAGATTGCTCCACTTCCAGACATCCATCCTGTGTTGGTGTTCGTAAACCCCAAAAGTGGAGGAAAGCAGGGTGAGAGGTAAGCAGCTCAGAGTCTTGATAATGTTGGGAGAGATTATCAGTATAGAAATTTAATACATATAACGGTTAATAAAATATGTTATCGAGCTTTATGTGCAATATTTATACCAAATAATCTTTTGATATTAGTTTTCCTCAGGGCATGTATGTATTATTAATAGTTCCCCAATGATTCCCACCCCGGGTGTAAATATATGATAGTTTTTAGATTTCCCATTTGAGTTGATTTGGTCTTCTTAACTTCTGTGTCTGTGTTTTCTGCAGAGTGCTCAGGAAGTTTCAGTACCTGCTGAACCCCCGTCAAGTGTACAACCTGTCCAACGGAGGTCCTGCACCAGGGTACACCGCACTCTCCCTGCTGTGGGCCTCAAAGTTTGTCTGTTTGTCTTTTCTTCATGTTAACTTCGACTTTCATCTTCTAGACTGCACTTCTTCAACAATCTGCCGGATTACAGGATCTTGGTGTGTGGTGGCGACGGCACCGTTGGCTGGCTCCTGGATGCTTTAGGTACAGTAGGTCCTTCTGGCTTTCAGTGAGCAGACTGAGACAACCGTCTCCGAGGCTAAATGATGTGACCTGTGATTTCAGACAAAGCAGACCTCAAGGTGCGTCCTCAGGTTGCCGTCCTGCCTCTGGGTACTGGGAACGACCTGGCTCGCTGTCTACGCTGGGGCGGAGGTAAAACCATGAATGCGTTACCTCTAAACCAAAACTAGTATCACCCAGGAGTTGGCACTGACATCAGGGGCGTATACTGTTTCTATTTGTAACTCCATGTAAAGGCTACGAGGGGACTGACCTGAGGGAGATCCTGAAGGAGGTTGAAGCCAGCAAGCTGACTCCCATGGACCGCTGGAGCATCCGGGTGATAACAGAAGACTCTGAAGAGGCGGGAGACCCTGTGCCAAACGTGATCATCAACAACTACTTCTCTATTGGAGTCGTGAGTCTCTACAGCGCACACACCTCACATAATAATGGATTGATTTATTTAAGCCTTCAACGGAAATCTACCAGCAAAAAATATTTTAATTTCTTCCTGTCATAAACGCAAAGTATAATATATTGCTTCTAATCTGATTTGACATGATGTGCTTGTGTCCATGTGAGCAGGATGCTTCCATTGCTCATCGTTTCCACTCCATGAGAGAGAAACACCCCCAGAGGTTCAACAGCAGGTGAGGACTTACATTACCTGTGTGAGTGTTTTCCTGAAGAGTGTTACAGAGATTACGTTGTTGTTGTTTTTTAAATCAGGGAGACTGAAGTTCTTTTTGTTTTCTCTAAGAATGAAGAACAAACTTTGGTATTTTGAGTTTGCCACTTCTGAGACCATCTCTGCGTCCTGCAAGAGGCTAAAGGATTGTCTCTCCATTGAGGTGAACATTTCTCCCACAGTCATTCTATTGTTTTACAAGTACCAATGATATGTTAACGCTCAAAGTCTTGCTTTAGTTACGTATAAAGAAAACAACCTGTTATTGTGCCTCCACCAGTGTTGTGGGAAAAAACTGGACCTGAGTCGCATGTCACTGGAGGGCATAGCTGTCCTCAACATACCCAGCATGCACGGCGGCTCCAACCTCTGGGGCGAATCCAAGAAGCCTGATGGCTTGCCAGAGGTGGAGCGCAGTGAGGTCATCACTGATCCTGATCTTCTTAAAACGATCTCACAGGGTGAGGCTTGAGTAGTTGGACCGTCTCTACTTTCCTAAACCACTTGACACACAGGGTCCAAATATTACCATTGGACCCTCCCTGACTACTCTCAGGCAGATGTAGTCATCCTGTCGACTCTAATACCTATTTAATCTCTCTGTTCTTCTGTGTGTTCCTTCACTCTGCAGACATGAGCGATAAGCGTTTGGAGGTGGTGGGGCTGGAGGGAGCTATGGAGATGGGACAAATCTACACTGGACTGAAGAGCGCTGGACACAGACTGGCACAGACGTCTCAAATCACCATCAGGTTGTGCAATTTTAACTACAGACAAATATGTAAAAAATTCAGAAATATACAATAGCATACACATCAACTATAGGGGCTCAACAGAAACAAAACAAACAAAAAAAGAAGACAAGAAATGTCTGCACACCAGTTGAGGCTCCCAGAAGCTTTTTATTTTCTTGTGTAACACTTTGGACAAAGCCACTTCTTCAGACCTCTGCCTGAAACCTGGGAGTCAATTTAAAATCTTTATTTGGAGCCCCAACTGGTGTGCAGACATTTTATTCTATGGATAAATATATCAATAATACCCAAGAATCTGCTCCTGTTATTTTATCCGTCTTCTTGTGGTCCGGTGTAAACACACATTTGGACATGATGATGGGGCGGCTGTGGCTCTGAAGGTAGAGCGGGTCATTCACTAAACAAAAAGGTCGGTGGTTCGATCCCCGGCTCCTCTAGTCTTCATGATGAAGTGTCCTTGGGCAAGATACTGAACCCCACTGCCCGTTAGGGCTGTGCCAACAGTGGCTAGGTGATGTGTGATGGAAAAAGCACTGCATATATATATATATATATATATATATATATATATATATGTATATATATATGTATATGTACATATATCCTAGTAGCAGTGTGTGAACGTGTGAATGGGTGAATGTGACTTGAAGTGTAAAGTGTAAAGTGTTTGTTAAGAATCTGTATGAATGCACTCCATTAACCATTTACTGCCTTCACATATAATTGCTACAAAATGATTAAATCTCACGGTCTCTCCTCTGTGTGTGCAGGACAGTCAAACCTCTGCCCATGCAGATTGACGGGGAACCATGGATGCAACCTCCTTGCACTGTAAGTGTAGTTCAGGCTCAGTCATTGTGTTTTGTGTTTAGAATATTTGAAGACATTGGTAACAACAATGTACTGAGCTACATCTTGAGCTCAGAAAGGAAACTTAATCATAAAGATAACAGCAACACTATTTCCATGACTGTAACATAACATTGTCTTATAATAATCTACTGTTATAGATCCACATAACCCACAAGAACCAAGCGAACATGCTCATGGCTTCACCGACCAAATCATCCTCGTTCTTTCACCTCAAGTAAAGAAGTGTCTCCACTGCGTCCTCCAGTCTGCAGAGGGTCACAGCAGATCATCATAAGCATGACCAGGATGCAGCATGTGCATTTTAAGAGTAATTTGACCGCAGAGTGTGTAGTTCTGTGTTGTTATTGTAATTTAAGTGTGTACGTGTGTGCTTTGCACTTAATCCTTGATATGATTCTGAACTAAGTGAAAAGTAAAGACACCCTGCACTTACCCAGTAACCCCAGTGACAGACCAACGCTGATGTGCAAATCTCACCACTCAGTCCGATCACTGCCATCGTTGGCCAACTTAAATGTAACGCAACTGTTTCTTGTGTTTGTATATAAAAGAATAGAGTGTATCACACATGTCTACAGTATATAATTAGGAGTATGTATCTACTTCATTCATGTTGCATTAGCTTCTTCTGTTCTAAGTCAAATTAACAGTGGTGTCTTGTTGGGTCTCACCTTTGCTTCCTAATGCAGCTGTTCTCCTGCTGATTGGCCTTTTGGACTATGTTCACATAATATACAGAAATCTAATAAAATAATTATTGATTAGAATTGTGACAAATGGCAGCATACTTAAAGGTCACAGCGCTACACCTGCTTTCAGCAAAATAGCAGAAGAGGATAAATCATGTTAAAAAACAATGTGTAGCATTTTTGTATGTTGATCTTTGTCAGGTCTCAACAGTGCTTGTATTTCGTGGTCACTTGTGTATCTATGTGAAGTATGATCTTGATGCAATGTTATTTTTCATGCGTCCCACTTATTGAAACCATAGGAGGCATAATGCCTAAAGCATGAAAACAAACCTTCGGATCAAAGTGGGAGGGAAACCAGGACGACTAATCCTGAGGGTGTGAAGAAAAGTGCCAGCAGCAAAGGTTTTGTTCCGTGTAAATCACCTCTTTCTAGACAGCAGTACTTTCGTTGCAAAGTAGCAATATAACATTGAATATCTCTATATAGCACTGGATATCTGAAGCTATAGTGATACATCATAATATTTACATTATATTTTGTATAGATGTGCTAAAAGGCTTTCAAATACATTTTGCAGAGTAAATGTACAGAATTTGTCACTGGAATGTAGCTGAGAGGATCTGAAGTACTGTACTTGGCTTACTTTCCATCTCTGCTACACAAGGCACCACTGTGACCACCAGCTGATTAATTCGTTGACAAGCTGACAAAGGTTCAATGAGTAGTTCTGCGTCAAAATAAGAAAAACCTTGTGTTGTATTCTTTGCCTGCAGGTTTGAATTTTACAGTTAAAACCCTTTTAACAGTGCTTACGTTGAAAGACACATTAATGCTGCCTCTAATTAATTATGTTGGCATGCGTTTGTTCTCACGTGACCGAGAACAAAAAAGAAAGAAATATACGTCCAGTTTAAAGTGAGTCCAGTCCAATCTTCTATTCATACACAAAGCAGCGTTGTGTTTACAGTCCAGTGTGATGATGTGTGTTCACTCCTGACCTGGAAAGTCTCATTAGCTGCTTCAGAGAAAATCTCAACCTCTCCACACCTCGAACGACCCTTCTCACTTTCTTCCTCCTTAAATAAGAAACAGGATCACGTCCAAACGTCCCCTGAGAAGGTTCAAGTGTTAGTGTGTGTTGTTTTTTTTTCCTGGTAGTTGTGGAGAAGTTATGTCACGAGGGGTATAAAGTGATGCTTAAACTGATGTTGACAAATGGACGTCTGCAGCTGAGGCTGTGACACGCATAGTACCAATTGTATGATGATGACATTATGATAGTATGAAGTGGTGTCCGACTTCACATCTCTTGAACTCAAAAATGTTAATTGCACTAATTATCATACGCGGGAGGTCAAAGTAAAGATCTTTGTTCTAGATGGGGATTGTTAGTTCACAGTCTGTCGCTAAACTTATTTTCTACAGTGATCATTTGTCGTGAAATTAATGCAACAAAACCATCATTCATCACCATTCAAAAACTGATACCTTGTCTGAAAAATAAAAGTATGATCCACCATCATATTAATGACCAGCTATTGAGTATTCATCAATTTATGTTACTTTTGAAGTTTAGAAGTCAAATGTTTTCTCAATGTATTTATTGTTGGTTTATAATAACTATATAATAAAAGGCAAAATAATACAAACACATTGGGTTCAAAATTAACTTTTATTTTATTTTCCTTTGACACAACTTATGTAGATGTTCAAATTTCCATGTTTTGATTTGGTGCATGATTTTTTTAGATGACGTGAATTGTGATGAAACTTGTACACCGGATAATAAATATAGATTGACCTTAAGAATGACCTACATCTGCAATTTCAATCCAACATGGTCGCAAAATGTTTTGAAAAGCTAATGAAGCTCATATGATGAGATGGAAAGCCCCAGAGCATCTACGAATGGAGCTTGAGATAAGGGTGTTTTAGCAACTGAGTTAAATCAATATGGAGAGTCAGAGTGTTCAGTGTCAAACGAGTGATAAGACATGATGATGAAGAAGAGCCATAACAGACAAAAGGATATTATCTTTTTCAAACATTTAACTTCCCTAGTTACATATTTGGAAATGTGTTAAGGAGTATAAGGGTTGTTTACAGTTAAGATGCTGATGATTGGTTTAAGTTTGTTCTTTATTATCATTAAACTTAAAATATATCAGTAACAATAAAGGCATGTTGAAATCAAAACATGAAATAATATTAACAAGACTGAGTGGTTGGGAATAATACGAAAACGTGAAGGATACCAAAAATACAACAAAATTAGTTTTGGTTTTTAATACCAAAACAAAAACACATAAAGTAGAAGGATGGATCTTTAATTCGAGTGCAAAGATACTTGCAGAGGGAAATTGTGCTTCTTAGAGTTTGCAACGTTACATTACAATATTTCTTGAATGGTCTTATGTTGTTCAAATATGCAGGAAATATATGTTTGTTTTTAGGGAGAGATATTTGTGTGAGATTGTTTCTCCCAAACTCTGCCTTTTATTCCTTCATTTCAAACCCTGAGTTTTATGTCTTCCTTTCTTAAAGATGTTTTTTACTACCAGTGAACCAGCGCAGGAGGCTCTCAGGGGGTTTCCTGGCCCTGTATGAAAACACAGGTCACATGAACGAACCCTACAGGTGTTTCCTGCGCCCTCCTGAGATAAGACCCCTCCCCTCCGTGCACAACCTGTAGGTTTCCACTCTCACCGCGTCTGTACCTCTGAATCCAGGCTATTCTTAGCTCGTTCCATCCAGTTATAGCCCCACGTGAGCGCCGCTGTCGTTGACGGGTTATATTTAGCACGCACGATCCCCCCGGCTCTTGCGTCAATGGAATCCCGTACGTGCGTCACACGGAAGCACGTCGGTGCGGATCGCGGCGCTAATTGGCCCGCGTTCCGGAAAGTTCCACCGCCCCGTTCACCATATATGGGCAGGGACCCGCCCTCTCGTCGACGCAGCCAAAATAAAACAAGAGTGTGTGAAGCGCTCGGAGTTTATCGGTGTGACCCAGAGTGTGTGTGTGTGTCAGTGTGTGTGGATGAGTGTGGATCTGTCTCACTGCAGGCTGGAATAAATGAGAAGCTTCACCATCCGGATATTTACACGAATCAGGTGAGTGACAGTCTGATGTTTGTTTGTTTACAACCGGGGGCGACGTCAGTGCTGATGTCACTTTGACAGTAGATGCTCGACTCTATGTCTTAAACTGCTGCTACTACAATCTGCTGTAAAACATATTTAAACATACAGGTATGTACACTTCACCTGGTACAACTCAAACTAACCTAAGCAGGCTTGCAATAAACCCTCTATTCATTCTTGGTCCAAACTTATTATTTCCTGATTATCATCGTTGATATAACTGAGTGTCATTCAAACTATTACAAACTATAACTCACCATACAATAGCAGAAAACTACTTCAAACTGACCATGAAAACCACTGACTGAATACTGGTTTTATGTGCACTAAATGAAACTGTCATGTAATGATGATGGAGGCACACATTCTTGCTCTATGAAAAATAGTAGTGAAGAGTTTGTATGTTTTGTTATTAGTGAGTTTAGTTAATTAGTGAATGATAATCAGTTAAATAAAGGATACTTTGTAAAGGATACTTTGTGTAACTGATTAAAAGACCCCTCCTAGTAATTATACTGCTGATGATACTGTACCATGACTACTTTATAGAGCTGAAAATGACTGAGTGTAGTGTAAGCTAAAGCAGCAGCTGTCCACTGGACATTCTCAAGTAAATAGTTCACAGCTCACTCTGTGTTTACATATCAAAGATTTTGTTCGTTATGTGTTTCATGCAGGGGGCGTGTTACTGTTGCCATTTGAGAGGACGTAGGGAATAGGGTGTATATTTAGAAAATAAAACACGTGTCGGACATTCGAGTAGAGTGACCTCCTCGTAAGTCAAACTTAATTGTAAGTTTGGAAAAAAATTACTAAAGTAAATTTTGTTTGAACAGTTTTCTTGGATCGGGCTAGTGTTCTCATGAGACGCGGAGCACATTTTGTACTGAAAAAAAACCCCATATAGTGAGGAAGTTAACACTTGTGGATACACGTCCATTCACCCAACTACGCACACACAGACACACACACATACACACACACACACACACACACACACACACACACACACACACACACACACACATACAGACAGGCTTTGCCACCCTCCCCATATCGGCTGGCATACAGCCCACCCTGAAACCCAATCCGTAACACTCCCTGGTATAGTACCTGTGACAGAGGGTTGCCCCCCAACTGAAGGAGGTTGCAGAGCATTAACAGCCAGTAACACTATATCTGGGAATATCGGATTCCTCAGCTGGACCACCCTCTCCATTTTCAGCAGAGGACTCATTGGCCCTGAAGCCAGAGCGATGGCATGTTGGGGAAATGTGACTGTGCATGCTCAAGGTGCTAATGTAGGCTACTGTTTGGGTGGGTGTAGATGGAGGATTAAAAATGAAAACCTGAAGGATTAAACCAGTGTCTTAGTTCCTTGTCAGTTCCATTATCAACAGTGCTTATTTTCAGTTGCTAATTTGTTGTTGTTTTTGCCAACAGTGCATTTAAATACATGAAACATATTTTTTAAATTAGACATTTGCTTAGATAGGATAACACCTATTTAGTATATATATAAATGGAAACCATATTTATCTTTCAAAGACAGGCATCAGGGTTTATTTTCATCCATAGTAATTGTTGCTGTGCTCTCTCTCCTAGCGATGCCCTGCGTCCAAACCCAGTATGCATCCCTGCCCCATGACACCTATTTCAGCTCAGAGTTCTTGAATCCTGACCTCAGTGCCAAACTGGTGATGGACATCAGTGGCCAAAAGGACCAGCTGTCTACATCTTCCTTGCCCAGCATCAACACCTTGGTGGGAAATGGCTATGTGGGGGAGTTTGATGCTTATTCCTGCAAGATTACCACCTCTCCTCCTGCCTCCACCGTGTCATTCAATCACGTCATGGTAACTGAAAGCTCCAGCCCTCAGGTGCAGAACCAGGCCTTTAAGCTGGATGATCTCCAGGTGTACGGCTGTTACCCAGGCTCCTTTGCGTTCAGCTGCCTGGACGAAACACTGTCGTCTTGTGGCTCAGACTACTATGGCAGCCCAGTTTATGCGGCTGCCTCTCCCCCGACACCAGGCTTTCAGAACCAGTCTGCACCTGGCTGGGATTCCTCTTTTTTCGGCTCCTACCCCTCGGCGCCCCCCTCCTCTGTGGCTGATAAGGTCCCCATGAATCAGCAGCGCTCCTTCTTCACCTTCAGCCCTGCACTGGAGCAGCACTCTCCTCTGGGGCAGCATCAGGATGCTCAGTCAAGCCAGGACGACCCCTTCTACTTGTCTCACCAGCAGCACGTCTCTCCCCTTCATTGTGGCCCCATGTCCCTAGAGCACAGACCTCATGAGAGTCCCAGGATAGTAGAGGGGGCCTTGGTGTCCCCTAAAACCCTGAACCCAGGATCCAGTGAGGGCCAATGTGCAGTTTGTGGTGACAATGCTTCCTGTCAGCACTATGGAGTCCGTACCTGTGAGGGCTGCAAAGGTTTCTTCAAGGTAAACAGATGAACTCATATTACCTTAGCATGGACTTAATGGTATAAAAGTATTGTTTTGAAACAGTGACACCTGTATATATTACATATCTTAGTGTCAATTCTGAATTTCCCACAGGATTAATAAAGTATCCATCTATCTATCTATCTATCTATCTATCTATAAAAAGCAAATTTATGGTATTTTTAGTTTAGAATTTTTCTTATATTATGTATGCACTGCTAAATAATGAGCTTTTCACGTTGTAGATATTTATAGTCGGACTAAACAAATGAGACATTCAGTCAAATAGGAAATTCATATTAACCATTTACTTATAATGCACCAGCTTGTATTGCCTTAGATACATTTTACCCCAATGTCATTTTCAGGGACATTGACTGAATTAAAAAAATGGTTTACTTGACATAACATAGTAGTCATACTTATTGGTGTGTTCCAATAATTTATCATATAATACACGTGCAGAAATATGAACTGATAGGATAATGTAATTTTCTTCCATGTTCAACAGCGAACTGTCCAGAAGAATGCAAAGTACGTGTGCCTTGCTAATAAAGACTGTCTGGTGGATAAGAGGAGGAGAAACCGCTGCCAGTTCTGCCGTTTCCAGAAATGTCTCGTGGTGGGAATGGTCAAAGAAGGTAATACTTGTCAAACTCTCTTAAAGCTTTCACTGACTGATGATGATTTAGCTCGTGAAACCAATGCTAGAAATGACACATGACATATGGAACTGGAGCCTGACACTGCCACGAGCAGAAAAAGGGAAAACTGATACAACAGTTGTTTTTTCATGTGGTGGGGTGCAGCGACGGTCGTGTGAGAGTCACATACATGTACTGATGGTGTTCCTCTCCTCTTATAGTTGTTCGCACGGACAGCCTTAAAGGTCGCCGGGGTCGTCTGCCCTCTAAACCCAAGACTGTGTCCGAGGCTTCATCCACGACCCCCAGTGTCAACATCATTTCCTGTCTCGTCAGAGCACATTTAGACTCAAACCCAACCACTGGAAAGCTCGACTACTCCAAGGTAAATCTCAACAGCCTGTCCAGAGCTCAGACTGGTTACATTATGCAGGATAAAAATAAACACAGCAAACTGTTCACTGAAAATCATTTTTAGTAACACAGACCCTTCCTTTCTGCCCCTCTGCAGTACCAGGAGCAAGTGGTCGACCTGAAAGAAAAGGAGGACGCTGGGGACATTCAGCAGTTTTATGACCTGCTCACAGGCTCCTTGGACGTGATCAGAAAATGGGCTGAAACCATCCCAGGATTCACAGACTTCTGCACTGAGGACCAGGAGCTGCTCCTTGAATCTGCCTTCGTCGAGCTCTTCATCCTCCGACTCGCCTACAGGTTGGTTTCTTATGGATCAGAAAAAAATGATGTCAACAGTTTTTTCACTGTCAATGCTTCGATCGTACTAATGGCTGTAAAACTGCACAGGTCAAATCCAGAGAAGAGCAAGTTAATCTTCTGCAACGGCGTCGTCCTACACCGACTGCAGTGTGTTCGCAGTTTCGGTGACTGGATCGACTCCATCATGGATTTCTCCCAGAGCCTTCACCGCATGAACTTGGACATCTCATTGTTCTCCTGCCTTGCGGCGCTTGTTATCATCACTGGTGAGAGAGCCTTTGTTGTCAGTTTCACTGCATATGAATATTTAAAACCAGGACTGTGTTTCTTATATGAGCATCTTTCGCACCCAGATCGCCATGGCCTCAAGGAGCCCAAACGGGTGGAGGACTTCCAGAATCATCTCATCACATGTTTAAGGGAACATGTGAATGGAAACGGATCAGAACCAACCAGGACCCAACCCAACTATCTCTCTCGTCTTTTGGGCAAACTCCCAGAACTGAGGACTCTGTGCACACAAGGCCTGCAGCGCATCTTTTACCTGAAACTGGAGGACTTGGTCCCGCCTCCACCTATTGTGGAGAAGATCTTTCTGGATACTCTGCCATTCTGAAACACTCATGAATACAAATGTTTAATTTGTAAAAATGACAGACACACAGGAGGAGGAAGGCTGAGGCTTTATCCCTGAACTCTACAGGTGAACCTTCTCTCCTCACACTGACCTGTGTGGCACTGTTCAAGAGACACCGAGGTCTAAAACTGGAAATGGTACCTGTGTAAGGACATAGACATTTATTTCAGTTTTGTCGAAGACACATCTGAAATAGTAATAACCGTTCAGGACACAGTTTATATATATTTTTGTGTGCATTTATAAAATGACTTTATTGCTGTGCTTTCTGTGTGAATGTTGCTATGCAGCTGAAAAAAATGTGTATTTGGGGGGATGCAATGCAGTGTTACATACTCAGAAACACACTAATTTCTTAAAAGGCATGTTTTTGAAATTGCTTTCTGACCCCATTAAGAATATGAGGTAGTAGATCCCAGAATCACAAGAACTGTGGACTCCTACTTTATTTACTCATTTCTATGTTTCACAGTTTCAGTCGTAATCATGCTCCTGTGGAAGGTCTCGGACCAAAGTTTACTCTTATTTTGATACTATCAGCGACAAACCTTATTGCCTTTAGCTAAACACAGTGTTCCTGCATAGCTCTTGTGCTGCCATCTTGCGACACCTTGTAAAGGCTGGTGCTGGCAGAGGTCCTGTTAAGCAGCACGTCCCTGAAGTAAAAAGAACAAAAATGGACTTGTTCATAGAAAACGCAAAGTGCCTTTTAAAAACCCTCAGTCCACGAAACCGCATTGAGCGACACTAAGTGCATTTTCATTCCAATCATTACATACAGGCAGCTGCACAAGTTACAGACATGAATAAAATATGTCCCCATCTGATCTCCTCTATGATGAGTATGATTTCAGGTCTGTGTCAGATTAATATTGGGGTATCAAGTACAAGTACAGTTTTGAGAGAGTTTACAATACTTGAATACTCACCACACACTGATAAACTGGATGATCATGAGGTGATGAATGGTGGTTATGGATCTTCAGGAATTAAAATTTTTAACTGGAGCCATTGATGTTTAGATTAAATGACACAGATAGAGTATACAAGGAAAAATCCCACAATGTTTGAAGCATCCACAGACATCTTATGTTTGACCTGAACACATCCTTACAGCTGTTACACACAGACACTTCATCTTTCCTATGTTTCCTCACATCTGCTGTCTTCCACGCTCTTCTGAATCGTACTGGTTTTTTATATGTTGGATTTATTTTTTACATTTTCCATCAAAATCAACTAAAGAAATGCAGTATCTTATGTGATCACAGTGAAATGTGATGAGACGAGCAGCTACGGCCACTTCATTCATATCGTTCAGACAGTAAGAAGGATACTGTGTGAGGTTTGTTTGGAACATGTGTGTGGACCTTTACGAAATATAAATATATATATATACTGCCAGGGCTTTTGTAAAATTGTGCAAAAGAAGAGACAGAGAATATTTGATAATAAATGTTTCTAAAAACAAACCACTGACTTCATTCTAATGCTTGGAAACAGAGGGATTTCCTTTAAGTCACAAGTCACATTGTCTTTATCTTGAGTTTTGTATGGTTTCATTTGTTAAAGATATAATAGTCAGTTCCTCCGTATGTTTTTGAGTTTCATTTCTATTATATACATATTTTGTTTCTGTTTTAGTTCTTGATTTGCCATTTTTCCTTTTTTTAAGTCAAAAAAAATTATAGGTGACAAAATATAAATATTTTGAACATTTCATAATAAAGTATATTTTTTACAATCATTAACTAATTCTACGTAGAGACGCAAACCAACAGTCTGTTTATTTATCCGGTCATACTTTTTGACTTCCTCATCCTCCACACACCCACTCTGTTCTACTGATGTTTTAAATCTAAACACATGTCATGAAACAGCTGGGTAGTCTTAAACAAAAGTTACTCAAACAGGAGTACATTTTGCAATTGTTGGAACCATTTACAGCTTTGGATTTAGTTTATATGTTGACAACAGCAGGACAGTTTGTTTTAGATCAATGCCAATGTGTCATTGTGTCCAGGGGAATCTCCGTAACTTTAGTGACTGACCTTTGACATTTTGCTGCAGTGCCACCATGGAGACATGGAAGCCAAAGAGTCTCGATTGTCATCTGGTCATAAAACCCACCTCCCCCATGTTAATGCGTGGGAGATATGGGCTCAACTAAAAAGTCAAAACACATTTGATAAAATACGGTTTATGTCATTTTACGTAGTCGTATCTCAGTGACGTATGTTCATGTGTTTGATTTTAGTTTCATTCCTGGATAGTGGGAGGAATCTGTAGTTACAGTCGTTCGTGATACAGACAAATACATTTTC
This sequence comes from Pseudopleuronectes americanus, assembly GCA_038501795.1. Classification (NCBI taxonomy): domain Eukaryota; kingdom Metazoa; phylum Chordata; class Actinopteri; order Pleuronectiformes; family Pleuronectidae; genus Pseudopleuronectes; species Pseudopleuronectes americanus. The sequence continues at coordinate 12,842,771 of CM076717.1, read as the reverse complement.
ATCTCAGCTGGTATTTGAAAAGAAGAAAGTCTATTTGACTGTGCTGCAGCATGTTACATTTCAATGTGATGTAAAGTGACCAAAAGTGTTCCTTCATCTCCTCTTCACAAGGTCTGTGTTGTCCTGCCACACATGGCGCTAACATTGGCAACATCCCCGACCAGAGGAAGCCAACACCGTCGCGCTCTCAGCCACAGACTGCAGCACCGGCTGCATTCAGCCGCTCGACACCTGATCCCACTGTACACCACATGGCGGTCATCTGGATTTTAGGGTTGGCAGACAGAGTGGAAAAAAGGGACAAGGGGAGAAAAGAGGAGGAGGCAATATGAAAGCTAGCTTGCATTGAGGTGTTCATTATGGTAGAAAATGGCAATCATGCCGCCAAAAGTCAGCTGTAATGGGAACGGCAGGCAAGGAGAGTTTCATAAGGAGGATACAACAGTTCAGAGAGTTCCTTTTGTTTGTTAATAAAACAGTTTTAAATCAGGAAACAAAGTAATCTACGGTGTAATCCATTTTCTATCTGTTCTTAAAATTAAAACCCAGTAATGATAAACATTGCTCGGAAATTGAAAGGAAAATCTATGCCGATGCCTACACAGAAAGCACGAGGGGTGCCTGAATGCCTGTGGGTGAATTATAAGTAAACATCTAAGAGAGATTTTGATCCGACATCAGTGTCCCTTGGAAATATGTTCACATTACACAACTCAGCACCTCAAGGTGTTTATGTCCAGTTCCAACCTTCTGTCGTTGGTCCTTTAGGTGGTGTGGTGGAAAGTAAGAGTGTGGCCGTCACAGTGGTGACTATACATGCCTGACTTCTATTTCGATGAGTCCACGTCCCATCACAGAACTGGAGTTCAAATTAACTTTTTTTCCTGGTTGACCTGAACTTAACCAAGTCCAGTTGACCTGTTTTTTACCACTAGGATATAACGTAAAGATGGTTTAAGGATAATTAAAAAATCTGTCTTTTCAAAATCATAACTATTGAGAAGAGAACTTACCAGAAATACTAGAGATTGTATATTTAAAAAACCCACGTAAAAAATGCCTTGTCACTGAAGTTTTTTTGCTGGGTTTTCAAATATTGTCGTTGTGTTAATAGGGCTGGTAAAGGGGCCGATAGGAATCAATATGCCTAGGAGCAGTAGTGTGCTTCTAGAGGCCTGTCAGGCTAAAAATGGATGATTTTTTCTTTGATTTGTCGCCCCTATGTATCTCATGTCTGAACCTGCTGTGTTCCTTGTCACCATATTTTTCCCAAAGTGGAAAGTTACCATCTGGAGCAGCCATTGGCCCCTAACTTTTAAACAGTGCCCCAACATGCAAGACTCAGCATTCAGGAACAAGGTGTAGTCTTACACCCTGCCGACGGGGACACCATGTTCTGACCAGTAATATGTGGCTCACTTGTCAAGGTGATTTGTTGCACAAACATGCTGAGCTAGTTGTTTTACACTTTGCTTCTGCAGACTCTCCGAATGCACAGGAACTACTTCAGAACATGTGAAATGTTTGCTGTATCATCGAGAAATGTTCCTTTAACTCAATAATCAATATTTAAGTATTACATTATGATTAAAGATTAGTTTAATTACTTTAATTGAATATCTTATGTTTTACATGACACATTGTCTGGCTAGTTACTCTGCAGAATAAACCAATATTGTGCTTAGAAAGTATATCGTACTGTATTTTCATAATTACATCAAGTAAATGAAATGACCAACTCCAACATTAAAATGCTGAATTAAAATTGGTCAGGTACAATACTAAGAGTCGACAGCCTTGCTAGTTTAAAAGTTCTGTGCTGAATTTGGCTGCAATACACCTGGAGTCAAGAGGTAGTTCTCAAAGAATTGGAGCTTAACTGTGAAGTTAAATATTCACACTTTCTCCTGACAAGATTGCCCAAAATTATTTTTCAGAATATATATTGTTGATTACATTCAGGATTGAAATATTATTGTTGCTTCGTTTTCTTTCGCCCAGGGAGATTTTGCACAAATTGATTTCGAAATATTTCACCAGACAATTTCATTCAGATCCAGAAATAGGAGCCGTTCAGCTGGAGGAAAAGTCAGTTGATCACTAGAATCAATGGGCTTTATAGGACGATACATATATTTACACTATTTCATGTTTATTCATCTGATAGTTGTATTTCAGTCTGGGCTGAAGTGGTGGACATGTGATCGTCTGACACAAGCATCTGAACTGCTGCTCACAGGGCTAAAAATACTCCAGCAAAATGTAATATTCAACACTAACAGGGGACATTATTCTGAAATAGACTCATTCTCACCAAACCACTGACATACCATCGGGGTGAGCTTTTCAAAATGAAAACAATTTTGAAAAAATGTGACATACACATACAAAAACTTTTTGGAGCCCAAACTCTGATCTCTGCAGTGCGAGAAGCAGAGACAGAGAGACAGAGAGGAGACAGAGAGACAGAGAGAGAGAGACAGAGAGACAGAGAGAGAGAGAGAGACAGAGAGACAGAGAGAGAGAGAGCAGCTGATTTGTGAAGAGGATATTGTTCCAGCAGGAGGAAAGCTAATGGGTTTGTTTGTGAGGATGTTGCACCTGTCGTTTATTGATGGACTGAGCTGTAAATAACTTTATGAAGCTATTTAATGCTCTGTGTGGGCCTCTGTGCTTCTTTGCTCTCCAATCCCCTCTATGCGTTGATGATGCACACACACCCACACCGGCGCTCATATTGCTCTGATGATATGCATCAAATTAGCATCTCACCACAGTGCAGAGTGATAAAGACAAAACAATGCACTTGTCTGAGAGCAGTCATTGTGGTATTCAAAGGTGGAAATAATGAACAAAGTCTCATGTTCATCCAAAAACAGTTGTTTGTTCACAGACGGTATATTTGTGCAACAGTGCTGATACGTGTGTGGGTGTGTTGTCGAGTGCGGAAAACCCTCTGAGTGTATTTATAGCAGGCTATTGTTGAGCCCATAGAAACCTCTGTAATTGGATCTGGGCTTGCTCACTAAGAGGGAGTCTGGTGATAAATGAGTTGGCAGAAGTCATTGGTCAAGCCATCTCTGTGATAGCTGTGCGCCCCACATCACCGTCTTGAGCTCTTAGTCCCCACAGGATTAAATTCATAAGTGAATGGTGAGCCCGCTGACTTATCATTCTGAAGAGTGAGAGTGGAGGGGATGGTGGAAAGCAATTTGCTCTGGGACATTAAATGGCCGTCACTGTTGTCTCCTTTGCTATTAAATTGAATTTAGCCCTTCAACGACAAATATCATATTTCGATTCTTAAAATGATAATTTCCTCTTATTTTATTTTAACCGAGAGGTTAAAAGAAAGACCTGAGATTAAACCAAGAAAGAATTCATGTAACACCTGTTTATTGCAAAGCTGAACTTTACCTCTGCAAATCTAGGATGAAATACAGAGCGAAAAAACACAACACAGGTAGAGAAAGAAGAAACACAAAGAGATTACTCACTATTTTATATTACAAACCATAAACTTGTCACATTGCTGCTTTAGAAAAATTGATTACTGTAATAAGATCTGAAGACGCTCCCTGAAATATATAGTTAGTAATAAAAAACTATATCCTGAGTGTGCATGTGTGTGTATGTGCGTGTGTATCTCACTGTGTTGGAAACTTCTCTCCGCTCAGCCAGAGAATATGAGAATGTTACAATTATAAAACAAGATTGACAGGATGGATAGTGTTGCACCAGCAGATGACAGTTCCTGGCTGCATGCCTGGAAGTTATTCACAGCGAAGTGCACACACATAGACACACAGGAGTTCAGAGAGCCCCAACTGGGTGATCAAGTGCAAAGAGACCGCGATATGGGGGCTAGTGGACAGGGTGTGGCGTGTATGTGTGTGTTTGTGTGTGTGTGTGTGTGTATCTGTGTGTGTCTCAGGGTGGAGGGAGGGGTTCAAGGTCAGAGCAAGCACATAGTGCAAACCAGCAAACCCACTTCCACAGAATGGTGGTATAAGCTACAACACACATATAAATAACACCAACAACGTACACAAAGACTCTTTAACCAAAAGTTGTGTTTAATTTTACACCCAAAATTACAACCATTGTGACGAGTAGCCCATTGTGATCAGTTTTCAACACGTTGCATTAAGAGCTTGGGACGTGATAAAGCATCACACATGTCCTTGGATACATGAGGAGCTGTTATAAATAGAGACTAACATACAGACTTTCACACAGTGTAAGGACAGAGCCTGCAGCTCCTTTACTTTTGTTCAGTGATTTGTACAGTCTCTTCTCCATGCCCAGTATCATGTGCCAGATAACAGCTGTTTGCTACAGTCTTGACATATTGTTTTACCATTCTTTTTAATTTTTTCTTGCCATGAATGGAAGTTTATAAAACTTTCCAGATACAAATTTTGACATTTCTGCCAAGAGATTTAAGAAGATATATCAATCAATACACTTAACAAGAAGATAGAGTACAATATGATATACTGTATGTGAGTATTTCACATAATACATTTAGTTTTTTTGGAATCTGTTCTCAGTAGTAGTGTAAAAGGACCGTTGTGATTGTATTGGTGACTTTCAGCAGTCTTATTTTGCTGATTCCTCAAAATGGTGAGCTATTAATTGATCTGCCTAACTAGAACTGGTTACTCAGTGGAGCGTATACCACTGCCAAGGCCAACCAGTGTCCTTCAATTTAAAGAAGCTACAACAATTCTCACACACTCACAAATAGCAGTTCCCAAATGTGTCTGATATTTTAAATCAAGATCCATAAATTATTCCTGTAGAAAATGTTGAAATATAAGGATCCTGATTCTGATTCTGATTCTGACTTCCAAGGTCAGCAAGCAGATAACGTGTTTAACAACACAACAAAATAATTTAAATAAAGTATTGAGTCGTACATAGTAACAAGTGACAACAGAGAGGACAACAATTTAACTGTTTGCTCTAGGATAAGAGTCGACCTTACAAAGACACTCCCAGTACGAAAGAGAGGACAACTTCCATACTTAGAGTTACATTAGAGTTACATAAGCAGGCTGGAGCAGAAGGAGCTGGTGCTTGCTGTCAGCTGTCAGGGTTTTGACCCTGAGGGCAAAAACTGCTGCTCCTCCTAAGTGGATGGGTGGCATGGAAGATACACTGCCACCCAGAGGACTCCGCTGCCTTGGTGTTAGTCTATTTTTTCCATGCAGAATGCCAACCCCGAAGGCCCATAGGACAAACACACACACACACACACACACACAAACAACACACACACACACACACACACAAAGGTTTGCATAGCTAGCCTTATTCTGAAAATATGAATAGAAATTCATGGATATCAGATTACGAAAAAAAACAGACTTGATGATCAACAGAGATTTCTTCTAGCGCTGCCATGTGTGCATTTTGTGATTGAACTATTTCTACCAAAGGAAGAGGCAGATTATCACAGGGCAAAAATACAAAGACAAGCATCCATTAACGCTCACTTTCACAACTACAGTCAATTTGTTGTTTTAGGATAACCCAACCCCCGTCTGCATGTCTTTGGGTGGCGGAAGCTGGAGCACCTTGGATAACTCTATTTGCTTTTTGCAAACTTATTTTTGAGGAAAAAGGCATTCACTTTTCAACATAGAGCATTTTCGCAGCTAAAGAGACAGCTCCCCCAGTGAACTAGTACGTATTTTTAAGAAAACTGGTTCAGGCTGCACCAGCCTTCACAAAAAAATTGTATGAACACCGACTGCCACGGATTGTTAGGGCAAACTAACAGTCATTGGTTTTGTGAACCTGTGGGGAAGTTTACATTGTGTTATTATTCAACTGAAACTTGCAGTCTGGTTTTAAGTATTTATGACTTTTAGATTGCAAACGTGTGAGACAAAAATGTATACTACTCATAATAATAACAATAATAATTATTATAATTACAATAATAACAATAATATTAATAATAATAAACAGCATGTAGACATTTTGGGGCAAATAAAATGAACAGAAAATGTAACTTCCCAATTCATTTAAAATGTACACAATCCTTTATCAAGTTGACTTTCTTTTTAGTGTCTGGTCAAACTTATCTGGAGGGTGTAAGGTTGTTTTGATCTAATCTCACAATACTGGCCTTTAAAACGAAAAGCTGATGTGATACTATATTAATATGGTTCCTTTTGGTGATTCATCCAGTTGTTCCTTGGTGCTTTCCCAGTTAAAGGTCTCCTGAACAACTGAAACCTCACCGAGAGGTTGTGACTTTTATTTTGAAGGTTGTTAAACGGGAAGTGTTATTTTTGGCAGGGTTTACCTGGGCTTGTTTGAAACAGGTAAACCCTGATGACATTATCAGAAAAAACTGAACCTCAGTTCCAGTGTGGAGGAGAAGGAAGAGGAAGAGGAGGGGTCACATAATCACCACCTCTGTCAGTGTCTGTGTGACACTCTCTGCTGGGAACCATCTAGCAGCTTTAACGTAAGTAAACTTTATCTTTATGATTCATACAAAAACACGTCTCATCATCTGATCTATGTGTCACAGCTGTCAAGGAAGAAACAACAAAGAACTATTCTCACCTTAAAGGGAAATTGAAACTGAACAAAATGAAAGCAGTTGATGAAGGATAAATTGAGCCGCTTGAGGGCGATTCACTGCTAATTGTCAGGATGTAATAACAAGCAAACTAAAGGGAATGAATGAGAAAATAAAAAAAGGCATTCGGGAATGTCGGGAAAAGAGAAGGTAAGAAGAAAAGAACAGAGCCCATAAGGAGACGTTTCCATTCAGAGGACTTCACAGGAAAGGAGGCTGTCGTTTTGATTGGATGGGTAGCACCTTTCAAAATACATTAACAATAGGAAACAATTGAAAGCAAGTTGAGGATTACACAGCGATAGAAGACAGACAAAGACAGAATTACATAAATGAGTAAAACGATTTTAAATTCTATTATAATAGACGATCAGGACTAAGAGAAAGAGCACATATCAAATGTAAAAGTAAAAAGTTTGCCAGAAAGATCACAGTAAGAGCAACGATATAAACATATTGTTTGGACAGAGGCAACTTAGTTAACTTTATGTCTGCCTTTAATGCATCTTAGTATCCTTATGTCAGAGATAAGGCATGAAGACGTTTATCTGTGAGGGCTAATCAACCACTGGGACAAATGTTATAATTATAGTAAGCAGTGTTGTACAGTAACTAACTATACATTCAAGTATTGAACTTAATGCAGCTTTACAAACAAATACCAAAGTACTAATCACGGTTCCAATGGGTCCTTGAAATCCTTCAATGTTTGAGGAAAGAATTATTTTTTTTTGAATAATTTAGAAAAATACATTAATAAATACAGGTCATTGAACGTTGTTGTTTCCGTGATTTTAATTAAACATGATGCAGCTGTAAATAATAAGTAAACAATTGCACTTCTTTTAATCAGCCAATAAATTATTGTAACTTTTTCCAACAGTTACCATTAAACCATTTAACAAAAAGAGTGTGAGTGCACCTTGATAAATGTCAGCAGTGGTCATAATAAATTATTATTATTATTGTAACATTTCACAGGCCTCAGCTACATAATCCCTTCAGGAAACCTGCATATTCCTCATTTCTCTCCATGACAAAGATGTGTCTCAGTTAAAAATTGCGTCAAATCCTTTGCAAGTTGCGGAGAAAATAAATCAACTTTTTTAAACTGAGACAAACAATGTTCTCTTTTATATAAGAAAGGAAACCTGGCTCTATCTTATTTAGAGTTGATTCTAGACAATACACAGCAGAGGTCACGTAAGAGTGTAACTGAGAGTCTGTGACGTTCATTTATAACTAAGTGGGTTTCACTTCTTGTTTTTTCAAGAGCTACTTCCTCATGTTTAACAGTTCCCTGTCGCAATACATGTTACATTAGTATAGCATAATTTCCATGAGCTCAACAGGAAAGAAGAAACTTAATCATTAGTGTGGTTGGTAAAGAGTCATCTGCAGAGTGGATTTCACTGTCACACATTTGTCGTAGGTTGTGGAATAAAGTCTGGATTTAAATGCTGTGTCTGATTCCTTGACAACAACAGGAAGCCCGGTGCAGGAGGATCGACAGACATCTTACATCTGTAAGGAATGATAGGAGTCCAGAACTCCAGCAGCAGAGTGTGCAGAAGAGGGTAAGTACTTCTGTGCTGATGTTTGTGAAATGAACTGTTCAAATGAAATATATGTGAAATGTATGATTTTATTGCCATCTTTGTATATGTTTAGGTTACATCTGTTATATGAACTTATTGTCTGCAAGTAAAGACTATAATCTGAAAAAATAAGACAGTCAGCACAATTACATGATACATGGAACTAAAAAACAACGGATCTAAGAAAAACAAAGCAGATTCCTGATTCAACTGATCGGCTGTAAATGTATGATGGTGATAGTGTTTGTGCAACTGGGAGGTAAATGACAGTTAAACGTAATCAGAATAAAAACAAGTTCAGAATTCTGAATGCTGGTGTTTCCATTGAGAGGGTGTGGTGGTCACTGAATATGAATCATATACTGTGGCTTTTGAACGTGATACGTGAAAGGCAAACTCCGGAAAATGGCTGGAGCCATTTATTTCATGTTCATGTCTAAATACAGCTGTAGAATTGTTCCTAATGTTATCACACTTTAGCTACAGTTAGAAGGTGCACCTTTCCTTCCAGTGTAAACTCCGTTCTTTGTGTGCTGTTTATCTGCAGATCCCTGAGCTGGTAGCATGGAGGAAGCCTACAGTGAACTGTACCAGCAGTTCCTTTGCCTGAGGTCGCTTTGTCTGAGACAAGCTGCTCTGTTGCATCAACTCACAACAGCCCTGCAGAAACAGCAAGGTCCATATAATACCTAAACCTGATGCTCACAAACATGTGTCTGTCATTATTCATCAAACTCATACACAACTGTCCTCCTGCAGGCGCCACTGTTCCTAATGGAGAGTTAAGCTACATGCTGTCTATCCCCTTCCAGGGCAGCCAAGCAATCCCTGTGCTCGTCCCTGAAAAGCTTCAACCGATGAAGGAAGCACCACAGTGTTGCGTCCATCAGGTCTCCAGAAATGTGTTAACTTTTTCGGATCTTCTCGCGGAAGATATGTCCAAGCTCTGCATGGATTTGCCTCTGCGGAGTGAGGAGGATGGAAAGTTGGAGCCGAAGGTTGCACCTCGGTCAAACCTGGAGTCCTCCAGACCGCACAGAGCCGTATCCGGTGAATCAAAATATCCTGGGCAGGCAGATCATCATGGTAGAGACAGGACTGTGCACACACAGAGGGTAGGTGTCCTCAGCAGAACAACATGCCACGCTGGCCATCCTCCAGTTTGCCCTGACATTTTTTAACCCGTTCTCCCTCTCTAACTCCTTGTCGTGTGCTCTGTGTTTGGATCAGTTTCCTGCTTCAGACCGTCAGCCCCGTGTCATGGACTTCATGAGCCAGCCCGGTGGGTTACTGATGTCAGACGTGGCGCTGCAGTCACATGTCTGCGACTTCTGCCAGGCGGTGTTCCCCGGAGACACAACCACCAAAGGAGAGTTCATACGTCATCTTCACACCCACATCAGCTAGACGGTGCGGACCATGCATCTGGTGCTGATAGATGAGTGATGAGTGTTCCATGATGTGGTGGAGCAGGTCAATCTCAGCTAACCTGATCTCTGGAAACAACAGAGTAGCAGTTTGCCTGTCAGGCCGCCTGTGGATGAACTGGGCAGATTGTTTTTGAGGGTGTAAAATGAAGGGTTGAAATAGACCCCCTATGCTCACATCTATATTCAGTGCGGACATATTGCATTTTAAAAGACTTAGTAAACCTAAATTACACACCAGATTTATGCCTTTACATGAATGCATGATAACACAATTTAATTCGTTGTGCTCACGACATTGAAGTATTATATACAACTAAAATGGCTCTGAACACAACACATAAGTCTGCTAATGCCCAACATCATTAAAATTCACTAGATCTTGATTTAGTTGGATCTGCACCATTTTACACAAGCCCATAAATATCATAAATATCAGTCGCCTTAACATGACTGATTTGTTTATTCTACATCCATGAATTATTGTCTGGAAATCAAGGAAAATGTTGCAAAATGTCGTTTCTCGCAATGTTTAAGAAATTAAAAATCAGTCCTCGACCAAAGATTTATGAGATCCTTCCTGACCCATCCTTCCATCAAGTTTAATGGTAATCAGCCCCGTAGTTCTTATGTAATCCGGCAAAAAAACAGACAAACAAACAAAACAGACGTAGAAAACCACATCTCTTATTCAGTTATTCTGGACTCTCTACGGACATATCAGTATACAGTTCCTATAGAGACTTCCTTAAACATTAACCAAAGACAGCTCACTGTTTAAACTGTGTAATTTAAGGTGCCTTTCAGAACGGCAGCCTATTATAGCGTGTATGCATATCCATATAGTTCCTACTTTGATAGTTTCACTTTGTAACCACTCTTATATTTTATCTGTCATTTTAAAATCATCAATGTTTCATCTTGACTGATTGTGATCAAACCGGGTGCTACTACGGTACCTGAGACTTTTATGGTGAATATAAATATCCAGAAAACAAAAGATATGTGTTTGATGAACACCCTGATCATGAGCAAAAATATGAAATACATAAAAGCATATTCAGGGGATTAAAAAATAAACAAACAAATAATCTGTCATGTTTAGGTATTTAAATCTGAGATATTATTGTAGTTGTTTTGAATGGTTAATATGATGGAATAATTCACTGATGTCAGTTATGGACACTGGCATAAGTCTTAATATATTAAACAACTGCTTGAAGGAATTTTTGTTTTACTCTCACTTCGTTGTTGGTTATGAAAAATTAAAAAACTTGTCAGTTGACTGATTATCAAGTGATTATCGCATCTTTGTTTAACTGTATTTTGCTTGCTTGGTTTTTATTGCAGATATTTGATCAACGCTTTTATCCTTGAAGATAGTGTCGGACCTTTGTCTTTTCACTGTGAACATTCACTTCTTCTGCCCTGTCTTTGTTTACAGCACCTATAATGATCTAATTAATGATAAACTCACATTTATCAGCTTTGTACACATTTTTTGACTTTGCAAACAGGAAACATTGCCCATATGTGTACACAGTGGACACAGCTCATTGTGTTTCGGAGCATACTCTACAATCTATCAAGATATTTATATTTATATATCAAGTGCTTTTAAAATATTTGCTTTGAACCAATCAGCTGTCTGCTGCTCAGCTCTGTGCTGCAGAGGAAAGTGCCTGAGCCGAGAATAGACTCAGACATTTAACTCCCTAATTAATGGCGCTGACAGCTGATTGATGACAACGCCTCCTATCGTCTCTGGACACACGCTGCTCTCATCATCACAATAAAGAACCAATTCACATGTAATTGCTCATGTATAAAGCAGGTGGAATATTCATTCACAAATCAGCTCCTGGGGATCATGAATGTGTGTCATGAATTGGTGGCGTTCAGGTAAATAATTGTTCAGTAAAATTACATTCTGGACCAAAGTCTATAACTTGAACCATGGCTCATTATAGCAATATTTTATTAATATTTAATATAAATAATCTTTTGAATGAAACCATGTCTTATACTAAGCTTTATCATTCGGCGTTACAACTACAGTGAGATAAACTAAAAATCTATGTCTTCATGGCCATGATGTGTGATGATTGTGTCCAAATCGTGTGTGTGTCTGCGTGAGCGTGTGTGTGTGTGTGTGTGTGTGTGTGTGTGTGTGTGTGTGTGTGTGTGTGTGTGTGTGTGTGACTGAGTTGGTGACATCACTGGTACAGGTGAGTCATACCAGCATGGAGGCTCACTGCAGAGCCAACAAACAAGACGAGGTGTTGCTGGCTGTGTGACGCAGCCTCTCCGAACACCAGAGGAGAAGAACTATAAAACCACCATTCATTGTGGAAAACAGAGCAAGACACTTTAAGCAATAAAATAACATTTATTGAGATGTAACAAAATAAATTATCTGTTTGCAACATAATAAACTGAGGTCACTGATGCTCAGCAGACCAGCAGGTGAAACTGATTCACAGCGAAGTACTTCACTGACATATCTGTGGTGGAGGGTACAAATCCATTTTCATCAATTATCAATATTTGCCTTGTTTAAGCCCATTTCAACTCTTCCTTATAAGAACCAGTAGGTTGAAATGAATTAAAGGTGCTGCTGGATCAAAAGTCAAGCATCATGAGATTTCTTTCTGTAAACCTCTGCATGTGATTTTTTATTTAAAGTGATTGTCTATCAGTGATCGAGGTGGAAAGAGATAAAAAGGGAAACTAACATAAAGATGATCTTGTTAATATCTAAATCTGAAGAAATCATCCCAAAATACACACTGCTACAGCCCACAAGTGTCCGCTACACCTAAAACATTGCATCCAAAATCTATACTTTTCCGCACTTCATTTTTAAATACTGTGACACTGTGTTTTTTAAATGGAGCATTTTATAAATCTCCAAAATGTAGTTCACAGCTTGAATGTCAAAAAACATCCTCCCTGGTAAAATGTTCTTGAACAAGATGCTGAGCCCTGCTGCTCAGAGCATCTGAAACTTCACTCCAGTGTTTAAAGAGAAGAGTGAAAATCAATCCCCTGGAAATCAATAAGGTGTCTATATTCTTTTCAAATGCCGCTGAGTTTAGAAAATGTTTTCTCAGTACATTTGCCTCAAACAGAAGTGTTGATTGCTTTGTTTCGTGCAAAATGATTTGGTCGTCTGTGGAAAAAATCGAATAAAGAAGAATGTGAGGGAGAAAATGGAGGCTTGTGGCTTCATATATACCGTCTGACTAGAGGATGCAGTAAAAAGGATAAAAGGCATCTGAGCCTAACAGCAGCGTTGAAAAATGTCGATCAATTGATGGCTCAACCACCCACTGTTTCCCTACTTCATCTACATAGATTATCTTTGATTGTGAAGGAACACTATTCTCTGACTACCACGTCGACGTCTGTTAAAAACCAGCACATCTGCTTGTTTCCTGAGGGAGATGAGCTGCAGAGATTGTTGTCTTTGTCTTGTTATTATATTATGGGCTGATACTGCAAATTCCCTCCATGTTACTACATTTTCACTCAGGCTGGATTAAGTTCAGAGAGTCCATTTCCAAAGTTGCAGTGCCCCCTGCTGTGTCAAGCCCATCTCATCTGAAACAGGTGGATTTTACAGCACAGCTCCAAACAGGTTGATCCATTGAACAAAAATGTCTATTTTCTCCTGATAAAATCACCTTTCTTTTTTAACTATTAGATCAAATCTGTAGGACATAAATTCCATGAATTTCAAAAAGAAAACAAAAACAATGACCCCTCTGCATATTTACTTAATAAAAGTCAAAGTTTTTCTGCCTTATCCACAGCATTAAGAAGTCACTGAAGTCTTTGACATGAACTTTAAAGACTTGTAATGACTCAGATGCTTGTGATGTCAGTGAAGTACATGTGGAGGAAACCTGCTCGGTAACAGCCTGTGCAGCAGTCTGAGTGGAGTTCAGCGTTGGGCCTGAGCACATCGAGTTCGCTGATAACCTCGGAGCACTTTTCATTTCCCTCGGTGATTGGAGTTGTCTCTGGTGATGCAGGGGCTACTGCTCCTGCACGCTGTTAATGAGCCCCGCTTCTCCACTTTACTGTCATGGTCTGTGGAGAGATATGAAGTTCGACATGAGCTTATTGGAGCTACTTATAGGACCAGTACTAGATAGAGAGCCATTGACAAAAAGCACTGAGACCTAATTATCAGACAACTGGGAAATATGTGAAACCCTCAGGTTCCAAGTATTGTCTATTAACATGATCAAAATCATCTACATAAATCATATGTCTCTACAAATCATTTTTAAATGTGTTGAAGCACAAGGTGATGAAGGTAAGAGTCACAGTAATCAAAATAAAACCAATGTTTTAATCTTTGAATAACAGTTAGTAGAATTCAACAAGAACATCTCCAACATGGAGTCAACATGATTGTTATGACCAGACCAAGTTTTAACATTAAGTGGCCATTATTGCAGAAGACTTAATGATTATCGGTTGGTGATCAGGTAGTGATAAAGTCATCGAATCCAGTTAACAAGAGGGTACGTACCACTGACCCGACAATCCCCTTAAATTCAATCAAGCTGCAACAGGTTTCAAACACTCCTAGTCATCTTAAAATGGCTGATAATTTTTGTTTTTTATCAAGATCCATTAACTATTTTCTGGGTAAACGGTGAAGACGTTGTAAAACACCCGATCTCGCAATGTTCAAGGAAGTGAAATAACATGACTGGATCCGCCCCTTGATTCTGATCCAAACCAAAGATGAATGGGTTCTTTCCTGATCTATACAACATCCCCCCCTCCAAGTTTCATGGTGATCACAAACAAACCAACCAATAAACCCACAGATGGGGGTGAGAACATTCATTAGGACCCAGTGTGTCTATGAGTTGAACAATATTAATTTGTTGACTATTCATTTATTCATTTACTGATTCAGCACAGTGTCCCGTGTTTTAACAGAGTGCAGTTATATGATAATAATAATCATAAAGTAACACATTTTCAACACTACAAACATTTGTTTACACATATTCAGTAACTTATAAATAAAAAAGTATTTCAATGTACTAGATTAAAGGTTCTGTATCCGTGGTTAAAATGAACGAGACGTCATGCGTGAGAGACGATCTGCAGATAAACAACGGAAGACCAAAATCAGTGACGTCAACAGGAAGTGAGAGAAAGTTCTGACTGAAGAGAGAGACAGACGTAAAGGAAAGAGGGAGAAAAAACCCAGTGAGAGGGAGATCGACGTCAGAGATGAAACGTATGCCGTTTCTTTTTTTTGTTGTTATTTCCACAGTTCTTTTGGTAGTGGGAGAAGATGTATGAAAAAAAAGACTGTGCCATTTCACTGCCCACAGGTTTTTATTTTTGCACACTGTCGCTTGGTGAGTCAATGCAACGCCCCTCCAATTACCTCCCACTCCCTCGCCCCCACGCCCCATCCATCCCGCCCTCCAGCCCACGCACCAAACACACTCTGACGTCAGTCGCTGCCGAGAGAAAGGAGGGGGGCCCGATTCTGCCGCCCACAGAGTACTTCCTATCCCCCCCCCCTCCCCCCTCCCACCACCACCATCACCTCCTCCTCTGCCCCCTCATGTCTTTGCTGGCTTCTCCTCGCTGCATCTCTTCGACTGGCTCTCGCAGCCCGGAACCACTAACTTGCACAGATCTTTTTTTCTATTTCTCGTGAGGAGCTATGATGCATCAGACAAAGGCTACAGTATAACAGAGTATTAAAGGAGTGCTATAACAGTGTAACACCGCCCCCCCCCCTCTTCTCTCCTCTCTCTACCCTCCCGTTCTCACTCTTGTCCTATATCACTCTCCACCTCCTTCTGTTTCCCCCTTCTAACTTCGATTCTCTCTAATTTACAGTCTGGTGAAGTTCAGCTGTGTGTGGTGGGAGGCGTCACCTCAGAGAGAATGTGACTCATTAGAGTTCAAGCTGTAAAGCTATAAAATATTAATTGTTAGGAGGAGGTTGGGGAGTCTCTACGTCGTTTTTGATTTGATCCTGACATCAACTCTCGTCTCATTGAATTCTCCCTCCATTTACAACTTATAGAAATGATTTGTTATTTTGGGAATGTTTTTGTTTTTGCTTTCTGGCAGCGTCTTTAAAAATCTAAAATTTACAAATCTCATGTCTGTTCAGATCGTTGTGTAAAACTGCTCCCAGCTAAGAAATAGTCCAACACATTACCCCCCTTAAAATACATATGTTTCATTGCTTAGTTTTTTTTAAGAATTTAACAAGATGGAACATAAGTGAGATTTAGAGGTGCAGGATTTTGACTTTTGGACTGTCCACATTATCTGCTTCCACCTTCTTCCAGACGTCGTGATAATCTAAACTAAAAGCCCTCCGGTGGATACTTCATACCTAATCTAAGTCAAAGCATGTACAGTGATTTTAAAGAATCTCAAATGATTCCTTTAACAAGCACAAATATGATCAAACATTGAAAAGAAATACTTTTATTCTATGTCTGTTATAAAACACACAATAGTGTTAAGTCATTATTTAAAAAGTCACCTGAGGAGCGGGTCCCTTCTGACCCTAGGCTGATCTTGCCAGCCCGGTCATGAGACACCATCCGAGCCAATCGCAGCCCCTCGTCCATTAGTGTCTGCTGTATGAGGTGGCGACTCCAGCTGGCGGGGTTGGACGTTTCGGTGTGGGGACGAGGGGAAGGAGACTGGTTGCACTGTGAGCCCATGTCTAACAGGACATACAGATCTGGGTGTGAATTCTGCCTTCCAACAAGAATTATTATAGAAAACAGGAAGGATCACTGGAGTAGATGACGTTTTAGAGTAAACACACTGAATATCTGAGGTCTTTACCATGTGACACACTGTCGAGGCTCTCTGCAGATAAACTGTCATCGTCTGCTCTCTGGGTCAAGGCCTCCGAGCTCTCCACTCCGAGAAGTGATGAGACACACTCCGGCACCATTACCTAAAACACATCACTGTTAATTGAACCACTTCTGACAAGTGACATTAACGTTTAAACTACGTAGCACCTGTAATTTCACCGTGAACCAGATTCACTGAGTGACGTTGACTGGTGGTTGATCTAAAGACTCACCTCCTGTCTTGCTCTCTTCTGTGGCACCACACTGTTCTCATCTGTGTTTGTCCTGCAGGAGGAATATAACCAAACCATTTGAATGTGAAGAAGGATCATGCTTGACCTTGGAAACAAAATTACATATGAACTAAATGTCTAGAGAAATTTAATGAGTAGATCAATGAGAGTGAAATAATGATTCACTCACAAGTGAATAAGCCAAGTATTTGAATGCCAAGTTGTAATGAGGATATTTAATATATTTTATAAACTTCTTCAAGGTTCTTTCAATTCAATAACTATTCAAATTATAGCACAATCGCTGGAATTAAATTCCCATCAAATTATAATCACAGGAAAAGATTCCTGCTAATCTGAACCAGGTTCACTCTGAAAATAAAGACTCATCAGTGAGACTCATGAAAACCTGGTACATGTACAATATATGACCAACACAAAGGACTTTTAAACAATTCTCCATTTAGGAAGACATCATGTTACTTTGCCTTGAACATTTTACAATTATAGATCAATAAATCTATAATCCTGATTCTCTCTCAGCATTAAGGACTGACCAACACTCAGTCAAATACGAACTGATATCTCCTCTCTTCATGCAGCATCATACCTTGCATGCTTCAGAGTGGAGGTGTAGGCACATTTTCTCGCCACCTGCCGAGCCAATGAAAAGAGCTCCACTCGTCTCAGCAGAAGGGCATTGTCGCGCATACAGAACTGGGCTGCAGCTTCATTGATGATCAACTAGAGGAGAAGCAGAGAGTGAAAGAAGGATGGACACTGTGGAAATCACATCCAGACAAAATTATCATCTTTGTTTCAAATGTTTCACGCTCTATTTGAGTGTATATAGTGAGGAAACATGATGTTGATTCTCATTACCTCATGATGTGTGAGCTGCTTGCCTTCTCTCCTCTTGGAGTCGAAGCGTCCATAAATGAGACTGTACTTCCGGATCTCCTCTTCCTTGTTGACGTCCTGGGACCCCATTTTGTAGATGTGCCCCACAGTCTTTGCCAACTTCTTGTTCATCCTAAGCAGTGTCTTCACCTCCGTGTGATCTGACCTTGGCATGGTCCTTAGGAGCCTATCCACGCTCTCCACCACCGCCCTCGCCGTCTCCCCGTCCAGCTGTCCTCCGGGCCAGGCTGACAGGGCTGTAGGGGCGACGGAAGCAGAGGGACTGGGAGATGTGGAGGGACCAGGAGGAAACGTTGACAGCATAGGTGGGCTGGGCGGCTCCTCCTCTAATCCAGATGCTGAACAGTTTCCATCTGGCTCTGGACTGAGCCAGTGCGGGTCCATGGGGGACAGTTTTTCCCTGTAGTGTAAGTCTGGTGGCTGTGGGGAGGCCTGGGAGCAGGGGCTTCTGGGACTCCCATTGTGCATTGGGGTAAGACATGCCCGATCCTCCCTCTCACATGGTGACCCGGGCTGGCCATTGCTCACAGACTTTCTGGATCCACCTGAGCCCGTTCCGTCAACTTTGAGCAGAGGGATGCCCCCGAGGGGAACATTCGCGACAGGCTGGTTGAAGAGGGCAGGGTTGGCCGCCCAGTCTCGGAGGGCCTTCTGCAGCCTACGCACATGCAGTGGCTTGGTGGCCATGCCAACTAAGGCCATGATCTCCAGGAACTCCTCCTCTGCAGCCTCACAGAGCTGCTGGACATCGTCACCGCCCTGCTGGATGAAGGTTTCATAATAAGCCAGTAGGTTGGCCCTCTGCAGCACCCGATAGAGCTGCAGCTCCCCAAGTGTGCGTGGCAGAGACATGGCACACAGCACTGGAAAGTTTGGGGCAGGAGAGAGGAAAGATGTGAATGGGAGCAAGTTATTTTGAATGAATTATTTGCCATGTGGGCTCCACCTAATAACATATACCTGTTTTAAAATTTTGTCAAGCTTGATGGAGCATTCATAACAATAGATATGCATGCTTTGGAGCAGAATATTGTCCTTCACATAGGTTAAAAACTATTTTCACCTATTTATTATTTATTTAAGCCCTTATATTGCATAATTGTAATTATTTATCTATTTTATTCTTATATCATAACAATTCTTACCTTATCCAGGCCTGGTCAATGCGCAGAGAAGAGACAGGCGTAATTACGCAAAGGTGTCTCTCCAACAGATGTCAGAGGTCGATACTGTCGGACAGAAACTGATAAACATAGAGCACACAAAGACATTTTAACTAAAGCCACTTCATCAGTCACACAAACCCACGTTACGTTTAGATTATGGAGTAAAAACACTTGGATGATTCGCTCCAGTTCAGATAAAACAAAAACATGGACTGGGAGCCAGATGTTCGCGGTAAACGCTCCTTTAAAGACATATCAGTCAGAATCAGTCTCGTCTCTTACCCTGGTACCTATAGGCTATCGCTGCAAGCTTCCCCGGCTCAGATTGGCGTAGTAAATCCTCCTTTGCGTATCGTGGCTCGTCTGAAATCACTGGCAGAAATCCTCCTCCGGCGCACCGTATTGGTCGCTGGCTGCCTTTTTGCTGTCTGTGTGGGCTGGAGAATGACGGGGGCGGACTGCAGCACGCCATCTGACCGAAAAAGAGCCTTCCTCTCCCGGTAGAGAGGCGGCTTTCAAATTGGAGAATGTGGGTGGCGTTGGTGGGGGCTTAGAATTAACCCGCTGTGTCTTCAAGATCAGTCTGTTATATGCAGGAGCTTTTTTTTTGCAGGGGGTTCCCAGAGTTGTGCCATGGCACAGACCCCCACAGAAGTCAGCACAGCGACAGTGAGCTTTAGGCCTGTTAAGAGAGAGAGAGAGTACAGATGTGACAGATGTGGATTCTACCAAACGGTGTTTCTTATTTTTTAGATCTATATGGGAAGTGGGTGGTCGTAAATTATTCTGAGAGTTCAGGTGAAACTCCAGCACTTTGTTAGTGCATGTGTTCTTCTTCATTGTTGAATGTAAAGGTCCAGTGTGTAGAATTTAGTGACATCTAGTGTTGAAATTGTATGTTGCAGCTGAATACCCCTCACCTCACCCAGATTGAAAAACGCAACAGGAAGCCTACAATTTTGCATTTAATGGCCATTTTGGCCATATTCCACATGTTTTCGTAGAGGTACTTGTACCAGGGCTTCAAAATGCATGTGCTCTCGCCCGCTCAGTGCTGCTTTACAGTCCTAGAAATTTTAGAAATAGTATTTTATAGTTGGTACTTTCAAGGGGTTGAGCAATCCTGGTTATTATTATAATTTTATTCAGGCAAATTAATAGGTATTTTTGTTCTTATACATTTTTTTCTTTAATTAAAAAAGAAAAATTATTTACCTCCTGCGAAGAAATGGAATGCGAAGGATTCATTTAATTTAATTTAATTTAATTGAAAAAAACATATTTAATACATTATATTTTCATGTACAATATAACTTATCTTTCATGTTTTATGAATTGTTAATTCTAAAATAAAGTTTTCATGTTGGCTTAAGTATCTATCTATCTATCGGTCTATCTATCTATCTATCTATCTATCTATCTATCTATCTATATCTATCTATCTATCTATCTATCTATCTATCTATCTATCTATCTATCTATCTATCTATCTATCTATCTATCTATCTATCTATCTATCTATCTATCTATCTATCTATCTATCTATCTATCTATCTATCTATCTATCTATCTATCTATCTATGTTAATTTTCTAAGCAACAGGTGGCAGTAGAGCTCCTCCACTGTTCCGTCACTTTGAGAAATGGCCGAAGAAGGGTAAGGTGGAGGAGGAAGAACTCGGAAAAGGGGCAGAAGAAGAAGTGGTTAAAAAAAAAGAAAAAAAGAAAACATCAGCGACTCTTGGCTGTGTGTGAACAAACAAGGTTACACAGTTATCTGAGGTATATGTGACATCCAGTTTGTTTGAATGCATAATGAATAATACTGTTCCTACCTGCTGGTGTTATAAACATGCCTCATGTTAGCCGTCAGAGCCACAGGAGGAGTCAGTCGTAGATATTGGCTCGTCCGACTCGTTCTTCGGCTCGTAGCTAACAGTTAGCTGCTCGGTTGGCTGCTAGCTTCCTACAGGCGGGCGTTGACAGGTCGCTACTGTGCTGTCGTGTTAACCTCATTTGATGCCTTAATTTAGAATAGCTAGACACTGTCAGGTTAGGCAGCCAGATGTAAGCTAATTTTAGCCCCTGTGTGTCGTCCAGCTGGCCGCTTGCCTCCTCTCGTGCTAACAGTGAAGCTACCTGCTAACAGTAGCCGCCTGCTAAACATCTATTGCGGTTGTTTTCGCAGTTTTACTGACACGAGGTTTGTCAGAGCGGCGGCACCGTGTTGAGATTAATTCATCTTTTACCCCGGATCGCCTCTGAAGGGTCGGAGGGTTGTTAACGCTGCTTGTGTTTATTTGCTGGAGCTACACCGTGTTTCTCTTCGGCTAACTGAATTAGCAAACCTCAAAGCAGCGTAATTTAATACATCTGCGATGTCTACGCGTGTAAATCAACTTCTATAAGGTTTGGACAGATGTGGCGGTGCCGCTACATGTCGGGGCTCATTCGTCCCTACTGTATTCAGGATCATCTCTTTCTAAACTGAACCGCATGTTTCATATGTGAAGAGAAGCCTCCACGTCACACAGCCATCTACTGATTTTATAATAATGGTAATATTTCTATGTAGCAGCAGTGCATTTCAGACTTAGTTGCCTTTTCCCCTTTGAAACCCTGCCTTTATTATACAGTACACTTCGACATTAGCATGATTACATCAGCAGACCCCGAGTGTAACGTCTTCAAACGTCTTGTTTTGACTGATCTGTACTTCTGAGCCAGCATGACTTTTCAATGGTGAGAAATTCATCACATTGGAGAAGCTGACCTGAGAGGTTATTTGATTGTTTTGATTGGTAATTACTAATTTAGTTCAATTATTAATCAACTATAAATGGATACTTGAACTTTCTATCAATCCAATTTAAAAACCTCACTCCTATTTTTTATTTAATTTCTCTTTAGTGGTTAGTGATACGGATATAATCTGTCATGTTTGTTCAGTGTGATAAAAATCCCTTCTGATTTTTTTTACCTCATTCTGTTCCAGGAAGCAGCCTGATGCATGATGAGAGCTGTGTGATGTGTAAAAGCCTCCTGAAACCCTAGAAGTGGCTGCTGATATGGTGGACCTGAGACTGGCTCCAAGAAGCCCCCAGTCTCCATTTTTCATGAGAGTCTGGGGAAACGTTGCCACAGATTATGGATCTAGGATATCACCTTCCATGAGTTTCCAGTTTTACAGCGCTTCAGTCAAACAGCTGTAAGGGACATGGAGTGGGAAGCAACTGAGAAGGAGATGGATGGAGTTACAGACACTGACGAGGACATCCCTATAGGTGAATCCACCTTAGTGACCAAATCTAGTCAGTGTGAGGACAGAGAGACTGATGATGACTGCGAGCAGGAAAACCCAAACACCAGTTTCAAATCTCAGGACACCCCAAACCCAGCCACCCCTCAAGACTTCGGAATTGATGAAGCAGAGTATTGTGGATCTGCAGCCGCCAAAGAGGATGCTGAGCAGGCTTCGGACTGGTTAGAGCATGACGGCGCTACAGATCATGAAAACTCGCAGGTTCAAGAAGAAGACGATATTGAGAAGGAGCAGCACATGAATGGAGAGTCTGGCTGGAGGAGCCTGGGAGGAGGACGGAGATGCAAACTGAAGAGCAGTGGTTCATTTTCAGAGCAGAGCAGTCAAAGTGCTTTTGCCTCTTTTCAAAAAAGCAATGTTATATCCAGCGGTGGCCGGCACAAGCAGACCCGCAGACGTCACCACCACCATCAGCAGAACCGGAGCCGCAGGCGGACAGGCAACCAGCTCATCTTAGCTTTCAAGGAGATGCTGTCAGAGTCTCTCAGCTTCTGGTGCATCTCCTGCGTCCACATGATGATTGAGATTATTGTCACATTAACTCACAATTGTGGAGTCTGTGTGGAGGCTGTAGGAGTGAAACTTTATAACTTTGGACTGCAGCTTCTTTCAAAGATCACAGATGTACGCGGGATGAAGGCGGATGCTAGTCGGCTTTTGAAATGGACTAAATGCACAGGAGTAGACGTGTTGGATAAAATTGTCAGGTCGGTGAAGTGGGTAAAGACAGTTGCCTTATCTTGTTTCAGACTTTTCTGTGCTTTGGCTATACTCGGGTCCCAGTGGGTAAAGGGTGTGGTGGTCCGACTTGGTGGAGAGCGGGGAAAGCGCTACTGGACATCTTTTCAGGAGTCAAGGTTTTGGAAGCGGGTTGTTTCCCTGCTGGAGAGAGTTCAGAGACGGTTCAAGAGAGACGCCAATGCACCTCCATCCACACATGAGTCACCTGGCAGAGCAGGAAGGGGCCAGTCCGGCCAGGAGCTGGAGAGACTGCTGGCCTTGGCCGAGATACCAGAGAACGAGCTTGACCCCTTTACAGTGCTCGGTGTGGAGGTACACGCCTCTGAGGCTGAGCTGAAGAAGGCCTACAGACATCTGGCTGTCCAGGTGTGTGTGCGAACTACCTGTGACTGAGTGAAAAGTGTAAAATGTTATGGTTGAATGTCTGAAATAATGACTAATAAACTGCATCTGAGGCTGAAAGTTTGTTTTTACTCATGCAACCTTTTCCTCTGCCCTTTCTCTTTCAGGTCCATCCAGACAAAAATAAACACCCACGAGCTGGAGAGGCGTTCAAAGTATTGAGGGCTGCCTGGGATATTGTCAGTAACCAAGAGACACGACGAGAGTATGAGTTGTGAGTATGCTGAAAAAGTGGTCATTAATGAAGCAAAATTAAAACAGATCTTTGCGAACATTTACTGCATCTTGTAAATGTTTTTTCATCTTTTGCGGAAAAAAATGTTTCCTGTAATGTAGCACAGCACTGACTGGTCTGTTTAATTCCTACACAGGAAACGCATGGCAGCAACTGAGCTCTCCAAGTCCATGAACGAGTTTCTCACTAAACTGCAGGATGACCTGAAGGAAGCCATGAACACCATGATGTGCACAAAGTGTGAAGGCAAACACAAGTACGTCTCTGCACATCATATATTATATATACCACATAATCTGCAACCGCGGCTTATCGTCTCCTCTGTTTAAACTTTGTGTCTGACACAGCTGAATCATGTAGTGTGCTGCAGACTCTTCTCCACAGTTGTTTCCTTTTATGACCTCTGTGTGTGTGCGTGCGCGCAGGCGGTTCGAGATGGATCGTGAAGTGACGGAGGCCCGGTTCTGTGCTGAATGCAATCGTTGCCATAGCGCTGAGGAGGGGGACCTATGGGCCGAATCTAGCATGTTGGGCCTTCGTATAACATACTTTGCCTGTATGGACTGCAAGGTCTATGATATAACAGGTGATCATCAGGATTTTATGTACAGATCGTGTGTCCTGAGCTCACGTACAGTATAATCAGTATGTGTCCCCTTTAAAGCCTCTACAAGGTAAAGAATTTCTTTGAGTTTACGCTTTCTATCTCTCGTGTTTCAGAGTGGGCCGGTTGTCAAAGAATAGTCATTTCTCCTGACACTCACCGTGTGCCCTATCACATCTCCTTTGGTTCGAAGAACAACAGCAGTGCCACACGACAGAGGTATGTGCCCTCGGATGAAACAAGTGCATAAAATTGAATGTAAATTGGGAGTCAGGAGTGGTTCTATTGCACCTCCTCCTATTCTCCCTCTTCGCCTACCTTTTTTCTGAGATGTTAACATATGCAAACATGTAAATGTATCAACTTAATTTTGACATTTTCCTCAACCCCTGCCAAAATATCTCCTTCCATTGGGAAAAATGAATGTAAAATAAGATTAGATCAAACTTTATTAATCCACACACCGGTTAAATTCATTTGTTATAGCAGCAGGCAGGCCAGAATGACGTAGACAAGAGAATAAAAATATCAAAAGCGATATGTATATAAAATACACCTTTTCATTGCAAGGAAGTGGTCTGAAATGTTATTGAGTAAAGTGCAAAGGCACAGGATGGTTGCACAAGCATGTGAGAACTGTTGTACATAAGTATAAGGAGACATTTGGATAGACGTGTCCATATGTGTGCAGGTTAGAACATTTGTAAACTTATATAACAGTATATTTTATATAGTACAAGTGTAGAAAGTTGTATATAAATATATAGGTATTAATTCACAATAGTATGTAGTTATAGTATGAATATAGAAAGGTATGCTGGTATAAATATAGATGGTGAGAACTCACAATAAATGGTATAATACAGGTCATGTGCAGAGGAAACTCGTGTGCAAATGGACATTTTCCATTAGAAATAGTGAAGATTAGTACAGTATTACAGTCACATGAGAAAAACCAGTGTAGTATTTTATTTATCATTCTGGATGGTGTTGTAGAGTCTGACAGCAGTGGGAATGGAGGACCTTTAGAAGAGTTCCCTCTTGCACTGTGGGTGGAGCAGTCTGCTGCTTAAGGGGCTGCTCAGGGCCCCCACAGTGTCATGCAGGGGGTGAGAGGTCCATGATGGAATTCAGCTTTATTAACATCCTTCCTCTTACCCACTTCCTCAGTGGAATCTAGAGGGCAGTCCAGGACCGAGCTTGCTCTCCCAACCAGTTTGTTTATTTTTCTGTCCTTCTCAGTGCTTCTGCCCCTCATATGTAGTTATAACATGACATCTAAATCAGAAAAGAGCATCTCTAAACTTGA
This sequence comes from Pseudopleuronectes americanus, assembly GCA_038501795.1. Lineage (NCBI taxonomy): Eukaryota > Metazoa > Chordata > Actinopteri > Pleuronectiformes > Pleuronectidae > Pseudopleuronectes > Pseudopleuronectes americanus. The sequence goes on along the minus strand of CM076717.1, from coordinate 12,817,341 downwards.
GCTCTAGATCTCTGAACTTTTCATCTTTTCCTTTCAGGACGACCTCGGAGAACGCCACAGGTCCAACCAATCCCGCTGACTTACAGGACTTCTTCAACCGCATCTTCAAAGGAGGACCTCCTAATGACATGGCTGCCAACGGGGGCTTCTTCCCCTCAGGACCCCCTCCTCATCCACCACCTGGTGCTGGAGTTCCACCATTCTCCCCTCCCCCAGGCCAGACAGGCTTCAATATGGCGGGGGGTCCCCGGCCAGAGCCCAGCGAGACTTGGGCTGAAGGCGGCAAACCCCCCAGGAGGAGGAAGAAGGTCCGGAAACCCTTCCAGAGGTGAAGTCTGTTAACTCCTCACGGTATCAATAAAGGAACCCAGGGACACAATAAATAATGGCCATGTTTGTCTATCGCCTGCCTGTTGGCATGCCAAGATCTGGACTGAAGGAGATGAATGTGGGTAAGGATCAGCCAGAGGAGAAAGAGACTGGATCATGAAGAGGAGTGTGTGTGGACTGAATACAGTATTGAAGGAGGGCTGAAGAGGTGGCAGTGGTGGTGCTTTACCTCTCATTTTATCTTATTTTTCTGCTGGGCTTTAAGACAGCTGTAGCCTTGGCATTTAAATCCTTTCCAGGATACTGTCACGAAACATTTTCATAATCTCCTGCCAAATCCTGCGACGCATGATTTACTCACCTACATTTTGACATGTCAGTTCTCTCAGTTGTGTTATTCATATCTTCAATATGGTTAGTTTAATACATCAACTTTAGACTGCCGAGTCGGACTGTGAAAAACGGATCACAATAACTGATATGAAGAAGCGGAAGAGCAGAGCAACACCACTGTGTCAGGGTTACTAACGTTAGTGGCATGTGGATCCCAGAATATTTCAACAAGGACTCAACACATCTTAACTAAATTGACAAAAACAGCAGTTTGAGAACTTGATGCGGTTCTCTGGCAGTCGGCACACAGGCAGCAAACACTTTAGGTATCAATGGTTCAATGGAAGTAAAATCTCCTGGGACAACCAGTGTTCAAGCATATTTTGGCATCTCTATTATTATTTTTAACAAGAAAATATCCTCCTCAAACTCATTTATGATAACATTTAATAGAGATTTTTCTATGGTGACATTTGGTGAAATGAAAATATTATTTTTTGGTCTGGTCCGATGGTTAAATGTTTTTAAAACAAGCATGTTATTGCTTTATGAAGATCAGTCACGGTCACACCCTGTATCCACTATCCAGAAGAAGTTATGTTGGAGCTGATTTCAATTGGATTTGACCAGAGAATCACTTCCCTCAGGAGAGAACACTCACAACATAAGGTTTGTTTTTCAGGGTTAAATTTAAAAACATGTCAAACCGCCCAGTTAGATGAAAATTTTAACTTGGCTGTATTTATTTTGAGACCCATTGATTTATATATGTTGAATCTGCGTAATGTTTATTGTCTCAGACCCACATTAGGATTATAATCACCGCACAGGTCCAGTTCAAACAGCAGTAGTGAATTTAATGGTGTTTAAAACATAATTGGTGACGCCTTGACATTTTGAAATGTTGATATACTGTATTTTCAGTAGTTTAAAAGACCACAGAACAGATGTATACTGCCCCCTGTTGAACCACTGTGTAGCCTGTTAAAACATCAACTAATACAACAGGTAACCACTACCTGAGTCTTAGAGGTATGATCTCATTTAATATCAGACATGCTTAGTTCCTAATATTGAGGCAAAGTGGCCTTTACATAAAGTGGAAACAGAGACTTTGGATCATGAGCTACACAGTAAAATGCAGCAGTAAAACAATATTTAGAATCTGCATAGATCCATGAAGTTGTTAAACATTTCAGGCTTTTAAAAAAAATTATTTTGTGCATTAATTGCAATTCAATGACAGATGTGCTGTCAGAAATGTCAGTTAAAACGATTTTTGAGACAAGATTTGTTTCCATGCTCTTACACTCTCAGTTGCTTCTGGCACTTTATAATTAATATTAACCTCCTGACCTATAAATGCTGTGTTGACATGTTTAAACACTGATTTCAAAATGTCAAGGTCACAATTCCACCGTAAATCTGATCTTAACCCTCACAATGTATCTCCTAATCTCCCCAGTGTTACTGTTTGTAACAACATGGTCACTTGACATATAAGGGGTTGTATTTTGGTTTTGGTTTGAAATTACACTTTAATCTTCATCACAGGTAAATTTAGGAGCTGTTATTATTCACACCTGATATGTGACTGTAGTGATAAAAGACATTTGACAAAAGCTATTTTTTTATATTGACAATTGATGATGAGAAATACCATGTTAAGTTTTTCTTTCTTTTGTGTTAATTTGCACATTCACCCCTGTTATAACATCCCAGGGTGTTTTTGAACAGTCATCAGTGGTTGAACATACGCAGACTCCCCCTGAGTGGGAGGTGTAGCTCGCCGAGATCTTTTTTAGTAGAAAATGGATGTTTAGAGATTTTTGTTTTGGAAGAGTGCGTTTGATTAATCCGACCATGACGCTTCATTTTCCATTCTGGAGAAACCCTAATATGTGAACTGTTTGAGTGGGTTTGGGTGGTCGCGTCAAAAGATGAGCCTTTTGTTGCAGATATTGTGCGAGTTCATTGAAGGACGTTGTGTTTACCACATTTTTCTTCATGCGTCACTTTTTGTTCCTTTTGTACATCCGGCCAGTTTCCCAGAGGTGGATTGAGTTAGTTTTAATCTCAAGTGGTCCTAGTCTCACAGATTGAGAGTAATACAGTCCTGAATTAAGATCATTCTATTAAAAACGATTTAATAGTCTGAAGGCAGATCAGGGACAAACCAAGACCATGAGAGGTAAAAATATGATTTTCAAATATGTCAGACTTCAATTCAGATTATCAAAGCAGACACAAATCCATTAAAAAGCTTATGGAAATTTGGTGCATTTGTTCCAGTCTCCCCTGAAATCTTTTGGTTTTAAGTTCTTATCCACCTTTTCACCTTTAAACTGGCTTAAAGATCACTATATACTGTGTCTGCCCATGTCTCGGAAACTGGACGCTTGCTTCCAGATGTCCACCTTGACTTAAGAATGTACAGTGCTGTATGTTAAAGGTAGCAGTTCGAAGTCCAAGAAGTCAAAGGAAGAGCCAACAGGACAGATTTTTTTTTCTTTTCAGGTTTTTAAACAGAATATGCAGAAGTATTGCAAAAAAATATCTGACAATCATCAGGGTTTTTTAGTAGGGAATATTGTGGCGAGTTCCCTGGCTGGCAAACAGTTTTCAAAATATCGCTGTTGGGTTTCGTTCCCCCGCTTTCTCTGGTTTTCAAAATAAAGATGATTTCCTATATGCACAATTGTTCTCTTCTCAGTTTTTAAACATCACAGGTCAAAGTTAAAAATCGTTCAGACGTGTGGCACAGAAATGTTACAGGTGTCTGACTCAGAGCAGCCTGTGAGCCTGTAGAGGTGCCATGCTTCATATTTCATTTTACTCTAAACCCACTGAATGTGAAAAGGGCTCTCTGTGTCACTGCTTTACCTCATTTGTTTTTTCCATTCTCTGACCTTCTAACTAACGGTGCTATGGCCGAGGAGAGAGGGCAGGCCATGTGAATCGCTCAGCTCCTTACAAGGTGTTGTTTCTGCGAGGTGCAGATTCCTGCACGATGTCTGATTTAAGTCTCAATCCCTGTCTTGACTAATTATAGCCTTTTATAGATCAGATAGAAAAAAAAATTTAGACTCGTTGAAATCCAAGGCAATCTCTCAGACCATTCAGAGGGAGTCTTTGGCCCTTTTCAGTCCTGGTATTATTATCTGTCCCGAGGACCCTCTCGAAAAGGAGATGATACATCTCAAGGGATAAATCCTAATTAATAATTTCATATATAAATCCCATCCTAAATTTTCAGCTCTTCTTATCTGACAAATTATACTGCTTTAACCCAGTCGGAGTTTAGACGTGTCACTGTGTTTGTGTTGCCTGAGAGAATCAGGATGGGCTGAACGAAACTCGTGCAGCTGTGCTGCGATGAAAGATTTTTCCTGTTGTAACAAGTTAATAGACTATTTATCCAGTGTTTTTCTATCAAACACTGTTAGTTCACCGTCAGCACAGCTGTCAGGAGTAAATTAAGATTCAGTATCTTATTCAATTCCACTCTGAAAGCAGAATGGAGGTGCTGGTGATCGAACTACCAACGTTTGATTTATAGTGAAACTGTAGCAGGTCAGAGAGGTCAGACGTGGTCTGAGGGTTCGGATCTCTGGAGGAATTCGGGACACATTTGGGTAAGTTCAGGTTTCAGACCGGACTCAGCGCTGATCGCTGCTCTCAGGTCTGAGCAGGGTCTCTGAGGCTCCTCGGTACCTTTTCCTCTGGCAGTGGAGCGTTCCTCAGCTGTCCAGCAGTGAGCACTTAAATTCTTCACAACTTTTCTTTAAGAGACATGGAAACAAATGGTTTAAAATCGTAGCAGATGATTAATAAATGCAGGTCAGGTCAAAGCTTTACACAATTCACAAATCATGTTCCGTTTCTTATCTCTGCAAAGAGGAAGTTCCAAGACCACACTGTGATGGAGCGGTGACTGGTCGCTCATCGGAGTGAAACAGATTCTGGTAATTTAAACTTTGTGTCCATTATTGTATTGTCCCATGTTACACCAATCTATTAAGACATCATTTAGTGGTTCCCAAACTCTGTCCTTTGACAGAACTGGATCATTAATGTTTCTCTTCCTGCATGTTGGTTTAGTCTCCTTTGGATGAACTTAAGAGCCAAACTCGATTTTTCATATTCCCACCAACCACCACCAGTGTCTACACCTCAGGGGGATTTTCAACACTAAGCCCAGCCTCACCCCTGTCATCATGAGGGCTCTAAGCACCAAATAGACTCATTCATATCACATCAGGTTCTCCTACTTGTGAAAGACAAAAATAGTTTCATCTGGAGTCACTCCTGGTTGAACTGACAAGTTTAATTCCCTATAAAAACAGAGTTATTGTACAAGACAGGTCATTTTGGTTTCCAATCATTTTGTCTCGCATCATGTCAGCATCGTTTCAAAAGGAATTAGATCCATTCAGGTTTTCTTCTGCTCAACGTTTTTCCATCCAAACGGGCTGGAAAAATATTTGCAAATATAATTTGGTCCAGACCTGAAGTAAAATATACTCTTGCATATATATATTTATATCTGGTTAAAAATAAGAGTATTACTAATAGTTAAAATATTTCATCCTTCACAGAAAACCTCTTCTCTATCATAGAAAACATTTATATGATCATATATGTGTCAATAGCTGCTTCAGCGTTTGATGATCACATCCACTCTCTATAACAACTTCCCTTTCAGAGCTGCGAGGATGCTGTGGAGCTGAGAACAGTCTCGATACGCCACCAGGCCTCCCTGGTTGGCCCAGCGGTCAGCTCCTTTACACTCAGTCTGAGACTGGTGATAGGTCAGTTCTGCCTGGCCCTCCTGTGCTGTAGAGGCAGACTGCAGACTCTTACTCAGGTCCACCACTCCTCCTCCGAGGGCCCGGAGCAGGGCGTGGGGAGCACAGGAGTCCCACTTATAGGTGCTGCCCTCTGAGAGGACGTAGACGTCAGCGAGGCCCTGGATGACACACAGGATCTTGTAGCCGGCTCCCGAGGCATACATGAGCTTCTCAGGGCCGCACAGGGAAGTCAAGGATTCCTTCACCACCTGCTTCTCACTGGAGCTCAGCACCGCTGAGAGGCCTCGTCCCTCTTCTGATCCACATTTGGGCCGCGACAGCGAGCAGATGTTAATGTCGCCACAGGACACGCCCCAGAAGTGCTTCCCGCTCCAGCTGTCAACACAAGCAGGGAGTGGAAAGATGAGAACGTTTCACTTCAGAGAGGAGACCCAGAATCAAATGCAGGAGGATGCTGAAGATGACTGACAGTTCATTACTTCACTCGGACAACAACATGAACCTGAAAGGAGCACGTACCCGGAAAGACATGTCTATCAACTATCCACCAACCTCAAGTTCATAATGCTCCTCAGGGAGTGAGTCACCTCCTCATCTAAACACTCCTCACAGTTTAATGACTGTTCTGACAAGTAGGGTACCTGGTCAGACTCAATGTTTTAAGACTTGAAGCTAAAACTGAGACTTGCAGGACGACTACTGGCTGCGAGAGGTGAAGAAAAAGATCCAGACTCGAAGACGGAAAGTGAACTATATATAAAGTATGAGTAAACAAAATAGACAGATCAGATAAACCTTTCTGCCCTCGTTTCTTTGTCTTTCTGCTCAGTAGTGTTCTTGATCTTCGTCAGACTTCGTCAGACTTATTACCTCGCTCAGGAAGTATTCTTAACCTGTCCCTACCAAGTCAGTTAAGGTAACATCTAAATAACATTTTTGAGAAAAAGGGCGCCTACACCTTTGTGTGCTTTCACAAAGAGCAGCATCCTTTACCCACCGTCCATTTGAGGGATCTTTGTAGTTGAACGGCTGGTTGATGACGCCCATGACGGGCTCGCCTGTGCTCCGGAGGTAAACCCCGATCAGAACCAGAGCACAGTGCAGACCTGAAGGAAACAGGTGACCCTCCTCCAGCACCTCCTCTCGGCCCTCTATGTACTGACTGGTGGCATCTTAATTAAAAAGAAAACAGAAACGATCAGATCTCGGTGAGATCAGATGCTTAGAAATATTCACGGCGCCGAGCCCTTCACCTATGGGGTCGATCCAGATGCCGAGCTCAGAGGGGCTGAGGGGCACCGTCAGAGCCTCTGTGCTGGTGTCAGTGGTCGCAGGGTTTTGGTGGATGGCTCGGGCAAGAAGAGACGCCGCCGTGCGGTCGCCGTCCAGCACCGTGGCCAGCAGCGCCGCGGTCTCCTCCTCCGTACCGCACACTGTGACAATCACACTCTCTCCTGTAGGCACAGAGTCAGTGATACTTCATTTCTTTAAAACAAATCACTGAATTTTCACAGAGCGCCACGTGCTGTGACACACGTGTAACATGACTCTAACACTCTGAGGATTAAGTCCTCATCATTAACTCAAGTGTATTTTTAGCCTTTTCTAATAGTTCAAACACAAACTATGAAGGTGAGGTGATTACTATTATTAACATCTACCCTCAGACAATGAGAGTCAGAACTCCTATGGTGGAACAACACCTGGACCCATATTCTCTGTGTATGTTCATCTAATTTGATCAAACACAATCTTATTGAGGATTTGTCCCATGTGACCATGATGTCATTAAGAACTATAACAACAAAGCTAAAGATTCTCTGGTTCCAGCTCCTCAAATGTCTGGAAACGATAAGATAAGATAATCCTTTTATTAGTCCCACCAATGGGGAAATTTCAAATGCTGCGTGGCACTGTTAATATCCCAATACATGACCTTAACTGACCCCATACACATGCTTTATACATGCGATTTGTTGTGTGTATATTATGTGTAATATTGCAAAATTACCAAGCCCATTCTCAAACTTGTTCGACTCCTCTCCATGAATGAAGTCAGCCATTTCAGGAAACTGCACAGAAGAACGGATATGAAAGATATTAAAAAGCAGTACATCCTCCAGAATAGAGCCATACTTACTCAGTGACCTCTCCTACCTGAGCGCCGACATCGTGTCGGATCATCTCCTGGATCACCACGTCGGCGAGCGTCTTGAAGTCCTGGACGAACTTCTTGTTCTTGTCATCTCCCGTCTTCTCTTGCACGAGGAGCTGGAACAGCGGAGCCTCCTGCCTGCACACCCGAGCCACATTAGCCGCTTTCTCAGCCACGCGCAGCAACAGCCTCAGCAGCTCAGCCATGCCTGCGCCGAGAGAGAATAATCACAATATGATTTTCAGCAATAGCAATTTAACAATATTGATATATTGCTTAGACATCGTGAAAGCATAGTTAGGATGTAGAATGGATCTACCTCAGATTAGTACAATGTTTTGCTGTTTATCCATGGTTTATAATCCTTTTCTCATAAAGAAGAGATTAAACTATTCCACCTTTTAACACTTTTAATATTATTATTCCTGACCAAAATGATGTTTCACAGACTGTTGACCTAAGGGGTCCGACGGCCTCTGCAGTTAATGATTAGATGTCTTATTTTTGCTCTTCACAGATTTACTATTATTATTAATAAAGGTATTAAGAGTTGTATAAGTAACAAATAACTTCAACCAGGAGCAAAACACAATCTTCAAACTTAAAATAAATAATAATGTTACATAAATTGGTCTACTTGAGGGTTTATTCAAAACCTGCTCCTGTGGGGGAGAGGAAAAGAGACGAGGCCAGTCATTACACACACTGAGTTAATTATAGCCTCGAAATGAAAACAGGACATTTCTGAAAAAAGACAAGAGCGTGAGGCAGGGATGTGGTTTCCAGCTCTTTGCATAGTGAACCGCACAGTATCTGCTGAAGTCAAATGGTGCCGCCATATAACACTGCAGCGTCCAGATCGCCATTTAAAAGGTGTGCTCGACTCATTAACAGGAGTGTGAGGGACTAGAGGAGAAATAGGAACACACCTAAAACGCATTAATACAACTGTAGAAAAACGCCAGTGTCCTCTAAGGGGATTAAAACACAGTCTGAGGGAAAGACAGGCCTCAGTGAAATGAAGAGACTTCTAACACAGTGGACTGAACCAGCTCCCGTGTGGTCACTTGACTGCAGCCAGATGTGCTCCTGCTGCTCGTGACGTCCCAGATGCTAAGCTTAGCACCGGGATACGCCGCGGAGCAAAGGAATGTCCGCGTCCGAGAGCAAAGTGGCGGAGAGCTCTCACCTCAGCAGCGCGTCTCCCGGGAGCTGTGTCTCCGCTCGCCGCCCTGCAGTCACCTCAGACGGGCAGCTTGATGCGGCAGGACCGGGGCAGGACCGGGGCAGGGCACTACTAGTTTCTGGGAACAGCAGGAGGTATCAGGGATCTCGGTTAAACAGCAAGAATCCGTCTGAGCTGGTTTCTCTACGTCAGTGCGCGTTTCCTAGGAGGGGGAGGGGCTGAACGACACGGCCGACGCACACTAGGTCCCGCTTATTGCGTCACCGGGGGGGGGAGGGAGCACGGTGTGTTTCACAGGGAGCGGCCGACAGGAAGTGGAGCCGCCTCGCTGCGGTCAGGGCGTGACTTCTGTTCCTGTAAATATAATAAAAATCCTTTAAGTCCAAAGATTAAGTAGTCCATTTCCTTATCATATGTTCATCCGGTTAGTAGCTATGAGTGATATTTAATATGGATCACAGATACTGTAGCTTTTGTGAGACTGGAAATGAAACAGCTGATCATCATTATTTCGATTTCATGTTCTCTGTAACATTCTGGGACTGTCAACTAGCATCCAGCTCCTCGCTCCCCTATCAGGGCAAAACATTGTGTTTAATATTAACTTAAGGGACATTAAAGGGATAGTTTAACCAGTTTCAACCATTATCTACTCACCACTATGCCGATGGAGGGGTGGGTGAAGTGCTGAGTCCACAAAACACGTTTAGAGTTTCAGGCGTAAACAGCGTCACAGCTGTTCAAATCATGGTATCCGCAGTATTCATAAAGGATAGATACGTTTTGTATTTCTTATAAATAGCCAAATTCTGTTTATCATGCACCTTTGTTTTTTCATTGCAGATATGTGAGCCAACACCAGGGTTAATAAGTGACAATACAGTTAAATAAGCAAACATTAAGATAAGTACAAATCTGTTTGAAAAAATAAAACACTTCATTTATACATCATGTCAAAAAAAGTATGTTTAGTATACATATCAGAAGAAAAGACAAGAATGACGTGCATTCAAAAAAAATTCGAAATTGCGTTCTAGTGCAATTTCGAAATTCAGATTTCTCCTGTATTCTTCAGACTAGTTAGGGTTAGACACCAGTGGACACAGGAGCTGGGTCCGAAATCATGGGTGAGGTTGGGGGGGATTTTTTATTAGGGCGAAACAACTGTTGCACAAATTGTGTCCATAACATTTCAAAAGAGAGATCGCCATCTCGACTGTATTCAGGTGACAAGTCTTTAACCTCAGATCATCAGCTTTGTTATTAGGGATATACACTCTCTCACTCTGTTAGTTTACTACAATTCAAACTCTTTCCACCTTAAAATTAGGGAAATTATACTTCACTCTAATGCTCTGCAGCATTCATGAGATATCCTTCACCAGAAATAATATAATTTTTTTTAATTTAAATTTAATTAAATTTAATTAAAAATAAATATGAAAAACAATTACATTAAATTAAATTTTTAACTGTGCGCGCACATCCTGTGCAGAACCCTACTGAGCACATTCTGCGCAGAAGTCTAGTGCGCACATTCTGCGCAGAAGCCCATTGCGCAGGAATTGCGCGCGCAGCTTTAGTTTTTTTAATTAATTTAATTTAATTTAAAAAAAATGTTTAAATTTACATAGTGTAAGATATTTTGCAATTAATAAGAGATTGAAATTACTGTCAATTTTAAGAGTTCAGTATATTGCCACAATTGATATGGGAGAGAGTGGGGATTGAATCCAGGACCTTCTTATTTGAGATCGACCGCTCTCTCGACTAGGCCACACTGCCTGCTGATTCCCGAGAGGAACTAACACAGGATGGACAAATTTTCGTGTGTGTGTGTCCGTGTCATTCTATGTTGCAAAGCCTCAGAGAAAATATTTTCTACTTTTCTAAATATATTTGACAGCCTTACTTAAAAGTTACTTTTATATTTTTGGATTTTTGATACTGGATGATTTATCATGCTTTAAAAACCTATTGTTAGAGAATAAACCAGTAGTTGCCAACCTTGTCTTCTGACGCCTTTCAAGAATCACAGCCTGCTGCTGCTTGTTTCCATGTGATGTCCTGAGGCTGCCCCCTGCTGGCTGCTGGGTTCCTCTGCACTCCAGCTGTTGTCCTGAATGAGCTTTGCTAATGAGAGAATACTGCATAGTCACATGCAGTATGCGTTGAGAGCACAGCATCCTGCGAAAGATGTATGACTATGGGGCCCCCTGGTGGCTGTGGCATCCTTATCAGCTGCCTGTTTGACTTATATATTGTAAAATATTTTTTTTCTGACATGTTGCTGTGTTTACATAAATGTTGTGTGTGACATATTTTTTCTAACATGTGTTTCCTGATATGTTGTGATTTTCAAAATGCTGTATATTGTTTGGTGAAACGTTTTGTTTTCTGAAATGCATCGTTGTCTGAGAAGCTGTTGTGTTTTATGAAATGCTGACGTGCCTGCACTCCAAGGGCCACCGTACTTAAGAGGTCGTTAACAATCTCTCAGCAGACCAACCCCCAACATCTCTCCCACAAACAAAGACCGTGACCACAAACACACTGGTGAGTGCTATTAGCAAGTTTAGAGGAATATGACTCAAGCCATATCCTCTGTAATAAATGATGTCAATGCTCTTGTTTTTTCATGGGTGTTAAAGGTGCTTCTATTTACAACCTAAAAGGGAAAAAATATATTTCTATTATCACATTTATGTTTGTTGTTATTGCTTTACAGCGATGATATTAATACTGTCATTTTGATAGTATTTGATTATTAACATAAAATAAAATAAATGGAGAAATGTACTTGGAAAAACGTTTTTATACATATCTTTTGATAGAATTTGTAAAAGTTTTCAAATGTTTTCTACAATGACACATTCACAACCTTTAATTTCTCATGCAGAGTTTAGATAGCATATTTTACATGCTGAGACAATAGCAATAGCATTGATGAAAATGCATCAGATGCAAACATTGCACTCTGCCAGCACTTTTCGTTAATGGACTTCTTTCATTTAATTTACCTGTAATCGTGATTGTTACTACAGTTGTTAACAAACTGTGCGCAGAGTATTATGGACCTGATTTGGAACAAATCCAGAATCTGCTGAAGTTTGCAGGACTCTAGATCAGTTTGCGACCGGAACTGACTTAGGAGAAACGGCGAAACCTGATCATAGGCAAGTGACACATTTCAAAAGCAAATGGTATTTGGTCAAATCTCTGACCACTAATATCCATTAGTCGTACATTACTTAGTGCATGGTAGATGTGAGTGGAAGTGGTTGATCAATACATTTTAGTCTGGACAGTGAATTGGGTGAGGCAGTGAACACACTGCTGGATAAGCTGCTTGTCTCAGTTAGGATCCTTACAAGACAGACGTGTTTCTTCAGATGCAGGTAAGAAAGACTCAATCTTTATTGTCATACATTCATTGGTGATAGCTTATAGATAATGATGTTACTAATACATAGGCTGCAATGCATTTTATTTACCAAACAAACTCAAATGGAATCATCTCTCATATGTCATCTTCACGGGAGAGTAAAATACTCGGCTGTGTCACGTTGTGTGTGTTGCAGGCTTCAAAGGAGACCATGTCAGAGCTGGAGAGTAGCATGGCCAGCATCATCCGAGTTTTCCACAAATACTCGGGTCACAAGTGCAACCTGAGAAAAGCTGAGCTAAAAGCACTCATCAATAATGAGATGAGTCATTTCATAATGGTACGTTATGGATTCATAATAACTGGCCTGTTTTTGACAGCATGGTATAACATACAAATTGATATAACTCATAACAACTTAAACACTCTAGGTTTTTTATGACTAATTGGAGACTATGCGTATTGGAATTAAGATACTTGAATATGTTGACAAAAGCTTCGCTGGTATTCTATTGATGACTGACTTTGATTTTGGTTGGTCGGTTGTCAGAGTGAAACATCAGACAGAATCTGGAACAATTATTACACACTGAATGATTAATTTGGTTATTATTTTAATAATAATCTAGATCTAAGACAATAACTGTACTTCTATCAAACATAGGATACAAACATGTGAAATGTGAGATGAGGTAAATGTGCAGATAATTAACTTACAACATTCCTCTACTGCCACTCTCAGCTCAAACTGTAAATCTTTTATTAAATCTATCCCTTTTAGTTCTCTCGTGCGAAAGGAATGTAATTTCAGCCTCATAACGTCACTGTCTTTAGACTTTTAGGATTAACTTTGATTCGTTTTTCATGCTCAACAGAAAATCCATGAGAATGAGACCCTGGACGAGCTCTTCGCGGACCTCGACCAGAACGGAGACCTGGAGATCGACTTCAAAGAGTTCATCACCCTCATCTCCATGGTGACCTCAGCATGCCATGAGCTCTTCATCCCAAGTCATCATGACTGATTAGCATGTACACTAATAACTCATTAAACACGATGAGGTAGAAAGGAACAGTGTCTGTATTCTTCAAGTGGGAGTGAATGATTAATGCCCATTAAGATGACGTCTGAGTAGATTTTGACTTGGAGGCAAGTTGTTGCTACATTTGTTTTTTCGGTATAAACGACTTATGCATGGTAAAATATAGAAAAATAGAAAAATATAGTGTATGCAAATCTATGCACCAATTCAATACCACATCTTTACAACCTATTAGTTTCAGTCACATAATTCTGCAATTTTCTTTTTCCAGATATTTTAAGTTTGACAGCAATTATGTTACTATCCTTTATCTGTGGCTGCACTGTAGAAGTTATTTAAAGGACGTGGCTGCTGTGTATATCTGAGGACTCTCAGTCACCCAGGTCATGGTATTTTCAGGAGTTGTAAGTGTACATAGTCAACTGGACACGCTTATGTCTCTCAAAGATGTCTCAACTCTCATCCAAGAGGTTTCTTCAGTTCTGAAGGTGATTTGTACACTTGTACAACTCCTGACAGTAATTGTTGTGTAGTAGACTCATGCATTTGTGTTCTTCAGTTATGATTGTCAAATATATAATAAATATATAATAAAAGTAAGAAGTTTTATGGCATTCAGTCTCTCAATGTATTTGTTTTGCAATGGGTTTCAACTGAGCCAGGACAACAACAACGTCAGCAATTTTCACTTCCATACAGGGTCAGTAGCCCACACCACTATTTATATGTCACCATTACTGCCTACATTTATTTTACCTGTAGTCACATATTTTAAGTTTTACTGTTTTCACTATCTATCTATCTATCTATCTATCATTTTATCGTTCTATCGTTCTCTCTGTCGAACACAGTCCCAGTCAATTGCTGACGGTGTGATTTACAAGAAGCATTTCTGAACAAACATCCTCCTCTGCCTCAGGAACTTTTATCAAGAGACGTAGCAGGAGAAACATTTTAGCTCTGCAGTTTGTAGCAATGTGATGTGTGACATTAATAGTCAAGTAATACATTTAATACAGCTGCATCAACAGTAGATAGGAAGTGTAACTGTATAAGTGGTCTCTCCTTCTCATGAGCTGAACTACTCTGACAGGGACAAAACAGCTCCTCCCTGTGGCCACCCTACAATCTGCTCAATGTAAAGTGCTCAACGTGAAGGATGAAGTGAACACGTTTTTGAGTGAGTCACACGCACCAGGACAACAACAACAAAGTTCCTTTTCTCCCTCAGTTTTCTGGATTGTAAAACTCTCTCTGATAAATGTAGCATTTTCACAGTCACACATACACAAGTTATTTCCTATCTTAAAAGTCCACTTCACCACAGATTCACCGTCTCAGATTGTTTTCCATAAAATCTAGCATCTTCTTCCAGGAGTCTTCTTGTGCTGCAGCATGGGGTGCGAGATGACCTCCCCACAGAGTGAACACTGCAGGGGATAAAAAGTCAGAAATAAGTTATGACTTTCTATTACAGCTCCAACTTAACTTTTATTGTCTGCAACAATGGGACATGACTCACTTTTTTCAGGTTTGACTCTCCATAAGGATATTCTTGAATTTGGCGAGTAAGGCGGTTCAATCAGGTGACCAGCACCGGGGTACGACAAGCGAGTGAACAGGTGAGATTTATCCGCGGCCCTCAGGGTTTCCTCGATCTGATGATGAACCAATCATGGTTTTTAAAAACAATGACGACGAAGGTCACTCAATTTACTTTAAAAGAGCGAAAAGAGACAAATCTACCAGGTTTGCATTGTCTGTGCTTGATGCGTTCTGGTCATCTTCTCCCTCTATGTACATTAATGGGCAAGTGATGTTCTCGATCTGCAAAAGCACAATAGCAAAAGTCATATAAAGCACAAAGTGTAGATACTGTTAGTGCAAATATGAGAATGTGTGATAGTGTTTGCAGGTGGCCGATGTCTTTCACATCACCTTCACTTTGCTCTCAGGGTCAAGATGAGCAGGCGAGGAGATTCCTTTGAAAGTGACAAGGCCTTGGTCATCATACTCCCAGTATTTATTGTTACTAAAACCATGAGTTAGAAGGAAAAAAAAACCTTTAATCTTTTAATCTTTAGTCAAGGTCATCAATAGTTAGGAAAATTCCATCAACATTGAAATATTAATAAGTAGTCCTAAACCCAGTGCTTTAGAGTGTACACAGAAGTAGGATGGTGAACCCTAATAGAAAATACAATTTACCTTTCAATGTTTTCAGTCCTGCCGTCTGCATCTGACAGCTTGACGGTACTTCCCACTGGTCCATTGACACAAATCAAACAGGAGGGCTGGAGAGGAGAAATTGAACTTTATACATCTAAACATTTATACCTGTTCTATGTTACTGACCAACACTGACGTACTTTGACCCCCGGCTGAGTGGCATTTCGAAGAGTCAGGTAGACTCCATACGACAGTCCGATCATCCCAACTCTGTCGGCACAGACCTGAGGATGATCTCTCAGCAGGTGGAAGGCCAACTGTTCAAACACAACGATGGGATATTTTGAGTAAATAACATGGTCATTAAATTAAGGCAGGAGATAAACATGAAAAAACTGAAATCAAGGAAACACAAAGGAACCCAACAAATGAACCAACAAGGGTAACGAGAGACTAAATATACAAAGGAGGAAGGGATGTTAGGGCACAGGTGAAACAAAAGGGGAAGACAACAGAAGTAAGCAAATCAAGGAAGTAAGTAAATCAAGGAAAGACGCACAAGGCAAATCAAACTAAAACAGGAATAAAAAAAAGTCCAATATCAATTTAAATTGACCATGTAACCATAGGCAGCCGGACAGAGGGCAGGACAAGGAAACTCGGACAGAAGACCCAGAGGCAAGGCAGACAGGTGGAGCTGTTCTAAAAATTCTCTTGGAGGCTGAGCAGGCTGCTAGAGACAGGATGCTTGCAAAGGTGAGTCCCTGCAGGGGGCAGGGCTGGAGGAAGCCAGGATGAAGGTGTGACCTCTCTGGAGGCCGCCCAGGGGGTCGACAGTAAAGGACACAGCGTGCGAGGCCAGCGGCAGAGGCTGGGTCTCTCCGGAGGACACAAAGGTCAGGCTGACTGGGAAGGAGGAGTTAGTGTCAGCTGACTTCAATCTGGAGGTCAGGATCAGGCTGATGATCAGGGGCTGGAGTCCGCCACAGACCAGAGAGGGAACAGTTGTCCTCCAGGCCGCCGACCAGTGAAGTGGAGTCCGATCTGGTGTGTCGTAGATCTGGAAGGCTGGCTGGAGGCTAGCAGGCCAATGGCTGGCTGATGAGGAGGCAGATCGGAGGTGAGCAATTCCTAGTCACCATCAATCTGGGAGCTATAATGATTTCATTAATCTAACACAATTGAATCTAACAGGACTAGACTGATAGAAATTATAGTGAATTTAATAGGCAAACTGAAAAGCAGGGGAGCCCAAAAAAACAACAACATCTCGAATATGGGAACAATGAACCAACCCAAGAAGATGAGACATCGAGAACAAGGCAGGAGCTAAACAAGGACCAACACAAACACCAGTGAAAGAAACCGACAAGGGAGACTGACAAAGACTAAATACATGAACAGGTACAGTTAGTCACACAAACATATTCAGGGCGGTGCAGGAAAAAGATCAAGCAAAGGCACACTTGGCAAATTATCTCAGAAATAAATTAATAAATTCCACAAAAGCATTTAAAGTCCTTTAGAGAAGCAAATCCTTACACCGTAAATCTTTTGTAAAGTGAAATTATGGAATGAGAAAATAAGACACAAGGCCAAATGAAAGCCTGCATCTTATCCTACCTTGAAATATGAATCATCAACATTGAGGCAGTTCCGTGGGCCAGGTAAGTCTTTGTGCCCTATATAGGCGAGAGAGAAGCTGGCGTAGCCTCTGGATGCAAACAGAGCAGAGCGGTACTCCACCAGTCCTCCACCCATTCCCCACAGGTCCAACATGGCTGGAAATGGACCTGGACCTGCAAGAGATCAGTAAAGTAGACGCTGTTCAGGAGACAGTTGCCTTCCAACACCTTTACATGTCTATGTTATACAGTGCTTTATAGAGTATGTGTCAAATATACTCACCAGGGGGTAAGAATAACGTCCCTACAAGTGTGTTTTGGCGAATCTCTATTCTCCTTACGCCTGGTGCCATGTACCAGCGCTCAGCAGTTACAGCTGCCAGCTCAGCACCCTGTGCCTCACTGGGTGACACAAGCCCGTCCAGTACTGAAATGTGCACCACGTATGGAGTGTCCACATATTTTTTCCGCAATCTGTGGAAAGATCAGCACTTAGACGTGAAACTTCCATAGACCGAAAACGGTTCATAGAGACGACAAGCAGGTGAATTTGGTAAACATTCACTGAACAAGAATATTGACTGGAGAACGTTATATATGTTCAAATTAATCAAAAGTCTAATATAAGTGGAGACTAGACAGAGAGTTATTTCTGTAAGTCAGTGGCTGTAGCTGGGTTTAGCAGTGAAAAGTCAGTTTGTGATATTATACCACCAGGAGGTGTAAGGAAACTTTGAAACGCACAGTTAAGGTGCATTTTAAAGTTTGTGTTTGATGCCATGTGCTTTATTTTCTGGGTCTCTCAGTCTCTTGTTTTTATCACTTGCCTCAAACCTTCTCGTGCTCCAGGAGCCGGCTGCAGTCCCCAGAAGAGTCCCATTGGCTCACAGCCCAAATATGATCCCCCAATAGAATGATCCCTGGTTACTATTAGAGGAAGAAAGAGAGAAGGGAGAGGATCAATAAACGAGTAACAGTCTCGTTGAGTCTATTAACTCTGTATATTTACTAAAAGAAGAGTTAAGAATATAAGATACAGCTGACTACATATAATTTAAGAAAATTCAGGTTGACTCTCACATTACTTGTGGTGTTTTCCAAAATTGATTGGGACCAAATTGTATGATAATGTGTAAAACTGTCACAAAAGGATTATATACGTTCCAACAGTGGAATTTATGCTACTGAGTCGAAACTCAGTGTGACTCACAGTTCACAGTGCCATCTGCATTTGTATTATAATGTGCGAAGGCCTCCCACAGGTCACCATCCTCACTGTGCATCCGTGCACACACTGTAACTGGACTGCTCGGAGGCAGGAAGTGTCCTTTAATGCTGATCTGTTCGTCTATGAGAGCCCGAACAGGAGCAGCTGTCAACAGAGGGGCTGGTCTACAGCTGCTCCTCCACCGCACTGCACCTGCAAGTACAAGAGACAGAGAAATAAATTCTGAGTGGTACTATAAATGAGACTATATTTAAAATATGAATTGTCATAGGCTGACATTTTATCAGATTCAATTCCATTCAATTGTATTTGTATAGCGTCAAATGACAGCATATCACTTGAAATAGAAGGGTTAGGGGTTATGAAGTATGAGGTAATGAGGTATAGTGAGGTTGACACCTTTCAAAATTCTAAACAAACATAACAGTTCCAACAAATAATACTTGGTGACTGTCGGAGAGAAGCACTCACGAGTGTATACTCCCACACATGATACACGTACTGCCCTCGACCGAGTATGTTGTGGTACAGCGTAGTTTAGGTGGGTGGACAGTAACAATAAATAAAGAGGGGAGATATGTCATTCAGAGATTCATAATGCAGAAAGCTGTTAACCACCAGCACCACCTACCTACTAATCAGTTAGATACCACTTTAAACTTTCATTGTTAACTCACGAGTACCCTGCATGGACAATGCTCAGCATCTCACCCAACAACCAATATAACAATGCTCCACTTACGCGCACCATGTCACTCACACCACTTATCATACACATTCATTGAAATGTATGCATTTTGCTACAATCCCATAACTCTCGAACATGGTTTTTGAGACACCATGGTGTACACGAGACCCCATAAAAATACTCCAGCTATACTACAGTCTCTCTCCCAGGTCGTCTGAGTCACAGCTATAAACTATAAAATCTACCTACAAGACAGCACCTCACTAAATAACAAAACTAAACATCGACCAGCCCGTGAGCGTACTACAGTGTGCTTCATCATCACTGCAAGTGCCCACGAATTATACCCAAACTACCTCACCCTCGCACACCTCTACACTGCGACTCCTAAGATATACAGGGCCTTGCCCTTCACGTACATATATTTGTGAAATACAGGTGATCACACTCTGTATGTCACAATCAAAGCTTCAGGCAGTAAATTGAAGCAGGGGCAGATTCACTCTGGGTCAATGTTGAATATACTGCTTAACTGAGAAACAACTTCTCAAAGAACAAACAAAGATCTTACCCACTGCACGATGCAAGCTTGTCAGTTTCCTGTGTAGATTGAAGCATGGTTTTATCTTCATTCCCACGAGCTGCTGCATTGTGGTCACACATCGTCCCAGCATGATGGTCTTTCAAGATCCAGCCTGAAAACACAAGAAGATGTTCACACTGGTTCACAGCTCTCTGGTCAAATGAATAATGATCTGCTCCAGGGAAATATTTAACCTTACAACTGACCCAAGTCTGAACCAAGGCGGCACTAAACCTCAGGCCTTTGCCCTAGTCTAGTATTGTGTAACGAAATAGTTAGAAAATGCTGCTTCCTGTAAAAGGATTTTTCCACCTTTGAGTCAAATATGTATTATTAATGCCAGTTAAATCTAAATTAATTTTAACAATTTATAACCGAAATAACACACATTACAATCTTTGACCTCTTCAAAGACTCATTGGTAAAAGTTAGATTAAAGTTTGAGATGTTTAAGAATCCATTTGTTTCAAAGTAGGCTATCTCTGATATTTTACGATAATAATTAATTAAGTAATGGACTTAATCCAGCTTAGAAGTTATCAAATGAATGTAATGGAATAAAGAAATGCAACATTTCACTCTGCAATGAAGTATTACAAAATTGAAGTCATCTACAAGTATCGCAAAACGGTACTTAAGAACAGTATTTAAATGTACTCACTTACAGTAGAGCTGTTATGATCTTAAATACACAGCACTTCAGTTACACCGTGCTAACACTGGGTGGAGCTCCTTGCATCCTAGCATGGATTCAGCAAGATGTGTGAAATATTCCTTTCAGATTCTGCTCCATGTCGTCATGACCTCATCACATCACTCATGCAGATTTGATGTGAGTCTCCTCATCTACAATATCTAAACAGTTTTCTATTTAATGTCAAGCAATCAACAAGGGGCAGGCCAATGAAGTAAGGTTGAACAATATAGCCACTTTAACATTTTCATATGAGTCAATGTTGATAAATATAAATTATCATGAAAAATATCACATTGTTGTTTCTTTTAAGTTTGTGGGAAGGTTGTGGTTTTAAACTCTTCTTCATAAGCAGAGAATGACACACACTTTAATGTTATACCTTGTCCCAAAATATGTTTTGATATTATTTGTATTGGTTTAGGGCACTACACCGAAGTACAATGAACTCGTTGAAAATAATAATGACAGCACTTTGAGATGACTACATGAAGTGTTGAACTTTGCTTCAGAATAAAAAGGAGAAGTACATGATCAGTAACTATACTCACAGGGGCTGTGATATTTAAACAGTTACAGATTTTTATTAAGGAGTTTAAAGTGTACCTAAAAAAATCTTCCCCCACACCATTACAGTACCAGCAGCCTGGACTGGTGACACACAGCAGGTTGTGTCCATGAATTCATACTGTTGATGCCAAATTCTGAGCCCGACCATCTGTGTAGCTAAGCACAAATCCAGACTCATCAGACCAGGCTTCGCTTTTCCACTCTTCAGTTTTTGGTGCAACCTCAGATTTCTGTTCTGGCTGAGAGGAGTGGAAAATGGCGTTGTTTTCTTTCTATGATTAGGCATGTGTATGTGTTCATATATAAAAGGCTTGGAGAACATATGTATCAATGTCTAGATTAATTATATCTAGAGACATTAAATTCAGTGTGTGTGTGTGTGTGTGTGTGTATCTATAGCAGCGAAAGATGGACCTGTGGCAGACACAGCACATATCACCTCAGTGGAAGATAGAGCGGGTTGTCCACTAACCAGAAGGTCAACAGTTTGTTCCCGTCTCCCCCATTCAGCAGTCCGTGGGCCAAATACTGAACAAATTGCCCTGAAGGCTTTTGAGTGATCAAGACTAGAAAAGCACTAACTCTTACCATATATGGATATAATCTAATTCTCATCTCTACAGGTGTGGAGCATATCACTAAACATATCACAGATTCCCTAGTTAGCATCCAGTACTAAACTTTACAAAGACGAATCTACACACATATTTTAAAATATGCAATTTAAGTTCTGGCTTAACGGAAACATTCTGATCTTAATTGCATGTGATCAATATGAGATTTTTTTAAAGGTGGGATGAAAGAGTTCATATCAGCAAACTCTGTGGAGGTTCACCTTCAGGGCATAGTCCTGAGAATCTATTGCTCTGATTTCTCTATTTTCCATTTGATATTTTTCTATTTGTGGTTTGACCAAAGTAAGTGATACAATATTACTTACGATTTTTCTTAAATAATTATTAACTGTTGCTGCTCTCATTAAAAACACAATTAAATCTATAAATATGAGACAAATAATTTTGTCAGACAGAGTTTAAACATCGTCACCTTTCTAAAATAATGGCCTAAGTCTTTTTTAGACAAGAATTATGTTTTTTTGCCAAAATCATCTCCTCATGATGCTGGCCAACTCTGGTAAAATCGCCTAAATCCTCAGTTGAATAGATCATGCCATTCTACCCCTGTAGAATAATGGCCTATGTCAAGAGTGTGACGTATGGCAATTTACAAGCTTTTCAAGATGGCGGCTGCATCAAGAAGAACACAAATCTGCCTTCACGGCTCATCCCCTATAGGTAAGTGATGAGGTTAACTATAATATAGGCTGGTCACTAGGCTATAAATATTGCATAGTTATTAAGTATTTTTATTCAGTCTTTTTAGTCAGCATTTTAATCAGCAAAAAGGCTAGGTCCATGAAGCTAGCATTTAGCAAAGAGTGGAAAGGCCCCAGAATCTGTGGCTGTTACAAGTGATAGGCTTCCGTTAACTCTTTTCTATGTTTTAAATCAATATTTCATCTACAGCTAAAATACCTTAAACACTCCCATTGTTGTTGAAAATGCCAAGCAGACACATCCACACCATGAAGCGGACCTATCTGATGATGATGAAGATATCATAAGCGATCCTGACTATATCCCATCATGTGATGAGTCTTCTGAAGGTATGATCAAAGCCATTAGTTTAAGAGGGTGACGATATTATGTTTACAAAACTTGTACTGGTCTCTCTCCTCACTCTGCTAGAGGTTTCTTCCAGTTAAGGGGGGAGTTATTTCGCCTGCTGGATCATTGTGGGAACTACTGGGTTCCTCTATAATTTGGAGGTGTCCACTTTACTATGTAAAGTGCCTTGATAAATTGTATGTTATGCTTTGTTACTATACAAATAAAATTTGATTTAATTTAGGCTTAATCTATGAGTTTCTTAACAAACATTTCTCAGTTCAAAAATGCAATACTGTTTTAATGCAAATAATTTAGAAAATAATCATACTAAAGTATGATAATAAGACAAGACCAGTTGTTTCTGCAAACAAGTTAAAATGCTGACGAAGGGAACTTTTACATTGCAACACATAAATGTAGACAATTGTAGATTAATCCCCCCAAATATCAGATACGTGTGTTATCATCGAGTCAATGGTTAGTATTCATCTTACTAAAATGAATCTACAGACATATTTAGCAGAGTTTAATGACGTTCTAGTTGAAAAGGAAAGTTGCTCTTTCCTTTTAATGAACATGTCAGGGGTGGGCTAAAAAAAGCTCCAGGGCAAAGTCCATGTTTGTCTGTTTTCACTCAGAGGAACGTGTGACCCTCCAGATTCACCACCGGGTCATATTCACAGAGGGATCTTACCACCGAAGCCCTCCCGAGTGCGATGGAAAGTCCTGTTGAAGAGCTCAGTCAACCACGCACATCTCCAGGGAGAGGACAGCGAAAGAGGCCGGACCAGTTAGATGTCGTCATAAAATTCCTGACTTGAAATATCACGTGAACGTCTCATAAAGGGCGGAGCATCATCAAGTGGGTTAAACGAAGGGAGTCATGTTTTTATATTCAGTCACTTTATCCTGTCTTTATTTCCAGTCTATAAATCCAGTCTATAAGAAAACGACCCGAGGAGTGTTCAACGTCTCTTAGTATAAATAACACAGTCCTCACTGTATAATGACATACGAACTTATGGACGTTACGATAAGAACCATGTCAGAACTGATTTCAAAATAAAAGTCTTCCAGTGAACATGAGTTTCACTTTCTTCCTGTCTTCCTGTCAATAATGAACGGAGGAATTGATGAATGAATGCATGAACAGTAAATAAATGCATAACTAAGTAAAAGTGATTTTAAATAATCTTTTATGGACAACTTTAGTTAATCAAAAGCTGCACAAAACCAGCAAATGAACCCAGCAGCCAGCAGGAAAGACATGGAAAGACATGGCCTCAGGACATGACATGGAAACAAGCAGCAGCAGACTGCCTGGAAAGTAAGCAGCAAAGATCCAGGGATTTGTTGTTGTAGATTTGTGCAGTAGTGAGGCCTCACCTGGTCTGTGCATGAAGTGGAAGTCAACCTGAGAAGCTAAACTTGAACGAGGACATCCAGAGGGGGACAGAGAGACAGCTCACCTTCAATGTAAAAGTTCAGGAGGCCGTAGGTTTGATTTGATTAATGAGTAATGAGTGACCCTTACTCCTTGTGCTAGTTGATGGAAACAATTAGCCATTTATTTGATCACCGAATATAGACTATAAGGATTTGCATGAATTTTCTGAATTATATTAAATTAAATGTGTCCCACACTGTGATTCTTGTAAGGCCTCAGAAGCCAAGGTTGGAAACTACTGGGTTATTCTCTAGCAATAGGTCTTTAAAAAATGATAAATCATCCAGTATCTAAAATCCAAAAATATAAAAGTAACTTTTAAGTAAGGCTGTCAAATATATGTAGAAAAGTAGAAAATATTTTCTCTGAAGATTTGCAGCATAGAATGACACGGACACGGACACACGATAATTTGTCCATCTTCTTTTTGTGCTTAGTTTCTCTGGGAATTAGCAGGCTGTGTGGCATAGTAGGTAGAGCGATTGATCTCAAACAAGAAGGTCCCGGGTTCAATCTCCACTCTCTCCCATCTCAATTCTGGCAGCTTTTTTTTATAGTATTTTAATTAAATTTAATATAATATAATTTAATTTAATTGTTTTATATTTCTGGTGAAGGATATCTCATGAATGCTGCAGAGCATTAGAGTGAAGTGTAATTTCCCTATTTTAAAGTGGAAAGAGTTTGAATTGTAGTAAAGTGAAAGAGTGTATTTCCCAAAAAACAAAGCTGATGATCTGAGGTTAAAGAATTGACACCTAAATACAGTCGAGATGGCGATCTCTCTTTTGAAATGTTAGGGACACAACTTGTGCAACAGTTGTTTCGCCCTAAATAAATCCCCCCCATCCTCACCCATGAGTTCGGACCCAGCTCCTGTGTCCACTGGTGTCCTGGTTCCATCCATTGCAGCGTAGTGGCGTGGGGCTGGCTCATCCCTGTGGCCCAGGGAGCGCATTTCCGCCACCCCCCCCACAAAAAATCACACACACACACACACAGAAGAACATGTGCTTGTGTGTGTGTGGCCGCGGCGCTTCCCGGTGCTGCCGGTGCGTCCCGGGGTTAGAGGATGATGGTGTGACGTTACTGTATTGTTTTACATTGCATGTGTCACGTCATGATAAATCAGTCTCTTGTGCCGCCCTCTCGGCAATTTGCCGAGATAAATCAGCATGATCTATTCCACACAGTTTTCTTTATCAATGGTATTTTACTTTGAAAATAGTTTATGAGGTTAAACTTTTCTTTCCGGGGTCGCCACCGTGACTTCCGTGTTGTTAGCCAGGTCCAGCAGTTGAAGACAACAAGGCCGAGCTCGATGTCGGTGTCAGTGTGGAGACAGGAAGGACACGTGAGGCTTGTGGTGAACACTGGGCCCTGAAGTCCCTGTAGCCCGGGTTCCAGGTGTGTATCCGCTGCTACTGGGACCAGACTGAGCACACAAGCTAAAACGATGCTACCTGTTGGTCCATCTCCGTGTAGTTGAGCCACAGCTAACTTAGCTGCTGTGTACACCCACGGTTGGATCTATTGATTCTTTGTGGTTAACTTAACTGAATGCCATTTTGTTTTTCGCAACTAAAAGACCTGGGGAACTTCGTTAACACTGCGTATCTGCTCTATTTTAGCTTTGGCCAGATGTTGAATGTGTGTAGTTGTAAAGTAACTAAGCTAGCTGGTTGCTCGATGCTAGCTGTGTGTTCTTTAAGTTTACCTGAATCTAATGAAATGAACTGTGTTTAATTCTAACATCATTATGACTCACGCTGTTGCTGATCTGATGCATAACACGAGCTGTGGTTGTCATCAGCAGACACTAATCGCAGCTCTCCTGTTGTGTGTCTTCATATACACAATGGATTATAATACTTATGGGATGTGACACCCTCCTGTGTGTTTGATAGGACCGTAAACATCTAAAGTGACTTAAACTGCTAGCACTGCAATGTGTTGTACTTATAGTCTGGTCACCACCATACACCTTTACACACATGTGCATAAAATAATACAAATATGAATGTGCAACGACAGAGAATTAAATGCTGACATCATTACCAGCTTCAAAAATGCATTATTAGTTGGACTTTTATAGTTAAGATCCATCCTTGCTTTAAAGCTAGATTATATGGCGGCCGAGAGAGCTCAACCCTCTGCAAACTAAGAAAACCACTGCAAATAGAAAAAACAAGCGCAAACTAAGAAAACAACTCCATCAATGTGGGGACACATGCGCTGCAAAAAGTCACATCACATGCAAATTGCGGAAAAAAGACACAGCAAATGAATCCCCGTGACCCAAACAAGTGATGAACCAGCCTGTAGTTCAAAAAGCTACAGTATTGATAACATCTCTAGTGTATTGATCAGAGTGGTTAATAGTTTTTGACTCTGGTCTCTTTGGACTGTTTGTATTGCTTAAACTAATCAGGGGTTCGTTTAACGGCTCCAGAAACTTACTTTTAAATCTCCAAGTGTTGCACAATAATTACAAGCTAACAGTGTTTATTACATTTATATTGTAGAGGTCATGGTGAGCTCCAGCTTGATGTTTTGAAAAGCTATTTCAGACTCGGCCATTGCCTGAATTGTGCGCACTTATTGATTTTCTTCTTTTGTCTGTTAAGATTGTCCTGTTTAACACTGCACAGCAATGTATGTGGCTTTGAGAATTAGCCTTCATCCTGCATAACTGTCCCATTTCAGTGTTTGATTAAACTATTGGCATAAAATACAAAATCCATGAATGAAAGGTACTAATGGATTTCACAATGTCATCAGATTTTTATTTCGCACACACAGGTCAAACTGGATGGGTGGGCTGGTAACATTTTAGGCCAGCTGTTATCGTCCTTTGCACCTGTACAGGTAGCACAATGGCCAGTCACTTCCGTAGCTACATCTGGGACCCAGTTCTCATCGTGGGCCAGATTGTGTTGATGCAGTGCATCTACTACAGCTTCTTGGGCCTGTGGTTGGCCGGAGTGGACAGTCTGGTGCATTCTAGTCGATCACTGGACCAGATCTTCAGCTACGAAGTGAGTTACTGTGTCAGATGTTCTATCTGTGGAACCTGTTTTTTTGTGTCACATTTGTTCACTTCTGAAACTATACTTAAATGTTTGCTCTGTTGTGACAGGTGCTTGGCTTTGCATCAATACAAGGAAGGCTTTCAATGATGGCGTTCATCTTAAACTCTCTCACCAGGTGAGTAATTTCTACTGTTTTTTCACAATGTATCCATAGAGACTAGAGCCGTGTGTTGTGGTTCAAGGATCTTGTAATATGAACACTATAAATGGTACAAAGGATTTATTCACACTGAAATAAACACTGTTAGTCATTTACCTTTTTAAAAGGGTAAAAAATCATTTGTGTTGATTTGTTGTGTGGCAAGACTTGAACTGTTCATTTTGAGGTTCAACACAAGAATCTTACCAGAAACATAAACGAACATGACTGACAACACAACCTTTCGGTCTCCTTGTTCCTGCAGCGCCCTCGGTCTGTGGTTCTTCATACGTCGAGGGAAACAGTGTCTGGACTTCACAGTCACCGTGCATTTCTTCCACATGATCGGCTGCTGGATCTATAACGCTCATTTTCCAGCTGCTCTGTCCTGGTGGCTCGTCAATGTAGCCTGCATGGCCTTGATGGCTGTAATTGGAGAGTACTTGTGCATGCGAACTGAGCTCAGGGCCATTCCGGTCAATAGTGGACCCAAGTCTAACCTCTGAATTTTCGTAGACACCATGCTGAAAATGTGTGGATGGCTAACTCTCAACGGACTCGCTCAACGGACGTTCTTCCACTTTTTGTAAAAGAAATGGAACAAGACCCTGCATCTGTTAGATTGTCATGCATTTCCTCTTAAACGGATTCATTGGATGAACTGATCTATTTATTCTCTGCCCTTTAAATGTTGGACAATGTTAACTCTAACATATTAAGATACATAATACCATGCCTGAAAGAAGACTTTCTGTGAAACTAACAACTGTTAGAATTTTTTTCATTTGAGAACTGTTAACTTTTCCTCAAAAAACTAAGAACATTAGAATGATCATTCCTTTTTCTAATTTAAAACCTTTTAAAATTAAAAGTATTTTTTCTTTTTCAAATGCATTGCAAAGAAAGATCTGAGATCACACAAGGCGTGAAAAAATTGTCCAAAACAAACATTTCTCCTCTTTCCTCTCTGCTGTGTTGCTGGGGCAGCCAACAGACATCATGACCATCCTGTCACAGGGTATTTTGTTTGTTACATCTCACAGCAATTTAGAGATGTAAGTGCAAAGTTATCAGTTATATCTTTTTTGTCTTATACAGTCGCTGGTTGTAAAAAAAATCCAGATTTTGGATAAAAAGTCCAATGTTCAAACTGAACATTTTTAAAGTCAGTAATCGCAGTCAACATTGTGTGTAGGAGAGTTTTCTCCTTTAATATATCACCAGTAAAATCAGGCTTCTTTTTCCTATCTGGATAAACTTTGTACGTTCTGTTTGTTCTAGACCTTCAGTACAGTATTTTGCACAGCTTGTTTGCTTCCCTCTCTTCATGTCGTGGTGTATTATGCAGACAAGGTGGCAGCTTGGGGACAGTTTTTCAGCCACCAGCCCTGTTTCCAAACATACAGTCCCCGTTTGTGGGGATGTGACCTGAAAACACCTGAAATGTGCAGCACAGATGATTTCTGGAACAACATCAGCTTTATCTCTAGCCTCAACTTTTAAGACTGGAAATTACCTTCTTAGTGCGGAATATGTGGTCTCTTGAAATAAAATCAGGTTTACAAAGTGGGGTAAAAATATAATATTGGTACAGTTGACATTTTGGTAAATTTGCTTTTTTGTTTATTTGAGGTCAATGCAGTTATCTGTAAGCGTGTAAACTAGCTGAGCATGTTTTTAAACTGACACCACCCCACCTAAACTCACTGTAACATATTATTGCGTCTGACACTATAATCTTTGCATTGTTTGTTCCTCTGATGGCAGCAGTATTACTAAACAAATCTCAAATTAGCTTGTGCAGGGTTGGGGCATGAAGCATTGAAGAACTCATAACCTTTTGAAGTGGATCCGGATAAACGAGCTGATCCAGCAATGTTTTGACATGGTTTAACATGGCAGGATAGAGCTTTAGCTTTAGCACAGGTATTCATGGTCTTTGCGCCCTCCTAGATCCTCATAGGTTTAATCTGATCAAAAACTCACAGCCATGGCACTCCTTTATTTTAGATTGTATCGTACAATTAAAGTAGATGAGACATAACATGTCAGTCAATGAGCTTAATGAGGTGCTGGTAGTTGGATTTTTCTAACCTCTGCACAGAGCGAAGAAACCCTCCTTCCTGTTTTTCTTTTAGCCTACAGACAGAGTGATATCCATCTGAAGGCAACTATAAGCAAACAAGCACATACTTAAAACTATTCCTTTAAGATTTGTTCAAACTCACGACTGCTCTTTCTAAGCCAGTGTCGGTATTTGATAATTTGTAGCCATGGCAGTGCAAGTATTCCGAATGCCACCATTTTATTCTTTTTTAGGATAACTTAAGTTTTTATTTAAACACACAAAACTTGTGAACTGGACCTATTCTTGTAATTATATTCCCTGGCTTGTTACAAGGCAGAAGCATTATAGTTAAATGTAAATATTACATTTTTTTCTCGCACACTTGCACAATGCAAGTACCTCTGTGGATATGCTGTTTAATAAAACCCTGCCGGTTTGAATTGACTGAAGAGAAAGGTGAATATGTCAGTCAGGAATCTGCAGGAGAAAAATAATGATTGTCCATTATGCTTCAGACATCAAAGATGGATCTTCGAATGAGGGTCACAACATGAGCGTGTCTGTGCTCCTCCTCAGGTTTTCCACCTCGGGCTCTGACCTCTCATTTCCTCCCACCACCGCCACCATAAGAAGTGTCCAGGTGGAAATGAGCAGATGGGAGAGTGCTAACGAGTGAAAAGCTGCTGGCCGATCCTCATTAGCAACACTTTGCTTCAGGGACGACTAAAAACAGAAGCTCAGTTGTAAATGAGGTTGTAGAGCCGAGGACTTACTGCATCGATTAAATACGCCTCTGCTTTACCATCTTGTGTCTCTCCGTCTTTCCCATCCAATAGTTTTGCTGAAGAGAAGATCACGCGCGTATTATTTTAAACATGGTGCTTTATTATTACAAACATTACTTTGCCATATATTGCTTTATGCAGTTTGTAAATGGTGCTTGTCTATCAGTCAACTTAAAAACATCACACGGTTACTGACTTGATTTTACATTCAAAAATTCTCTCCATGTTTAAACTGATTTCAGGGATAATTGTTGTGTAATGCTCTTGATAACACAGTCATTTTCATGCTTTCTCAAATAGCATACAAAGATATTAAAGAGACCTCTTTAAAGAAGTGACCGTACATATTGCTCATGCTCGGAGGACACCACAACTGGTTTGTATTCTCACAACCGGATACACAATGGATGATTATAATGCTATCACTTGTGAGTGAAACATGAAATTGAAAAAAACCAACTAGAACAAACATGCTAATGTGATGGGTGCGGGGGTGGGTGGCTGAATGTGCATTAGAAAGGAGGCAGATACACTGAGGAGCTAGCGTAACTTCATGCACAGATCAATACCACTGTACGCCGTGTCCGAGGAAGGAACTGCCACAAAAACTCATGCATTTCTGAAAAAAATTGGTGTCGAATAATATTCAGGATCATGGAAATGATCTATATTTTGATTATGCCTAGGACAATTTAAACAAATGTGCAAGTGGTGACAGTTTTGAAGAAACAAAGATGAATGCTATTGCTTGATAAATTTTTTATTTGCTCTAAATCTCAGTGACTAATGCCGCATGAGAAGATGAGTCACACATTTCCTAAATACTAACTTCATATGGATCATCACAGCTATTTGTGCTAACAGTGTTTATTAGAGACATCAGTCTAATCAGTGGTGGATGCTGCCAGTTATATTGCTACTAACCTCAGCACCTATTATCCTTTTTCTTCCTATGAGACCCACACTTTTCTTTCTCTTTGCTGCTTTTGCAGTTTGAGGATTTGTAGTAAAATCAAGCCCAAGTTTCACCAAATTAAAGGCATGAAACAGATAAATGAGCAGTATTGAATCTGCATTTTATGAGAACATAATTCATAGATAGATGATTAATCAAAAATACCACTAATCCCAAACCAATTGTGTGCTTTTTAATAACATTCTATTCTGGTAGCTGCTATTTCGCTATTGCATATAATTTGACTTCATTAGAAGTTAATTATAGGTGCATAAATTTAAGTAAACACGATTCATGAATATTAAAATATGATAATTTGGGAAGTTTTAATCATAATTTTGCTGAATTATACAGAATCTTGTTTGAAAATGTAATCTCTGTGATAGACAACGCTGGGTTGGATTCTATCTGCATACTGTTTACCATACTGTGTCTCTGCAGTAATCTGAGGTAAAGATCTGCTCATATTGTGTTTAACACAGGTGAGAAGTTTCCAACAAAATGTAACAGACATTTGAAACAATAAATAACACTGAACATTCACGCTCCATATTTTCCTTTTGTCACAGACATCAACAGGTCAGGAGTTTGATGACCAATCGTAAGAGTGACCCAAGGTGTGGGGCGTGGCTCTGAGCGAGCGAGAGAGGGAGGAGCTGGAGGAGTGAACGTGGGTTTTTGGTGTCTTTAAAGCAGCCGTGCCACATCAGCCACAGTGGGCTGACATGTCGATGGAGAGAAGGGGTCAAAGGTTTCAAACAAGGGGCTTGATTGTCACTTCCATACATTTGCACTACATCTGGAAACACGTTAAAGGGACATATCATGTGTTATGTATTTGATCATTGCAGTTGCTAGCTTTGCCGTCATTCTCTCACAATGATGTGTGATTTGGTTTTCACACCAACAACAAATTAATACAGTTTTGTGATTTTGTGGCGAGAGCTGAGATTTGCAGAGACATATCTATTGTTTATGGGTGGAGTGTCCCTTTAAAGGTTTTCCTGTAGTGTGTTAGCTAATAACATAATTATGGACTGGCTGTCTTCACTGTTTAACATTATAGTGAGACTAAAGCAATGTATTTTATTAGTTTTTTTGCAGAGAATTAGACAGAACAGTGGCTAAATCTCTCATACTAAAACTGATAGTTAGCTTCCTCCACAGATCATAATGTCTGCCTACAAAAGCCCTTAACACTAACTTATTAACATTTAATTTCTCATTTTCATCCACGACAAAATTGTATGTATCTGCTAGCATTAGCTTATGTTTAAAGTATATATGTGACTCCCAAAATGATGAACTATTTCTTTACCTGTTGTGATAAAACCAGTAAACACAATTGTACAGGGAGTAGACACATTCACAGGACACTAACACTGTATTATAATGAAAACTAGTTCTCAACAAATACTTCTTCAGAAAGGACCTGTGTTAAAGCAACACTATGTAACTATTACTGAGCAACAGCGCCCTCTACAGCCACTTTTGGAGATTCATTCTGTCTATGTCCGAGTGAGTTAAATGTTTTTTGTGGAGACAAAAAAATCAAAGCCTATGAGGAGCTGTGATTGTGTGGTGCCACTCACTGAACTGAAACACAACTGAGCAGTGGGCGTTACCCATGATCCCTGGCTTCCTGAAACAGAGGAACTGTCCCTGCAACAAACACCAAACTCTGTTTAGATTCTTCATATTGTTTAAGATTCCTCGCTGAATATTTGAGATAAACACAGTTTTTTATGACTTCTAAGAGAAATTCAGTTAGTTCCACACTGATCTTAATCATACATGATCACCAAAGTTACATAGAGCAAGTACACACATTCAGGTTGAGGAGCAGGAATGAAATGTGTATACATCAAACTAATTTTGATGCAGCTATAACTTGTCATTGCTTTATAATCTTCACAAATATACTGTTGCATTTTTGTTCTGCTTTAGGTGACACAGGTATCCACATTATTTTGTCCACCTATTGTGTAGTGTTGACTGAGAGACACAGGTGTCAGCCTCTGGTTTTCATTGAATGTGAAATCCCTACAGTACTTGGAATTTTGTTTTAGTGTGCCTGGACAGAAAGGTAATTTTCTCCACCGCTGCACCAGCGTCTAGACATAAGTAGATATCAAGCTGAAGTATTTGAGAGGATTTCAAACATTATTCATCACAGCAAGTATTGATTGGCTTGCCAAAGGCGTCCGTGGCTCTGTGTCAAAATAATCCTTGTTAAAACATTTGTCTCTCTTAAATCCTTGGCTTTAAGTTTGAACTCAGGAGAACTGAACCGAGGGGGAATGTGAGGCCCTCCTTCCCTCTCCCTTCTCCTCACACTCACCATCACCCCGATCCCATCTATACAGTGGGCCAGCTGGGCCCAGTCATGATCAGCAGCAGTGGCAGAGTAAGTGCCGCGAGATTTGGACATATGCTGGGAGCAGAGCTGGGGCTACACAGGTCGAACAGACTTCCCTGGAAGCGCATCTTCCTGGAGTCCTGCCTCAGCGTCTCCCAGATGGAGCTGACTTCCTCCTGACAGTCGGTCAGCGCTGTGAGGGCACATGTGTGGAAAGCTTCCCAGTGGCTGTGGCAAACAAAGGATCATCAAACCAACGCTGCATCTGCCAGTTTCACTCACAGATCATCCTGCATGGCTATACAAGCATCCAGACATGCTCTGGCTGTCGTGGATTCATTTGCTTGCCAATAATCTATTGATGGTCTCGGGTGGCTACAGTGGCTTCAAGCAAGTCAAGCTGAGCTTCAATTGTCATGGCAACTGCATCCGAGTGAAACAATATTACACATGATATTGCAAGTGGGCAGTTTTCAACAGAGGGCTTATGTGTAAATCTTTATCTTCAATATTCGGTGCTGGGGCTGTAGACAACGCGCAGAAACAATGACAAAAAATGTCCCTGGAATTTCATTACAGCTGCAGCGAGGTCATAAATTATTTAGCACAATAGCTCAGTGTCTCAGCACCACTCATTTCTCTATTCTGCCTCTGAGGTGATGCACATCTGTCTCTCTCAATATTATTCCAATCAATTTTGTGCTACTTCATACAAACTGAGCTGACAGACAATCTTATGCACAAGTGATTCAGATCAGTGCTTGTTTCTGTTTTTATTCCAGCCCATCATGACAGTTCTCGCCCTCTTTGAAAGTGGATTAATCAGAAAGGTTTGGCTCGAATCAAAACCTTCAGGATCTATTTGATGTTCATTACAGAGATGTCCATGAATGGAAGCTGCATGCTGTTCACACACTGATAGAGTTATTCTCACCTGCACACGGCTGCCACTCCACTCTCACTGGTCACGTTCTCCTGATAGTTGTCCATGCTCTCTCCCAGCTCCAGGACACAGAAGGAAAAGTCCCTGTAAACCTTTTCACACTTGACGTCTGCTGAGTCTCCTGACACCGAGACGGACAGGAACACTGCAAAACAGACCCAGGTGACAAGTGAACAGATTTAATAAACCTGTGAATTTATGGTTTTTAATGGAGAAGTTGGAAAAATGAACCAGTGGCACTTTGCTGCTGACAAATGAACAAAGTTGCCAGAAGTCTTTGCTTTGACTGCTCACAGGCCATTTGGTATTTTCCCCCTATGCTGAGTATTTTCATTCTCTTCCTCTCACTGCCTCACTGGTCAGGATCATGCAACTTTGATATCATTTAATACATTTTCCGATAAATGTCTTTTTTTCCTTTTTGAATATTTAATCATATTTGACAGTTTTGTGTTTCTGTGAAACAGATTGAGTCACAGATCGTGATCACTGCACCTCACACATTTCTCCCACATGGAGTTCCATTCTTTGTTTAGAGCTATTTCTGATTCAAATGCTAAAACACAGAGTTTCCACAAGGAGAATGCAAAATGAGCACGATGAAAGCACCAAACATTAGCAAAGTAACATTTAGGGAGGGATCATTTTATGACTGATTTATTTTAAATGTGTCATAAAAGCTTGCAAACCAACACCCAAGTGGGACCACCCATACCGTTATCTATGGTGGATGGGGCTGTTCTACCAGCAGCTGGCCACCACGGTGCAGATCTTATCGCCATTGTGCAAAAAACAGATGGAGAAGCATGAAGACTACAGTGATATTTCAGATACAGGGAGATGAAGCGATGTCAGGCAGTTTTCTCTTACGGACCATCAGGAAATATCTTACCCAGAGCAAACGCAAGAATCCCCCCGATCTTCGTCGACATGTAAAATCCCATATCATCCCATGTCAGGGCGAGCGGCAATAGAGGAAGGAGAAGCTTCGTTCAGACACACAGGGATGATCATCTGCCCATTCTTCGTGTGTGTGTCAGTGATGGAGCGCTGATAAAAAAACACTTTGTGCGTGTGTGTGTGTGAGTGCGTGTGTGTGTGAGTGTGTGTGTGTGCGCAGTCTCCCCCTGCTCCGGCCGACTGGTGCTGACGTTACCTGCCCCCCGGCGGGCGCTGAGCTCATCCTCTCCCCCCTCAGCACCGGACAGCTCCCGCACCTCCCCGAGCAGCAGCAGCAGCCTGCACCGCACAACCCCGCATCACTCCCACCTCACCACCGGGACCCACACGGGGCTCGCCTCCATCAGTCACGTTATCATATAGCAGTCATGCTCGTGTTATAGATTTTCACCTCTCGTGCCTTCTCTTTGTGGGATCTCCATTTTATTCCACTAAGCTGCTGACTTGATCTAATATCACGATTCCGCTCTCGGAACTTAAAGACATGTTTTAATTGCATCTGAAATATTTTTGAATGGTTAAAAACTAATTTAAAGGGAAGCTACTCCCTCATAAAAAAACATCAGAATATATTAATATGTGAACCTTTCCCAAAATACACGTGTGCAAGTATGAGCGGCTGGAAATATAGATAGACACCTTATCAATCCTGAAGGACATTTAGGGTACATGTTTGGAATCAATTATTTTAACTATGGCAAATGAACAATATCTATTTTCATTATTATTTTATATTATTTCAGTGATTACACTACTTACTATTATTCTACAGAGCACATACAATAATTAGTAATTAAGGAACCCTAAACAATAAAGCTTCACTTAAGGGGTTGAGATATCTCTGTGACTCAGGGCATTTCCATCCTTATTTCCTCACATGACGCTATGTGCACAGCTGTCATTTTACTGAAGCTCTGCAGATGATAGTAACATTACTGCATGACGCACAACCTGTGACAGAATGCACACTACAGCAGCATAGAGTAATTGAGAGATACAATTTCAAAGAGAGCAACAAACAGGAATACAATAAAATAAACTTTGTTCACCCCTTTATTGTTTCATTACAAATACTGGAATACAATCTGAAAGACTGCATCTGGTAAAGATACTCCGCTGAGCCTCTTACGACAGGCTGGTGATGAAAAGGAGCTGCAGATA
Source organism: Pseudopleuronectes americanus (assembly GCA_038501795.1). Lineage (NCBI taxonomy): Eukaryota > Metazoa > Chordata > Actinopteri > Pleuronectiformes > Pleuronectidae > Pseudopleuronectes > Pseudopleuronectes americanus. The sequence goes on along the minus strand of CM076717.1, from coordinate 12,780,962 downwards.
CCTGCAGAGAACACTGTTTAATGCTTGTTGTTCATGCAGCTGCCATTTTCCCCACATAAAACAATCATCACATCGAACCTAAAGGGCCCAGACCTCAGGCCGTGTAACTAGATGTTAACAGCAGAGGGGGAAGAGTGGGTAGTCGTTTTAATCAACTGTATTTTTTATATCAAAATCACAGTGCGGGTCAGGCACAATGGTGGTTTAAAGATATGTGGATGCTTTCAGGTCATAACATATATCATCATTTGAATAATGACATTAACATTTAATTATTATGTCACAGCATCCACATGGATGCATTCTATTCAGCTTGTTTTGGGCTCAAGCTGTACCATATCCCTTTTGTTTTTCCATGATTTTGAATGACCATATGGTTTACCCTTATACAAACACACATAAAAAAATGAACTGTAGTTCTGTCCTGTTAGTGTCTAAATACTTTGAGCAGAGCTGTAGCGTCCAGGACGCTGTTTGTGACACCAACAGGAACATCACACTGAGAGACTGAAATCCACAGAAACTTCTCGAACAAACTGGTCAGGCTCCAGAAATGCTGATCCATTGTGAATGGGGATCAGGTTACTGTGGTGAGGAGATGAATTGAAAGCCTGATGGACCCTATGATGACGGATGGAAACATGGACAGCTTTATTGATCAGTTCCAGCGGCCCTCTTGGTTCGTTTCCTTGGAGATGTTTTCGGGGAAGCCTTGTCTGCAAGACAGGAAGTGAGGATCAGCTTTTTGTGTGTAACAGAAATATGAGCCTATTGTTATTATTTGTGACAGTTCGGGACTAATATGAACTTACTCATGACATTAAGAGTCTCCTGAGGAATCCAGCTGATGTCCACATCACTCATCCCACCAGTGCCCCTCTCTATTTTCACAGGGAGTCTCTTTTTCTGCAAAACACAGGATCAAAGACAACATCTTATCTCCACCCATTAGCCTGCTTCAGTCTTAATGTTTCTCTGTTTAAAGGAACGGTTTGTCGGTTAGATGAGTTAAAATCCATATAAAGAACAAACACACATATCTTAACATATGAAATTCAACAGTTTATCGAAAACGAACACATACCGTCCTCGTCTCCAGGACTTGGTATATTCCAAAGACCATCAGGGCGACCAGGCCAGCCAGGAACACGTACAGGAACATTCTGCAAAACCAAGAATATGATCTCTTGAATAAATCAATGTTTTTGTCTGCATTTGTTTGTTTGTTAGTCAGCATGATTATCCCAAAACTACTAAATGTGGTTTCATAAGGGGACTGTTGGGCTGTTCTGGAGGTATGTACTGTCTGAGTGGCATTCTAAGGTCATAATATATTTTCTCTTTTACATCTTATTTCAGTACACAGAGTAGACAAGCACAGTTTAAACGCCTTCAGGAAGATGGTATGAAAACAGTTCTATGACTTCCCATCAACCTTCTGCAGTTTGCCTCCTAAATAATGGATGCAAATTTAGTCAGAGCACTACTCAACCAAATAGCTGCCTTCAGTAACAACTTCAAAACCATCTCTTGGCAAACTTTATCCATGAAATCTAATGTGGAACAATTGGCCCCAGATATGATATTTTAGGATGGAAAACGGTTTTTTTCCCCGTCCTTGCCGAATTTGCTGGCTACAGTTCCTGCATCTTGGACCAACAGCACGATTCTGACAACTTATCTCTTTGTGCCAATTTCACACCTCCTTTTACAGGGCCTTGCATGTGCTGCAATGTTCTGGGGGAGTTTGGATTAGGGAGCCGTAAAGAGCTGCATGTGGCCTCATGAGACACTGCAAATAAGTAAAAGAACTAGGCAAAAATAATTAGCTCTTCTCTCCATTTTGGCCATGAAAGAATATATATGGGACAATAAGCTTCATCGACCTTTTCATTAATAAGAATGCACATGATAGGATATAACTCGGCCTTACGTTTCTCCATCCAGTCCCTCCTCTCTCTCAGTGATGGTGACAGTCTGGTTATAAATGGCAGTCTGGAACTCATTACCCTGAAGAAAAAAAACTAGTGAGAAAATACCTTCAACTTTCAGGGACCTTCTTGAAACATCTCCTCAAAAATCAAAATTGGGATATGATTCAGCATTCATCACCTCATTCATTATTACTAAAAAACAACAGTCAATTCTCAGAAGGGAGAAAATAAAGAGAGTAAGAACAAGGCGATCCCAGTTCTATAAAACATGAAGATACAGAATCAATTATACTGATTATGGCATCTTCACGTTTTTATATTTAGTCAAATTTGTTATGGCCAACCAACAAACCCTTTTAATGATGAATAAAACAATTTTTTTATGTGTTTTTACCTCATTGTCAAGATAGTTGAGGAGGATAACAAGACCGAATGGACGACCGGCCATCTGCTGAGCTGGGATGAACGAGTACTCAAAGGAGGCCTGAGCCTGTGGTGGAACGGCTGTGTTCAAGGGCAGAGCTGTGAACTGAAAACACACACACATGACATTAAAAACTGAGCTTTAATGTGGTAAATGGTAACACAATACTTGTCAGTATTGAATTCATTGTGTTCAGTGGCAGGGCAGGGGCAACAAGTAAACAGATGCTAACTTATACATGAGCTAAGATAAAAAATGTATTGACTAACCCTAACCCTAACCCTTTTACCCACTCATTAATGCATATTTAAATAATTTTTCTATACATCCAAGTCCTAATGAAGTGTAAAGGTGCAGGTGATGGCTGGTGGTTTTATCAGAGATCAAACTTACATTCTGAATGTAGTACTGGAAGTCCTGGGGATAACGGAAAGAGGCCTCCAATGACTGGACAGCGAAATCCTGACTCCCCTTGTTGCTGAAACCAACCAGGAACTTCACGATCTCATTGGCAAAGAACTCTAAATGAGAAGATGCATATGATTATATATAAACAAGGCTGTTTAGGTTGTGATTTTAAACACAGTGAAACCCCAAGTAATGAGACCTGGACCAACCTTCTCCTGTCGTGAAGAGGATGGTTGTGTCGGCATCAGGGTGAACAGTTACCAGTTTATCTGCACCTTCATCAGACTCCTCTTCCTCAGCCTCCTGAGGATGAACAAAACATTGTAAGATAACCACCTAATATAAAAAATGTGTTTTGTCCCACTGCTGCATGATCAGAGATATACACACCGATGCTTGTATCTGATCTTCCTCAAGGAGAACCTCTTCTTCATCCTCCTCCTCATCTACGGCAGCATCTGCATCCTCGGCGGTGTCCTCAGCAGAGTCTGGCTCTGCGGAGACCTGGCCTGCGTGGATCAGAGGACATGACGGCATGAGTGATGGTCGTACGGTGAAATAATATTGATATTAAGAGAAGACTGTGCAATAAAACTATACAAATAAAACTATATCAACGATTATACAACATTACAAAAGGTTCAATATACATACAGGAGGTATTGCACACAAGTGATCTACCTCAAGTGTTTGTTAATCTCTGCTCATAAAGACGAGTTTAAAACCACAACCTTGACTCGGGAGCAAAAATCTGATTTTAAATATGAAAGACATATAATTTGAGATTTATCCAGATGATTAAATAATAACGACTAATGTGAAGATTTTCGTTTTGATATACATTTTTTTACCACATTGCCCCCAGCCCTATATTGTGATTAGGACAGTGGTTATTATCATATCAGGACTTTAATGAATTGATTTATTAATAGCATAATTTCCCTGGTAGTTCTTGTTGGACTTCGACACGTGAGTGAAAATGCACACCACATGTAATCAACACAGCCACATTATGAATAACTTCTCTCTCAAAACTTTTTTGTAAATATGTTGTTCAAACTTCAATAGCCAGGCCCCTTAAATACCATAGTTTATCAATGATATTAAACACAATTAAAATGTGTGTTACATATCTTTGTTTGTTGATAGAGTTGGTCCATCACACACCAGTCAAATATAAACATTCAGCTATTGTCCAAAGCTTCGTCAGTGGTTAGTTCTGCTCTGAAGAGTTGATGTGATTGAAAATGAATGGAGGACTCAGACTGGATTTGATGGTATATTTTCATTGTGGCCAGATTATTTGAATTTAGCCCGACTGTAATAATCTGGATCACTTGTTTATCAAACTAATCTGAGCAGAACAATAACCATTCGTCATGTTAATGTGTGGCAGCGGGAAGGGAGACATACGATCATATCTATGGTGACGTGTCCCAGTGAGAGGCAGCAGCTAACTGTTTCTGCATCACACACACACGCGCACAAACACACCCGCAGGCTCTCTCGCTCTCTCTCTCTCTCGCACACACACAGTTTGAAGATAGAAACTCGTCTCTACATGATGATTTATCCACATCCGCCATGCGCGATGTGGATAAATCACATCCAGGTTAGAGGAGCCGTGAAGCTGCGTGCGCGCTGCTGAGAGTATGTGCCACGTCAATACGTCCGCACAGAACCTAAACTTGTGAACAGTTCGCAAAGAGACGCTACGGGACCCAACTCGCGCTCCACACCCGTCCAGACCCGACCTACCGATGGAGATGAGTCCGCAGGGGAAGGCCAGGAGGAGAAGCAGCAGCAGCTTGGATCCCAGGGTGAACATCTTGTTGGTCTTTCAGCTGAAGTTAGTAACACATCAGCGTTCAGCGGAGCAGAGGACTCGGGCCAGGCGGAGGGAGGGACTAGAAGAGAGGGGGCGGGGCCCGGGGCCGCCTGCTGGGAGGTCCCACTCTCTTAAGGAGATAGTTCACCCCAAAATGAAAATTCAACCATAATGTACTCACCCTTACGCTGATGGAGGGAGTGGGTGAAGTGTTTGAGTCCACAAAACACTTGGGGGCTTTCAGGGGTGAACAGTGTTACAGTCAAATCCAACACAATTGAAGTAAAACGACCATTTCTTCAAACATAAACGTATACTGCTCACATTAAAATTAAACTCGAAACGAGGTCACTTAAACCATGTTTTTAGCCTTAGTGTCCCTCTCGGGAGCCATGTTTATTTCTTTTCCTACTGTGGTGTAAATACATACGATGAGGAGCAACATCTTAAAGTGTTTGATCACTACAGTTTTGTGTTACATGTCCGTCTATAATACTGATTTGGCTACATAAAAAAATGATATCTATACTTGGCCTACTTATAGATTTGACATACAATTTTATTTATTAACTACAATAAAGCTGCTTACCTGTTAGTACATCTGTAATTTAATGATATCTTATGGAATATACAGCGTCACTCTGCTGCATTCTGAGTACACTTACCTTCAATACAGTTCAATGCGTTTTGCTGATCATGCTTCTGTACTTCTGACCTTCATATCTACATGAGGAGTGAGGGATATTCCTTAAAAACACAAACTCACGCACAACAGTAAGTACACAATATGGTACAGAGTCACGTACATGTCAGTGAACTGACGGAAGTAACTGATTAGAGAAACAACATCTGTGTTTCTCAGTTTCAGTCACTGTCCCAGGTGTATTCTTGTCCTCACAGTTCACAGCTTACTGTTGTCCAAACAGATGGAAGAAGAAAATGATATGATAATATTTTGGTTTTATTTCATATATATTTGTACGTGTTGATCCTTTCTCCTCGTACATATGGAGCTAAAAAGGAAGTATTTGTTTTTTCATAAAAGGTTAGCACCGCTGTAGGTTCACTACCTGTTGCCTTGGGGGTTTGTATCAATCTAACAAAAGTTTGTGGTTTTCTGCAAAAGCACACATCCTGTTGTGTGTCAACAGTCCCTAGAAAAAAACCGTCTCCTCCCCTGAAAAGCATCACATTGTCAGAACACACAACAGATGCTATTTAGACTTGTTCTCTATAGACACTGTGCAGAAAGAGGCAGATACGGGGAGAAGCAGACCGGACGGTCCCTGCTTAAAACATATTTGTTCAATGATTTTCTGTAGCAACGTCTCACTACCGGATGGTAAGTTTTGAATGAAGAGTCAACGCTGAGAAATTAAAAATGTTGAGGTAAGAGTTGATATGAGATTTAAAGGGGAAGTATCACATTTGCATTTTACATGTCAATGACAAGGAATCAGGATTATGCTATTATTTGGCAGAAGGGAGTAATTTAGCAATTTTAAATAAAATACAATGCAAGAAAACCTGCAATTGCAACATTCAATAGGCGGTGGACTAGTGGCAGAAACTTGGACTATGGGCAGAAAAGGTCTCTGGTTCGTCTCTGGTTCGACTCCATTGAGAAACAACAAAAGACGAACCTGGATTTATCTGTCCAAAAATCCAAGAGGATTCTCCCTACCCTGTCTAGTGCCCCTGAGCAAGGCACCTTACTCCCCCAACATCTGCTCCCCGGGCGCCGTTCATGGCTGCTCACTGCTCTGTGTGTCCTGCACCAGATGGGTTAAATGCAGAGGCTAAATTTCCATACAATTGCATGAGTGTAACTGTGCATGTCTCTGCATGTGTGTGGGATAAATAAATGTATCTCTATCTATCTTCAGTAACGTGACACAAAATTTACATTTAACTAAAACAGTTGAATAAAGTACACTCCTTTGTAGAAATTAAAGTGCAGGTAAGTCACACTTAGTATCCCAGTTGGCAAAATAAAACATTTAGTATAGGATGTGGGGCATTAAGATCATTTGCGGGCAGTAGAAGATCAATAACAGGAGATGATCCAACATTGAAGTATAAGATTGGGTGAGGGAATCTATTGAATTTGATTTCATCTAGTATTGAATCACTACCTAAATTATCTGAGGCTCTTACACAGTATTATCAAGACTTTACGATGTTAAAGAGAGCAACAGTTTGCACCAAGATCAAACACCAAGCAACGAATTCCCATGAGAAAGGTATGCTGAAAGGAGAACGTAAATGGGGATTCATTAATCTGTTTATGTTTAGCTACCAATCATTTGTCCATTTACTTTCCCAGCACCACTAATACACGTTTTTGAATTCAAATCTGTGTGATGCACAAAGCGTGTGGCCACAAAACGCATTATGAAAATGTTGAGTTAGCTCAAACAGTATATTCTTGGCTGGACCGCAATTTTTTTTGACAATGGCAGACAATTCTCTGGATTCATTAAACATCCCCTTTCTCAGTCATGTTATTTTTAACCTCCTCATTTGTCACATTAGTTCTGTAAAATATTGGTTATGGTTATTGGTTATAATAGATGTTGAACCAAGCTAAAATAAACCAAACTGTGGGATTTATTTGTCAGAAAAAAACCCATAAGTGCACAGTGAACTTATAAAATAAGGCAGAAATTAAGTTTGTGTGTAGGACCTTTTTTATTAATTCCATATTTGTTGGGGTTCAATTAAATATAACTTAGTTTGTCTGTATATACCGAGGTGACAACTTCATAATTACCCAACACCATGACTCTAAATGTGACGTCATGGAAACAATGTGATATAATGATTTACTTAATTAAATCATGAAGAGAATGTGTTTCACATCATAATAAAGTGACTGACCACCACAATGATAATAAGTAATATATCAATACAGATATCAATACAATGTGATGTGTTTGCATTGTAAATTTGTTTACCTGTGTTTTTATCTGAAAAGACAATCACAGATAGGGTTTGCAGAACGTCAACTATTCTATATATTTACAGCTACTTACCCACAATAATTTAATCATGTTTGACCTCATTCACCCAACTGGACCTTCAACTTTAAACTCTAACTTTAAAACTAAATTAAAGAATTTTAAGATACCAAAGAAACCATGTCAAGCTGATAGTTAACATTTCTATGTTGCACAAGACATCTTTCAATTGATTCTGTGGTAAATACATGGTGTATTGACTGAATATTTGATTGCACTCAGACATGCTGTAGATTCAGTGAAACATTTATCTACCACAGTGTGCTCGACTGAAGCAAGGTTTTGCAAGTGTGTTGCAGGGTAGCAAATGCATCCAGCATGCTTTGCTGAGAATGTATTCTTGCACCAGAAACCCTGTGAGCTCTGCAATCATGCAGTTCAAATAGGTATGCAGTTGGGCAACTGAGGAAAACCACATCTTCTGCAGTTGATGCTTGAGCAGATCCACTCAAGAAAGTGTAAATGTTTGCTTAAGGGAATTGCTGCTAGGCTTTTTCTCATGATTTACTCTGGTGCATTGTTTTCCCAGCAGGGATAGAAACCGTTTGGATGTTAACACTGCAACTGTTATGTGTAATAGTTCTTCTTAACAAATCTTATTCAAGGCTTAAAAAAAAAGATAATTTAATTATAGAAATGTTAACTTCTGGTGTACCCAACTGGGAAATTATGTATACGTTGCTCAAGGGCATTTCTATCTGATCCTTTGAGTTTTTCAAACAACCACCCAGTTGAATGAATACTGGCCTCCTGTCCACAACTGGATGGAGGATCTTTGGTCTCCAGTTAACTTATTCAAGCCCTGGGCCATATGCAGCTTCACATTTACAAAATGTCTCACTGATTAGACATGAGTTTGTCACATTGACTGCACTGACAGCTGATAACTGGTTGTGTTACATACAAACACAAACATTATATTTTCTTAATATGGAAGCCATTCATTGCCAAATATGTGACCTGCACAAAACTCACATCTGGAGGGCATATTTAAAAATGTCAAATGGTCCATGATAAATACAGTTCTCTCTCTCCATTTTCTCCAGGCTCCGAAGACATTCTTTCACTGTGTCAAAGACAGTGGCTGTTTGGAGGTATCGGTGCAATGCTGGTAGTCTCCCTATCTGTGAATATTTTCTGCTGTGTATCGAAATGTTGCAGAGGTAATTATATTATTAGCTTTTTTTAAATCCTGTTAAAGCAAAGAAGTGTCTGTATTTGACGGTGAATGTATTGTTCCAGGAAAAGGGACAGGTGGAAGACGAAGGTATGTAAAGTAAATCATGAAATTATCTAAATGTTGAGAACCGGAGATCCAAAACAGAATATCTCCTCTCTGTATATCATCTTAAGTCGGAATCACAGGCAGATGGAAGAAAATCCTATTTATGGAAACATACAAACAGGTAAGTACATTGTGTGTGAGCATGTGTATGTCTTAATACATTTGTGAGTATTTGCCTTTTACACATTTGCATCTGCTAATGATGTTTTTCATAGATGGGCCTTCATTCAGAGAAGATGATCCTCCACACTCGTCTGTGAGGGACCGACAGAGAGTGAGTGTTCTAACTCACAGGTTCATTCCTGAAACCCTTTTACAAAAATTAATCTATCACTACTTTTTCTCATCATGTTCTGAAACTGCTATTCACATCAGTTAACCTTGGAGCAACATCAGCAGAAACAGCAGAAAAGTAAATGCAAGCGGCAACAAGAAAAAAATAAAAAGATTTAAAAAAGCCTTTTTAAAGACAAGGCAAAATGATTTTGGATTTAAATTTGCTTATATGTTTACAAATGTCCATTGCCGATACTGACATGGCTGAATTACTACCAATTTGTGCAGGGCGATGCAAATAGGTTTAATCTTAAAATTTGTTGCCATCTGTGGGCCCCAGAAGTTTTATGATACACATTTGGTACTTTAGTGTCAGTGAAACAGTGCGACTACCAGGTAAGTTTTTATAAGTCAAGGCACCCTTGCTGGGAAAATATGAAAAAGCAGAAGTGCCTTGGTTCATTTCCCTTTTTGCATCAAAATTTCCCATCCCTGCATATATGTCATAATGTTAATAGCATTCCTCAGGTACTTAGTTCCAAAGTAAGTTCAAAGACAGACCAGCGTCCGTACTCATGCGAGTGCCAACATACACACACACGCACACACACACACACACACACACACACACACACACACACACACACACACACACACACACACACACACACACACACACACTGATATAGTGTTGTTTTTTGTCTCTCCCTCAAGACCAAACCCCAGGACTTCTATGCCAATCTGAGTCTGAAACCTCCGCGGCCACAGTCTGGTCGCAGCTCTCCACAGATACAGATGTACTCAGATGTAGCTCAGTTGGAGTCTGAGGGGGCCCCGGAGCCAGAGAAAGAAGATGAAGGCAACATAGACGTCGTGTCCAACATGTCTGATTTATACGCTTCTGTGCAAACTCAGCGCACCAAAATGGTCGTCACTGCAGACACCGGAGAGGACTATGCCAACCATCTCTGAAAAGAAGGTTACAGATGCTTACATGCAACAAATGGTCTATTTGTAACGTGACCTGCAGCCACTAGATAGCACTGTTTGTCATTATATCAAAAATGTATTGTGAGGTGATGGTGCACATGCACACATATCTCTCATGCAACCCACTGGTATTGGTTTTACTAGAGAACAATCAGTCAATGCAGTTATTTTTAAGCTTGTTTTGGAGTTTTATTTAAATCAAAAGAAATGCATTTGTTGTTTGGTAATGTATTCTTTAGTGAAAGGATACTCATGGATTATTGAACTCAAACTCTGCCTATACATCAATCTGCATTCAAAAATTCAGATATCATGAAGTAAAATTTATTTTTGAGTTTTGTACTTGTTCTTTTACTTCCTCTGTCAATGAAGTCAGGGATGTTTGTTTGCCTTTACTCATCCTAATCTCTTTGTGAGGTTCATTAAGGTCGTGCACATCTGATATGTTAATGTTTAACCTGCCAAATCTCAGAATCCTTGATGCATTTCTACCTGATAACATTACTGAAATAAATGTAATTACAATAACAATTATAAAAAAATTAAAAGGAAACTTTGTTTGACTCATCATATTAGTTTTGCTCAATAATTCAGTTGTCTGGCACTGTAATATTGAATTTACTGCAACATACATTTATTAAAAACGGCTTACTTCTTGCTTATGTTTTTTACCCTTTCACCGTGTTTCACTCATTACCTCAACCGATAAAAACAAAATATATTATTAATATATACATTTAAATTCTTGGAAAAAGGTAAATTTGTTCATTAATTTGTAAATTCCATCACCAAACCATATCTACCATGGTAGTGATAACAGTTCAGGTAATAAAATCAATGTGGACGATAATAACCTTTTATAATAATTAATAGTTACCGGACAGTTGTGACACTGTCCTTCAACAAAACAGTCAAACACATGAGAGGGGACTAGCAATCCTTTAATTCTTTTATTTTCATCGTGTTGAATACTGTGAGTAAATCACTGCAAATCAAATTGAGAATCAGTGATTTGAAATCAGTAATGCATCAAGAGTTCAGCCAAGAAGAAGAAAGACTGAAATAATCTAAACTAGTACTAAAGTATAAAAACTGTAGTGAAAAATTATACCACTATACCATATACTATATATTAACCACACTGTATACTATCTCTGCTTTTCATACCCTGTGTAACTTCCAAGATGAACTTTAGTGACCTGCTTTATGGCAGATTTACCCCACAAAGACTGTAAAGAGAGGCCGTCAGCCTATGTCTAATGTCTTATCTACTGGGATATATACTTGGACGCATACACACACATATTTCACTTCTATTAGCATTAGCATCCATTAGGATTGTAGTGATCATGTTAGCATTGAACTTCAGTTCTCTGGACGGCACCTTAAGGTGCCAGATTGCATAATGAGTGAAAAACATTGCTCGGCTAAGACAAACCCTGTGCTTACGCCTGACTATACCCTTATCAGTCAGACAGTGATATCATAATTATGTTAATCTTACAGTTATTATAGATAATTGTGTTTTGAACAGTATAAGCTTTGTGTCATGTCTATATTCCGATAGGATGTAAACGGCAATTTCCTGTATGTGCAAATATACATGGCAAATAAAAGAATTCTGATTCTGGTTCTGAGATACATCATTTCTGATGTCACTCAACCTTTTATATAGTGCAATGTGTATCCATTTTCTGATTGACTCCCTATTATTAAGTAAGAAATATTCCCATCAAGTTTGGCGAAAGTGTGTTGTTGAGATATTTTAAACACACACACACACCGGATTAGGGACGCCATTGACCCACACCTGAGGGTCAACCAAAATGGCTTCAGAAAGGGAAGGACCACCGTAGGCCAGATCCTGGCCTTAAGGAGAATCATTGAGGAAGTGAAGAGGAACAACTTGACAGCGGTGCTATGTTTCATTGACTTCAAAAAAGCATTTGACTCAATAAACAGAAGCATGATGCTGAAAATCCTTAAAGCTTATGGGGTACCCCCGAATCTACTCCGGGCCACAGAGGCCATGTACAAGGGCACAAGAGCCAAGGTGGTAACCCCAGATGGCATCAGCGAGGAGTTCGACATCCAGGCAGGGGTGCAGCAGGGGGATACTCTTGCCCCCTTCCTCTTTATCATAGCCCTTGACTACGCGCTCAGGAAAGCCATCAACGGGCGGGAGCAGGAGCTGGGCTTCACAATCACACCAAGGAAGTCTAGAAGAAGCCCTGCTGTAGCCCTGGCAGACCTAGACTACGCAGATGACATCTGCCTGGTGTCTGACCGCGTGGAGCAGGCACTCCTGAACAGAGTAGAGGTGGAATGTGCTAAGGTTGGCCTCAAACTGAACATAAAGAAGACTAAGGTAATCACCTACAACATCTGCACAGACCATCTGCCGATTACAACATCAGAAGGCAGCTCTCTGCAAGAGGTCAATGACTTCAAATACCTGGGTTCCTGGGTAAACTCCACAGAACAAGACCTTAAGATCAGGAAGGCAATGGCGCGGAGGGCCCTGAATGTTATGTCAAGCGTGTGGCGCTCAAATCTCCACCGTCGCATAAAACTGAGCCTATTTCATGCCACTGTGGAGTCCGTCCTCCTGTATGGCTGCGAAAGCTGGACCCTGACGCCCACCCTGCAGAAGTCCTTGGATGGGTGCTACACCAGGATGCTACGAGCAGTGCTGAATGTAGACCAGAATGCCCACATTACCAACAAGGATCTGTACGGGCGGCTGCCAGGGCTCAACCAGAAGGTAGCATCCAGGAGGATGAAGCTGGCTGGTCCTGTGGGAACCAACGCGCGGGCATCGATCGCGAGGACGTCCCGCGCTAACGTACGTGGACGTGCTTAAGAAAGATGCGGGAGCTGAAAGTTCTTCGGAGCTGGCCGGGTGTATGGAGAACCGAGAGGATTGGAGACTCCGATGGAAGCTCGTCTGAGGACGACCGAGAGTACACACACACACACACACCTACACACACACACACACACACACACACACACACACACACACACACACACACAGACACCAGAGTATCGCTTCTCAACCAACAGAGAAGTGCAATGAGGTGATTATCCCCTTCCTTACACACTCGCATTTGATCACACTCCTCAAACACATACACTTACACATAGACTACGCAACCACTCAAATACCTAACTGCCTGCAGAGGCCCTTTTGTGTGCTATACAGCAGTGGCTGTGGAGTCATGTTTTTGGTGGGAGTAGGCAGTAGGGCCTCTAAAGATGTCTACATTGTGCAAGTGACCATGAGTGTTAAAAAGAAGGTATTACAGCATTGCAGACAGCGGAAGGTAAGGTCAATCACAGCCAGCACAATCAGTTAGAATCTGAACTCAGATCTTCCTAGAGGTAAGATTTAAAAGAAATCAAACTCACAATGGTGTGGTGTTATTAATGAAGCTAAATTAACCAACCCATCAGACCAATGTCTTTATATACAACTGGGTCTGAGACCAATTTCCCTGAATCCCAAAGCAACATCCAACAACTGTATGCGTCAGCAACTTAGAATCAGAATAGGCAATTTCCATGGACCCTGCATGATTAGATAACACTTGTTGTCCTTCAACCTACAAATAGTATTCATGTGGATGCCGTCATCCTGGCAGAGCATAATTATCAGTATTCATCAACTCTTTATTTTATTATTGTGCTATTGACACAATAAACTTTTTATTGACATGATTCTAGTAAAGCATTTAGAGGAAGCACAAGCACTTTTGTGTTAACTTGCCCCGAAATGTAAACTTTTGGGGTAAATCCATCATCTCTGTGGACTGAGGACCAGAATCAAAAGCTCACTCTTCAGAGAGGTTGGCAGCACTTTCGGCAAAGCACAAGCTTTGGCCATGCTGTACAAGTGGAGCAAGGGTATCGATATCTCTCAAATGCCCATTAATAAATGCTAACAGCACCAACTATTTATAACTTGCTGACTGTTAAAAAGTATGAAGTATAGTTTGTCAGAGTCTAATATAGTTGGCTTGTTCAGTAGTCAGATGTCGTCTTTTTTACTGTCACTTATAACTCTTTATGAACTAATTGGTCACCACAAACCTTGGTCGATAACCTTGAGATAAACAGACGCACTCTGGCATCTTTGGTGATTATTACGTAAAAGTGGTTATAAATCCATGCAAGTGACACATGTATGGTGAGGCAACTGTAATAATAATCACATGGAGATATGACATGTCAATATAACAAGATATATACAGAGATATAACACTGACAATATAACAGAATATAACACTGAAAAGACATGCATTATTCATTAAGTGGAGTAGCTTCCCATCAGACACCAATTAATGTATTCAGAGGTCACAGGTTTCAAAGACATGCATAAAAATAAATAACAATAAATTGTGGCACAAGAAAGGAGTCTACAAGGAAGAAGAGTTAGTTCGATCCTGGCGCAAAGTGAGGTTATCATGGTCATGTGTTTTATGATGTCTATGGGGATATCATAAATTATATAATCCATCAATTAATATGCGTAACAGGTCAGTGGTCACTGTTGACAGAACCTTATCGAAAAGCAGATGATCTTTAGAGAAAGTCTACAGTATTGTAAAAATAAGTCTGTATTAGTTGTAGTTTGATTGCAATGCTTGTCTGTTGCCTTGAGACAAATGTGATATCTAAAGCTACTGGAAGCTGACAACCTATTTGAGTGTAACAGAACAGTTAGTGCCCACAGAAAGTGTTGCAGTAATCCTCAATCTCATGTCGGTAAAAATGCTGTATTTTGCCTTTCTTCTGCTTCATTTTGTTAGCTTTGGTTGAGTCCGTTTTTAAATATACACTTGAAGACTAATATAAACAAGACCATGTAATATACCACTAAAAGCTCTTTATTATTATTTTATTTATTATTCTATTCTAAAAATGGTGACCAATGAATGAGGCTAACACACATTGTAACCACTGGATAAGTGTTATTTATAGTGGTAAAAAGCTATACAAAATAACAAACATTTGTATTTAAAAAAACAACAATATTTATTTCAAAAAAATTGAATTATCACATCATGTATTTTTTTATGAAAAAACTGTCAATTTCCATATAACATATACAAAAACAGTTTATTGTGAATGATTTGTGTTTCAAAAACATCCAGCTCAACATCCATACATATTTTAAACACTTTAAAATAGTTTTATGAAAATAATTCAAAAAGGAAATTGTATTGGCAGCATTGCAGCCAATACAATTAAAGTAAAAGGTGAACAATTCTTGGTGTCCTTAAGCCCCGACATTCCTATTTGACTCTATGGCAGGGGTATTCAACTAAAATCTAAAGAGGTCCAGTTTGTATGTTTATATGTTCAAATAAAGGGCTTAACTTCAGAAAATTAAATAAAGGTAATAGGTAGAAGCTATAATTATAAAAAAATTCTGTTTCACATCTTGACTCAAAAGTCTTAACCAATTTTACAGATAATAAATCTCACAACATCTTAAAAATTGAAGAGTTTTAGAATCACTTTCTTCCCCTCTTATATCCCACTCCCTCACTTTTTTCGTCTGTTTCTCTCCCTTTCTCCATCTCACTCCTGTTTCTCTCATTTTCGCCGTCTCACTCCTCTCTTTCTCTCTCTTTCTCCGGCTCAGTTGCCTGTATCTCTCCGGTGGTTTTCTCGACCTGTATCGTTATCTTTCTTTTTCTTTCTAATTAAAAGTAAAACCCGAGAAAATGAATGAACTGAAGTGGAGCATCATTTACTACCACAATGTTTGATTAATATTAGTATCTTTATAAATTATTTCATTAATTATTACCTTTCATTCATCCTCTTAAAATCTATCTTCAAAAATTTAACTTTTTGACTCATTTTAAGGAATCTGAGGGATTCAAGTTGTCAGCCTGCACTCCTAGTGCTGCTGTGTTAAATAACCATGTATGTGTAGGGGTTAGGCTCCTTCACCATTAACCATTAGCTGTTCTTATCTGATGAAATAGAAGCATAAAAGGAGTGTTGCTGCTGCTGGGGGAGCTTCTCTCTGGACTGTGAGTTGTGCATCATGAATGTCTCTACAAGTTTGAGGGTGCGCCTGCCGGTGCTCGTGCTGGTGTTGGAGGTTGTCATCATGGTTCTCTATTTTTTCTTCGTCACTTATGATGACAATACCAATGCGAAGCTGCAGAACAATGAGACCAACCCAATGGAGAACTCGATGTATCGGGACTATCCCTACTTTGCAGACGTGCAGGTGATGATCTTCATAGGTTTTGGCTGCCTACTCGCCTTTTTCCGATTCTACGGCTTCAGTGGAATGGTCTTCAACTTTCTAACAGCTACATTTTCCATCCAGTGGGCCATCGTGATTCAAGGTTTCTTCCAGTTTTATTACAATGGTCAAATTCACCTGGGGGTGGTTAACCTGCTGAATGCGGAGTTTGCCTGTGCCGTGGTACTCATCTCGTTTGGAGCTGTGCTCGGAAAGACCAGTCCTGTTCAGCTCCTGGTTATGGCCTTGCTGGAGATCCCAGTCTTTTCTGTGACAGAGTGGGCTGTATTGAAATACATTAGAATCAATGATGCAGGAGGCTCTATTCTTATTCACTTGTTTGCCTGTTACTTTGGTCTTGGAGTGACATTTGTTCTGTTCCGCCCGAGCCTGAATAATGGACATCCTAAAGAGATCACCAGTTATAATTCTGATATCCTATCTGTCATGGGAACCCTGTTCCTTTGGGTGTTCTGGCCATCATTCAACTCTGCTCTGACCTTAAAGGGTGATGATCAACACAGAGCAGTTCTCCACACTTTTATAGGTCTGACCTCATCCACGATGACGGCTTTCGCCCTCTCTGCAGTGTTTAACAAGAGAGGAAAGCTCACAATGGCTGACATTCAGAATGTGACTTTGGCAGGTGGTGTGACTGTTGGTGCTTCTGTAGACATGATGATTTCTCCTGTTGCCGCATACGCCCTGGGCATCATGGGCTGTACTGCCTGTTTTTTTGGATACAGATACCTGACTCCCTTTTTAGCCCAACGTTTGAGGATCCAAGACCAGTGTGGAATTCACAATCTCCATGGGATCACTGGCCTGATATCATCCACAGCAGGAATATGTGCTATCCTCTTAGCCAATGAGGAAACATACGGGCCAAGCATGTACCAGATCTTCTCCCATCGTGCTCCACCTGCAGGAGATCCAAAGCTGCTGGAGCTGCAGAAGTTGATTCCCGGACTGAAGCCGGGCTTGGGTCGTACTGCACAGGAACAAGCTCTCTACCAGGTTGCAGCTATTTTCTCTACCATAGCAGCTGCTGCAGTGGGTGGGCTGCTCACCGGCTTTGTCCTGAAGTTGCCCTGCCTGGCGTCCCCAGCTGACGAGGACTGTTTCGATGATGAGGTTTTCTTTGACATGCCATCAGACTTTGAGAGCGTATTCCACAAGATCCCTGTAAACGGTGATGAAAAGGGGCTGCCTATGAAGACAATAAACCTCAAAGTCAATTAGAAGATAGCATTAGTCTTCATGGCTGCTTGTGGGAGCATTCAGTGTTTTGAGTTATTGTCAATAAAACTTTTAAAGTGTTTAAAATATATGGATTCTAAGCTTGATGTTTTTGACACATAAATCCTTCACAAGAAAATGCTTGTATTTTTGTATGCGAAATGGAAATTGATTGTGAGTCATAGGAAAAATATATGATGTGATAAGCGGTGTGTTATTCATTTGATTTGAAATAAATGATTTATTTTTTTTAAATACAACCTTTTTGTGTCTATTTATCTGTTATATATCGGTTTCCCACTACAAGCAACACTTATCCAGTGGTTACTGTATGTGTCAGCCTCATTCATTGGTCATCATACATAGAATAATAAGTAATAATAAAAAGCTTTTAGTGGTTAAATATTTGACATAATAATGTACGGTATATAAATTAGTCTAGTGTATATTTAAATAAGGACTTTTGGAGTTTCAGGGGTAACTGACATTCCAAAAGATTTTTGTGGACTCAGAATCTCCCCCCATCCCTCCATCGAGATGGTGGTGAGTAGAAAATTAGTGAATATTCGTTTTTAGGTGAACCATCCCTTTAACTCGCCTTCAGCTTCGTGTTCCTGTTCACACTCCGAGACAGCGGGGGCAGCAGAGGGGAGGAGAACAGGAAAGAGGCCCGGAGCAGGAGGGGGAATAGGAGGAAGAGGAGGACGGAATCCCATAGTGCTGTGCACTGCCAACGTAGGCAAACAGGAACATGGCTACCGGCGTTTAACGCAAGCAGACCGTGTTGAAACTCTTTTCTGTGGCCGTACGACATCCCCCGTGTCCCCTGCGACAGAAGAAAACCCTCCTCGTAGATTCCACCAGCGGAGCCGCAGAGTCCGTGAACGCATCGTCGGCTCCTTCATCGCTCACAGGTAACAGAGCTGTTAGCTTGCTCTGCTGCTAGCGCTGCTAGCATCGCCCCTTCTCTGCCATTTCGAGTCACATTTTATCGTGATGTCTCATCAGAGATGCCCATGTCATCAGCGTGTGAGGCGACACATCATCGAGTCTGCGTGTGTAGTCTGTAGACGTGTCGTGTTCAGACACACGACAGGATGCGTGCGACGCTCTGTTGATTACGAGTCTCTGAGATTTGACACGACTGCAGTTCTGTGACATTTCACTGATTTCATTTGTTCTAGAAACAGAGTCTATCGTGACCTCATGGCTGTTTATTCACTATTCATACAATTACAGATGTTTACACGAAAACTCTTGAAGACTCTCATGACTGTACATGATAATAGTAGATTAGAAATCATACTCAACTTAAACATGACACCATTTTATTAAATATCCACCAGCTAGTTTGAGCCCAGTAACAAATGTACAATCCCTCATCCCAGTCGTGTATGAATCACTGTGTTCAAAAGGAAATACACCTTGTATCTGAAGCAGTACAGTGTGTACAACAGACCCTGTGATACTTCAAAAACAACTTGTGCTTAGTGTACTATTGATATATCAGCTGGTTCAGTCATTTATTGGTTTGCCAAAGAAAATCATTCAAAATAAATGATTTCATCCAGAGCCAATTATTAACTGGTTCCAGATTCTCGAAGGTGAAGACTCATTTTCTCGTTTGAATTAATTCTGTAATGCCAGTTTTCATTAGTTTTGACATCATAGCAAACAAACAAATAATAAATCGATCAGAAATAATACAATATACAGATTAATCAATGATGTAAACAATTGTTAAATTGAATTCTCATATGGCTTTCTCCATCAAGCAATAATTATTTCTGATCTACTATAAAGTCAGATTTATTATTATAACATGTGGTCTCATGATACCCTTTCGGAAAGCTTTAGTGCAGCTTATGGTCCTTTACACTGGTGGTAGCCCACAGCTTTGATCCACTTTCCCAACGCAGCACAGTTCAACATAGACAAGGTTACTCTCTGTGAAGGTGGTCCATGTTTGTTCTAGATGACACCATTAGATCACTTTCTCTCTCTGCTGTTCAGCTTTAGGTCAAAATGGCAAGTCCAAGGACCAGACGAGTTCTGAAGGAAGTGAGAACCCAGGATGAGAACAATGTAAGTCCTCGGATGAATTCTGTGTCACCTCACTGTCACGCTTATTATTCACATTCTGTAACAGATAGGTGTTTGAGAGGCCGGCCATGTTGCACCTGTGCACATCCCTAAAATGTCCCCTTGTTACTCCTTGGTTAAATTAATCATGAGTGTAATTCTATATGGAATTTCACCTGCAGTGGACATGTTTTTGGTCTGCATCTTTGTTTACGTACAAAGCTGAAATGTTTTGCGGCATTATCAAAATAAAACCAATCAATTGTTTTCTCCTCAGTTGTGTTTTGAATGTGGGGCTTTCAACCCTCAGTGGGTTAGTGTGACCTATGGCATCTGGATTTGTCTTGAGTGCTCTGGAAAGCACAGAGGCCTGGGAGTGCACCTCAGGTAAGATCATTGATATAGTGTTAACGTGTGAGGTTTGGAATCTGATAAGATTCTAATAACCAGCTAGATTAAAAATTATAAGTTGCAAGTCAGTTTTATTCTTTAAACTGTTAAATAAAACTTAACAGAATACACTGTGCTTTTAGATAAACCCACTCTTACAAGGTGCACAAATAGTAGTGGCTGGATGAGATGGTGTGTACTGTATGTTCTCATCGATGTAAGCACTATATTTAGCAACAGCTGCAACAGCCCCAATGGTTTCAGAATACCTGCCTTTCATCTCCGCTGACCTATTAGAGCCTGGTAATTAAATAATGCTGAACTCTTCTGCTCAGTTTTGTGCGTTCTGTTACCATGGACAAGTGGAAAGATATCGAGCTGGAGAAGATGAAAGAAGGAGGAAATGGGAAATACCGCTTGTTTCTCGAAACCCAAGACGATTATGATCCCAACTGGAATCTACAGCAGAAATACAACAGCAAAGCTGCTGCGCTCTTCAGGGACAAGGTGAGCTGTGCAGACGCAAAGGTCCTTCAGATAGATGAGGATCTTCAGTTTCCTTACTCAATGAAGACAACAGATGTTTTGAAGGGGAACATATTATTTTGGGCTTCATAAGTTCTCGTTTTAGCAAAATTTCATAAAACCTGACTGGATTAATTTGCAGTTTCTTTAAACATTAAGGTTGTACCAAGGAACAATTGATCGGATTTATGTGTCCATTCTTGTCCAAAGGCATTGTATGTGTCAGCAGGAACGTGATTTAAAAATCCTAGTTATAATTACGTGTTCACTGTAAATAAATGTATGCCGTATATGACAGGTTGCAACTTTAGCTGAGGGTAAGGAGTGGTCCATTGAGACATCACCTGCCAGAAACTGGACATCTGCTCAACCTAAGATGGGCCTTTCATCCTCTCACCGGTAAGCATGAGGGAATTATAACATTGTCAAACTGTGCTTAATATCAGACACAGAACATCCATCAAAAAGGTGACTTCATTTTTCTTTTGCTCAGCTCGGGAGGACCTGGACAAAACTCTGCTAAATCTAACGACAAAGCTTTTGAAGACTGGCTGAGTGACGATGTTAATTCTTATCAGAGGTTAGACCATCACACTCGTAACATTTCCCTTATTATTCACTTTTCTCTTATATTCTGTAAATAAATTGTTTTTTGTAATAATTTCTAATACTTCAGTGGAGGAGGTTACAGCGGCAATCAAGAGAATCGGTATGTTGGCTTTGGCAACACAGTGACCCCGGAGAGGAAAGAGGAAGACTTCCTAAACAATGCCATGTCTTCTCTTTATTCGGTAGGTCTTTCGGCTGAGTTGTTCTTTTTGTTTTTATTTTTCATCCGCTCTGACAGTTTCTATCTTTCTTCAACAGGGTTGGAGCAGTTTCACAGTTGGGGCTAGCAAGATTGCTTCTATTGCAAAAGATAATGTAAGTGTATATAATCAATAAATTCTGATCCTTCAACACTGGCGTAACAAAAAGAAAAAATTACAATCAATAATTATTTCTTTTTTTCCCCTTTGAACAGACGAGTAAACTGGCAAACCAAGCAACTTTAAAGGTAAGACTGAGTCAAAGTCCCATTCACCCAC
Organism: Pseudopleuronectes americanus; assembly: GCA_038501795.1. Taxonomy (NCBI): domain Eukaryota; kingdom Metazoa; phylum Chordata; class Actinopteri; order Pleuronectiformes; family Pleuronectidae; genus Pseudopleuronectes; species Pseudopleuronectes americanus. The sequence goes on along the minus strand of CM076717.1, from coordinate 12,759,205 downwards.
GGTATTTACGGATAGTAAAGGTTTTCTGTGAACAATATTAAATAGTCCCCTCTTACTTAAGAGTTAGCATTCACAAACGCAAAATTTTCTTGGTGAAATCTGTCAACAAAGATTACTTGAAGGTCTAATAACTGTGACTAATATCTCTTTATATCTATAATGCTCTCTCTGGAGTAGTTAAAGGGCTATAAAGCGCCCCCAGAACCGGTAAAGCAGATCATATAGGTGCATGTTGCTTTTTCCATGTTGTGATATTTTGTTGAAAACACATTTTACCCATGTTCTTTATTTTTGTCAGTTTTCCATCAGTAAAACAAGCATTTTGAATGTCCTCTTCACGTGCTTCAGCTTGGATATACTAATTGGTACCTGTTCTTTGAGTTTATGGATAACCTGTGAGTGACAGTTGGTTGGGATAACATATATTATGAGATGGTGATTACCTCTAATCCCTATATCTTAATATAGAAATGTTGTTCACTCACATCCATCGAAAACGGGTTATCTGTTTATGCATGACAGTTTTGTGTTGACTATAAACATTGTATCATAGAGGTGTAATGGATTCAATTAAGTAATTAATGGAAGTTGCAACTTTTAGTAGGATTTTGATAACCATATATCATCATTACATGATGTTAGGAGGCAGAGTGTAAAGTAAATATGTTGTCATTCAAATATCTGAAACTGCAGATGTCAAAGTTTAAAGGCTATAAAGCTTTTGTGAAACTGCACAGAAATCCAACTGTGTGCAGTGTTGCCTCATCAACGAAATTTCACACTAATGCAAGTTTATTGTTGAACCATTACACCCTCTAGTGCTTGTTAAGTGTCATGGTGAATGGGAATGAGGGGTCGCTTTACCGGCTGCAGAACAAACGTTTCAGTTTCTTACGCTGCTGTGAATGTTAAACTGTGTCTTATTCAAGGCAATTCTCCCTCTGACTTCCAACTAGGCCACAGAGTTAGGACAGACAGTAAATGAGAATATTATCAAACCTACCCAAGAAAAGGTAACATTGATGTTTGAAGTTGTTGATTTGGTGGTGGGTTGCAGCGCTTTAGATAAGAAAACAGCTTCAGATGTGAATGTGCTATTTTCTACATTGCTTGCCTCTTCCAGTTTCCTCTGTTTCATGTCAGTGTGCACTAAACGATAAAAGCTGCTGAAAAAAGATCAAACCTTTGTCTTCCCTCAGTCACTCATGACATCTGCTGAAGAAATACAGCTGTGAACCCTTTATATGTGAGCAGGTGTGATTCAGTGGGAAGTTACTCTCATCATTACATACACTTGAGTAGATTATTTGAGGAGCTGAAGTCTTAGATCAGATATGCTCCATTTCATGGCCCTCTGTTTCGATTTGCAGAAAAACAACCTCTTCCTGTTCCCATTTCAATGTTTTAAACATAATTTAAAATGTCAGTTAAAGTTGGTTTGGATGTAGCATAAAATCAGACCTTAACAGTTTAAACCGATCATGGTATCAAATGTGGTCATGGTATCAAGACAGTCGACATTTCAAACTGTCCACACTCGCATACAAGGAAATCTATATTTAAAACAAAGATCTTATCCAAACTTATTTTCCTTTTCATCCACCTGGCAAGATCATTGAGTGAGATATCTCTTAAGCTTTGGAGCCAAGCTTGACGCAAGATACAACATGTCATAGTCTTAGTCCTCTGTGAGATATTCTTATTTAATTCTCTAAACACACCCCTGGAGCTCCTCACTTGACAATCTGTTGCTCACTGGCTTCGTAGATGCAGTGTGTTTGAGCTTCTGCATCAAAATAAGCTTTGTTCACGTCAAACTGCATGTACCAACTAATGTCACCATTTCCAAAGTCACGGTGAGTGTTCTCCATAGAAATGCTTCCATGTTGCTGCTCTTACTGTTGCTGTTAAGTGAGAAGCTCCTGGATGAGAAGATACTCTTAACTTAAATTATTTTTTAAATTGGTATAAGGTTTGATTGAAGGAAAGGCAAGTGACTTAGAGAAACTGATATTTAACAAAAATATTTTGTCGTCTAATGTACAGTTGACATTGGTGATTCTTAAGTGTGCTTCTGCAACAGTCTTCTTACTCTCTTGCTTAACTGTAACTCTTGAGCTGAGTAACCTTTTTTCAAATTCAATTCTCGCTGATTATCCTCCTAACTAAACACATGTAATCACTGAATCAACAGAACATTTGATATATTATTGACATATTTGTATGAAGACTGTTGTTTGTGATAGTTTTTAATAATCATTTGCATTAATCCAGGTGAAAGATGGCAAATTGCTAGATGAAATGACAGTCAGCATCACTGGGCTGGCAACCAAGGTAGGATGGGCAGAGGTCTGCCATGTTATCGGCAAAACCAGTCTCCTGAGCGACGAGGGGTAGCTCCCATGTGACACCAGGGTCTCTAAGACCAGATGTGTCCCCCTCGATATCCTAACCCTCCAAGGAGACTGGTTTTGTCTGTTGATGAATGTATAATGAACCATACTAATGTAATGTAATCTCTCGTTTTTTTGTTGCTGCCATTATTACTGTGGTGGTGAGTACAATGTTAGAAAATACATTTATATTTGAATAATGAAATAAATGAATATATATTTGTTAGCAGTCTTATAAACTCAATAACTTAAGTTGCTACACTATAGTTTCAATCTGATTCATTCTCATTTTTGTGTATTTAATACTGATTGTTTATTTATGTTATTTATTTAAAATGTTTGCGTCTGACTCTATTTTTCTGCAAATAAAAGTCATTATTTTCTTACAAAGGCATTATTTTTTTAAGAAAACTGCATATACATGATAATGACTCTTTTTGTTTTCATTTGTTAGTTCCAGGGAGCTGGTTCAAAATTGACAAACCTCTTCTCTGGAAATCCAGAAGATGGGTATGATAACATTTCTTACATTATAAAAACTCCCACTTAAAAAATCCTTTGTATTACATGGTTTAATTTTCTGAACCATGAACAGTTGAAGCATTTCTTCATGTTTGGACTGTGCTCAGGTCTACTGGAGAAAGCTATCAGAACATGGATGCCACTGAGGGGTATCAGGGCAGTTCTAGCCAGCCTGTCTCAAAGGACTTCTGGGAAACCTTTGGCAGCAGCAACTCCTTAAAGGCCAAGAAGTCTCCTAGCAGTGACAGCTGGACCATGGCAGATAACTCTGCAAAGAAGAGCTCTGACAGTTGGGAAGCAGCATCCAACAACAAACACAGCACGGAGGAGGGCTGGGAGGCTTGGGACAACAACTGGGAGAGCGCCGATGGTAAGACAAAGACGAAGAGTCCCACAAAACCCGCTGAGGACGCCTGGGACAATGCAGACTGGTAGTGACCTACAACCATACCTCTCACATGTTTCCCCTTTTTCTGGCCTTCTCCTTCTCCCTCTCTCCCTCTGTTCATCTCACTGGCACTTTCAGGGAAAGAGCTGTCTGTGTCCACTTAGTTCTTGTCAATCCATTCAAAGTTTTATTTATTATGAACTTAATAAACAATGAAGAAAGCCCTGGGTTAAATAAAGCTCATTACTAAATAAATGTTTTGGAAAAATACAACTATATTGACTTCAGTCATGTATATTATTGTAAATTACCGTCATCTCAGTGTAGATATGGTCATAAATCCTTAATCATATAACTAAATGGAAAACTAGATGGTGTTCATAATGTTTTATGGGTTTAATGATACTGGTCTTCAATTCACCGCATAAAAACGATGCATGAGATGGAAATATAAGATTGTAAATATGATTCCTTGTAAATACAGAATGATTAACTCAACACTGATCCCAATTAAAGGACCGACCCTTGATCTTTTACACATTTTATTTTGGTAAATTTTGATTTTAAAAAGCATAAAAAAAATACATATTGCAATCATAAAATGTTATAAGAACAATTAAAGTGAGACAAATTGGCTACCATTAATCAAATGTACAAATCAGAATGAAGTACTCTTATAAATCATATGCTAGGGCTTTGTGTATTATCTGTGTGTTAATAGTGTGAAATTTTGTTCTTTTCATATTTTTTTGACAAAAAGTCAAGGGGGTTCGATCATTCTATTATTTAGTGTTGTTATGAGACCAGAAACTTCTCTACCAGGGATGTTGACATTATTATAGATATTGCTTTTGGGTAAATGGATGTTTCGCGCTGGCGTCCTTCAACAAAATAGACTAAAATTTACATTTTTGATCTAAATTGATGTATGTAGTTAGTTACATACAAATGATTTGTTGAAACTCATTTTGACTGGATACTACAATATTGTGATACTGTTGAGTGTATTCTTTTTTTCATCCTCACGGTTCATCATGGACAACAGCTCAACACTTACTTGTTCTTCCCATTCAGAATCATTCATAACAAAGGTCCACGGTGACAGTTTAAGTATTCTTGCTGCAGTTTGTAATTCATCACATACTTTCTATTCGACTCCACAACTGAAATTAAGAGGAGGATTTTTTTTGTTTGTTTGACTTTATCTTATATTAAAGCTGACAGAAATACTGTTTTTAAAGAAACTTGTTGGTCATGAGCAGTTGTTTCAGTCGTCATTTCCCAGGTTTATGTTGAAGACACCAATATTTAAATATTTTAAATCAGTGTTGAAATATTGTATATAGTAAATATAAAAACAACTCATGGCAGGTTTGCTGTATGTACTGTATGCAAGCTGTGTTTAACCTTGTCATAGAGTGGAAGTGCAGATTGTTATCTGAATGGGTTTGTGACAGCTGAACCTGTAACGTGTGACCTCAGCTAACCTGACAGGCCATTGTAAATGTCAACAACTCAGTGTGAGCTGCTTTCCACCTTCGTGTCCAGTGTCACGGCACCTTGTTCGTTAAGTATCGTGAAGAGCTGGGGTCAAAGTTATCTTCACACCTTTGCTGACATCTGAATTGTGAAGTGATGATAATACGGCTCATTATATGCTGGATAATTAGATGGTCCGCTCTCCAAGCGCTTGTTATGAATTAATTAAATCAAGTAGTACTGATGCATCCCCATTCACATGCAAGTGAATTTGGAAATCAAGCCTATTTGGTCGTTGTAAAATGGAAATTGGCTGTCAGGATTTAGAACGAGACAATTTTTGTGGCACATAACATCTCTGTATGGCCTTAGATTATTTATAACAGAGTGTCTTTTATCCTCTTGTAAAGTTTCATTTGTATATGTAATACACTGCAGATGCCCAGTTTCATAAATACAGCAAACTGCTCAGCCTTGGATTCAACTGTTCTGGCTTTGACTTGTGTAAATTAGTTAGAATTTTAACTATAGATTGATTCTAAAGTAAATGATTAATATCAGAGACGATATTGGCACACTTCAAGTCTTTGAAGCTCAGTATGTTTGCTCATTGGCAAGTAGTCCGAACCCTTTAGCGTGCCACTGTTATCGAGCTGCTGGATTATTGTCGTACTTCTACATGTGCTCTACAGGTCTTGTTGACATGTTACTATCACAGGTTGTGACCAGTGAGAAAAAACTCCTGCCATCTTCATTCCATAACCATTTCCTACCTCTTAAGAAGTCTGATAAGTATCCAGTCGTGGCCATGTTTTTGTTTTTCTTGTTTTCACCTCCCAGTATGGTTTTGATGTTGACCTAGTTAAAACAGGTTCCGATTGCTGGGACCCGTTCAAGCGTGTGACAGCAAAGCAGCAAAGTCTGGTCTCCAGTGTTGGTGTGTTTCATCAGTGACAAAAAAATGATATCAAAACGTATCACTCCTGGAACATTTGTGTGTTCATGTTTACTCGTGTGTTAACATGCCTTAAACAGCTGTGTTTGCTTTTTGTTAATATCGATGTCAGTTTGCGTGTGTGTGTGTGTGCGATACAGTGAGTTGTACATGTCAGTAAATCAACTATGATAAATAATACATCGTTACCCTCAACTTTACTTTTTAATACTGAATCGTTATGTCAGTGGTTTTTGTTTTCTTCTTTTTATCTTCTGATGGTATGACAGATACATTTCCAGGAAATAAATAGAAGACTGTGCCGTGATGTCTGAGTTTAAAAGGGACTGAAAGATGTAAAAGAGCTTGTTACTTCTCAAATGCTGTAGTTTTACTTTTGATGAATGTCCTATAGGGGTTAAAATTTAAGAATGTGTAATGGAATGAAATGCATCCAATATGTCTTGATATAAGATAATAATACAAAAATTTAATAAAACATTTTCTTGTCACATATAATTCTAAACCTTACGTTCCCAGAGCAACAGTTTAGTTCAGTGTCTGCCTGTTGAACATGTGAGAGCGGGTAGGTCCACCCGCCTGTTGAAGAAGAAACTGTCATGTCAGAAATACTATTTTTGATGTCATGCATGAGGTGTAACATGGAACTTAACACATTCAGATGTTCTTTGATTTCCAAACGTCGTTTCCCAAGTGAATTGAATTGCAGTTGTTTGCTTACCCCCCCACCCACGCCAAGTTTCACCAGCAGCCGTCCCTCGAGGTGAGCCAGTATTACATGCTCAGTCGAAGCTGTGGATATTTGTTCCTGTACACATGGTTTCTGTGTCGAATAAAAACGTATTGTGCTGTGATCGCAATTGTTTTGCTGTGGGTGTCATTTGTTTACAATGTTTGGGGGAGATTTATTATATTATATCAATTGAGACAAATTAAGCTTGTTTACCAGATATTACATGGGTGTTCTAAAACGGTATATTAATTTAACAGTGAGAAAATGAGGTGCTTTTAGTCAAAGAGACATGGATTTGTATACAGGCGTCTCATAATTTTTTGAGGTGCACGATTTTAGCCATCCTTTTTATTCTCTGATCATGAAGAAACTTGCTTGTTCAATACAGGAGATTAATACATTTCAGTCACTATGGCTTTTTACGGAATCAATGAATTGTGTCTCAAAACAAAGGACCCAACAAAGCCACATGAAATCAGGATCTGGAATAGTCAAGATTTTAATTCTGAAAATCGAGAATTAAACAGTTTCATCCTTTTGTGAGCAGGATGTGAGAGTTTACTTCCTAAAATCCCAGATATTTCAGAGTAAACCAAGTATAAAGTTGCTAGGCCTTTAAAGTCTTGAACATATGTAACTACTCACAATATTTTCATGAAACTTTAGTTTATAGTACTGGTGAGGGAAGATCTCATAAACCTTTTTCGTGCACATCCGGATCAGTGGATAGATTTAGGAAGCTTTTTTCTTTCTCTTCCTCTAACATTGTAAGATTGGACTGTTTTTGCCATGTTTGCCATTTTCTGAATAATTCATGGAGGTTGATGAAAGAAAAAAGACATCTGTTTCAGGGAACTGATATTTATAAATGTGTTCACTTTGGTCAGCTTTGTTGAAGTCATAGGGACTATTGGGCCTTGGTAGAGGTATACGCTGTACAGGCTGCCATTGCAGTGTGTTTGTCAGCAGAACTACACAAAAACTACAGTGCAGATTTCCATGAAACTTGGTGGAAGAATGGGCCAAGAAAAAAGCCATTAAATGTTAGTGCAAGTCTTAAAAAATAGAGTGGCAGATTCAGGAATGATCTATTACAGTATTTTGCAATGCTGTAATAGAAAATTAAAAAGGGACGAGGAGAAGTTATGAAGTAAAAAAAAACGAGTCATATTTAGGGGACTGTATTCCATCTTTAACATTTTAAGGTGTTTTTTGTAATTTTCCCAAATTTCCAAGGGGCTCATTCATGGATCTTGATGAAAAAGTCTGACATATTTAGGGAACTGATATCCACGAGTGTGTGGGACCTGGTGCAGCTTGACTGAGATGATGGGGACTGTTGTATCTCGGTGGAGTTTTGTGCTCTACTGACTGTCATCCCAGTTCATTTTCTTTGAGTCTTGTGCAGCTGTGATCTTCAGGATCACGTCACAACATGACCATGTGCATGAATAAATACCGAGCATGATATATTAAATGGTCTTGAATGACACAATGTCTCAACACTCTCTCAATGCACTGCAGGTTTCCACATCTGTGTGTAGCATGTCTCAAGGGAACTCTCAAATACAGGCTGTTGAACATATTGATCATCTCCTGCTGCACCTTAACAGGTCAGTCGGTGCAGAGGGACAGATGGCTCCCAGCTGCAGCCCAGTGACAGGACAAAGGTGTCAGTCTGAGGGTGCACAAATGATGCAGGTGATGCATTTACATCGCGTCCCGCCTACAGGGCGTGGAAATTAGTCTCTTCTCCAAAACTATTCCACCGGGGAGGGCGGGACACTGAGGGCATCATCATCCCCATCGATGGCCCGTCCACCACAGGGTGAGTGAAACAGAGCATCGACACTAACAGCAGTGTCGAGCCATACAGCTGATCGGAGCACAGATCCAGACACTGTCGGGACATGATGTGAAGCAGACAGGCTGTGGCTGCACTGCAATGGAGGAGCAGACGCTGGACTGCACTGGATGACTGGAAACCATTAGCCGACTTGTGGGGATCGACGCTGCCGCTGGCTGCAACGACGGGTGAGTGTGATGCTGGTTTATGTGACTTTCACCGGGAGGAGACGGAGCTGTCTGTCCGTGTTAGCATCTGTCCAATGCAGCGCCATTAGCAGCAGCTATGATTGATCCAGTTTGAGGCTGAACACGGAGCCTCCGCCTCTTCAGTGTGTGAGCTGCCATAGCCCCCGAGCAGCCCGATCCATCACCTATAATCAATAATACATTCAGATAAGAACGCGTTCACGCTTCTTCCTCAGGAGAAGTGTGGTAGTCTGAGGTGATAGCTAACGTTAACGGGTCATCACAGCAGGCGACACGCAGGATGATGGATCCACGTAAAAACACTAACAGACTCAAACTGTCACCGCCACAGTGGAATGTGTGTTACACGTGTGGACAGGATAAAGGAAAACAGTTGTTTTTATATCCACTAACGCAGCAGCCATTTCTCCTAATGAGCGTCGCGCCGCCAGAGGGGGCGCCACTCCGCATATTCAACAAGCTAACAAGCTATCAGAAAAGTTGGGGCTACATCCAGGGAGCGGGAGCGTGTTGTTCGAAAGCAGCACGCACGCAGGCACCAAACCACGGCGTGAGGCAGGTTTAAAATGGCGTCGCAAGCATCCGGGTGGCGGTGTGAGAGGGGCTGGTGGCGGCGACGTGAAGAAGTTGGGGGGTCTTTGTGAGCAGAGGCTCCTCGGATCACACTATGGCATTTCTATTCAGCCCGCAGAGCCTTAGCAGCTGTTGCTAAGCTACCACCCATTGCTGCCACCACGAGAGACAGTGTGGAGGAGAGAGAGCAGTGATCAACAGCACGAGTCACATTCACACTGTGATGCCATCCAGCAGCAGCCCAGTGTGTAGGATGTGGGTGGAAGGGATCTATTGAATATAAAATAATCCTAGTGATGGTTCACTTGTGTGTTTCATCTAAATTCTACAAATGGTGGTTTTCTCTACCCTGGAATTGGCCCTTGATATTGAAATACTTGATGTTTACTTCAGGAGCGGGTCCTCTGACAACTGAAGGCCACCACAGGTTCTCCTTAATGTTTGGAAGGGGAGGTGTGAGGTGCGTGGTGTTCAGCTGCAACATTCAACTCCACCACTAGGTGTCACTAAATTCTACATACTGAACCTTTCAACACACGTTAAGACCGGTTAAGACAAGTCACAATTCCAATGGGGCACACAAATAAATCGGAGTCTTAATAATGCCAAACACAACCTCCTTGGTGGAGTTAAAATCACCTTTGCAGTTATTAGGACTCCAATGAATGTTTTTAATAACTAACTATACTTATAGAAAATCCCTTTTTACCTACAGGATCATATATATACACGGTATCCAGCTCCACAATCAAATAAGTGTGCTGCATAAATCATAAGATTGTACTAAATGTCTGTGCAACATTCTGTGAGTTTTCCGTCAGTTGTCCGTGATGTAAATTGCAAGTAAACGGGGAAACTTTTCAGCAGACAGGCAGTCAGGCTGACAGAACGTTCTGTTAGGGTATTCACAGTCTCTCTCCATCAGATGGCTGCTTGGAATCTGAAATCAGCTGGCAGCTTTCACTCTGACTCTCTTAGCACCAGAATCCACCTCAATCTGTTGTGGATGATGTTCAGCTCATGTACTTCACCTTATCTCAGTCTGAGTGGGAACGATTTCCAATGATTATGCAGTGTATAGTGGCAGAGATAGTTATATTCGTACTACGGCTTATTTTGTATTTCTTTTAGAGATATCTTCGTCGTGAGGACCCAGTGTCTGCCCTACAATAATAAACGTATACAGCTGCAATTTCCTCCGAAGAGTAAAGGAGAAAACAAACACGTGCGAAATGGTTCTGCTGCTGGAATTCAGTGTAATTGGTAAATCTCCAGACTAAAGTCTCTGGCTCAGGCTGTTGGTTAGATTCAGAGGGTTTATTTGACCTGTAACAATCTGGTAATGTTTAAGATTTGTTTTGAAATGAGCAGCGGTGAGCCACACACAGAGTGTTTTGTGTTCTGAAAGCAGCCTGACTGCAAAGAGCCATTTGGAGAGCAGTAGCGTCTTTTCTTCTTCACCACCTTCCTCGCAGAAGCAGCAGAGTCTGTCGGACAGCTTTGTTATTCTTCCTCCATGGCAGAGCTGAGGGATCTCTCAGTTTTCACACACTGCATCCGGCTGTGATGATCTGACTCTTTTTGTCAGAGCTGTTGCTGCAAATAATCAAATAAGTTTAATAAAGCAGTGCCCGAGTGAAATGTAGTATTAAAGATGGAGCCTCACAGAATAATTATAGCAGTTTGGCTCTCTAATGTGAAAAGTAAAACTCTTGAATTTCTAGTATAGGCTCATCATGAGAGTTTGAGCAGATGGCCAGAAAGTTACTTCTCATTTGATTCTAATTTGTGAACATCTCTGCTCAGTTTTTGGATGAATACACAGTTTATGTCTGTCTTAATCTTTTCATTGCCAAAAAAGCTAAATTTTAAGAGCAGAAGGGAACGTTGTAATGAATCTGAGGTTCCTGATATTCCAAATATAGTATATCCTGGTGTCCGTTTTACCAGAGAAGCTAAATATCCGATGACAAAACTGTTTGTAATCAGCTCGAATGTTATCTCTGTCTTTCCTGTGCTGCATTTTCATGTTATTTTATGTAATATGATAAACAGTACATACATGTTACTTAAGGTTTCATCTTGGATTAATTTTTCTCATCTGTTGTTGTGCTGTTCTTTTGTGCAGTTGACAGTAGATTGATGACAGGGAAATTAATTTGAATTATGTTAACATAAGGCCGAAGGAAATGTGAAATGGCGAACACATTAAAAAAGTTTGTGAAGATGTGCAAATAGGGGATAAGTTTTAGCAATAAAGGGCAAAACATTATTAATATGTGCCAGGTCCAAAGAAGCACAGCAGACCCAAAGTCCAATCTGCAGAAGGCTTAACTTAGTTTATGTGTATGTGTGGGTGTGTGTGTGTGGATTTTGTGAAACAGTCATGCTTATTGATCCCTTCACGAATAGATTCAGTTCAGAGGAGAGTAAGTGCAGAGATGCAGCAAACTTGAGTTTTCTGGTTTTGGCACTGACATGACCACCATGTTTGTTTGTCTGTTAACACAGGAGCTGACACAGTGGTTAATACAGCAGAGCTGTGAGAGTGACTGACCCCTCAACACTACTCCCCTAGGTGATGTATAACCTCTACTTCATATAATCCTCAAGTTAATCGATGATCAGAAAACACATTATCCTGACACAGTGGCGATGAAGATGTAACACAAATGACTTCTTTCCTTCTTTAGGGTTTTACAGTAACAGCCATGCCGCCCCCTGCTGACATCGTGAAGGTGGCTATTGAATGGCCAGGTGCTAATGCTCAGCTCATAGAGATGGACCAGGTCTGTATTTGTGTAGAATATAAGATCAAATAAAACTGCTGCACTACAATTGAAAGACATGAGTATTGCGGAGCTGTGCTATAGTTATGCAGAATATGGTCAAGTGTGCTGTGGTTGTCATGACAACAAACACATCAGGAGAGATGGATGTAGTTTTTTTTTATGTACTAGTGCCTGTAAATTTGGAGTGCAGGGTTGTGTCTCATTACAAAATACATTAAAGTTTACCGCCACTGGAAACTATAGGAGAACAGTGCATGGTTGAATGTGTCTATTTTTGTTTATTGAAGATTATGTTATGTCTGTTTTGTTTTTTTTTCTTGCAGCTTTTGTTTTGCTAGAAAGAAAACATCAATCTAAAGTCGACCGAGGTCCTCAGCAATAGTGTTGTTGATAGACAGTCAGACAGAGGTTCCTCCATTTATAGTCAGATATGGCTGTGCAACAAACTTGTGTTTGATAGTGTTGATATGTCAATCAAACATTTAATCAGAGATTGATGTGTTATTTCCGCTATTCAATATATTGTCATTTTCTTCTTTCCTTCTTTTCTTTCTGTTTGCAGAAAAGACCTTTGTCCTCAATAATACGAGAAGTGTGTGATGGGTAAGCATTCTTCTTCCTCATCCTTACATTTGACAGATCATTTTTAATTATGCCTCCACGCCGGTGACAGCCAGTGGCTGGAGGCATTATGTTTTCAGTTTGTTGGTAGGTCTGTACGTCTGTTAGGCCCCTTCCTGAGAACAGGATATCTCTCCAAAACGCCTTGAGGGAATTTCCTCACATTTGGAACAGATATTCACTTCGACTAAAGGATGAAATGATTAGATCTTGCCTGTCAAAGGTCAAGCTCACAGTGACCTCACAAGGAACATTTTCTCAGTGTGAAGGTGATATCTCTTGAACACCATCAAGGAATCCTTTTTGCGCAAACATTTACTTGGACTTAAGATCAACCCACTAGATTTTTGTAGCCTAGGATCAAAGGTCAAGGTCACTGTGGCATCACAAAGTATGTTTATGTTTTTCTTGAACATGATACCTTAAAATCAGATTAAGGGAGTAAAAGATAAAAGTGATTACGTTTTAGTTGTCAGAGGTCACAGTGACGTTTATATGAATCTGAAAAAAAACATATGTAGAAATATATTTACACTGAAACTGCACTGGTTGGCGGATGCATACAACCACAGGTGTGTCTTTTATCTGTAATTTTCTGGTCATTGCCTTTGGTTTTCCTGTCTCTTGAACAATTTATATGTACGAGATTTGAATGTAGATGGAACTAAGAAGGCAGTCTGTTTGTATTTTATTATTATTATTAGGGCAAAAGGTGCATTTGTCAATTCCACATAGCTCCTGTAAATAAATCTGAGGACTTATTTGAAAACTGATGATGAGCCGCTGGAAACACAACTCTCGGTGGAGTGTAGTTAATAAAATCAAAACAATATAACCTGACTTTGACCTGTACCTTTTTGATTTGTGTGTGTTCTTTATTATTGGGTGAAATACCGTCTCACGACTTCAGGTAACTGTGATAGCACCAACTCATCTGCTCTGTCAAGTTCTGTGGGTGGAGATATGTCATCTACTGAGGACTCTGGAAACTGAAAATTCTTTGTACTTGACTGTTAAACACCCACAGAATAATTCTCCTCCACAATCTCTCTGCTCACGGCTTGTGTAAATACGACTGCTGCAGGGAGGAAGCTGACTCTCTGTAACCTTTTGTTCATGAGTACTATGCTGCATTTTAAAACTGCTGCATTATGTTCCTCTGAGTTTGTGGTAGATACACTAACAATGAGTTATACCTTTTCTCTCTGTGTTTGTCCTCAGCTGGTCTTTGTCAGGTGCAGAGCAGTTTGCCCTGCGTTATGCTGACGGCCCTCAGCTTTATATCACTGAGCAGGTGAGCTCCACTGTTTTCTACCTAATCTTGTGTTGATATCTTTGTTAATCGCTGTTGATCTTGTACATAAATTCTTTCTCTATTACCTTTTTTAGAGCCGTGGTGAAATCAAAAACGGGACCATCCTTCGATTAGCCATTTCTCCTGTGAGTGACCCTCCTTCATAGCCCTGTTCAGTTTCAAACTTTCCTTTAAGCAGGAGAATATCCTAGTAACTAAAGTGTTTGTTTTGCAATTCATATTGTGTAGTAACTACACAGGGTTTGCACACATCAAAACAAATTCTAAATTTGTGCAGGTCTGTGAGATTTTTTTGAATCTCTAAAAATGTGACGTCATAAGTTTCCTTTTAAGACAGGAAATTAACACACACTGCTGTTGACTCCTTAACAAAATAATTGTGTGACTTGATGTGATTCAAAACACACAATTAAAAAGGCGAGGAAGACAAATCATGAATGTATCACCCAACTTTTCCTCTGTAAAGGCACAAATACATCAACTAACCTGTCGTGAGCTTTTGAGCTAAGGCAAAGCATCAAAAAGATCATTCAGTGGTAGATTCATCATGGATTTTAAGGTTTTTGTTTTTTTCTATCTGGATATCAGGGGCGTGCTGCTCGTCAGCTCCTGGAGAGGATCCAGTCCCACGGCATCGACGCACGCCTTGAGGCTCTGAAAGAGCTCGCCAAGCTTTCTGCAGATCCAACGTTTGCTGCAGAGTTCATCAACATGGAAGGAATCGGGACTCTGGCACGTCTTGTCGAGAGTGGCACCCAGTGAGCACAGTGTCTGTTTTGTTTTGGGATGACAGCGTGATGTTAATTCAGTCTGGAAACTAAACTTCCAATGATGTTTTCGTTAATTTTACCACGAGTTTGAAACCTTTTACATAAACTTATTATGAATTTAGAAGAGGTGAGCTTATGTGAACGGTTAATGACAAACTGTTCTTCACCTCCTTCAGCTTCGGTGAAATGCTGGCCTTCACTCTCACTGCCTTTCTGGAGCTAATGGATCATGGCATTGTGTCCTGGGACCTCATCTCTTTGTCCTTCATCAAACAGGTACCTGTTCCAACAATAGAGTAATTCAACACTGAATGAGCTCAGAGTCGGACTTTTGACATTCACTGGGTTAAGCATCTCCTCTTCCTCCAACTCAGATTGCGGGTTATGTGAACCAGCCAATGGTGGATGTGTCCATCCTTCAGCGTTCTCTGGCGATCCTGGAGAGCATGGTCCTCAACAGCCACAGCCTCTACCACCGAGTGGCCCAGGAGATCACCGTGGGACAGCTCATCGGGCACCTGCAAGTGTGAGCACACACACATGCACAGGGGCTTTCCGCACTCTGATATTAGGGCCTAGGAGTGAATGTGGCTATAAAAAATAATATTTAATAAAATTTGCCGTTTATATATGCTCTCTGCATTTTTTTAAGGGGTGTATTCAGGATTCTTAGATGACCCAGTCTATTTTTATTCTCTTGTTGTCACAAAATCCACTGAAAAAACCAAAACCAACTTGAACATGAAACAGTTGGAATCTGTACTTTCAGCAGATGTTTCTCTACTACCTTCAGCTGTGGATTAATACACATTTTGTGGTCTCGTGAGCATTTAAAGTAGCAATAAATGTGAGCTTGATTAAAAAATTAAGTGCTTGCAATAATCCTAATGATTAAACATCTCATCTGGGATCATGTCAGTGTCTAACTGAAATTAAACTATAACGTTTAAGTTACTTAGACATTGTTTGCTGGTGTGATAAATTAATTGTTTGTTTTGGTCTTTTTTATGGAAATGTCCAATGACATTTAAAAGTATTAAAGGTAAAATTTTGAAAACAATTTCTCAAAAATTGTGGGAGTGTGAGACTGGTATCTAAAAATCCTGGACTTACCTCAGAAATATTCATAGGCTGATAATTAAGATGTATGAGGTGTCTCCACTTCTTCCTGTTACATCAAAATATCCTGTCTTCTCTTTGCTCCATGTCCCATCAATTAACATGGACGAGGAGGAATAAAGGTGTTTTGGCTGTCATCTCAGCTATCTTAATATTCAGTCTATGGCAGTAGTTATAGTGATAGAGTAAGAATAAGTGTGATGTAGGTTAGATGTGAGCCTGAGCTCTGTGGAGATTTGTGGAGCCCGATGCTTCTAACTGGTTGTTATGATGCTGAATGATCTTTCAGGTCCAACCAGGAGATCCAGACGTACGCCATCGCTCTCATCAATGCTCTTTTCCTGAAGGCGCCAGAGGACAGACGACAGGTCAGTGAACAGCAGTCACAGAGAAAATGACTGAATACACTTTATAGATAGACCTAACTGGAATACTAATACCGTTCAAGTTGCACATTACATTAAAAAAGCCACCCATGCATAATCATTTTACATTTAGTCATAGTAGTCATATTTATTTTCGGTACCAGAGAGTTGCCTCACCCTGGTTGCTCATGTGTGCAGCAGTAGGTTAGTTAAGACTAATCTCATGGGTAGATGTCTGTCTGCCAGCTGACACATTGTGGATTCTGTCTGACAGTCATTGCTGTAATGACACACTCTCTCTAAGTAGAACTCACCTTCCTTTCAAGTTTTTACATTTGTTTTGCTGTAGTGATGTCAGAATAGTTCACAGCAGCCCTCCAGCCATAACTGGCCGAGTACCAAAAGCCATTTTCAGACATGGCAAATGTCCAGAAAATTGGGTCAGGACATTTTCTGGAGTTTGCCTTTGTCATATGAAGGCCGCAGAAGGAGATTGTTTACGTCAGACGTGTTCACAACAAACAAGAAATGTCCAGAACATTCAGAGGGGCTCACTCTGACATTTTATAAGGGAGCTGGCAGGAAAAGTCACCGAAAATTGTCCTTCACAACCGGCTCTGACATTCGATTTTTACTTACTGTCCCCCCCAAATAATTTGAGAAATGTCGGACTTCTGTGCATGTCTGAAAGCAGCTACAGTAGCCTATATGAAGAAAGAGTTCAGAAGGGATTCATTAGTTCTTTTAAAATCAAGGATTTACCTTAATGCCAGTCATGGTCTTTCACTTACTTTACCATGTAGAGTGTGTAATACTAGTCAAATATTCCGAAGGAGATGAATTAAAAAAAAACAAGTCAGTTATCATTAAAAACACAATCCACATTCAGTAACCTAATGTTAAATGGTGAAAGTCTATATTCACATTATGTCGCAATTGTCCATCTTGATATAAGAGATGCAAAAACAAACAGTTTTCTGTATCTGAAATATCTATTGAAACACAAAACAAATGTACAAAAACTAAAGGAGTGAGGGCTTTTTAAAATCTGTCACTGAACACTAATGTCTCATCTTCCTGAGCTGTGCTCACTCTTACCCCAGCTCACTTAGTGCCCTAACGTACTGCAGTGCCTCATCCTGTTTCATGCTGTTTTGTCACTGTGTGTGTCATTGTGTGTGCTATTTCTAAAAGGTGTCATATCTAATCTAAATATCAATGGAGGATTTTCTGTCTGTTTGTCTTTTGTTTTGATTTTCTCAACAACCACTCAACTTCAAACTCTGCAGGTGTATTACTGATGAAACGTGAATGTGCTGCATTGACTATAAGTCTATACGTTTTTTAGATGAGCTTTTGCTGAGAAAATCAGCAGACAGTAAATCCTCTGTGGGCTCTAACCTGCAAACTGTACTTTGTGTTACCATGGTAACCATGTTTTCTCCTGACTATAGAGATGAGCCATTTATGATTTCACTGACGATCAGTATTGTTTTTTGGCTCATTGAAGTCTTACTTTGTAATGATACATAAATTTCAAATGAAATGATAATGTAGACTGAATTATTTTATTTCATTAAGTGTTGACATTAAACACTTAAAAGAAAACAACTATATTTATGAATATGTACTGCGTTGAATCTTACTTTCTAATAATCAGCTCCAGCATCTTTATCGAGCCCCCACTATCCCAAGTGGATGAAATATTCATGTGTTGCTTGTCATTCTGATTCACTGTGAAAGCTGTTTTGGCTTCAGTAAGTGTCAAGCAACACTTTACATAAAATGTAAGGGAAATTAGGTTGAAAAATTATTTTGGTAAAAATATTTGTTATCCATCATTTTAAAATGATCTAACAAGGACAGTTGTATTTTCATGTTGCTGCTCTTGACCACTGGAGGGTGATCTGAGTCAGGTCTGAAAGTCTTGCAGCAATGTATAATTTATTTCTGTATTAATTTCAGCCTTTATTTGACCAGGTTAGACACATATATTAACTAGAATCACACTCCAAGACTACATTCCTCCGGCAAAGCCCGAACAGTCCCCTCGTGAAACCACATTTAAATTTACTGGATCCAGATTTTCATTTGGATTTACAGCAAATTTCACACACTCATAAATATTAGTCTTTTCATCAAGCTGCAAATATAATTATGGGAAATGCTGAAAAAAGGCCCCACTCTCTGATCTGGATTCTTTACCAAAATGTAATGGTTTTTTTTGCCAATTTTGTCTAAAATTTGGGAACAACAAATTGCAAATAGCTGTTTGGTTGTCTCTCCACTTTTGTGTCTTACTTATTATCCCCAATTTATCAGCGGCCTTTACCAGAGTATTTTTTCGTTATCCAGCTTCTCTTAACCTAATATTTATCAACCTGCTTTCCTGTACTATGAAGCTGGTTATCAGCAGTCTTAGGAAACGCTGGCTTCTCTTGTCCAGCTACAAGCACGTTCATGTGACAGAGGTGACATTGTCTGAACTAAGAATTAGGTTCTTGATATAATATAAGAAGGAGGGTTGAATAAGAAGGAAGGTTGAATCGATAATAGCGACTTCCAATTGGAACTTTCAACATGGTGAAATATAAATGATGATCATAGAAGTAGAAGAGCAAAGAAGCCTGATCTTAAAAGAAGTAGCCCAAATATTAACTGTGAATAATATGAGGAATTTACATATTGCTTAGTAGCCTTGTCAGACTTTTTCTGCTGCCACAGCAGAGAGGAGAGATGAGCAGCTGTAAATGTGTGTTAAACCAGAAGTTACTTCGCAGTCGAAGTCCCGTGGCTCCATGATTATCATACATATTGATAAAAAGATCCCCTTCTCCTCAGAGGGTTGTTTAAAAAATGTAAGGTGGCTTTGCTTTCTTATTCGACGTAGTGCTGTTCTATGTCTGTATTCTGTTGCATGCTGTGCCAGTGATGTATCCCTGTATCTCATGGTCCGTGTGTGCACTTTTTGTTTCCATTGCTGTTACTCCCATGTCCCTCCTCCCTCCCTTCAACCCGTAGGAGGAGTATACTAACCCACTGGAGCAGCACCTCACTGTGAGTACACATCCCGCAGCATCTCATACCGTCCTCTCCACCCCACAGCCCTTCTCCTCCCTCACTCTCTCCTGGTGTTTCTGAGTCATGAAAAGCCGCTGTGTAAACCATGCAAATTGAGAAAGAACCATAGCTTGCTCCAGCAGCAGACAGACTGTGTTGACATATTGAAGTTAGACCGTGTTGCCATGTATTAGGGAGGGAGCTCAGAGTTCAAACCAGAGATAGACATATAGCTTCAGGATGTTGCTACATTTCCGTAATCGTTTGAAATTCCCATTTTCTGTTGGTAGATTTAAAGTGATGTCTTTCCACTTTTCTGCTCCTTCCTTCCTGCTTCTTCTGACCTGTGTGTTGGATTATTGTATCTCTTCCTCTCAGGAAATGGCGAGCACTTTGGCCCAGAAACACTTGCGATCCATCATCCTCAACGTGAGTATGCTCCACTGGCTGTTAAGCTTCCAGACAGCTGTGAAATACACTGGTGTAAATTTTAAGACACTTTGAAACTAGTCACTACTAAAACTCTGGAAAACTTTATAAAAATACAGAATATGGCTCTTCAGCCTTTTTTGGGTTTTGTGGTCATTCGAGGTCTGAAAGTTTCAGCCCCGTGTGACACAAAACCAGCAAATGTGATATGGCATGAAGATCCATGAAGTGGAACAGAGCCTGCTCTGAAAATAATTCCTTTTGGCACCAACTAATCTGGATTTGGCTGCAAATATTAGTGAGGAAGACGCTGCAGTCCTGAATCCCGGAGCCAGAAACATTTCTGCAGCCCTGCATGCTCTGACGGACGATTTAATGAGACCTGGTTAACTGCTGGATGCTCCCACTGTCTCTGTTATCACCTGTTAAAAGGCAGAATTTGATTTACTATCTCCTTGACCGACAATTGAACATGCTCTTCAGCTCGTTGAAGAACAATCGATCAGGCTTTTAATTTAACATTCTAGGGGTATATTTGTTATAGTGCTCTGCGATTTATTCATCGGTTGTTGGTGCACAAATTGCAACCTATGTAGAGATTCTGTTCCTAACTCAAGTTCTCCTTTTCTAGCATGTAATAAGAGGAAATCGGCCAATCAAAGCTGAAATGGCACACCAGCTGTATGTGCTGCAGGTGTTGACCTTTAACCTCTTGGAAGAGAGAATGATGACCAAAATGGATCCTAATGACCAGGTAAAGATTTTTTTTAAGTTTCTGTTTATTTTCTCAATGCATTTTAATCCTCTTAAAACTTATTCCTGCACTGCTAAGTCCAACAAAACAAATGTCGTCTCTCCCCCTCCCCCCACCCAAAATGAGTCCTGCCAACCTAATTTTTTTGCTTCTCACTTAATGTGTTTCTGCCGTTCAATTCAAACAATTGTATGTTGATGTTATGTCCTCTTGTTTTGGCTCAGACCCAGAGAGATATCATTTTTGAGCTGCGTAGGATCGCCTTTGATGGAGAAAATGACCCCACGGGCACAGAGAAGAGAAAGGCCATGTACACCAAGGACTACAAGATGCTGGGTTTCACTGTGAGTCTACACATCTCAGCGGTTTCTGTTTGGGGAGAGAATACTTTTAAAACTAGAAATATAAATAGATTAAAACAGAATTTTTTTTTAATGTTTTAACAGCTTTATTGTCTCCTCATATTATTTCTGTGTTAAGAACCATGTGAACCCAGCGATGGATTTCACCCAGACTCCTCCAGGGATGCTGGCTCTGGACAACATGCTGTACCTGGCCAAAGTTCACCAGGACACATACATCAGGGTGAGTTCTGGCCTTGGGCATCACTTCTCACAGCTCAAGAAGGCGTAGAAGTCAACCACACCTAACGTGTCCCCTCACTCCTGACAGATTGTCCTGGAGAACAGTAGCCGAGAGGACAAGCACGAATGTCCCTTTGGCCGGTGTGCCATCGAACTCACTCGAATGTTGTGCGAGATCCTGCAGGTTGGAGAGTTACGTAAGTAGATGTGTGTGTAACAGGAGATGTAGCTCTTGTTCTTTTATCAAATCGTTGTCTCGAAATTGGATGAACACGTGTCTAGTGTCCTAAGGGTAAAAAACAAACCACATAAGTGCAATGTTCACCGATCGATTTCCTGGCCAGGAATCACTCTCTGACCTTGTTTTCTGTCTCCTTCTATACCGCATCTTTGAAATATGATGGAGGATTCTTCTTTCACTCAAAGTTTTTCATTATACAACTGAAATTGTTTCTTTTCTTAGCTAACGAGGGCTGCAACGACTACCACCCAATGTTCTTTACCCATGACCGGGCGTGGGAGGAGTTCTTCTGTGTCTGCATTCAGCTGCTTAACAAAACCTGGAAGGAGATGAGGGCCACAGCCGAGGACTTCAATAAGGTGGGGGATTAAAGAACTCACAAATTTCTTTAATATATTCATATTTATATATGTGTTTAAATCTCCAGCCTAACTTTCATTGTATACTTGGGTGTTAACTCAAACATCACAGATATATAGCACAGTGTCTCCGGAAGGTAATCACACCCCATTCACTGTGTGCTGTAGATTTTATTTTTAAAATTAAATTATAGCCTGTAGTCAGATTCTTCAAATTGTGTTCAGGTGCATCTATATTTGCATTAATTTCCCTTGAGCTGTGCTGAGAACTTGACTGGAGTCCAACGGTGTCAAATTGAGTAGTTAAGACATATTTTTAAATATAGATTGGACGTAGTTTAGTAAAGCACCTGTGTACATAGTTTCCATATTAAATGTTAGTCAAACATGAAGTCATGAAGTTCAAGGAACCCTTTATAGATCTGACAGGCCAGACACTTGAGTGCCTTTGCCGAAGCTCAGACTTAAAGCTCACAGAACATCTGTACAGGCACCTGAAGTTGAGTCAGACACTTTATCCTATCTAAGCTCAAGAGGATGTGGCAGGAAGGGAGAGATAAAGTCTCTCAATCCTGTCGGGAAAGTTTGAATAGACCTGCCTATTAAGACTAAAGCTGTGGTTGCTACCTAAAAGGCTTTTAGATAACTGAATTGAAGTCTGAATTAAAAACTCTTGTTAATGCATGTTCTCAATCTGTCATTATAGGTAATTGCGTGTTGATTGATGGACGTAAATGGCAATTATATCCATTTAAAATTTAGATGTATCTTAATCAAGTGTTAAAAACTCTTTGAAACTGCTTTATATTCCTTAGCAGTGAAGTTTACATTTCAAATAATGATACCTTTCGATATGCAAAGATTTCTACTTTCTAAATTGGAAAATAAGGGTTCTGTGAATTGTAGCTCAAGAACCTTCATGGTTCACTCAACCATTGCAAGCAGATCTAAAAATTTTACTAATCAAGTCTTTTCCTCAATCCTTCTTGTGTGCGCCTGTGCTTGTTAACCGTGCCCAGGTGATGCAGGTGGTGCGTGAGCAGATTACCAGAGCTCTGGCAATGAAGCCGTCATCTTTAGACCAGCTGAAGAACAAACTGAGAGGCCTCAACTACTCAGAGATCCTGCGTCTGCGGCAGTCGGAGAGAATGAGCCAGGATGACTTCCAGTCTCCACCTATCATGTACGTCTGTGTCTACAACACAATCTGTGTTTAAGTGCTATAGTCTTAAATTGTTTGTTAGTATCATCCCTGGACATTCACATCAGTGGAGTTTAAATAAAGGGTTAGAGTACTGCATCATTAGCAACAGACTGCTGTTCAAATCCATATTCCGCTCTATAAGTGTAATCGTAGATAGTAAAGTATCGTACACATTTGTGTGTGTGTGTGTGTCTGTGTTGCTGAAGCTGTGTTTGTTTCACAGCGAGCTGCGGGAGAGAATTCAGCCTGAGATCTTAGAGCTCATCAAGCAACAGCGATTCAACCGTCTGTGTGAGGGAAGCTGCTTTCGTAAGCTGGGGAACCGCCGGAGGCAAGGTATACATCCGCCATCAATACTGTCACTGTGCTTGTTACTGCTGCTGATGATTACCAGCTAAGCTTTGTGTTCCCTGTCTCGAATGCAGAGAAGTTTTGGTTCTGCAGACTCTCTCTGAATCACAAAGTGCTGCACTACGGGGACCTGGATGAGTCACCTCAGGGTGAGGTGCCTTTTGAACTCCTCAGTGACAAGAGTAAGACACATTCGAACCCTTTTTTATGGCTTCATCTTTCAGTAACAAACTTTTATAACACACCGTGACACAGACCATAGATTAATTGTGTCTTTTGGATTCCTCATAGTTCCCGTATCAGATATCAAGTCCGTGGTAACTGGGAAAGACTGCCCTCATATGAAAGAAAAAAGTGCTCTCAAACAAAACAAGGTAGTATTATTGTTACTGTTTTTTTTCTTCTCGTCATCCGAGTTGCTCTCTCGATTATTTTACTGTGACCCAGTGTACAAACATAGTTTTGTCTGCCTCTCTCAGGAGGTGCTGGAGTTGGCCTTCTCTGTCCTCTACGATCCCGATGAGACGCTCAACTTTGTTGCACCAAACAAATATGAGGTAAGCTCTGCAACACTAAGGCTTAAAGCTGCGCTATTCCGTGTTGTTGGCATCTTTTTAGTCTGGTGCAATCAAACCGCCCTTTCCCCCTCGGTAGGATTTGTGTAGACAATTGCAAATACTGTAATCCAGCTATGTATCCTTAATCTGGCCCAATGTAGCCAAAGAATGAACACGTTTAGATACAATGTTAGCAACTACCTAAACATAGCGGAGTAAATAGAGTGTGAATATTGGATCTCCGTTCATCGTGGCCAAAAAACAACTGTGAACGATAAAAGTGCTGCTGTCTGATTTATATTTATAAATGAGCCATCCTTTGTTTATATGTATAAGAGATTTATAAGGTAATATGTGAAGTGTTGTGTTTCCAGCTTGTTCGGCTGCCTCCCATTGGCCAAACTAATCGGCAATATCTGTAATTGCTCAGATTTATTAGAAACAGTCCACGTTCTTAGTGCTGGCCACGTGTAACAGGATCTCTCAGGACGGGTCTTAATACTGGGTGTGTCAGGGGCCAATATCTTCTAAGTCAGAACCAAATGTGTGTTTGATTGTAACACAAACACAATTCAACCAACGGATAGACACACAGTAATCCTCTCTAAACTGTAGCTCGCGACACATGTTGTGACAAAGACTTCTTCATCCTTAATGTGTGTGTTTGCATTGTGTTGTATGTTTGTTGTTGTTTGGAGCAGTACTGCATCTGGACCGACGGCCTGTGTGCGCTGCTGGGCAGAGAGATGGGCAGCGACCTCACTCGCAGTGACCTGGATACTCTCATCAGCATGGAGATGAAGCTCCGCCTCCTTGACCTTGAGAACATCACAATCCCGGAAGCCCCTCCCCCTGTCCCGAAGGAGCCTAGCTCGTACAACTTCACCTACAACTACAGCTGAGATGTGTGTGTGCGTGGGAGTGTGGGCGCGAGTGTGCATTTGCGCTGCATGTGTTTGTTTGTTCAAGATGAAAATTCTTGCTCTGTTGACGAGTTTACCTGCAAGTATTTCCCCCGGGAAAAGGCTACTTTTGAATTTTACTTTTCACGACATTGGAGCCTTCTCTTCGTCTCTGTGTTCTTGATGCCGAATGGTTTATCATATAGAAGAAATGTCTTTATAGCTTCAGTGAGAGGTCAGAGGTCAGGGTTCCTTTACAGAGAAGTACTCCTGGAGCTGGTAGAGATTTAGTGATTGGATTTTATTTATCAGTTTAACACTCTGTTCCTCATTGTGCTGCTTTCTGATGGTTGAGCAAGAAAAATCAAAGACTACAAATGAATCAGAGAAGAAGGGAAAGAAGCGGTGAAGGTGAGAGCATAATCTGTTCTCCACATTTTGCTACTATTATAATCTAAATAATTCGATGACAGAACCGTGTTGGACTAGTTATGATTGTTTGAATGATTCACTGATATACAAATTAATGTATCTTATATAGATTGATCGCTTTCTCTATACAATTTCGTAACCTTTAATCAAACATCAATCAAAAAAATGTATAAATAATCTAATGATAGATTGAATCTATAAAATTGTGGGAAAATGTGAATCACTTTCCCCACAGCCCAATTTGATATAATGAGAGTACTTGTTTCTTTTCAAAGCCCAAAGATCTTCAGTGCGCTGTAATAAAATCTAAAGAAAACCAGCAGAGTCATATTCAAGACGCTGAATAACAATAAGCTAACTATATTTCTAACAATTTAAATGTACCACTAAAAATAATCATTATAAATGATGTTGATGCTTGCTCTCGTCGTTATAGTTTGACTGTAAACTACATTTTAGGCTCTAGACCAGATTTGACTCTCACTGCACTAATCTGATGTGTGGAGAGGTCCAGCAACATGTGACTGTAGTTTTTAATAATAAGTGCTGTAGGGGAAAAGAGCAGGAGACGCTCAGGAGAGGGCAAGTTAGGCTCTTTGGGTTTTCACAGAAAACTTGTCCAAAGGCTGTTAATGGATCATGGAGAAAGTTGTAAACTAATACATGTAAACTGCTTTACATTCTTATCGACAGATCATTTAAATTACTCCTGATCAACTGATCAGTTAACTGACTAATATATATTCACTTTAAACTAAATACAGTAACTGTTCGAGTGTCTGTTTACTCATTCATGCTGCCTCAATTTGTTTTACTCACTTTTCTGCTCGGAGTATTACAACTTTTTCGTAGACATTTTCAATAAAATGTCAACATATCCAGCTGAAATTAAACTATCCAAGTAGGTGAAGACTTATGAAGATGCTCCTGCTTATCACACGTTTGTATGTTTTGTATGTGTGTGTATGTGTCTGGATTATGAGATTTTGTCTCTTTTGTGTTAAGAGAAAAAAAAACTTTCATGATAAAAGTCAGGATCAAAGCTCTGACATCCAACACATAAAAACCGGACACATAAGAATCTTTCTTTTCCAATCATAGTCACTGCATTGCCTTATCAAATACTCACTTAATATTTTGCGTATCATCAGCATTAATAAGCAGTATATGAATGGTTTACTGTAAAACACAAAATCACACAATATAATGCAGTTGTAGCCAATAGCAGGAGAATATTAAGCATTTCAATGTTTTTATTAACATTTTAACTTTTCTTTTGAAACATTTATTGATATACATATATTAACACCAGTGTATTAACAAATAATTAATATTTGATAACGCAGCATACGGTATATCAGTTTTCAACATTTGTTATTTATTGGTATATATATATATATATATGCATTTATTAGCTATTTTTGCATATGAACAGCAGGAATAAAACTACACAAAAGATGTAGTTACATAAAGATGAGATGTCAAACATTCATGTACTGTGTGATTTATACGTGTTACAACTACATGATAGTGTGCTGTAAACCATTTATTCATTGTTTATACGCTTGCTAAAGTGTTATATGGGAAAGATAATACAGAGAGTTATGTGGTATTGTTCAGCTGTACAATGGTTTTGTTTAAAGCAAACTTACTTTTACATTCCAAGAGTGTGTGACACCTCTGGTGTTTGAATTAATCAGCATTCTCTAAGCTTGAATTTATACTTTTTATCGCACTGTGCGCCAGCAGAGTGGAATTCAAAGGGACTAAGCAGCAGCTCTGTTGGCCTCTTTTAGTCGATGTGCCAGATTTACTGCCCTCAAATGAATGGAAGCTGTTCAAAACCAGAGGGAGGAGGCCGTGGGCATCAGGAACTCTGAGTAAGGCTGATATGAGCAGTCAGAGTCTTGTACATTGTATACAGTGGTCTCCATTAGAGTTTTAAAGATTGATGTCATTTTTTTTATTCCCAGTTTTATTTGGTCTAAACTCTGCGTATTTCATTGAAGTCACTCAATGTCCTGTCGACTTACTGTGGTACTAAACACTGCTGTCATTTGTTAATGCAGAATAGAAGTATATTTTTGTAAGTGATTGTACAATCTAATCAGCTGTGAAGAGGATGGGTATTAACATGGCTCTTTGCATCAGCATGTGCGAACCATCCAGCAGGCACGTCACTGTGGAAGAACATTTCACACTGGAATTTAATTTTTGTGTCATATTGTTTTCGTATCAATCACATTTTCAATCCACAATCACCTCATATCATTTAGGGACGACGCCCACTCCAGCACCTAATGATGATGTCAGTGTTAATGTAAAGATTAAAAAAAATGGAAGTTACTGTTTGTGAAAAGGAATATTTGTTTGATTTGTTTATTTCAAATTGTTTTCTTTTTCGACTGCTTAAAAAGTTTGCTTTATATTCCAGCAGGTCAGTCAACCTTTTATCTGCTCTCTGAAAATAAAAATAAAAACGCAGCTAAAATATATCAAGAAAACTCAGCAAAGTGTCTAGTGTGGAAAGAGTTGTTGCATCGGACGTGACAGTATAACTTGAAGTTTTCGCATCTTGTACTCTTTTACATGACTCGCTAAAATATTTATTTACACTTGCTAGTGACAGTTCAGAATGACTTGTTGTTAGTTGGGAAATAACAACATCAAATATGGCATACATATGGATAATTGTATGTATATACAGTATTGTGTTGCCTTATTGAAAGAGATGTATTATGTTTTGTGTGAATAAATACAAAGTCTAACTAGTGGTGAAAGTTCATTTTTATTAGCAGATACTTTGTTATATACACCTTTTGAATTAAAAGCTCAGTCCTTCCATCAGTGATGGAAGGTATGTTCAAAAATATAACTGAAGAGTAAATATAGATGATAATTCAGCATTCATGTTTCTCAAGGCAAATAACTGAACCTGAACCAGCGGTGTAAGAAGTATTTAAAACTTTTGATTAAGTAAAAAAATATGTAGAAGTATTTCATCACAAGTAAAAAGTATTTCAAAAGATATTAATAGAGTTAATAGACCCTAATAGTCCCTAACCCTGAAGAGCAAAATACAATGTCAAATCTTAAAACACTACAAATGATAAATATCACAACAAAACATTTTTTGTCTGCATTTCCTTCCTGTTTAACAGACAGACCGATCATTCATCCAATTACCGATGAGCCTTGTCGACTCTAGGTACCTACTTTTCCCGTTTGAAGTTTATGCATTCGTGATTTGCACTTAAGGGCCACCGTAATTAATGGCCAAAAGCGTCAAAATGAAAGCTGTCATTGTAGAGGCAGACTTGCCCCTGTCGTTACATTAAATAAATAAATCATTTGATTAACTAACTGATGTGTTATTAACTTTGATAAAATAAGTTTTACTTGGACCGAATCCCATATTATAAACTCAATTAGATTGTATTATTTAAAACCTTAATTTGTTTAATTTGCCAGTCATTTTAACTACAATTTATTATAAAATGTCCCTCTGAAATATAGTGAATTCAAAGTAAAAAATAATCGTACAATAAAATATTCAAGTATAAGTACCTGATGTGTTTGAAGTACATCAGGTACAAAATCGTTTTAATTTAATAAATAATTGACTGTCTATTTCTCCTCAGTGTTACAGCTCAGCTTTGTAAATGCACAAAAAGGAAATATTACATGTGATGGATTTTTGAGAGTCATCTCTATACAAGGACTATATTTGTTCTAAAATGGTTATAAACATGTGAGTATAATATTAAGATTAAGATTAAAAAAATCCGAACCTCTGCTTTGTCTTGACTGCAGCATCTGTTCAATTCCAGGTCTTATCCAGCAGGGGGACACACTTTGTCTTGTGTTTAATGAGTAGGAGTAAGACACCCCTGAGTTTTTATTGGACTCATTTCTACAGTGGAGCAACAGCAGCTGCATACAGATAAGAAGGAGCTGTTGCTGCAGATGATGAGTTTGCTTTAAAGTCTGTCATCCCTCGCTCTATGTTGAGGGCAGCTCACTGATGTGATCAACAGCTGGTTAATGATAATTATCTCAGCCAAGGAGGTTATGTTTTCACCCCAGTCTGTTGTAAAAACGATAAAAGCCATAGGAACCCATCAGATTTAGCTGCAGATCCGGATCAGGAAGCGGATGCAGGAATTAGTTTCCCACTTCTCTTTAATATTGCCTGATTGGGCATTTTTCCACATTTGGACTTATGAGTGACATTGTAGTTTTTAGTGAAATCTCAACTCAGTTTGTGGTAAGGCGCAGATATGAAACAGATTGTATATATTAAAAAGATTTTATTGTTCATTTATTGTTTAATAGCTGAAAATAGAATTTAACACAATCAATATTGGATCAACTTTATGCCGGGATGTTAGGCTGCTAATCTGGATGAGTATATATACTGTATACATATATTGACAAGCGAAGCAAAAGGGTTGTTGACATCAATCACTTTGATTTACAAAGGCCAGAACGAGCAGGGATTTCACTCAGTGTCCTTTCTGAAGGCAGAGTTTGGTCTGCTTGGTATAGTCTGCAGAACATGTACACAGGAGTCATTAAAAACACCCTCGAGGTCTGAGCAGCTCTTCTCTGTAAAAGATCTGTCCTTGGTTGGATTTCTTCCGTTTCAGTCCAGTGATCATCAGCTGCTCAGGCTCATTTGTTTTGTCTGTGTTCACCGCAGGAGTCTGATTGTCCAGTTTTATTTCCCCAGTGAGGGGTTAGGCCTTCTTTACAAGAACACAGAAACAATGTCAATATATATACTTTATATAAAATAAATACAAATCTCTGTCCGCATTTCTCTGTTCTCTGACTCCTTTCTTCTAGCTGTTATTTACACTGATAGTCTGTGTGTCTCTGTGTGTGTGTCAGTGTTTTCGTCTGTGTTTTACTCCATGTTCCAATTTGCATGATCTCAGCAGTCCTCATGTAAAAGCAGTTTCTCACTCTGCTTTGGCTGATGTCCATTGCTCTCTTGTGTGTTATGATTGATGATCAGAGCCTTGGGACTTTTGACTTCAAGCAGAAGGCTATCGTGGATCTCTTGACCCCCGTCCTTGGGCAGAGGGTCCCAACTCTGACCTGCCAGCAGCAGCAGGATGAGCGTGAGCAGCAGAAGTGCCACTGCTGTGGAAGTCAGCTCTGGACTGAGCTGCAGGGTGGGCTTGGGCTCTGGGATATCCTTCGTCTTGAGTGAGGCACACTGAGGATTACCGCTCTCTCTCAACCTCCTGTTGGCATGCTTGACATCGTGGACAGTCCCTAAATGTAGGCACACGCGATAAAAGGTCTGTGCTTGCAGGTGGGTCAGGTTGAAACTCTGCGTGCCAGCCAAGACGCGTGTAGTGTATATAGGAGTGTGGGCGTTTGAATATATGGCTTGCCAGGAAAGGCGAGTGGAAGGGAGGTTGCGCCTACTCTGCCAGGACAACACAGCATAATGTTGTTCGACCTCCCTCACCTCCAACCCCGCATCCACTCTAGATAATGGAAATCCCTTCAGATTAGCGGACTTGCCCCCTTTTCTGTTTTTTTTTCTGCTGTGCACACCCACAGTAACGCTGCGTGTATCTGCTCCTAGCACATTCTCAGCAACACAGGTATATAATCCAGCCTCGTTGGGAGTGACCTTGTTGATCTCCAGGGTTCCCTCAGGAAGTAGCCGGTAGTGTTTGGAGGGGTTACAGGCAGTATCATTTCTAGCATGGCTTGAGGAGGAAGTGTGGTTGAGTCCCTCAGTGGGTGTCAGACTGGGGCAGGGAGCCGGAGCTCGTAAACCTTTGCTTGCGAGTCTGGGTGCAGGACTAAGTCTCAGCCCAGAGGGAGTCACCCAGTACATTTCAGGCTTTGGATCGGCAAGACCTCTGCAGTGCAAAACCAGTTTTCCTCCCTCTCTTACTCCCACATAGGATGGGAGGGAGCTAGCAGGGATGATAGGGAGGCAGAAGGCTGACATCTCCCTTGAAGACACCTCTCTCACTCTGCGAGCTCTGAGCTCCGGTGGTTCAGAGCACAAGGTGGCCTGTGGTTGGATGAAACGCACCATGCGAGCTGTCTCTGTATCCGTTTGTGTGTCTTTCTGCAAGGCCGCCCAGTGAAACAAGCAGTCACATCGTAGTGGGTTGGAGTGGAGGCTGACCTCCTGCAGACTAGGCAGAGAGACCATGATGTGCTGGTGCAGAGCGCTGAGAGAGTTGGAGTTGAGCATGAGACTTTCCAGCCTGCTTACCTGGAGGAAAGCCTGTGGATGAATGTAGGACAGACGAGGGTTGTTGGTGATCTCCAGCTTGGTGAGCTCAGGAAGATTCTCCAGAGCGGCCTCCTCAATAGAAACAAGATCGTCCATGTTGTTCAGGCCGAGCTCCTTCAGGTGGACCATGTCTCGGAAATCTCCTGGCTCTATCAGTTTGATGCGGTTCTTGTTGAGGTCGAGGAACTTCAGTCCAGGCACTCTCCTCAGCGCCTTGGTTGGGACCTTGGTCAACAGGTTATCATAGAAGGAGAGGCTCTCCAAGCTATCCAGCCCGTCCAACGCTTCCTCAGCCAGGCCTCTCAGACCCATCCCCCCAAGCACAAGACTCCTGAGGGATTTTAGAGCCAGGAAGCCTTTCTCAGGAAGAGCCTCCACTGGGTTTCCCCCAAGCATAAGAACTTCCAAACTTGGCAAAGCCCTGAACCACCAAGGGTTGATTGTGGCGAGTCTATTGTTGTTGATATGAAGACGCAGTAGAGAGTCCAGACCAATGAAGGCGCCAGGGGCGATTGAATGTAAGTTGTTGTGGCTGAGAAAGAGTTCCTGCAGAGCTGGCAGTGAGGAGAAAGAGGAGTCAGGGAGGTGACTGAGATGGTTTTCATCCAGGTGAAGAGACAGCAGAGAGGGCAGGGAGGAGCCTTGAGTTATTGGCCTGACACGACTGAAGCGATTCTGGGAAAGGTCAAGGTCGGTGAGGTTGGGGAGCCCGTGCAGCACCTCAGTGTCAAGCTCAGACAGCAGGTTGCTCTGCAGGCGCAGGGTGTGCGTGTTCGGGGGTAAAGGCAAGGGGAGCGTGGTCAACAGCAGGTCGTTGCAGTCCACAGTGGGAGCTTCATGGTAGACCGAGTCAGGGGAGAACCAAGGCTTGATCTGGCACACACACCGCACCGGGCACGAGACGTGCCATGGCAGCGTGTGAGGTAGTGAGCCCACAACAGTGGGCACACACACGCCGAAAAACAAACACAGGAGACACTGTGACTGTAGAAGCTCTAAAGTCGGCCTCATAATCCTCACAGTTTCACAGAAGCTGATTTAGACGGATGAGTTTGATATTAGGAGCTGAGATGAATCATTTGGACCAGGATTGTTTGGGAAGTTGTGTCTGCAAACTGTAAAAGATGCGGTTCAATGTGGATCAATCTTTAAGTGGAAGCCAAGAGGGATTATATTATTAACAGCACTCAGACATAATGTTTCTTCCCTTTACTATACAAATAATTTTTTTTATGTGTTGCAGTGATCAGAGGAAGCACGATGGCTGTAGCTCAATAACGGCCTCTGTTGTCACACCATCGATCTCACATCCTGGCCCAGGTGCAGGACTCATCACAGCTCACAGCGTGGCAGCTCACTGTTCTGTCGGAGAGAAGAGGGGAAAACGACTCAGAGTAAAAGACGAAAGACTAAAACCTGCCTTTTAATTCAATGTTTTCAAACTAAATATGTACATTTTTCGTTTGTCAGTTCGCAAGATATAGCAAAAACTACTTGACAAAATAACACGAAACCTGGTTGAAAGATGCAATACGGGTCAGGGGGGAACCGATAGAATTTTGATGCGGATTAGGAAATGAATCCAAGATTTTTTTTTCACTATAGATTGTGAGATAGAGCATTCTTTGACAATATATAAGATTTCCTAGAGAAAAAAAAATAATCTTAATGGAAAATTTGGCATATTTAGATGACTGATATTTAAACTAGGCAATTTGATGCAGATTCATTGAATTAAAGAGGTATGTTGGGCCTAGGCAGAGGTATATGCTCTATAAAGTGCCATGATATGAAGAGATATACGGTTATCTGGCAGTGTTACCTTTAGTCTACAGGAGATTAGGTACAGTTAATATGCATGAGTGATGAAGTCATATAGCATGTAAAATAAATAAAATAGTCACTTACACTATATAAATCAAAAACTAAGGGTCTTTGGTATTATCTGCCTCTACAC
The DNA here is from genome assembly GCA_038501795.1 of Pseudopleuronectes americanus. NCBI lineage: Eukaryota > Metazoa > Chordata > Actinopteri > Pleuronectiformes > Pleuronectidae > Pseudopleuronectes > Pseudopleuronectes americanus. The sequence continues at coordinate 12,726,024 of CM076717.1, read as the reverse complement.
ACACACACACACACACACACACACACAAACAAGGGTTACACACATGTTTTGTTTGATGCTTTTCAACCTAATAGTATTTCAACATTTTAAATAAGAAATATCAACAAAATTGGATAATTAGCACAAAGTATTCACTTTCATTTGTTCTGGTATCTAAAATCAATTGCGTGGGAAAAACTCAGTGACACACGCCGAGAAGCCATGCAAGGCCTGATGCATAGTTGCCATGGAAACAGATCTCCCATTCGCGCTCTCTCTTAGTGTTTTGAGATTTAGTTTGGAGTTTGTTTTGGTCCAATCTGTGCATCCGTTGACAAGAACACTGATGAACAACAGTGACTGGACTGAGGAGACTCTACATTCATCATGATCACGCGAAACTACATTTTCTTCCTTCATCCGTCTTTATTTATAATACTGGAACAACTGTCCACTGGCTGTGATGAAGTTTGGTCTCATTAGAAAGAACGTTGGGTATGAAGCATCCGCAGTTCTCATGAGTAACAGCTCTGCAGGATGTTGACGTCTGTCAGGTGATGAGGACAGAGTGAGGAGAGATGCTCGTTTTCCTCAGTAAAAGAAAAGAGAGAGGACTGACAGATGATTCAGTGAGGCACATTGGAGAAGAAAGACAACATGTCATATTATACACCACTGTTGAATTGTATGTGCAAAAAAAAGTGAGCACTTTGTTTTGTGTGTGTCTGTGTGTAGTGTAATGAGTCAATTTAATGTGTGTGCAGTAACAGTAAAACACAGGAGCTGCAGCGCTCACCTCCTGGGGTTCTTCTAACTTATATCATATCAGTCATTCACTTTCATCTCCACTCTCATCTTCTCACGCAACCTCCTCAATAATTGAGCCATCATTTCATTTTAAAGCACCTCGCCTTTGTCACAGTCTTTTAAAAGCAAGAGCAGTTTCAGGAAAGCAGAGCTGTGCGCTGATGGGTGTGCACAAAGGACTTTTGTTGCCTTTAAATATTAACAATTCAGAAAAGTGGTTTGAAATAACAGCTGCATGTGAGTCGGCGGCTACTTTCCCAGCTCCGTCTCCTCCCTCGTCGTTTCACCGTGGATAAGAGGAGAATATTGTCTGATCTTAGTGGACATTATTACTCGACCTCTTACTCTTCGGATTTCTATGAAAGTTTAGTGTGACTGGACTGTATGTGATCCACATCTGTACCCTTGCCAGCTATTGCAGGATAGCTACACAAAGACTAAATGCAATGATCTTAATCCACAATTTGACATGGAAACAGCTACCTAAACACTGCAAGTTAATTAGTTAGATTAAAATAGCGATTGGAAATGTAATTTAACTAAGGTACTGTCTGCATGATACAGATACACAAAATGTTTTCAGGTTGTTTCTGTTAGTTTACAGTATGTGAATTCTGTGTCCACTCGATTGAGTTGATTAATCAATAAATCAATTTATGGTTCCAGCTTTCACATCTCAGAACATGACATTTAAAGATGTTGCCTTGACACTGGGTTATTCTAACAAAGGTTTCAACAGTTTTGTGCAATAACAAGACATACTTTTATTATTCTGTTGAATAATGACGAATATATAATGGCATTCAATGAAATATGTGTTGTTTGTAGAACTAATCCAAATCAATCAATCACATTCAGTTTAGTTAAAGATTCAATTTGGAGGATTTAGTGGCACCTACACTGGCCTAATTAAAACCTTACAGGGATCCTGCAGAGCCAAGGTTTGATTTGTCTGCTCTGGGCTACTGTAGAAACATTGCAGTGCAACACGGCTCTCTGTATGGAAGAGGGCTCATTCTTTTCATCATTTCTAAAAGGACCCTGAAGTCCAAAAATCCGGACCTTTAATATTAAATTCAATCTCACCTCAATTTCAAATTTCCCCCCTCAGTGTTTTACAAATAATCTAAATTACAACTGAAAATGTAATAACCAAACTAATGAAATTTACACTGGCAATTTCTGCTCTAACCGTTGACATATGTTGTGTGGCATCTGTTGATGCATTTAAAAGACAACTGAAGAGTATTTTATTTAAACTGGTCTTTGTCCCTCCTTGTACTGTCCAGTGTTTAAAACATTGTTATTTCAACCTATTGCATTTATCCTTTGTTACTAAGGTCAGATTATTTTTATTTTTATGAAGCATCTTGTTTATTTGCTCTGTGAAAGTTATGATACATAAACATCAACAACAAAATCATTACAATTACCACTTTTGGTATAGATATATTCTCAGCACATAACATAGCTCGAACCGAATGTCTGTTTAGCTATTATACTAAACAAAATATGCATTAATGAGGAATTTAAAGAAATGTCCCACACCTCTCAATCCATCTCTTCTGCAGAGCAAAAAAACAAATATTAGACGTTCAAGTTTCTGGATCAATAACTGATCTATCAATGTTTATATTGGGGAGATTTTTCTTGTCTCTGAACATCATTATCTCATACACATAAATTGATCGATTTCCCTCTACACACTCACATGCACACCCAAAATATCTGCTTATGTGATTTCTGAACCTCAACTGGGACCGATTAAAGAGAAACTCAAACTTCGAGTTGATGTTTATGTTTAACGATCAGGGACACATGATTCAAAATAGAGAGGAAATGATGAGAAGAAAAACACTAATGATTCAGTGAGATGGAATGAGGAGGCTTCAAGTCATTCTTTACAAACATAAACACGCTTAATCACAAATCTTTACTTTCTAACTTTTCAATTTTTATATGTGCGCTACAGTAAAGATCTATCTTAGTTCTTGCAATGAAACAAATTGTGTAATTCTAGGTTTAAAAAAGAGGCAATTTTGCATGGTTTAAAGAATCAAAATGTAATCTTGTGCGCAGTCATCATTAAGTCGGTTGATTAAAGGTGTCAGACCCTTACTAAGGAGAAAAAAATAAACCATAACTCTGATATGTTGTGGACCAGAAACATTCATGTAGAAGAAATTCTGCAGAAGTTAAAGTGAAATGTTCATCATCTGTTCATCGTCTCCATTTGGCTTAGTTGTATCCAATTAAACCTATGAGGCAGCCAGAGAGGAGCATAGACCACAGTTAATAGAGGAATACAATATTTTCATGAGCTGATCCATTACATAAGGGTTGTTTTTGCTGTGCTGCTATATATGACACTGAGACAGACTGCAACAGGGTGGAAAGAGAGGGATGTGTGACAGAGGTAGAGGCACTGAATAGAAGAGAAAAAACACAAAACACAAAAACCAATGCACTTTCCTGCATCTGCAACCACAGACCTCCATGCTCCTCTGTCTGTAGCACACCACCTTCTGCTGCTCTCACTCAGAGTGTGTGTCCTGCATGTGACTGCATTTCTGTGTGAGTGCTACAGCTTCCCCAGAAAATGATATCAACACATTTGTCTTACCACATGAGAAGCGTCGACTACATCTCTCTTGCCTCCCTCATTTGCCGTCAGCCTCACGTGCAGGGATGCTGTGATTCTTCCTCTCCCTCCCAGTCACTCGCTTTTGTGGATCTCTTAAGATTCCAGAAATATCACTTCCCTCGCTCTCTCCCTCTCGCTGGGGCTGAAGAGAAAAAGTGGCACAGACTCAGTCTCTCCCTCCGTCTCTCTCTCTCTCTCTCTCTCTCTCTCTCTCTCTCTCTCTCTCTCTCTCTCTCTATCTCTCTCTCTCTCTCTCTCTCTCTCTCTCTAACCCTCTCTCCCTCTAGCTACAGAGGAGATGAGGTGTGTTTTGCAGCAGAGCTTCTGTCCCTCTCCTCTCTCCTCCTCTCTTTCTGCTCGCCGCCTCACTCGTTCTCTTTCCCTGTGTCACAAGCCAAAAGGAAAATTACTTTTTGCTGGATGAGAAGTTTTTCTCTAGGTCCTGATGGCATTTTAGTTTTTTTTATTTTTCAGATTTTTAATATTTCATTAATATACTATTACACTACACTACATTATTAATACGCTGCTGTTGTCTTTTCCATTTAACAGACTTGCTGATTGTTGGATCTGTTAGATTTCAATATGGAACAAACCTATCTTACTCAACACCATCACAAATTTCCAGTGCAAACTTCACAACAGGATTTCAGATGTAAATTTTGTACCACGATAACTTCTTTTCAGGCTTCAATGAGATTGACATGGGGCTTATTATATAATGGTGTTTGAGAGCGAAAGCAATACGATACTCATTTTAATGTGGATGCTGAAGATGGAGTGTAAACTGACTCTTGGTTCTCAACTGTTTATTTCATTTCTCTGATTCCAAAATTTTGTTAGTGTTTCCTCTACTTTCTGTACACATCCAAACATGGTGGCAACTGGTGGTAACTAATGAATAGAAGTTTAGTCCAGTATGTGTGCACACAGTGAGTGAGAGGCTCAGTGATACTGCAGCATGAATATATTTTCAATGAGACCACCATCGCTCTGTGTTGAAAATGCCATTAATTTGGTTTTGCAGTGAAAATAGAGGAATCCTCTTTGACTGCACTGGAATGGAGGTATAACTCTACTCTGTGTGTTGATCCAGGCTGCAGCAATACAGAATTAACACAATAAATAGCATGTATGCAGTATTAAACATAATCCTCTGTGGAATTAAACCTGGATGTTAAAGACACTCACTGCTTCAAACTAACACTGTAAACCACATGGAAATGAAAGTGGCTGTCTCTGCAAATAGCAGATACAGTTACAGCTGTGAATTACAAATGTTTTGGCTCAGTGTCAAGTTATTTAAGTAAAATGATGACGTGTGAGGGTGGACAGCTTAAACAGCTTAACTGAACTCCTTTCACATTACATCTCAGTAAGTTTGCAACCAAACACGACTCAGAAATGTCCCCACACAGAATCAGGGTTTGAGTCAGACATTCTCACATTTTCTATGATCAAATGTTTTTATTTCAACAATTAAAAAACAAAAATAAAAAATGTGTTCTAAATTGTGTGTTTCAGCGAATGAGCCACAATTTGCTTTGTCAATGTTAAGTTGTTTTCAGAAATAAACTCCAGAGAATGTCCTCACAGTTGAGTTATTTTCCATAGATTGGCTGTGTCCGAAAACACTCACCACTCATTATATAGTCCACTGTATAATGGACTCATTGTTTCCCACAATGCATTGTGCAAAGTAACGTATAACCTATCGTCACTAATCAACAACATGAACCATCTTTCTTTACGTTTGTGGCTTTGAAAGGAGAAAAAGTGGGCAGCAAGTCTCAGTCTTTTCTCTCTGATGATTCTACTCTATTATACTGAGGATAGAGACAGACAGGTTTTTTTTTGCTGGCATTAGCACCAACAGATTTTTTAAATCATCCAGTTTTATAACATATGTCTTGAATATTTAAAAATTTTAAGTTATGGCGCTGAAATATGGTATATTGGTTCTAAATAAGCAGATATTGAATTTCTTTAATTTTACAAATGTATTATAGTAAAGGATTTAAAGTAATAAAAAAATAATTTTTTCATTTAAAAAAATTTGATGGTTTGTGAAAACACAGGTGAACTATTCTGAAGTTCATGAATCTGACATAGTTGAACTTTCTTAAGAACCATTTGCAGAAAACACTATCACACTAACAGACGATATTGTTGAAATATTTGCACTGTAACTACAGAAAAATATTGTATTAGTCAAATGTTCAGTTTAAGTTCAGTTTGAGGACATTTATTCATCATGTGGCTTTGGAGGTGATTTGGTGTCATATGATTCACCTTGTTTGCTTAAGCAAACGTTGACCTTACACCAATGGAAAAAATAAACTGTTAAAGCGTACCATTCATCCTTATCTTTTTTCTTTTCATCGCAGTTCACATTTAGAGACAGTATAAGTATGAAGAATGTGTGTATTAAGTGGGTGTGTGGTCACTGAAAATCAATTACTGGAGTGGTTGTATAGGACCGAACATGAGGAGCCACTGCAGAATGTACTGAGAGACGAAGGAAAAAGTGGTCTGAAATATTTCTGTAACCTTAGGGCTTATATTTATGGGTATTATGTGCATGTATGTGAGTTTGTGTATGTGTGTGTCTGTGTGTGTATGTGTGTGTGTGTGTGTGAGAAACAGTCGGACTTGGCCTCTAATGGCTTTCCTCTTCATTTACTTGATTCATTCAGGAGCCAGCACACAAAAGCACACACACCCACATGCCCTGCCGACTGAGAGGCAGCAAGGATAAGTGCTAGCTCGCTGAAAGGAAGGGAGCGAGAGGAGGTCGCCATGGCAACACTCAGGGGGCTGTTGCTTTTATTGGAGAAAGAAAAATCAGCTCTGCCTATATTCTCTCATCTCTTACTCCTCACTCTATTAAGTCAATTCATCCCTCTGTCTCTCTGTCTCACCTTTCTTTCTACCCCATGTGCACTTCATCCTCCATGAGCTGACAAGATTTGCAAATTCAAGTCAGGTCTGGTGTCAAAGACCTCCCTCGTTTGCACTTTCACTATGTGACGCGGCTTAAGATACAGCATCTTGTATGATGCTGCACTTTAATTTGTTTTATTTTTTTAAATGTTACCATATGTACACCTTGTGTTTCATATCAAAGATATATGAGATATTGCAGCAGTGGGGATACAAACACTGCTGTGTGCCAAATATCTGACTTTGTGCTTCCACAGAACATTGAGTCACACTCAGTGATATTAATAATACAACAACAACAACAATAATAATAATAATAGCTAGACGCAAATCGAGCTTAGGAATGTGACTAATAATGAGAAGGAGCTTTCTATTCTTACATGCTTGCGTGCACACTCACACATACACACACACGCATCATATCTTCTTACAGAATGTACAGTAACGCACAATATCCTTCGACAGGTTGCGTCGCCATGTGAATGTGTCTGTTTGAAACGGAGCATCTCCTTCCCCCTGCACAGCTTTTGAATTCTGTTCACAGGTGGACTGTTCCCCAGCTGAACCTGGGTACACTCAAGGACTCAGGGACAAATCTCTTACATTAAAGCTAAACGTGCAAGTGCATGTGTGCACAAGGAAGAGAGAAAATGATTGAGTATTTGCTGCCATGGTGACAAGCCCGGCAGTATCTAATGGCAACGGGCTGTTGGAAGAAGGCTGCATTTGGTGGGAGGGGTGACGGGTGAGGATGGAGAGAGCAGAGATAGATTGAGGGAAATGAACACTGAGTGCCTCTCACATTCAGCACTGCTTTCACTTTTTGATTGCATTTTTTTAAATGTGTGCAGAGTGACATCATACATTACAGTTTAAATGTTTTCTTTTTGTCAAACCGAGGAGAAAAGGAGGGTTGTTATGCAGTACAGCTCCGACCAAGTTCACACAGTCTAGAAAAATCACAGATAGCAGGGTGATGGCTGTGAATGAAAAACTGATGTATTTTAATTATAGAGTATTATCAGTGTTATTCTGTAGTATTTCATTTTGTACAGATGGATGCTATTCAGTAGCTAAATCATGTCTCCCTATCACTGTGTGTGGCGTGATATGAGGATGGCAACAAGTCTGTGTTTATCTGCTGTTTCCCTGTACATGGTTGCCATGGTGAAAGAGACAGAGAGGCTGTGAGGAGGTTAAATAAGTTAAGAAGTTAGTAGTTCACCATAGTGATGAAGAACAAGCTCTGTTGTGTCAGGGGTTACGAGCTGTGGTGATTGCAAAGTACTCCAGTGTTTTGACCTTGCTGAAAAGCAGACATCACTGCAGAGGAAATAATAAATTGTCTCAGATTCTTGATCATCTTTTCCTATATGGATCTGAGCACTAACGGAGCTTACTCGCTCTCTCTGGTGGTAAGATTCGGTAGTGCAGCCAACATTCTGTTCTTTCTCACAAAAACATTGTATGTATAACTTTAGATATTTGCTTTACATCCAATTTTGGGTAATTTCACAGATGGAGACTAACTGGTAGCTTTTAATGCCCAACATTAAACATTATCATTCAGTGTGTGATAATGGAAATTCAGAACGATGGCACCGTCAGTGTGGGATTGAATTTACAATCCACATCGCATATCATCAAACTGCTGATCCACATCCAAGGGCAGGGAAGGACACACAAACATCAGTGATGACTGATTGCATGTGAGGGTGATAAAGCATGTAGCAGGAAGTTAAGAACAACAAACATGGCTATCAAACAGCTCTGGTAATTCACTTGCGTCATGAGGACCGATTATGGAAAATAACATTTTTAAAACACCTGCAAACCATTGAAAGTGAAACAGTGAAAAACCTGATTTAAATATGATACCACGTGAAACCTTAGGACACTGCACCGCCAATTTTAAAAGCCTTGGAAATAAGTAGTTAAGATCGTATCATATCATTATCAAAAAGTCACCTGAAGGTTATCAACCGTGAAAAATAAAATAACAAGTTTGACATTTTACTTCTGCTGAGTCTTCAGGCCTCTTCAAACACACTTCACAGATTTTGCAGATATGGAGGAGGACCTGAGGAGTATAAAAGAGTTCGAGGAGCCTAAGCTCATTGTACAGAGACAACATGGGCAAGCTTCTCATCTGCGTTGGTAAGCTGAGCTCCTTTCAAATTTTTCAAACTTTGTAACAACACAATTTAACGTCATGTTAGCTTGTCAACTCGCTGCCTATTCCCTCTCTCCTAATCGATTATCTTCTCTCTGCAGGACTGGCACTCCTGCTGCACGTGCAGCTAGGTAATTATATCCTCTCTCCACTCAGTTTTGCTCATGCGTATTGAAGTTTGTAACCTAATGTAAGAGTGATTATTCAATGTGCCGCAGGATCATCCTACATCCTCTCCTGTTATTTCACCAACTGGGCACAGTACCGTCCTGGAGCAGGCAAGTATTTCCCCACCAACATTGACCCATGTCTCTGTGACCACCTCATCTATGCCTTCGCTGGAATGGACGGCAACATGATCAAGACCTACGAATGGGACGATGAGAAACTCTACGGACAGTTCCAGGCTCTGAAGAACCAGTAAGTAAACACAAATGCTCTGTAGTGACAGTGAGACTCCAGAACACATGGAAACATATATTACAGTACTTAGTTAATGAGAGAGTTTTAAGTGGATTTTGTGGTCGTTTGCAGGAACAGCAACCTGAAGACTCTGCTGGCCATCGGAGGCTGGAACTTTGGTACTGCGAAGTAAGTGATGACACGAGGATCAATATTCTCACCAAGAGGATCCTTTGACACTTGCGGGAACTTTGCTCTGACTGTCTTCTTGACCTCCTCCAGGTTCACAGCGATGGTTTCCTCCCCTGCCAATCGTCAGACCTTCATCACCAGCGTGATCACATTCCTGCGTCAGTATGAGTTTGATGGTCTGGATATTGACTGGGAGTACCCCGGCTCTCGTGGCTCCCCAGCTCAGGATAAAGAGAGCTTCACCGTTCTGGTCCAGGTGGGTCTTACTGATGGTCTATGATGAATCCAGGTTGTAGATCAATGCTACTGTGGTGACTTGTCACTGGCAAAACCTGCAACTAATTGTGTTAGAGTATTAAGAGTGAGACCTATCAATCAACAAGTGGATTTATCTATACTTAAAAACCTGCAACGGTAACTGTTTCTTTCTCTTTGTCCATCTAAAGGAACTGATGAGTGCCTTTGAGGCTGAGGGCAAGAAGACCAGCCGTCCCCGTCTGATGCTGACTGCTGCTGTTGCTGCTGGCAAGGGAACCATTGACTCTGGATACCAGATCGCTCAGATTGGCGCGTAAGTGTGTGCATATGCATGCAAACTTTACAAACCCTCACATATGTTGTAAAATGCGTTAAACATGAATCCTTTTTTCTGTTGACCAGTGTGCTGGACTACTTCCACGTCATGACCTATGACTTACACGGTTCTTGGGAGCACAACGTTGGAGAGAACAGTCCTCTGTACAAAGGATCCTCTGACCAGGGATCCCTGATCTACTTCAATGTGGTGAGTGAAGCGACCATTTTTTGTCTCTGTTTGCTGTTAATGAATAAACATGACATCAAGGAGGAGACATTCATGCTGGTCTGTGCTCTCTCATGTGCAGGACTATGCCATGAACTACTGGAAGAGCAACGGTGCCCCAGCTGAGAAGCTGCTGGTTGGTTTCCCCACCTATGGCCACACCTTCCGTCTGGCTTCCTCCAACACAGCTGTGGGAGCTCCTGCCAGTGGACCTGGACCTGCTGGACCTTTCAGTCGTCAAACTGGTTTCTTGGCCTACTATGAGGTTAGTGCTTCTTGTTTTCTTCCATGGACAACGTTTACTTAAATCTTGTGTGGATCCTTAACGTAAATGTTCTCTCTGCCATCAGATCTGCACTTTCCTGAAGCAGGGAGCCACTCAGGCCTGGGACAGCACCCAGGATGTGCCATATGCCTACAGCCAGGGAACCTGGGTTGGATATGACAATGTGAAGAGCTTCCAAATCAAGGTATGAAGTTGAATATCATTATTCACATTCATGTCTTCAAATGTTGTCCAAAGGTTTAACCTATCCCCCGCTCTACAGATTCAGTGGCTGAAGCAGAGCGGTTTCGGTGGAGCCATGGTGTGGAGTCTGGATCTGGATGATTTCAGTGGCACTTTCTGTGGCCAGGGAAGATACCCTCTGATCAACACCATCAAGAGTGGACTGGGAACTGGAGCCTGTACGCATTTAGAACACATCCGTCTGTAAAAATCCCATTGAGAATATATCCATGTTTGACCGATACTTTATTTTCTCTCCTCAGCTTGTGCTTCTCGTCCTAACCCCCTGCCTCCAGTCAAACCAGTCGTTCCTGCTCAGCCCAGTGGTGGCGGCAGCAGCAGCGGCGGCAGCAGCAGCGGAGGATCTGGCTTCTGTGCCGGAAAGTCCAATGGACTCTTCCCAGACCCAACCAACAAGAACCACTTCTTTGAGTGCAGCCAGGGAAAGACCTACAATCAGCAATGTGCAGTCGGCCTGGTGTTCGATGACAGCTGCAAGTGCTGCAACTGGGCTTAAATCATCAGGAGTTCAGATCAAATCAAACCTGAATAAATAAGGCATTTAAAGCAATTTCACATCCCTTGTGGTTTTGTATCTTTCATGTGTGTTCCAATCATAATCCTTCAACTACAAATCAGCAAAGGGAATTAGTTTATTTATCAATGATCAACATTACACAAAAAAACAGTTAAAGCTGCAAGCAGCATTTGACGATCCCTCGCACATGATAAATGTCTGGGGTCCAGGGCAGAATCTAAGGGGTAAAGGTGGGAGAGAACAGGGAGGACTTGAGGCAAAGGCCTCCTGAACCTGCGAACGCTGTAGAGGCCTCAGGCCTCAGTATATGGTGACAAGGTGAATTATCAGGAGGACCCATCAGTATTGATTAGTTTGTAATGCCTTAATGAATGACTACAGTTCATAAGATAAAGTAAATGCTGCCACAGACTCTCACCTTTAGGCCTTTATTATTCAGACAGTTGTCAAAACAAAAACAGCACCACAAGTTTCATTCAGGTTTGTGACTAATGACACAAGACCAGGTTTACAACTTATACAAGCCATTATTTTCAGTAGCCCATCAGTCCTGAGGTAGTATATGAGTTCTGAGCGAATTATCTAATTATTACATAGTTTTGTCAATCTCATGTGAATCTTCTAAATTAAAGTTTGTGGTGTAGGGTTAGATGTTTTTGTTTCATTATTAGGTGTTACCTTTTGCATTATGCAAAATATATGCCTCCAAAAGCTTTTTTCTTAGTCTTCAATAAAGTTTTAGGGTTAACACTTTAACAAAACATATTTTGGTACAGAGAAGCATTAAACTGCTTTTACCTATTACAAGGCAGTTTCATGTTGGAGAGTTGTCGCTTATTAATCTATTCATACTGTATGTTTTTAAAAATGACATTAAATGGCCATTTCAGTACTGGTTTTAAGTGAATCCTTGTACACAATGACGACAGCAGCACTTGTCTGTAAACGACACTAATGTTTTATATCAGCAGCCCTTGTCTGTAAAGGACACTAATGTTTTATATAATAATCACATTATAACACAGTTTTGGCTTTAACTACAAACGTGACTTGAAGAAAAGAGATATCAATGTCTGTGTTGAAGGTCAGATCATTTATTCTAACTACTAGTTCTACATTCCTGAAGCTTTGACATAATCAGTGTCATTGTCATGTGCATGTTGTGTTTTTAAAATGTAAACTATTTTCCCTTTAATACCTGAAAACTTAATTTGCTAGAAAAGAACCGCACAGTTCAGTTTGAGAAGTAATGGGCTGCAAAGCACAATACTGCATCCAGTCTGGATGGATTTTATATCGACTACTACTTCATAATTGAATATGACCTTGGACACAAGAAAACATGACACACAAATCAATATTAGAATTGAAATTGCAGTAACAATGTCATGTTATATTGGCTTGTTCTTTGTTGATAATGCTTTCCTTTGCCGACAGCTTTCTTCTGAGTACCTTTCTCCTCGGTGGATCTCAAGGTATGGATGCCAATGCTCCGAGGGAGTGCACACTGACTTCAAACGCTGTGGAAAGTATAGTATTACACAATTAGAAGTGACCCTGAATATAAATATACTCTTAAAATGTTTGAAATTTACAGAACATACAATTAACAAAGACAAAGTACGCACCGCCAAGAGGCCTCCCTCTGCTCTCATCAGCCTATACACAATGACAAGAGGGATCCAGATAAGGATGAACGCAGACATGCACCAACCCAGAGCCAAGCCCCAATCTGGGTACTCGACTCCTCCATAGGTGGGGGGAACAAAGTATATCAGAGACCAGATGAAGATCGCCTAGAAAAAAGAATAAATAGTAAATAGACTGTAACATTAATCTTATTTATTGAGATGTACATGGTGGCCCTCAAAAACTGACAAAGGTAGTTAATATTTGACTCCAAATGAGAACTGGTCAAAATAAGATGTTTTGATTCCCTAAAGACAGTCTTGAGAAAAAGAGTAATATAATACATTCCCAATACTTAAAACAATAATAGTAACCTACATTTTTTTATAGAGCCTTTCAAGGGACCCAAGGACGCTTTACAGATTTTAGAGAGAAGGAAATATTTAAGGTAACAGAGATAAAGACAAGAACAGATTTTATCAGACCAGGTCATGTGTACCTTAAAACATTTGGTTTTGAGTAGCTTTCTGAATGTCCTCTGGGATTAGGCATTGCGGATCTCTATGGGCAGAGCACTGCAGAGGGTGGGGCAGCCAAGCTAAAAGTCTTGTCTCCAAAAGTCTGCAGTCTGTTGTGAGGGATGGTGAGCAGACCCCTGGGTGGCTTGAAGTGTCTAGGTTGGTTAGATATGCATTATGGAGTAAAGTCTTGGAGGGATATGTAAGTGAACAGGAGGAGTTTGGAGGTGATCCAAGATTTAACTGGCAGACAGTGAAAATGGATGAGGGTCATGGTGATGTGCTGCACAGCTGAGTTCTGCACAAAACCTGTCGGGGGTTTTGTAGGGTACCCCCGACAGGACTCCATTGCAGTTTTGGCAACAGAATGGGATTTAAATGAATGAGTAGATGGTACAGCCCTCCACAGTAAGAAGCAAGTCCCCCAACCGCTGAAGGAGGACCTTGGTAGCCACAACCAAAAGCTGCTGTTAAGTTTAAGAAGATTGGCTGTAATACAGGATTTAATGTCCCAGAGTCAGATGACAAGAGTAACTGTGGGGGAAGTTAGGAGGAGGGTTCGGTAAGAGTGGAAAGTCTGTGAGAATGAAGAATGATCAGACCAAGTGGTGGCATGTATATGGTGAAGAGGAGGGGGCCAAGCACATTGCCTGGAGGAAAGCCATTGGTCGACTGGTGCCAGGAAGGAGTAGATTTTTTCTGATATTAACAAACTGTTTCCTGTTGGAGCGGCAGAACTGGAACTAAGCAAAAGCTTTACTTTACTCTAAGAATCTGAATATTATATTCATTTCAAATATTAATAGTTTCCAGTTGTTGGTCAAATTTATGTAGTGAATTTTCTATTTTACGTGAATAGTTTTCAAACAAAATTTTTTAACTCATTTCTCACCAAAGTTAAGCAGGGGCTGATCAAGAGCCAAAATGCTCTCCACCACAACCAGAAGCAAAAGCTCTTCCTCCCAATCATCATCTCAATGTCTTTAATTAAATTGTTTATTCCTGAAATGCATGAGCAGAAAATGCACAAAGGAGACAGTTTAGTCCAATTAAAAAAAGTTTGCCTTGTATTCACATCAATCAAGCACTTAATCAAATGCTAGCAAAGGTATCAACAATGCAATTATTATTATATCATAGTGACTCTAAAAATAAAATAATATAAATAAATGTTATGATCCTCAACTGATAAACTAATGATAAAGCATAAACTGGGGTTAATCTATATTCTATAGATTACATTATGTAGACAAATCCCAGAAAAATCCCAAAACCCACATGCTTAGCAATGGCTAGCTATGCAACTGAAACAAACACAAGCATCATGGGAGTTTTTGACTTCACCATCATTGCCAATGAAAATCTACCACAATGTTCATGGATGAACTAAAGTATTACAAGTGACACACATAAAAACAGTGAAAGCAAGATCAGCTGACTGACTAAGTGGCAAGCTGTTGTTCTTTTTTCCGTCATACATTGTTTGAAGTTAAAGCAGATACAGGCAGGAGGGTAAAGTGGATTTGACACAATAAAACAGCGACCAAATTGTAATGTCCTGTTATCTCGAATAAAAGTAGGGATTTATCTGGGATTGACCATTGTTTGAAATATTTTGGCAAATGCTCAATACCACACAAATGTATTAATATTGTTTTTTGAATAAAATTTGATACGACTTAAACACATTGTTGGTTTTGGTCTTTAAATGGGATTTTTCAGACACGGAGAATATCCTGAACTTTGATTTTACTTAAATGTTACTTCTATATGACTATGGCTAACATTTACAGCATCGGTGCAGTGGGAGTTTTAAAACTGTCTGTTTGGAGAGGGCTATAAGCTTGGCATGTGGTAAAGCTCCAGAGCCACTAGTGAGTCCTCACCACTTTACTGTCACTTTTTATTGTTTGTGTGAAGAGCTTTTTAAAAACATCTATGGTGCAGAGGGAAGTTAGATACATTTGTGTTCATCCTATCTGATTTATGTGCCTCAAGATTTTATAGTGAATGTTTTTCATGAGGTTAAACTGAGTTTGTTTAATTACTGCTAACATCTATTGTACATACACATGTGCAATTCAGCTCGAAAGAAACAAACAAAAAAAACATGCTTTTACTTTTAAGACAAGTGTCAAATGTGCACCTGCTGCACCTGTCAATGTTTGTATTATTTAAATTTGGTGAGATATAGTAATCCTATTATCAAAATAATCTGGTGGCGATTTTGACGTTATGTCTGACCCATTACTGATTGATGCTGTGGTTTATCTGAAGACTGAAGCACCAAATTGTACCCTGCACTTCTCTGGGCATAAACATGCTAAGTGATAAGACGACAAGATGAGCAGTTAATGCAATATAGGTTCCACAGACAAACATGCAGAAAAAACATATATGTGGTATATTTACCATAAATGTAGGCGAAGCCAAGGATCTCCATAAAAACCAAAATAAGCAGCAGCCAGGTAGAAGCAAAATGGTCGATTAGAGTTACCCAGTATATTCCTGCCTATTTTAAACACAAACACACACACACACATACACACACACACACACACACACACACACACACAAAGAGACAGGCAGTGTAGGTAAGCAGGACAATAATGGCATCCTGTTGCTGGTAGGTTTTGCTATGATAATGTTGAATTTTGGCAATTTTTCGAAAGTACCAAAATCACCAAGTGTGTGCATCACCAAAAATGCCCAATGATTTTCATGGGCTGCACTATAGAGCCACTTGGGCACACCCATATGGTGAAACTATTTGACATTTAAATATTTGGTACATCTGAATTTTTTGCTAAGTTTCAGCAAAAATGACACATTTTTAGGCTGCAGCCGGAATAATTTCGGACAGTAGTCTCTGTTGGCAGTTCTACTTTACCCTTGTCACACATGGCAGGCCCAGGAGGAAGATGAAGATACATGACCCTAGACTCACAAAGGAACGCTTGGATCGAAGGGTTTCAGGGAAGGTATCAATTAAACAGCTGCTGGTCACCTCTAACAATAAGAGGAGAGATGGAAAGCAGTGAGTAAACTGAGCCTCAAAGTCTGGTTATCTGCTTCAACACAGATCATATAGTTTAAATTCAAGATTTATGCCAGTTAGCATGATATGACAGCAGAGCCCTTCCACTGGCGAATTGTAATCTCACCTATCATTGTAAACTGAGTGTCCAGACCAATTATGGTAAGCATAAAAAAGAACAGTACGGACCACAGAGGGGAAATGGGGATTTTAGCCAGAGCATCTGGATATGCAATGAATGCCAGGGAAAACCCTGAAAAGACAAAGAAACAAAACATCAGAGAACATACAGCAACCATTTGATATCTGATAAGTACAGTAAGAAGTATCATTAGTATCTGACCTTCCTTCACCACACTGTCAACAGGTTTTCCATAGATGTAAGACATGTGACCCAAAATTGAAAATATGGCGAAGCCTGCATACACACTGGAACCTAAAGAAATTAAAAAAAGTAAGTTAAACACAAGTTAAAAATCTATATGAACCAAAGATGACATTGTGTAAAAAGTTGCATTTACATAATTTATGAAGGGCAGTTATTTAACTGCAGAACATGAAAGCAGCGATTGAAAGAACAGTACCACAGTAGATACTATCACTCTGGGATGCCTAAGTGGTAAGCCACCGAACATCTATAATTATCGATTGACTACTATCTAATCCTACTTTACTGGCAAATCTTACAAGATTGTTTCTCACTAAAGCTGCAAAATAAATTACCTTGCTTTAAAATCCGTGCTTCATCTGAAAAAAAATTGTCCTACCATGGTTAGTAAGGCATGCAATAACTGAGTCCCCAAGCATGTTGTTGTGGAAATTGTTATAGGAAGCAAGGGTCGGAACACCTCCCACTCCAATGGACAAGGAATATAAAGTCTGAATTGCCGCATCCTGCCAGACCTGAAATACAACATATTCTATAATGGTGATTTAAGAAGTAAATTGCTAATGTCTAGTGTTTTAATGTTTGACATGGTGATTGATGGATTCTTACCTCTGGTTCCATCAGTTTAGTGAAATTGGATCCTGAACCAATATAGTAAGATATGCCTTCTGCAGCTCCCTCTAGTGTCAGACCTCTGATCAGCAAGATCAAAATCACCACATAAGGAAATGTAGCTGTGAAATATACAACCTGCATAGAAAAACATCTGTAAATTTAACACAATGCAATAATTATGACTGCTCAGACCAGTCTTTAGCACATGATTTATGTTTCCACTGCTTCTCAGAAAAAGTGTGTGAACCATGAAGAATTAGATTTTCACAAATTGTGGATAACACAAAATTAAGTAGTAGCTGACTTACTTTTCCTGATGACTTGATGCCTTTAAAAAGCACTGCAGCAACAAGGATGGAGCTCAGCAGCAGACAAAGGGCCAAATGCCAGACTATTGGTCCTGTTTCATCCAGACCACTGGATCTCTGCAGAGCCACACGACTGAGGAAGAGAGAAATCTGACTGTCATGAAACCACACCATGACAAATGTATTTGTGATTGCTTAGATTAGAGTTTGTGATTCTTACTCCCAGTACTGTTCACTTGGACTCTGCACTGGAGCCGTGATCATGTCAGCTGAAGGACAAGTGATGTTTTCCTGAGTCCAGTTGGCCACTAGAACACCACTTACATTACAAGACACTGGAAAAGGAAAGAGGACTGGTAAACAGCTTGTTTAAAATAGACATGTCCCTGTGAAGCAGTTTTTACCTAACATGGCTCTATGACCTCGTTCAGATCCTGAATTCGGGTCTAAACATAACCAAATGTGTCCTGAATGTGTCCTAAGATCATTCCCTAAGACCACTTTCGGAGGTTAAACATTTGGCCACATTCTTTTCACTGCGTGAGTGCGAATACATCCTGCACCACAAATGGAGGAGCAGACGACCGGCTACAGTCAATATCACTCTATAAACGCAGGCTATGACTCAATCATATCCCCTACAATTTGGAGATTACAACTCTTCACTCTTCACAAGGGCTTTAGATAAAAACATACCTCTGGGTGTGCTGCTGCAGTTACTGTCCGCCCAACTGAAGCAGCTTGACCACGGCAAAGGATACTGGAATGAGGCGAACAAGTAGTACAGGCTGTAGGTGAGGATGACGTTATAATAAATTGCCGTCGATATGTTTGTTAGGACTACGGAGATGCCAAGACCTGGATAACAAATAGAAAACGGAAGATAACAGATTACAGTACAAAATGTTTTATTTTACCCTACCAAGCCCTCTACATACATTTCCCATGCGGCAGAGGCAGACCCTGATACTATCTTGATTGTTAAATTATTACTATTTGTATCCTACAAACCTCGGTTTAATGACTTGTCTGTGAAGACATCAATGCCGACAGGTATCTACTGGAGTTCTGCAGCTAAACATGGGCTTGAGGCTTACCCTGTAGCATCGGCACAGCTCTCCACATGTTGACTGGACCTTGGCTGCAGAACTGACCAATGGCATTTTCCAGGAAGAAAATAGGAATTCCACATAAAGCCAACATCAGGAAATAAGGAATCAGAAAGGCACCTGTTCAAAAATTTAAGGAAGTCGTCGTTTTATTAATTTAATCTTAAAAAGCTTTTGCTTGAGAGATTTTCTTCAAAATGATTCTTAATAATTACCCCCTCCATTCTTGTAGGCAACATAGGGAAATCTCCAGATATTTCCTAGGCCAATAGCATAGCCGATTAAAGAGAGCATGTATTCTCTCTTGTTTGTCCAGTTCCCACGCTCAGGATTCTCATCACCAGTATCCATAGGACAATCCTGTTCAAAAACCGAATTTCAAACGTTAAAAAATACTGGGCTCTAACTTCCACCCAACCAATTATTTTTCCACATGCTAAAATGCAAACAATTACAATTTATATAATGATTATTAAACACTACCTTTGGTTTAGCAGTATATGTAGAGAGCTGATTGATCAATATCTGCCCTCATTTCAGCACAAATAATTAAAGTGTGTAAACTTGAGGTGTTGAAATTTTAAATAACAAAATATTTAGGGCAACATAATGACATTATTTGTCATATGGTGGGATTTCATCTTAAAACAAAAGCAGATTTTTTCCCATTTCATGTCACCCTGTCAGACATTATTTCACCATTTCATCAGGATTCATCGTAGGCTTCTGTCTAGTTTCCCCCTTGCTGCACATTCCCCCTAAAATAAATTTAACTTATCCCCAAAACATGTTTGAATATTTACATTATAAAAAGCTTTGATATGTGATGAATTATAGCTATTATAGCCAGAATGTAAACTTTGTTTACCTAAACTCACTTATGTAGTAAATGTAGTTTTTTTAATCTTGATTAAAGGTAAATACAATCCAAATATGTAATTTACATAAGCCACACAAATATATGTTTAGTGATAAATTTCCATATGCCCATCGAGACAAACAGAATAAAGTAACAACATTGCCATTCTGAAATAAGCAAAGTCACTAGTTGTGTTGCGCTGGGCTCTGCTTTGCATCAATTGCATTATGCAAAGGAGCAATTTTGACTAGAATTACATTATTTTTTTTAAATAGTTCTTCTCCTTTCTTATCAACCCAGTTGTTATTAAGACATTGTAATTGTCTATTGTGAAAGAATATACAGATAATAACAAAAACCTTGAATCACACAGACAAACATTGGATCAATAAATACATCCATCAACACAGGTGGCATTCACATCTCCAGATGTTTCAGGGAAAATTCACTTTTTGTCTGTTCATGATTTCATGCACTGAATAATTGCTACTTTGCAACAATAACACTTTATATTATGGAACATATCATAACCATTAACCAGTTGCTTATTAGCATGCATATTTGTATTATATTGGCTGCATGCTAATACGCAACTAGTTAGTGGTTAATATGTGCTCCCTAATATAAAGTGTTCCCCCGGCATTATTATTCGCAAACAATTGTTCAACCTAATTTTATCAGATAATTTTGGGTGGTAAATGTAGTCTATAAATAGTCCAGAAATGACACACAAAAACACAAACTGCAGAGCTGTACACATTAAATTAGGCTGCATGTGTAGTTACTCAGTTTACAATCCTACCTGATCTGAAAGAATAGCAGGGTCGTCTTCAACATTTTTGGAAAAACAGTCCCACATGTTGATTGATCCTCTGCCGTGCTGTGGAAGAAAATTTAAACTAACCTAAAACCTCTCACATCTCACAGCAACAAAACCGGATTTCTGTCTTCCTGTGACAGACAGGTTTGTTGTCATCTGTTTGCGTACCTGCCTTCACTGTCGATCTCTGAATTTATGTTAAAAAAACTGGAACCTGTGTTAATGAAACCATTGGACCTTATTTATTCTATTCTGCCTCGCCCAAACATATTTGTGTTAGAAAGTTATCATCCCAGAGCTAGTTACTGCTCGTTTATAAAAGTTAGTTGAGTTAATTATCATATCTGATGCTTTTTTTACTTTATTGACGGAAGATATGTTTGACTGTTTGAGAATTGGTTTCGCCTGCAGGCTTCCCCTTAACAACATGGCTACATAAAGGGATAGTTCACCCAAACAGAAAAAACACAACATGCCTCCATACTGCTCCTGTGATGTCATCCATGCATCCGCAAGTCCTGACATTCATATTCAACTCGAAAAGAGGTCATTTATACCGTGTTTTTAGCCTAATAGGGTTTAACAAGGTGGGACATCCTCTGTCCTTAGCCCTCAACAAGAGTTTTCTTAAGTCAGGTTTAATTCTATAAGAAATGCTATTAAAGAGTAGATCATGACATTGGTACACTATCAACCTATCTGGTTGAGAAAGGGTCAAAGTAAAGACTTATTTTTTCAGCGGTGTCAGACAACATCGCTAATACCAGGTTGTACACAAACACACTTTTATGGTTAACTTCTACTCCTCAGAAATTTAATTTGAAATTTGCTGATGTACTTGTGAAACAATTTTTCCCTAAACTATATCAGAAACACACACACACACACACACACACACACACACACACACACACACACCACACACACACACACACACACACACCACACACACACACACACCTGTTGTAACAGTTTACCTCAGCCCTGAGGCTCATCAAACACCCTTTCTCTGTTCACACATAATGAGAAGTTCTTGTGTAAATAGGAACTGTCACATACTGGAATAATGAACAAACGTCTCTCTCACACACGAGTCCCAGTAACAGTTTGTTGGGTTTTACAGCTTTTACAGCCTGTACATCCCTAAATAATGCTGATGCTGCAGTTGTTTAGATGAGCAAATTTGGGGATGGAGATTTGGGAATTTATGGATTACGAATTTGTACACATGGCGAATAAATCGCACACATCTACAAAAACCTAATGAACACAATGAAGACAGAGGCTAATCTCCTTTGATGGAAAGAGAGTTTTTGTACATCCATGAAATCAATAAAACAGATATCTACTCTATACCTTATCATCATTGAAGTCTCTCCTTATGCCTACAGCTTTGACTCTCCTGTGTGAATACACAAAAGACAACATTAACATACTGGTCATGCTCCTGTCTGTGTCATTTTCCTATCTTCTAGTCTTCGTAATGTCATATTGTAGGTTAAATGGCACTTGCACAAATAGATACATAGCCCAGGCTATTTTTATAGGGTGCTTTTTATTATTATTAATAAATTAATATTATACTCCTGTTTGCATGCAGCCTTCCTGTCAAACAAATATGTTGATTAAATAAATACTATCAGGTCGGGAGATTAGACTTAGTCTCAACCCTCCCTCCCTCCACCTCTCCTGCACAGTGGTGGGCACACAGCCATCACAGTCACGTCAGACCGCCCCTCCCAGCTCCAGCTCCTGTCCCAGTTGTACTGGTTTTTATTCTCTCGTGTGGAGGTGAGAGGTGTCATCGTTACAGAATCAGTGTGTAGGATTTAGTGCCATCTAGTGGTGAGGTTTCAGATGGCCAAACAACCATCCAACTAAATACCCTGCCCCCTCATCACTTTCTTTCCCAGTGTGTAGGAGAACCTCCAGGTAACCAAAAAACACGAAAGCTCCTCTCTAGTGCGAGTGTTTGTTTTATCCACTATGGTCTACTGTAGAAACATGGGGGTGCAACATGGCAGCTTTGGTGGAACAGCACCTGCTCTTATAGGTGTTAAGAATCTTAGTTTCTTGTGATTGTACACAAATGAAAACAACAGTGTGAATATTATGTTTAATTTGCCAAAAGATCCCTCATGTATTCTACTCACTTTAATGATCCTGTGATTTTATGTTTTCTAGTGCTTAAATTATTCATATTAGAAACCTGAAATATCATATTAAATCAACGTAAATTCAGCCTGGAGTGCTTGACATTGTAGGAATCTACACCTGTGCAAAGTTATGTGAAGTAACATTCTTTACTTGAGCAACAACGGCGTGCAGCAGTGAGAGAACCAACCGATACTGCAGCAGCTTGACGAACATTTGGATCAGTATGTGGCATGGGTTCAAGCAAGGCAGGCAAATAAAGACATTGATTAAAAAAATGCAGCTAGTGCACCTTGGGAAATACATTTTCAAAACCCCTGTTTCAAAACAGTTTACTTTTTGTAATTGATTAAAAAAAATTCACCACAAACCAGACAGGCTAAAAGAAGGTAATCATTGTTGAATATCAGAGGTGAGATACAAAGATGTAGTTAGTTAACAATAAACTAAAGGACATAATAAGAGAACTGTGATCACTGAAACAAAAATGATCATAACTGATAGAACATTCAATATTTTTGATGATATACAGCGGAAAAATAAACCACAATAGACAACTTGCTTTTTACTGTAACACACACACACACACACACACATACACATACACATAATGCCATGTTGTAACCTGTCCCAGCAGGGAATGTAAGCCAGAAGATAACAGACCAAACCTCAGCTGGAACAAAAGGAATGAAGACAACAATATGATGCTAATGTTCTTCTATTTCTGTTGGAAAAATCAGCAACGTTTGAATCATAGACTGTAAATAAAGATGGACAATTCATGTTCACTTCCTCCCACTATACAGAAATGAAAAATATTCCAGTTATGAATGCTGCCATCTTTGGAGACAGAGTCTGTCTCATTTTTTATAGTATCAAATAACTAATAAAAACCTACCATAGCTACCTAAAATGACAGCCACTATCTTTGAAAAAATTTATTTGTATGACCTATAATGCAGCCAGCCACCAGGGGGTGATCTAGACATATTGGCCTCACTTTTGTGAATGTATCATGTCGTCCATCTTAATATACAGGTAAGGATTTGTACACGTCAGCTAATCTGTGATGGGTTTTTGCATTTTAATTACTTTCTGCCACTCGGGGTGTCAAACATCACTCAAAGAAGTTTTACTTACATGCACCCATTTACACAGATTACACTCCTCCACCAAATAGGAGAAGTTGACAGTAAATATACAAAGAGAAACATCAGAGCCAGGAGCTAGAGATCACGTTTACGTTTACTTCCGGCATGTTTTCGAGGTTCTTCATGCGACAGCTGCGTTCTTCTGAGTAGCGCTCTCCTCGATGGACAGCCAGGTAAGGATGCCAGTCTTTGGATGGAGAACACAATGACTTCAGACGCTGTGGAAAATAAGAGATGTAGATTTTATGATTAGGAGTTTTCATTTCTAGATTTAAATAATTTTTCAGAGTATCATCATTACACACCTTCCAGGGGCTTCCCTCTGCTTTCATCAGCTTAAACACAGCGATGACAGGAATACTGAGCAGGATGAACAGGACAATGCACCAGCCAAGAGCCAAGCCCCAGACTGGGAACTGGACTGCTCCATAGGAGGGGGGTGTAAATGTCATCAGAGACCACACCAGGATCATCTACAGCAAAGCCAAAAACGTGTACGCATTAGACATAAACAAATATCAGTAGTGGCATATCAGTTCTATCCAGTTCTGGGCAAGATCCAGGAAGGTTTTTTTCACTTTCAAGATTGTCACTTTACGACAGTACTCACCACTATGATACAGGGACTGATGAAGAACCAACATGCTCTCCACCACAACCAGAAAAGGAAACTCTTTTTTCCAATCATCATCTCAATGTCTTTAATAAAACGGTTCCCTCCTGTAAAGCATGAGAACACAGTTTTAGCTTAAGGCAGATTTTTTTAATTCACATTTATTTTTTCACAATTCCAATTACCATATTTACCATATATGTAGCAAACACCAATGATCTCCAAGAGAGCCAAAATAAGCAGCACCCAGCTGGCGACAAACTGGTCAATTAGGGTCACCCAGTATATACCTGCCTATCTCACATACACACACACACAGACAGACAAAGGGCAAATCAACTTAACCTTTGTCAGACAAGAGTAACACAAAGAGAGGTTAACTCTGAGAGGTTTACCTGTGTGACACATGGCAGGCCAAGGAGATAGAGGATGGTACATGTCGTTACCGTCAGTAAGGCGTGTTTGTTTTTGAAGAGTTTTGGGAAGGCGTCTAACAGGCAGGTGGTGATCACCTCTAATGACAAGAAGAGATGGGAGGACACATGATGTGAGTATCTGCTGAAACAGGAGGGGTCTGAGTGCCGTGGCAGCATCATATCCCACCTATTCCTGCAAACTGGGAGTCCAGACCTACAGTCAGGAGCATGAAGAAGAATAGAATGGACCACAGCGGGGATATGGGAAGCTTAGACAAAGCATCTGGATATGCTATGAATGCCAAGCCAAACCCTGCAGGAAGACGAAGACACAAAACATCAGGCACCACGTTTACTCGACAATTCATTTTACCACGGCACCCACAAGGTGTGTCTGTCTGACCTTCTTTCACAACCTGTCCAACAGGCATTTTGTAGATGTGAGCCATGTGACCCAAAATTGAAAATATGGCAAAGCCTGCCAACACACTGGTGCCTGGGAAGATAGGACAAATAACACAAATCTTTAGATCCTGAAAAACCTCTGATAAAATATATTGCAATTTCAAACACCAAAACTTATTCGACTTTGTCCTATGTGATTTACTTTACATTTATATCTGACTGTTGCATTGTATTATTAGATTTGTATAATGTATCTTATTGATGGGTTATTTATTAATCACAGGTTTTAAATTAAAGCTTCCTTTAAATTGTGTTTGCTCCCACCTGCATTTGTGAGTGTTACTACAAATGCATCCTTGACCACGTTGTTGTTGAAGCTATTATAGGAAGCAAGGGTCATGACTCCACCCCAGCCAATGGAGAGAGAGTAGAAGATCTGAGTTGCTGCATCTTTCCAGATCTAAAAACACAAAGCCACGTTAAAATGTATTTTGGGGGAAATTAGGACTTCTCTTATTTGTTATATTTAAACAATGACAGTTCAGTTCTCACCTGTGCTTCAGACAGTTTAGTCAGATTAGATTGTGACCCAATGTAGAACTCTATGCCATCTCTAGCTCCCTCTAGAGTCACACCTCTGATCAGCAGGATGACAATCACCACATATGGAAATGTGGCTGTAAAGTACACAACCTGTGGAGACAAAAACCAAGACTCAACATTGTACAAATTTAACGAAATTACTTTCATTTTCTGTCTTTGGTGCTGAGTTTAAAGCAAATTAAAGTAAATCGGAAGAACTTATAAAAATGTGTACTATGATGCAATTAACGTTAGTGTTTAAGTGTGATGACAAATATAGACATTGTACATGGAACATTTTGTTAAAGCATGTTGCAAAATGAAGGTTTGCTTACATTAAATTGCAAATGTGGATTAACAGAGGTGAAATATATGACCTCTGACAAAACTCTGACATCCACACACTGAACATGTGATCTGACCACAGAGCAATACAAGTGCCACAGTGTAAAAGATGCATGTTTACCACAATGCAACAAGCCGGACTGCCGAAAACCAGTCTTTAGCAAATGGCGTAGCATGTTGCCACTGCTTAAAGGGATAGTTCACAGAAAAATCTATGCCGATGGAGCGGTGGGTGAAAGAGCACACAAAACACTTCTGGAGACAAATCCAGTAGATAGTGAGTGAATTTCCATTTTTCGGTGAACTATCCCTTAACTAAATGAATGTAAGAAGAGTTTCTGTGGAGAAGGACATAAGAAGTAGTAGCTGACTTACCTTTCCTGATGACTTGATGCCTTTAAAAAGTGCTGCAGCCACAAGGATGGAGCTCAGCAGCAGACAAAGGGCCAAATGCCAAACTATTGGTCCTGTTTCATCCAGACCACTGGATCTCTGCAGAGCCACACGACTGAGGAAGAGAGAAATCTGACTGTCATGAAACCACACCATGACAAATGCAGGTATCTGTGTAAGATTGCATTGGAGTTTGTGATTCTTACTCCCAGTACTGTTCACTTGGACTCTGCACTGGAAACGTGATCACGTCAGTTGAAGGACAAGTGATGTTTTCCTGAGTCCAGTTGGCCACTAGAACACCACTTACATTACAAGACACTGGAAAAGGAAAGAGAACCATGTGAATAGCTTGCTTGACCACTACAGGTTGGATATAAAGCTCTTTAGTGTTTCTCATACAATTTCACATATTTAATCAACATCAGAATATGCATTTCTGTCATCATTATTTCATGTCAGAAGGAAATGGTTATACCTGTAGGTGTGCTGCTGCAGTTACTGTCCGCCCAGCTGAGGCAGCTGGACCACGGCAAAGGAGACTGGAAGGAGGCGAACATGTAGTACAGGCTGTAGGTGAGGATGACGTTATAGTAAATTGATACTATTAGAGTTACCATGACCATTGCAATGCCAACACCTGCAGAGGTAGAGAAGAGAGGTTTTAAGGAGCCGTTGCTGTTCAGAAAGTTCTTGTGAAGAAAATATAATTGTAAAACATTAACTTTTATTGGGTGAGTTTTTAGCAAATGAGCATTTGACCTGAGAACAACAGCACTTTAGAAGTTACAGTCTCCTGTGTTCAGCAAAACACTCCCTATACATCAAGGACCATCACCCACTTTTCCTCAAGTTTTTTTTGTCTACATAATTGTTTTTTCTTTGTCCTGTTGGTGTGAAAAGTATGATGCTGCCAGGACATAACTTCTAGATCTGCTTCCTGCCGACTCATTTCCCAACCAAGTCAACAAGTCTGCAACAGAATGATGTCCTGGCTCAACCCATCAAACTCTGCTTGATTGTTAGTTAACAGTTAACAACAGATGACCTAAATGTGCACCCTACTGAATCAGGAATTGGGCAGGGATTTTGGACATATAATTGTCCCCTCTGTGTAAATTGTGGCCCCTTTACGGCTCCGGATTTAGAAATATCCTACATCTGCTGTTGATCTGAAGCCAGGGGTCATAAAAGACCTGGTATTTGGTTTACACAGTTGACCATTAACCAGCAGCCTCTTTAAATGCCTCAGGTTTGACATCTTCAATATACCTGACTGAGCTTTAACAAAGCTTCCATAGTAGCCTCACCCTGCAGGAGAGGCACCGCTCTCCATGTGTTGATGGGACCTTGGCTGCAGAATTGACCAAGGGCACTCTCCAGCAAGAAGAGAGGGATTCCAGCCACCACCAACATCACAAAGTAGGGGATGAGAAAGGCACCTGCTCAAAAAAGCGACATCATAATGAGAGAAACATTTTCTATGTTACGTATAATAACAGCAATGTCATTAAATGTGATCCAAAAACTGAATGGACTAGGAACCGATTATCTACGTACCCCCTCCATTCTTGTAGGCCAAATATGGAAATCTCCAGATATTTCCCAGTCCAACAGCATAGCCGATAGTGGAGAGGATGTATTCTCTCTTGCTGGCCCAGTTTCCTCGTTCTGTGTTCTCTTCCCTATCATCCACACGTGGATCCTATTCAGTGACAAGTTTAAAAACATGTAAAATTAGTGAAGATAGTGAGAAATTCTCTAAAAAAAGAAAATTTTAGTGGCAATCGGATTAAAAAGCTGATTTAAAAAGTAGAAATATATATTTCAATGTATATATTTGTCTTTATTACACCTTCAAGATACAGAATCTCCTTGACTTCATTTCCACTTATCACATTCAAACTGAATTGTGGTGGTGTCAGCAAGTGAACAAGTTCTTTATTATTAAGGGTTTTCAAATACATTAGACCCTCAATTCAATTAAATACTAAATTGAGAATACAGAATTCAAGGTATTTCTCTACATTTAATAATAAAGCAAGCAATATTTTGCAATCACTAAATGATGGAGTGAAAGTCTGACACATCCTACCTGGTTGACCACTGCAGGTTTTCTGAAAATTAAATCCCTGAAAGTGTTCCAGCCGTATTTCCTCATGATGTCCTTTCACCTTCGTGTGAAAGGTCTGTATAAGAAATTAAAAAAGCTCTCGAAGGCTGGTTTTAAAGCCCCCTCCCCCCGACTGACAAGGTAGTGATGTATTCCAACCAATCATCTACTCAGATACATCCCCCACGACACCACTGACCTGACTGTGTGAGTAAATTAACTTTTATAATACAAATGAAATCACTATTTCATGCGATGTAGTGAAGAATATTTCCCTGTTGATAATATTAATGAATTACCTTCACTCACTCGATCTGATGCTGGTAAAGGAAATTTTCTGATTCTAATATTTCCTGTGCTATTCATTTCCGCTGTACAATTTCATTCTGCTAAATAATGTCACACTGTGTGTGACTTTTCCACACAGCCACCTACAGTAGTGATAACAACATCATATCCTCAGTATTGATAAGATTTAATATTCAGTAACACAACATAATGATGGCTGTGTTGTTAATGTTGTGTATTTGACTCCAGAGAGTCACTACCCCGATGACAGTCATCTTGTGGTAACACCTGATCCCTAAAGCCACTGATAATAGACAAATCTCATTGTGGTTAGTGACATCTATGTATAATGACTGTACTGGTGAGCTGGTGAGCGACTGGGTGTGTGTTGCCTGTAATCACAGTCAGATCACGTGACCACAACACCGTGACATGATTTTCTTCCTTTCTGCAGAAATAAAAGCTCTGTATATTGTTAACAAATAAGCCTGTAACTGTAACTTTATGTATGAACTATACAGTCTATGATATGAACAAACTTTTTCATGCTGGCGAAAGCCAGTGGCACGAGGGATTATGTTTTCGGGTAATCCATCCATTTGTCATTCTTCATAATCTCAAGAACATCTTTGGGAATGTCTTCAAAATTTGTCAAGATTTTAGAATCAAAGATGAACTCATGGTAGGCGAAGGCCAAAGGTCTTTGTAATGTGATATATCAAGAATATATATATATATATATATATATATAATATATATATATCTCTAAATGATAGAGATATATATAGTCCTTCATTACATCTGGCACAGACATTCACTTGGACTGAAGAAAGATTTTTATAGTCAAGGTCACTGTGACCTCAAAAAGCAATTTTTTGTCTCATGAACGTGTGAGCGAGAAAACCCCGAGAGAATCCTTTCAAATTTGGCACAGATGTTTATTTATACTCAAAGATGAACTGATTAGATATGGGTGGTCAAAGGTCAAAGGTCTTCATATACTGTATATGTCTTTTAAAATATATGTGTACTGCTGTGTAAAGTTTTATGAATAGAGAGAAAGTCAAAAGTCACTTAATTTTAGTATGTCTTAGTTGGATTCTCATTGTACATATTACTCGTTATACAGTATACATGGAAAAGACGAAAACATAAATCATGTTTTGTATGCCTTTATCTCGGCTTATGGACCTGATTCTGATAATTCAATGGGCCTCTGGTGGCCTTGTGGTAATTTAAGGTGCTCAATATGAACCACAAGATAAATCTGAGCCTTTGATACATTTTCCCTTCTCCCCTAGTCTTCTGTTACCTATTCACAACAAATAATTCATTTTGATCCGCAAGACTCTCAAATGCTCGCAATTTTTCCTCTTTAAAGTATATATTTTGAGTTTTCTGCCTTTTATTTGACATATAGTGAAGGAGAGACAAGAAAAATGACAAAACAACAAACAGTCAACGGACTGGCTGACCAGGAGTCAAAAAGGGGACCTGCTGTCAGACCAAACCTTATTCCTCACTTCTGATGTCTAAGTCTTAAATGGTGTGGAGTGAGAAGTCTTTTAGTTCCTGAGGCATTTTGGTCAATGACGTTCAGCCACAGTCTACCACTCTAAACCTATAACATACATTAGCTGTGATGACTGGCGTGTCCACAGATTACAAAAACAGCTGACAGTGATGTTACAACCCCCGGTTACACAAACACATGCAAGAATCAGTCTTCATTCTTCTTAGAAATCAGTTTGGAAAACAGAAGATCAGTATCCTCCAAGTGAAGATTCTCCATTCAGAGTGATGTAGAGCGGCTGGAGTTGGATGTGGGATGGGATGAAGAAAATGCCTTTGAGTACAAACATGTGTTTTAACAGTTTAGCCGGATGGACTTGAGGTCAGCTCTCCGTCTCTAGTGGGACAGGTCAGCCTTATGAATCACTTGCCTGTGCAGCCACCTCACAGTCAATAGACATCAAGTCTTTGTTGCCTCTCACAGATGAAATGACATGACTGTAGGGAACAAACAGTACTGAGAATAGAAGGTGACGAAGAGCCAGAATATTTTGTAAAGCTTTTCAATATAAGGTTTGATATTTCTAATGTCTCCACAAAAAGCTTTCCCACCTCTGACCCACTAGCCCACACAATGTTAGCCTTTTCTTCCTCTGGCTCATTGCCTTTATTATCCACTTTGTGCCAACATCTTATTCAGTTTTGTTTATTAGATGAACATACCAAGAGTTAAAGGGTTTCAATTCTTTGAGGTTTTCTTGTCTCAAGCTTCTTTTATTATGCACCTCAGAGTTTAAATAAAGCATTCAACTGAAAGCACTGATCTATCCTCTCCATTAGGCTGGGGACTGTGCATCCTCCAAATCCTTTATGACCAGTCCATGAACATGTACTCTAATGCCCTGAGTAACTTTAGTCACATTCCACACTATGAACAATTCGGATGTGAAGCAGGAAGTCACCGACATCTCTAATCACCC
Organism: Pseudopleuronectes americanus; assembly: GCA_038501795.1. Classification (NCBI taxonomy): domain Eukaryota; kingdom Metazoa; phylum Chordata; class Actinopteri; order Pleuronectiformes; family Pleuronectidae; genus Pseudopleuronectes; species Pseudopleuronectes americanus. Next base: position 12,694,801 of record CM076717.1, on the reverse strand, counting down.
GGATATTTGGAATTAATACAAATTCTTTCATAAACCTTTCAGACAAGTGCATGTGTTGTATTTAAAAGCAAGACACGGTGCCTGCCTGAGCCTTAACTCAATATGGTGCAGGTTTATTGTTTGGATAAAGTTCCATTCAACAAAAGCTTCATTGTTACAGCCCTCTGTAGCTCTTTCCTGTGCTGCGCTACAGTCCATAAAAACAGTGAATCATACACATACTCACACAAACATGAACAAATACAGGAAACTGCACATGAAGTGCAAAGAGTACTTTTTTACTTTTATTTATTTTAAGACAGGCTTGTGGTAAGAATAATGTGGTAATATGGTAATCAAACCGTGCAATACATACATTACCTCCATAATCATAACACCACAGTACTGTATGGAGATATTTTCAAATTGTACATGGATATTTTCTAATCCTCTATGAAAGCGGATTTCGTTTTGCAAAAACAGGATCCCCTACAAGGAGTCACAGCACGTGTTAAAACAAATGAAATTAATATTTGATATAATGCATCCCATTCAAACAAGGTCATTTCATGCAGCGGACACTATTGTGTAATAGGATTCAGCGACAGCTTGTGAACATATCATACATGATACACACTTTTATCATAAGAGAAAAACAATGAAAACACAAATCAAGACACACAGAGAAAGAGAGATATAAACACTGTATATACCATAACATAAAAAGATCATTGATCCTCACAGCAACTTATGGATAATAAAATCAGGGTCTCATTTTTTGGCTCTTTGAAAATAATGAGACACTGATATTTACTGACTGTAAATGAAGCATGTAAGTCTAATTTAGATTTATATTTTTTGAAAGGGGACCAGGCCATGTTTAAGCTTGTCTGAAGTAAAGTTTACCCAAACAGTCTTTTTTCTCAGGAGATTGTATAGAAAATTTGAGGTCCTTGCCTCTCATGCTGGTGTGAAATCACATCATCCCTGCTGCGCTTTGTTATTTGCACATCTTACAAAATAATGTGTTACATTATGCTGCACACAAGCTGTGTTGTTCACACAGTTAGACCTCGATGTCGGAAGCCATCCGCAGGCACATGGATGACTCTGAGGGGATGTCCTGACGAGCGATCTCGTTTCCATCCAGTCGCACCGTTTGCAGTTTGGAGAAGTTGGTCACATCCATGAAGCTGCAGAAACTCCCCAGAGTGAACTCTACAGCCACAGAACAGAGTAAGAGATGATTATATGCAGATGTGGAAAAAAAAACTCAGTGTTAACACAACACGTGTCGGAGTCAAAATGAGACCACAAAAGTATTATATAGTGTCATTATTCTGCTTTTATAAAGTTTATTTTGGAAATCATCATCAAATATTTCTTCAGTTTCAGGATTGTAACCTTCAAATGGAACAACGTATGCTCATATTCAGGTTTACGATGTTAATGCTGACAAAATATTAACTTCTAAAATATAGCATCGCCTTCTTCATACTGTCCATTGCAGCAGCTCCTCTTTTCAGCCTCTGTCCTAAAGGCTAGGTTTTAGATCCTGTCTCTTTAAGGCCTCCCTTCCAACAAAGCCCAGTCTGCTCTGATTGGCCAGCTGACCCATTTTGTTGTGATTGGTTAAAAGCTAGTTGCTTGTAGGAAATGAAGTCCCCCAATGTCGATTTTGTCATTTGACGTCATGTGACGAAATACTAAAAGCTACAATTCTGGAGCCAGGACCTTTAGAACACATTTAATGGGTTTGATTTCGGACATTTCCAACCTTAATGTCCTGAGTCTAATTATTTTATGTAGAATTCCAAAAATAATCTTATAAAACATTGGGATAGGGATATTTACATTTGGATTTTCATGTATGTTACCTTTGATTTGGTTTGCCTGCAGGTAGAGGTGCTGCAGTGTGGTGCTGACTATGGGGATTCTCTCCAGCTTGTTGAAGCTCAGGTCCAGCTCCACCAGCCCTGTCACGTTAAAGGTGTTGGGAGGGATGCCCTTGTCTGTCAGCTGGTTGTGGCCCATCCTGACATACTGCAGATGTGTCAGACCACCCAGGAAGTCCTCTGGCACTGAGTCGATGGAGTTAGACTCCAGATAGAGTTGGTGCAGATGGTCAGGCAGGGCCCCCGGAACCTGGGATCATTCATTTGAAAATTCTCTAGGAAATCTGAATCTTGTGTGTAAATTTAATGGGACATATATTAAAACATTGGTTTACCTTTGTCAGTTTGTTGCCACTGATGTCCAGCAGTGTGAGAGATGTCAGTGCCTTCAGTGATGTGCTCATGTCTGTGAGCGCATTATCATGGAGATACAGGATAGTTAGGTTATCCATTCCCTCTAGGTCTGCAGGTGATACCTAGGCAACAGTGTGATAACTTTAAAATCTAATTGTAGAGAGGAGCTATGCATGAAGATCAACCCATGCAAACTTTTTACCTTTTCAATCTTGTTATGATTGATTCTGAGATCTCGCAGGGAGCGGGGGAGGTTGGAAGGAATGCTGGTCAGATTGTTGTGCTGTAGATATAAACGCTCCAGTCCCTCCAACTTCAAAAAGACCTAAATATGATGCAGAGGGTGAGCGACATAAAAGTAAATCCCATCACATCAAGTCATTTAAATATATGTTATCATGATACAAAATTACAGAAAGAAGAACTTTGGGGTCATAATATTCCATTTCCTCTCAGCAACTGCAGGGGAGGGTTAATGTGTGGCAGGCTAAACCGCACATAACTCGAATCTATAAGCATTTCATCCTCCCTCCAGGACGTCTGTCTGTCTGTCTGTCTGTCTGCATTTCTGTCTGTCTGTCTGTCTGCATTTCTGTCTGTCTGTCTGTCTGTCTGTCTGTCTGTCTGTCTGTCTGTCTGTCTGTCTGTCTGTCTGTCTGTCTGTCTGTCTGTCTGTGTCTCTGTCCGACCATCAGCCAAGATATATACCAAGATATATGTTTCCATTTCATTGTCAGATTTTCCCTCAGATAAAAATCTGATCCAGATTTATCTGCATTGAAATCTGTATGACACAGCATGTCGACTGTAGCAAAGGGGGAATCAGACATGAAAGAACAACACATGAAGGAATCATTTTTCCTCCTCACACATGCAAACATAAAGCTGTCACGTTCCCTCTGTAATTACTCAGCCTCTTCACCAGCTGCCAGCCATCTGACATCCATAAAGAGCTGCAGTTCCCCATCGTTCTCTGAGCTCATGTGTTTCTGGTTCTGACTGAGACCAGATGCAGATTTACCTTCTTGTCAATGGCTTCTGATGACAGCTGGTTGTAGTGCATCATTAACCACACCAGACTGGTTGCATTGACCAGAGCCGACTCAGGCACAGAGGTGATGGCATTGTTCTGGAGGTACAAGTACTTGATACGGGCAGGAACATTTGGCATGGCTGTCAGGCCCCGCCCATCACAGTACATGGCAACTGGGAAGGTGGGGGGACAGTCACACTCTTCAGGACACTGGCCTCCTGAGGCACCCTGCAGGGAGGCGAAAGCATCTCCTTGGCGGCCATACAGCCAAGCGAAGGGGTCCCGTCGATGGGAAAGAGAGAACGGGAGCAGGGCAGAGAAGAAGAAGATGGTCGCCAGGAACATTGTCGCAGTCACACAGAACCTTTATGTAATCTACAAAGACAGACATGGCAAGAAGATTTAGAAAAAACACAGAGTCACAAACCAAAATAATTTTGTTAGAATTTTAAACATTTTGACACAGTTCAGACTAGAGAGATGGAAAAAAACTTTTTTCTGTTTCAAAGTTCTTTCTCTTATATAATGTAGAGGTACATGAAAAATGAAATAATGGAATGATCATTCAGCAGCAAAGTCAAAGAATTAAACTGCAAAAGCACACTGTCTCACACCTTTGGAGTCGAGCAGTGAAGGCACTGGCCTTGTTTTGGAAACAGCCTGCAGAGAGGCACATTCTTAAGGGTCTTAATCCAGAGAGGAAAGTAGAAAAAAGAGAAAACCAGACCATGAATACCACCTTTGTAAATGTTTCTCTATGTAGCGCCAGAAATGTGGGAAAACGTCCAATAATGACCCTTTGATTTTGCAGAAGACGAAAAAGCGCCCCCCAAAATGTGTTTTTATCATCATGTGTTTATGTTTCCCCTATGAGGTTTCACAGACAGACACTGCAGTGACAGACAGACACATGTTCACACACATACAAACACACACACACACCTACCTGATCAGAGGTAGCCTGGCCCTCTTTGTCCCCCCTGTCTCTCTCAGAGTGAGCTCAGGACTGCAGGGGACTTCGACAATCACACAAAAGTATTTCTCATCCCCTCCCTTCTCTCCTTCCCATTCTGCCATCCCCCTCTCCACCCCTCTCCATTCTTTTTCTGTTGGTTGCTTCCACCCCATAATCCGCCCTCCTGCACCCCGTTTTGTTCGTTCTGGCACGGCCCAGTGCACAACACACCCCTCACCCGCAGTCTGGAGCCTCCTTCTCCACCAATACCAGGGATGTGAGATGCAGAGCCTGTGAGGGGGATTTTTCCATCTGTGTGCAGTATATTCAACCCCCCTGAGCTGAAACATACTATTTCCTCAGTATTTTGGTACTTTATCGGATTTTGGTACCAAAGCTCACTGGATCACAACTACAATTATTTTTTAAATATTTGTTATCCTTTCTGGACGTTAAGCAAACAATGCCACATGCAGACCATTGCACAAAAGCAACAGAGGTGTTGTATCTGGTTTGCTGTGAACTTAAAAAACAGAAATGTAGCACAGATATGGAGACATACGTGTTTTTAATGCAACAAATTTACACAATGTTTCAACCCTGGAATAGGTGAAACTATTTGTGATGTGAGTCTTTACTTATTGTTGCTATAAGGATCCAGGAGGAATCACTCAGGATGAAACAATCTCCTTCCCAATAAATTCAGACAACTCGATCTACAGCCAAAAGTGCATGTGCAAGATTTTGTATCAAACATGGGCATAAGCTGGTTTAGTGGCACTTTTTATTTAAACTATACAGTTATTTAATGGGTCTAGAACATTTTGTCCTTTCAATACTAAAGCTCTGTGCAATTGGGAATCTTCCAAAGATGATTACTGAAGCTATTATAGTATTTGTTGTTTTAAACTCCCAGACAAGGATATGTCCAAGGGGGCGGATCCAACTTTCCTCATTCCTCTCCATCGACCTTCCATGTTATAGAGGGTTAAATGAAAACATGTGTGAAACCCGTCTCATGTTGTATGTGTGTGCTTAATGTGGGCCTCTTCCTGCCCCCGCATCTTCTCTTTGACACCAGCTCCATCTGAATCATGGGGTTTCTCTCACTTCTAGGTATGAACTCCTCAAATATTGTTCCCCCTTTTCTTTTTCAAAACCAAATTCTCTGTTTCTTCTCATCATTATCACTCTTATTTCTGTCCACTTCATATGAAGTAAAAGCCAGGACACAGTGAGGGAGGGTAGATCAAATTAAAAGGAAAGAAAAGTTGTGTTTTCTTTGTAATATAAAAGAAGAAAAAAATCCTTTCAAGATTTGCTCTTGTTTTCTTCAAATGCTCTTATTCACTTAAAAGACTGCAACACCGTTAAATTGAAATAATTTAAGAGGATTAAAAGGTCACAACTGGTTTTGCAACAGATTAAACATAAATTTAATGGAAGTTTTAATGTATGACACCAATACACCAACTTTAACAAAACACAGACATAGAGACAAACGTTTTTGCATATGACAAATGACATATTTTTCAACCCTGGAATAGTCAGATGTCTTTGTGAAGTAAATTATTATGGAATAATTATAGTTTTTTGCTGAAGGGTTGAGGAGGAAACGCTCAGGGTGAACAAATACCCTCCCCCAGAAGAGTCAGACAAATCGATCTAGTAAATAACTATACACCCCCCCTCGTTGCAGCCATTATGTATGTATGCCGATTTTACGAGTCCCTTTGAGCACTGGTGGTCACTGGCGGATGAATGGTTCCAGGAAATGTGATATATAAATATATATAGTAGAGCCCACAGGAATGGGCAGACAGTTTTTTACTTAAATGTACAGACTGAAAGTCCCACTGTGATGGTTTGGAGACATGTAGACATGCACCCCTCACTCTTGGTTTGTAAAATCGTTTATTAAACGTCAGAAGTTGTTGGCAGTCAATGCAAGCGTCCAAACTATTTAACCAAGTCTTAAAATCATGGTGTGACCTTGAGTCACCACACTCCCCCCCTTGTGTCCTCCTCTCTACTGTTAATACTAGAGTCACAGAGAAAGCTAAGTCAAATTCAACTATAATAGCGCCTTTCAATATGTATATACGTGCTATGTCTTCATGAACATCCATAAAAAATCTAAAAGAATGAACGCCACATTGTGGGTATATTTGTTTGACTATTTGTTGGCTTTTGCAGGTTTCTGCAGCTGCATCATAAGGAAACTGTTCTTTATTTGTTTCATGTAGCCGCAGGCATCTGTGGACACCAGATGCAGCAGAGGAGACCTGGCATCGCTCGGCCCAGCTCTCTGAAACATTACAACAGCCACGTTCATTACATTATATGTACTTTTATGAGTTTTGGACTTATTTCTAAACAATGCTTCATTTCTCCATCAAAGCTGTTTATGTATTAACTGAACTAGGATGAGCTCTGACCTTTAACTCGTGGCTAACGGCAAACTTATGAGCCTGATGAGTTAATACGTCTTGCAACACAACATGAAAGACCTGTTAGGCAGCCTGCTTGAGTAGATAAACTCTGCTGTAAAGATACGTATCTACATATAACAACGTAAAGAAATGGGAAGGTGATTCTCTGCTTACCAGGACTTCAAAGTGAGAGGCCCAGGTGGACTCTGGGTAGTCCAAAACATCCCCATCCCCCCTCCCCCGTCCCCTTCTATAACCACGGTCTCCTGTCTGGGTCATGAGCTGCGCTGAGCAGGGATCAGAAGATCAGAGCAGGAAGCCCCTTTTCACTCCATCCCTAAACTCTTCACAGGAATTTCAGAGGAATTTTTCATTCAGGAAATTGCTCGGTCACTTAGGACAATACTTTTCAGACTCACATCAACTTCTCAAACAATAACTCTGACCTTACACCTTTACCCTATGATCACCCATAAAACAAGTCTTGACCTGACAATGTAATGGTTAACCTTGTGGGAACCAGGATTGCGTCTCCACAAGGTGAATTTTCTTCACGTATCCATGACAGCAAACACTCTTGTTCAGAAAATACGCTAAATTATATTTTATATACAGAGATTGTTTAATGACATAACCTGACATTACATGTAGAAGAAGATCCACACAGATTTTAATATTTTAGATTTTAGTATTCCCTGAACAATGTGGCTCCCCAAGGTAATTTGAACCATGGTACCCCAGGGCCGAGGGGCAGCGTGAACCAGGCGATAGAAAGCAGATGTCCGTGCACACACACACACAAACACACACAAACACACACACACACACACACACACACACACACACACAAATACACGTAAAATCTCACACAGATGTTCAAGATTACAGCACATCAAGCTGCCCATCTTTTTCACAGCCAGATAAAAACAGCTGCTTTATATTCATCGGTATTGGTCACAGTGTTAATTATGGATTTAAACTAAATTGTGGTGTCCTCATGGCAAAATGTATGATGTTGCTGATGTTACATCTTCTCTGCTACACTGAAAAAGGAGATCGTAATAATACACTGAAACTGGTCGTGGTAACCCAGTGATCTACGATGCAGGCAACTCAAAGACCTCAAGTTCAAACCATGCTGGGACATGTAACTATAGTAACCGTCAAAACGCAGAGTCATGATTTTGGTGCCATGAAAATGCTAAAAGAAAATAGTAATACTATAAGAATGAATATGGTTAAAAAAAAAGAGATATATCTCTCACCTAAGACTTACATATATATTCATTTTATCAGTGGAATGGTTATTTTTCTTTAAAATAATCCACATACATGTTTTTATTTAGTGTGGAAACTTTAGGAAAGTAGACCTTTACCTTAGTTTATCCAAACCTGTATCTGCTGCTGATCACTGATGAAGTAGAGCCCTCTAGTGTTGATGACAGGAAATACAGGGAGCAGATGGTGAATGGAAAATATATCAAGAAGAAAAAGATGAGGAAGAAGAAACAGGCTCAGTTCATGATTAAAATCATAAGCAATGGAAAATACGCCATCATCATCTGTGTTTATTTAATTGTGGAGGATAAATATCAGATAAGAAGAAAAAAAGAATACACATTTCAACAAATGAGTAAACTCAATTTGCTTTAACGTTTGAAAGCTTTAGAACAGCCACCAAATGTACATTAATGTTACACTGTTTTATCAACTTTTTGTTTACCGAGGTCAATACTGAACTTCGAAACTTATCAGGCAACAGATTTGGGAAGGAAGTTACCTGGTATTAAAAACACATTTCCAGTATGTAACACTTCAAGACACTGGCAAGACTCCAAACCTATTTTTTAAGGGATGTGCATGTGACTCAGAGCATGGGAGCAGGTGGAAACATGTGCATCATTGCGGTCACAGACAATTATTTGGAGAGTTCCCAGCTCCACAGACTATTTAAGGAGCTGGCAGATGCCAGCGTCCAACAGGAAACCACTCGAGAGCAGCTTCTGTGTCGGAAAATTTTTAATTTCGGCGAATAGATGATGACTCATTAACAAGCATGTTATACAAGAAATCCTACATAGTTATCGGCTACATGATTAATCTCAGAGGTGACGAAAGCGCGTCATATTACAGCAATATTATCCATTATTTGTACGGCTTCTCCTTTTAGGGCTGTGCTGCAGCCAATCCCAGCTGATTTTAAACCAGTCACAGGAAGTCACAGGGCCTACATACAGAAAACCATTAAACACTCTGATTTACACCTATGGTGAATTGGTGTCCAGTTAACCTAACCATTACAAGTCTTTGAACTGTGGTAGAGGGCAGAAGATTTTTTTTTAAATCCACACAAGGAAGGCCGAACCAGGATTCATGCCATAAGCGTTTTGCTGTGAGGTGGAAGTGCAGACCACTGAACCACCATGCCACCTGTGTTTTGATAGGTGCAATGTTATATCTCGTTGGTCAGTAATTGGCAGTATTTCATTATTGAACAGTAAGCCTTGGAAAATTAGTAGTTGTTGTATCTGACACATGTAGCTGAACTCCACACACACACAGTTTTTTTTGCCCTGTTGATTTCCTGCCCATTCATTAACTGTATATGTAATTAACACTAAACTGCCGCAGAAGCCTCTGCCACACACACACTGAAAGAGCACTGTGGTATTTACAGTAAAACACATACTTTTCTAGGTTTTTGGTAACAAGAAAATGCTTCGTCACCCTTTTTTTTACCCTAATTAAATCATATACAGGCACTTATTATTTTCCAAGTTCAGATGAGCTCTGAAGTAGGTGTAGTTCTGTTTGTTTTTCCTAGAGGGCGCTCATTTCATTTACTTATCAGGACTTTTCTAACTCTTTTTGCTACCTTGCTTCTTTTCTCACAGCAGCTTCTCGTATTTGAGGGGGGAGGAATCTGGAATCGTTTTTCTCTGCTCAGATGCTTGCAAGAAGTTCCTTCAGACACACACACACACACACACAGACACACACACATACACACACACACACACACACACACACATACATATATGCATGCATAGCATGCACGCATACATACATACATGCATGCATGCAGATACAGACACATATTATCACAGAGATGCACATTTACATACACATGCATGCACGCACACACAAAGGCAAACACACAGATGGCCACAGAGTTACAGACACCCACACACATGCACAGAATGGTCTCTTTGGCTCCCCAGGTACTTTGTGGCTTGAATGTCTCCAAATCTAGAGCCAGTCTCACAAAAACACACACTCACACACACTCACACACACTAATACTTGAATGCTGATCAAATGTAGTCATTTTAGCTATGCACCATCAGAATCCAAACCCATTTGTCGCCCTCATTACTTCTCTGTTCTCTTCTCTCCCTTCTTCTTCAACCCTCATTCTCATCAGTCTTTCTGTGTATTTTCTTTTTCATCTCCATGATAAAATAAAACATGTTTCACCAACATGAGGGTTCAACTGTTACCAAGGGCAGAGAGAAGGGAAAAGGAAAAAGCGAGTGAGGGAAGATTATGGAGGAGGTCTGGGGTCTGGGATGTGGGCAGCGTTTAAAGAAGGGAAAAAACACATATGCTCACTTAAAAACACACCGACACCTACGCACACACACACAACCACACACACAGACAGTTGCACATGAACACACTATTTCATATTTTATTGGAAATTCACGGCAACCTGTCTCTGCTCTGCAACTACTGATTATCAGGTATGTGTCTGTTTGTTTATTGTTCGTAAAAAACTGTAAAACTGGCCCAACTGGAAATGATCAGAGCTCCAACGTGTCCATGTTCGATTACAGCTGCTCTGACGAGTCGTAATTGCATAAGTCAGCTAATGTCTTGGAAACCTTTGGAGCATGTGCTGTACTGTAAGACTGAGGAGGCAAAAGTCAACACTGCAAACTGCCTGGTCAAATCAAACTTCCTAATGATGCAACCCTTTGTGACGGAGAGTCTTGGTGTGTGTTTTTGTGTGTTTGCTTTTGTGCATTCCTGCTCTGAGGGTACTACCGTAACCACCCACAGCTGTGCATGCAGGGAAGACACATATTCTTCTTTCTCATGCTCGACTATAGAGGCGTCATCGCTAAGACAATTGCATGCAAACGTTTCTCAACTTTTGCTGCATTTCAGACAGTGCTGCACAATTTAAATTTAATACTATTTATTAATTATTGACATAACGAGAGGGGCTGCAATAAAAAGGTGACATTGCTTGACCTCACACTGAAACCCAGATATTTCAGTCCTGAGCAAAGTGATGGATTGACTAAACCATCAGGCAGCTTTGCTATTTCTGGGATCATGGTACAGGCATAGATAAAAGTTAAAAGCCAACAATTATGCAGTTGGGTCAAGCTCCAAAAACTCTGTATTCTGAACTTCCCTTTAGTTGAAACCATGTTGCACTGAACTCTCCCTGCCAGGTGAACACCCACATCAGAGTTCAAACCGGCGCCCAAGTTAAGACGCTGATGGATATCATTAAAGTAATTTGCTCAGACTAACCACAGAAGATATTTAAAAACATTCCCAGGGTTAAAGTCATGTCCTGGCTTTAAAACATAAAATCGCCTGTTTATCACTTTTATCTTCCTGTTTATTTGTTGGATTTCTCCCCAGCTGTCTCCATGGCTCTCTTCTGCTGTGCCGTGGTGGTGCTACTGTGTGTATTTCACTCTCCGTCGGCCACTGTTATCGCCGACATGGACTATGGAGGGGTTCCTCTGTGGATTGACCGCATGCTGGGGGAGCCCAGTGTGCTGAGCCTGCAGGGGAGGATGAACCCAGCCTGGTTCCGAGCTAACAACCCGCAGACCTGCCCTCAACACTGTGACTGCCCCATCCAGTGGCCCACAGCGCTCTACTGTGACCACAGAGGCCAGGCAGACATACCTGACGGCCTGCCGGACACAACTCAGTACCTTTTTCTACAGGTAAGAAAGAATGAATGTGCCCCTGAGCATGATTTAACTTTACAATGGTCGGCCTGGTCTTCCCACCATATGTTCTATCTCATGTGGAAGTGAGAAAATCCGTTTTTCCCCAGCACAACAACATCTCGTCCCTGTCCTCCTCTGTACTGGTCAACATTACCGAGCTCCGCTGGCTCATCCTGGACCACAACCAGCTGACGAGTGAGACACTGGACCGGGCCTCCCTGCAGAGCCAGACCCAGCTGTGCTACTTTTTTGCCAACAACAACCACCTGACTTCAGTGCCCGACGTGCTACCAGCAGGTCTCAGGCAGCTGCGGCTGGCTCACAACCAAATCAGCAGCATCAGGCCCGGAGCTTTCCAGAAGCTGCACAACCTGACGCTGCTGCTGCTGCAGGGAAACAGACTGCAAACCATCACAGAGGGAGACCTCAGAGGTAGTGGAATGTGTCATTTCCTCTCTATACATGCATCACATATACCCCTGTACACACTAGATACAAACCAAGATAGGTTGTCAGAGCCTTGTGCTGCCGTCTTTTACCTGCAGAAAGTGCAATGATTTGAAACAGCGGCATGTACAGTATATGTTGATCTTATCTAGGTCAAAGTCTTATTTGGATTAAAATCTCTTTCTCAAGAAAGCCACAGCCAAGAGGGCGTCTAAGGGATGCTGCAACAACAAACAAAGTATAAACATCTGTCATACAAAAAACACGCACAATCTTCAAAGTGGATTTCAATGAAAACATTTCACAGGATCCACAGAGACAAAAGAAGTTGTTTCTTGATTTTTTAAAATTGGCCTTAATCCCCTTTAGAGTAAACAGCTCTGACAATTTGTTGTTTTACATTTGACATGGGTTTAGAAGTCTTTGGGGTGACAGGAGTAAGGGTTGAGTAATTCAACAATGGGTTATGTCAGTGAGAATCATAAAGTCTTACATTCTGTCCTCAATTTAATTTGAATCTGTATTCTTTCATTTGAGGTGTGAAATTGCTCTATAAATAATAAAGAAGACCATACAAATAACATTTAAGGCCTTTAAAGAAAAGTGCTGCTTGGACACTGGTCAAGACTATATTTCAATAAAACCTCTTACATTGAATAGAACAAGTAGGACATTTATAAGGACAATGCACATCAACCAACGTTTCTTAAAGACATAATTGGCTTTTGGCAAGATGGGCAATAGCATTAGTAGAGGTATAACCTCTCAGACCGAGTTTACAGTTATATTTTTACCATTTATTTGCAGTGTGGATTTTTTACACATCCCAGAACCTGATGCTTTGCCTTGTTACCGCTATGAACTGATTATTAACCCTAATTCTGTCACATATATTTATCAGTATATATTTGTACATGTCTAGCTGTGTTTTCATCTTCTTCTGTGTTGCAGGTCTGATCAGTCTGAATCTGTTACACCTCAGTGGAAATTTGATCTCGTCCGTCCCCCGACATTTACCTTTGTCCATCCAGCAGCTCTATCTGTCCAATAACTCTTTATCTGGACTGGACAACGGCAGTTTCACCGGGCTCCTAAAGCTCAAGTACCTGCGTTTAAGTCACTGTGGTTTGCAGAGTGGCGGGGTCCACCCGTCGGTGTTCAACCTCTCCAGCCTGGTGGAATTGGACCTTTCTTATAACAAACTCACTACCATTCCTACAGTTCCCAGCAGCCTGCAGTACCTATACCTGGAGGCCAATGAAATACAAGGTGAGGTGCACACAGAGCTGCAATCTCCTTTCACACTGTTAAAGTAGAGATGCCACTGACTTCACTTCTAAGAAATGTTATAATTTCCCTCACATGTGCACTTTCACGCATTTTTCAACTTTTGAGTTATGGGTGTGAGCACCTATGGAGGTCAGACACCTAAACACTGCAGAAAGGGGGAAGGAGAAATGTGGAAAATGTGACAGACACTGTGAAGAAACCAGAACTCCTCCAGCACAGCTCTTCACTCGATGTGGACTCGGGATTGGCTGGGCAGCTGGCAGGCAAGGCGGGAAAGTGACAGATGAAGGGTGTTAATGAAGGGAGGGGAGGGACTCGGGTCGGGAGGGAGACATGGACAGGAAAGAAAGTGAAAAGAGGGTGGAGGAGATAAGAGGGGAGGGAAAATTGGCTGTTTGCACTGGGGGAAAGTAGCGAGCAGAGTGTTATGAAAGCATCTGTAAAGGATTCAGAGGGGAGCCTGCCAGATGAGCCAGAAGCACATGCTGTTCCCCTCTTCAGTCTCCCCTCTGCTCTGTCTTTATCCGCTCCCCGCCATTCTGCCCCATTTTTGACATGTAGGATTCGTGTCACATTGCAGCAGCCTTGTAGCCAGGAGCCACATCTTGATCTTGACTCACACACAACCATTCAGCAGCGTACCAACGAGACGGAGACGGCAAAACACTTCCACAAAAACACACACCTCATCGTCTAGCTAGCAGTCTCACAGCCATAGTCCGGTTCCTGTGCCAAAGCCTCGAGTCTGAGCTGAGAGACACTCTACAACTGAAACTAAGTGAGAAAGCAGAGGAGGGTCTTGTGGTTTTCATCAGCCGCTGCTAACACCACAGCACCTGCAATAGATATAATGGTAAATGCAGACTCTCTGAGAAGAAGGGGGGAACTCACAGGCTGCATGTAAGAAAAGTAATTGAAGGGATTCCCCTTAAGCATATAGACATGTTGAGCACATGTTATATGATGTGGAATCAAAGCTCCCAGCACCGGGTTAGTATCAACAATGATTTGACACGACAGCGATAAGCAGATGGCTCTCATTTGGTTAAATAATGGGTTTCTACTGATAAAATGGGGTCTGTATCTTTTTTTAAAAGCCTGTTTCCCATCCGTTCATCCCAGAGTTCAACGTGACCAGTTTCTGCAGAGGGGTGGGACCTCTGTCTTACTCCAGCATGAAGATCCTGCGATTGGACGGAAACAAACTGTCCTACCATCAGATGTCCTCTGACTTGATCTACTGCCTGCGAGAGCTTGAAAGTGTTTACATCTGACCCTACCTAAAATTAGGAAATATCAAGAAAACAAGAAAATATCCTAACTCATCTGAACCCAACTCATCATTTGTAAACTCAAACAACTCAGCCTCATAGCAAAGAACCAGGGCAGAATTGGATTTCCCTTCCCTCCACAGTCAGACCCTGAAAAGAAAACTGCCCTTCAAAAGATGCCAAAGCTGGAACTCGTTCACTTAACCAGTGTTATTTTGCTGTAATGCCAAAAGTTCTGATCAAAACATTTCTCATACCACCAGTGCATTCCCATGGGTTTCTGTCTCTCATCCCTTCCAGCCTCAGCATTGTTGTACATCTGTGTGTTATTAACGTGTAGGAACTGTGACAAAGCCTCTTATTCCTGCCTGCACAGAGACATGTGCTGTGGTTAAAGTAAGCTGACCGAGAGCAAAGGGTAATATGTATTAACGGCAAAATGCAGTAGCTTTCTCTTCAGAGACTCTGACTCAGTCAGCTGGAGAGCGTTGCACTGCCACACCATCCACCACAGGAGCAGGGAGCAAGATGAAAAGGATTTGATGCCTCCATTGAAAATGTAATATGAATGTGACAGTAAACTTCAACATTGATTTGACAAACTTTTTCCATTGTTAAATAAAGAGAGGTGACCTTGTGAGAGTATTACAAAAAATCAGTAAGTCAGATAGTTACAACAGCAACAATGTATCAGTGATTTAATTATGATGTCTACTATGGAAGATTAAAAATATCTAAATAAACACAAATGGAACAAAGAAATATATTTAAGTGAAATTCAATACATCTTTGACTTTTTTTGGATGCATCTGTCTGTCATAACTGAAAAAGAAAATCAAACAACTCCAAAATCCTTGCTATTTAATCTTCCTTAGTCTCCAGTGTGGACAGGACCAATGAATGTATGTGGCCTATTATTTAGAGTCCAGTTGTGAACAGTATCAACAATACATGCAAAAATGCAATAAGTACAGTAAATGTACAAGTAAAATGAACAATACATACATTTTGGTAAATATAAAGAGATCTATGTACCTGCACAAGTATTAGTGGAGACTGTTCGGTTTTCAATACCCTGACATTCGGGTTAAAGGACTGAATTTTGGTGTGTGTGTTTAACATTGCTGCACTCATTTCAGCAACACTGAATGAATGTCATTATGATTCCCGTCATCTCATAATTACGAATTCTATATTTCACAACTTACTAGGCTTCCTAATTGCAACTGCCTCAGCTTAATGAGAACAGTTGCCATGTGCTGACTCACTGATCGTAACACCGTCACATTTCCTCTCTGTGCCACAAACCACCAAAGACGAGCTGGTGAATTTGTGTCATAGGTGCGGTTTCCCCAAATGATGAAGACAAAATCTTTTCTCATAATCACAATACCCCTTGACAATAATGAGTTAAAGATCTTGTCATCGCAACACAAAGGTCGAGTAACTGTGGTCACATATGTTATAATTGAAAAATGAGTAGTGAGTAGTTTTCCAGTAAATGCAAAGCAAGTAGAGATAACATCATTTGTTTAGTTGTGGGTACATACGGTAGTACTATATAACATATTTGACTCACTTTAAAATCGAGGAATATTCTGACATTCAGAAATATTCATAGTATTTGGTTTAAAGATGGTTGCTTTCACTTTGTGGGTGAGTTATTACAAATATTTAATGCAGCAGTTTCTTTTTAGGCATCCCAACATTTTTGGGTTGTGTAGCATTAAAACAAACTCATATTTGTAATCTTTTACAGTTTTAACATGTTTATTATACATTTTTATATTAGCATTACTATTAAAAGTATTTCATTTTAACTTTATTAACAAATTACATATTTACTGCAAAGAGGTTTTACATCAATTTGTTTTTTTAAATCAGACTTTTCCGATAACACAACGAAAAATACATTTTCATTTATACATCATTTTAATTGTGTGTGTATGTGTGTGTGTGTTTGTGTGTGTGCCTTTACCAAAGCCACCACCATAGTTTCCAGGTGACACCATGTCTAATGCTGTGTGTTTGATGGTATGATCCGACTCGTGCTCTGTCTGGGACAACATTTACCAGAAGCAGGATTCACTCACACAGAGTTCCTTTGAGGGACAACTCTAAAACACAGAAGTCTGTGTGAGCTTGTTCCCAGTGATGACCGGCCGCAGTGCACTGGGTATGGATGAGGTCATGATGGATGGAAGAAAACTGTTCCCTGTTTCCATGTTGCTGCTGAGAGCCTATAAACACAAGAGAAGACAAGCAGCTGCTGCATCCAGCTATTTTAAAAGCTGAGGTTAGATGATCGACTTGACGATAATTTTTTGTTTGTTTAAATCTTCTTCTACCCAAATGGCAATGAACAAATAAAAAGCTGTGTTTGCAGAACCTTGCAACCTCTGCTCCATTCCTTGATTGCTGCCTTGGCTCTAAATGCATAAGATGGCAGTGTTCATATTCCAGCTTCAGTTCTGGATAGTGGAAGGAAGTGGAGTCGTCCATCTTGGTATACAGTCCATGGTCACTGCACTCGTTGTGTGTGGCCCGCACTCTAACATGTCACAGCTAACAATACTAACGTTGGGTGTTTACATTCATTATGATAAATTATTCTCTAAATCATGTAAACATTTGAATTGAGTGCTGCAGATAATATGTTGATATGTTAGTTGACAATGTTATGTCTTCTGCCGTCCTATATAAATACTCCAATTTGGAAACAGTACCAGTATTGTAGAGGAAAACACATTTATAATAAGGAACCCAGTCTGTGTTAGTGAGTGCTCACCTGTGTCTCTTAAACAGTTGGGAAGACGTAGGTTTTCAGGAATTGCCAGCTGGCTGGTGTTGACACTGTGGAGCCAGATGGCACACGTGAACACCTGAGAGGCTGCCCGGCGGCTCGCAGTGGAATGAGCCTCTGACTGAACATGTGCTTTTGTGCTTTAGAAAGTGTCCTTAATCATGGATGGATGACCTCGATCATTCATTAGCTCCGTTACAGACTCACTGATTTACTAACATGATATAATTGTAGTGGAGAAACAAACTTAAAAAGGACATGGCAAAAACAAGTTTCATGTCAAGAAAAGAAGCTCCAATTGTTACTTGTTTATTATCGATGATTGCTTCTGCTCTGTTCAGATTTCAGATATCAGTAGCAGTATAGAAAAGAAAGAAGAAAGAAAGATTTTCATTCCAATTAGTTTAAAAGTGATTCACGGTTAAAGGCTTTTACATTTGCAGGCATTAAAAAACAGAATAAATCTATGACTGGTGGAATCATTAAACCTCTGCTCATTCCTATCCTCTGAACGAAACCCTGTCTAGGAACCACCAGTCAAAACAGTTTGGTATGAGGCTCCCTGCAGTGTCACAGCAGCGACACAAAGAGCTGCAGAGATCCACTAACGTATCACATCTCATACCCACAGAAACACACAGTTCATATACAAACCATGAACACAGTAGTTTGGAAGTTCAGTGGATTCTTTGAAATCTCTTTTTTCTTTGTATCCACCTGTTTCAGTTGTCTGCACCCTTACTTTTTCCAGATGGTTCTCAGTTTCTTCTTGATTTGCTTTCCAATTCTTTGTATAGAAGCAGTTTGTAAATTTGAGCTCCATATAAAGTTAGTCATGAGGGTAGACATCTAATAGTCTGTGACCTGGGCTAGCAGAGACTTATTTTAAAGGATTTTTTAAAGCTACACCATCAATATTCTTCATATTAACCATTAAATATAATATGAAAGGTTATTCGTAGAGATAAACACCGTGAAATATCATCAAACTTTGGAGTTCGCCTTAGCTCTGTTTAGTTTTCTAACGTCTTTCAGCTTGTTGTTTCTGTTTTATGAGGAACTTCATTGTTTTAGTTCACTCTTATCTCCATCATCGACCTTGTTTCCAGTAAAGACCCTCTGATAAACCCTCTGTAAACTAACTCAGCACCAAACAGCTGGTTAAGATTCTGGAGCATTTGGCAGCTGAAGTTCTAGGTCCTCACCTGAGGGGTAGAAACCAAATTAGAGCTAAACAGAGTTAATTTGTTAGTTCTAGTGTTAGTTCTTGTTTTGCCAGAAACATGACTCCATGTTAATGCTGATTTAGCTCTTTACCTGCTCAGGCTGCTTAGGTTTGCTGTTTCAAAGTCACCCATTTGTCTTATCCCTTTTTATGTGATGATGTGTAAGTGTTGTGTTCTCAGCTTGCCAAGTTGCCCACAAGTGGTGGGGGGCATACATTTAGTTTCACAGCTGGTGTTTGAACCATAGACTGTCTACAACCGTATATCAAGATGGACGACGATTGACGTGTACTTTGTTTTTTTAGGGTGATTGGTCCATTTAATGTCGTCCATCTTTACTCTATGGTTTGAGAAAACTTTGTTGAGCTAACGTTTACTTACATTTTCTGGCTACATGTTACAAAGTTTACAAGTCGTCCCCATTGACGTTTGTTTTCTTGATTTGAAAAGTGTCTGCTGAGATATTAGATAAATATAGTTAGAGAGGACCTGCAAAGTATTTCAATTTAAAGGGCCCATTCTAGGGTAAAAACAATTCATAAAATTTTGATTAAACACACGTAAAAAACATCACTAGGATGTTATACTCAGTAAAACTGAAATTAAGCATATTAGTATTATGGATAAAGTACGAGGTTTAAGGTTAGCCACTCTGAAGCATTGGTATTTGCTGAGATCATGATTGATTTGGGTCTGACTGGCATGCCATGAAACAAAACCACTGGACAGGATGACGAACCAACTGGGAAGTAATACACCCGGAGGTTTGGACCTCCCAGCTGTGTGAAGAGTCTGTTGCTGGCAGGACAAATTTAAATACATCGCACACTGGTATGGTAAGTCTGGTTTTGGCTACATGACTGAGGAAGCCGTTAGTTTCATTTACAGGCCTGTTTACAAGCAAGACTCAGACCTCAAGCCCTCTCATTAGACACACACACACACAGAAAGATACACACAAACACAGATGCTGATTCAGCTGGCTTGCATTTTCTGTACAGTCTGAGGAGAGTTACTTCTGTTTCATGGATTCATCAATATGCAGTGGGGTTAAAATTAATACATCGAGTTGTTTTTGTCTTTTTATTTTACTTATGGCAGTAATTAATTTTTGAACCTGAATTCACAAAAAGTCATTAACATAAACTCACAGAAATCCATCTCAGAAATATGGCAGGAAACATAATCTTTGCAAATTCTTCCAATGTTGAATAATGGAGCTTTGGCCAAGATTATAGACACGGAACACATTTTTATTCAAATTGCCAAATCTAGCCTTTGTTCTCACATAAATATTTTTTCAATAAGCGTGATAACTGAAATAACAGAGATACAGAGGATTTTGTCTGTTAGTAAACCTCCTGAAATGTCTTAATATTGAAACGGTCTGATTATGACACCATTTCCTGAAATCTTCCGATGGGCTCTGCAGTGTACACGTGAGGAGCTGTGGTTTTTCCTTTTCCCTGTGACACTTGCTAATAAAGAAATGAAGATTGGCAGGGGTGGGACTGGGGGGTGCGGGTAGTTGTCTGTTAGAGTGGTTACAGACGGGAGATGTGGAGTATAGGGTCCACGCTGAACGTTGTGATCTATGAGCTTTGCGTGTGAGAGGAGAGTTCGGCCACTTATCACACATTCCATATTTAACTGAGTACCAGCGCAGAGGCTCATATGTGAAACACATGCAGCTGACATACACACTCTGCAGTACGACACACAGTCTCATGTCAAGTGTTGGGAAAGAATCCATTTTCATTCTCCAAATTACTATATGCAGTAAAACAATATGAAGCATATTACCTATATCTAAGCATCTCCTGAAACAGAAGGATGATGTAAGGCCAGGTCAAGGCCCTGGGGCTTTACTGAGATCTTTTTACACTCAGTCAATTGAGTGTTTGATAAATCCCTCCCCTGAGTAGTGATTGTCCAATCGCCACATATTAACAACTGCAGAAACATTCAAATCTGGGCTTGACTTCTTTTTAACTCATAGTTAGGTAATGTTTGTTGCAAGATTACGATGGACAATTCTGTCGACGACAATCTTGAGATTCTGTCTGCAGCTGAAACCAAGAACCTATTGTTTGAAACAATTACAAGGATCTTTGAAAGGTAAACATGCCTCCGTTATCACAGTAAATTACATGTTTAGTGTAAGAAAATTACATAGGCGTGGCAACAATCAACAGTAAACTCAATCCCAGTGAAAGTGATGCAGATACAAACAAACAAACAAAGGTGTTCGTTGGCTGCATATAAAATGCTGCAAATAATCTCCTTGAAGCAAGATGTATATGCTGCTCCCTGTATGAGAGCACTGCTGTGTACGATATGAACAGTTTCAGTTAGTAAAGTGTTAGGTGTTTTTATTAGGTGACATGGAGAATGTTTCAGATAGCCCACAGTTCACCAGATAGACTCGCTTCATCCTGGTTATGGTTTGAGAGGTCCACTAAACATCAATTTACAGAAAGACAGAAAGATATCTTAAGCCATTCTGTAAATTAACAAAAGTCTATCATTTTAGGTCCACTTGAAGAAATTGAAAAGAAAAACAAATAGTGCTTCAGTTCATTGTGAGTCAGCAGTGCATAAGCTGAAGCCTGTCTGAGCTGGAAGGTGTTTGAATTAGTTTCATTTTAGAAGATTTGAAATGTCCAGGTGGCTTCTGTCTGCAACTTAACAATATACCAACTTCTGAAAGAACTCAGCTTATAGCATGTTTGTACAATTTCATGCTAAGATGCGTCTCAGACTCATCCACTTTGGCATCCATAATACATACTGACAGTATTTAATTTCACTGATATGGTAAACTATGAAAAGGTGAACAGTAATTATAATGACGGACAGAAACTCGTTCTGCCAGCGTATAATGACAGAGATCTTTCATTTGACTTCACAGACAAACAGAAGTCCTTCCAGCTACCTGTTGGGGTGGCGTGCACATTCTTGGCTAGGTTCTAGCGGGTGTAGCTAACAGCAACAATCAAAGCAACTGAACACAAAGTCTGCACACTTCATCTTTGCCAGATTAAAGAAGCAGAATCTATTTGTTTTCACTTCATTGGCTGAACGTTTGCACAAGTGTCTGACATGTTCCCATAAACATGCTGCAATGTTTGAGGGAATAACAAAGTTGTATATGTTTAATACAGCTATAAAACCTTTTTTGCCATCAAAAAGTGATTTATGAGAAAATAATTGTAAATAATTTATAAAAAAGTTTGAAAATTAACAGGGTAGGGACAATAAGAGTTCTGTAGACATTTGGTTTAATGAAAGACTGCCAGTGTTTCACAGGGAGGGCGTCCAAAGGATTTGGAGTTGACTTTGTCATGGAGGAAGTGGGCGCAGCCTGCAGAACACATGTATGTATACACACACTGCAGGAGGCTGTGTCATCTTGTTGCTGCGGTGAAACAGATTAGAAATTGTAAGAGCTGAGGAGATTATTAGTAATTCCTGTAGCTGTGCTTCCTCTGGGAACAGTTCTGGCTGAATCTCATGCACGTCTCCTTCAAACTTAACAGCTCAATCAACCATATCACTGTGCAGATGACAGAACATGCTGTTCTTGGAAAGTCCTCAGCTTATTATCCACATCAGGTGTATTACACAGGTTTTCTGCCTTATAAATATCTCTTCTTGAATCAACAGGTTGAATTCAGCCCTGAAATCCAGAGCACTGACATTCACGCATCTCTGTCCAGACCCTGTGGATCAGCAGCAGGCTGAGCAGTTACATTCCACATGCCATGTGACTCAGTGTGAATCCAAACCACACTGTTTTATACTCCAAGCTTAGTTACTGAAGCTCTGATGTATAAAAAAGGAAAAATATAATACGTCTAATTTTCTTGTGCCTGGGATGATTGAGTATCTAAGTAGAGCCATGAGACGATGGCCTATGACAAGCTGTGTCCCAACTGAGAGGCCCCAAGTCAAATGAGGACTTGGAGATTATTTCATCAGCCGATATTCAAAACATGAAAATCGACTCAAATGGGCTGTGTTTCATTTATTGGTGCTATGTTGTTTGACATTTTGGTTGGATGAGTGTCTTGACTATCAGCTCTGATGTCAAGTTCAACTCGATGCCAAATTCTCCTGACCTGCCATATTATGATGTTTTCACCTTGTATTGGACTGAGTTGTCAAGTAAATTAGCATTAAAAGGCCTAAAAATGTTATAAAAGCTCTATATTAGTATTAGTTATAATAAAAGAAGAAGAATAATAACCACAAGGAAAGGTTAATCTAAACAGGTTAGTTTTTTAAAGTTTTCAATTGTGTCTCAAAAGAAGCATTACATTACAAGACATCAGCATTGTGCGCTTTTGAATTTCTGTTTATTCCTCCAGTCAATGTTGTACATATATGGAACGCCTACACAAATGAAACAAAACATATAAGTCAGCATGTTTTTCAATGAATTTAAACCAATAACTTCAAACACAATAACATACAGAAATGTATTGGCCCAAATGTACCCTTATAAGGAGTGGAAGTACAATGTTCCTATACATGAGGCCTATACATGTGTAATTTAAACAATAAATATTACAGATGCATATTGGACACTGTGACATATTAATGCTTTATAATTGGTATTTTTATGATACAATTTGAACAGGCACTATATAATAATTCCACAGGAGATCGATCAGAATATTGCAAACTAATAATAATAAAACGAAAAATGATGTGACACAGACTGCGCTGCTGACAGGCCTCCCCTGTTCTTTAGGTGTTACACTTTAATTTGTCTGCCACCTCTGGAGAAACAGCACTGCAGCCACAAACTGAGGCTGTCACAGCCATTTGTGGCAGACCACCTCATTCAGAGAATTGCTTAAGTTGCCGTTAATCTAATTCAAAAGGTTTTAAATGTCTTGGTCTGATTTTTTTCTGTTGCCTTCTGGACATGATATGTGCAGCATTGATGTTAATGGGCAGTTTATTTCCAATGATGTCATCCTGTGCAAAAAAAAGTTTTACAGAGAAGTTAGGTTGCTGCAGGAACTGAGTCATTGAAGAGTGTCGTTTCAGCCTCTCTTAAATGGGAGCAGGAAGATGAGGGAGAAACAGCAACACGTATCGGTTACATATTCATGTTTTTTTTCTCTCTCTGTCCTCTTTGTAGAAGTATTTGTTCTTGTCTTAGTTAAGACAGTTATTTGAAGCAGCTGAGCTCAGTCTTCCAAACCAAGAAGTGAATAGGAGACAGTAGAAAAGTGGAAAGAGAAAGAACATGAGAACAAAGTAGAATGAAGGAGCCCCACATAAGTGCACGTGTGTTTGAGACTTTCCCCAACATGTGTTTGCCTCATTATCTTTCTGCTGCTGCTCACTCTGCAGGAATGTAGGCCAGCAAACACATGTCCATCACCTAAACCCCAGTGACAAACACACAAACGCACACACACACGCACACACACGCACCCACACGAGCGCACACACACACATTTACGCTGAGTTAATCAGAGTCCTACACAGCCCTACTTTCTGAAGGATCCTCCACCCGCCCCCACCCCTCAGCTGGACCTCAGTAATCAGTTTACTGATGCTGGAGAAAAAAAACCTCCTGGACATTTCACTGACACAGGAAAGATGCCATGGAGTCCTCAGAGAAATGATGCTAATGAAAAACACATGACTGGATCTGTGTGCAGTCATCTAAACAATAGCGAGTGGGTGGGAGACAAATGAGAGACGCAATTACAGTTGTGCTTTCCTCCGAAGAGGTCCAGCATTCCCAGTATCTCTCACAGGATCCTGATATGTTTCTGCATACATACAACTATGCAAACAAACCTGCATGCACCCTTATTTTTTGGTGTTTTGGAGGCAAACCCTCACATGCTCATGCTCTGCTGTGAGAGCACAACATAACAGACACAGAGTGGACACATGAAACAGTCTGCGGGCTTCCAGAAGGAGTTAAGATTAAATCTCTCTGGCCCTGAGCCGAGCAGAGGGGGAGAAAGAAACACTGTGACCTTCATAGGGAACAAACCCAACAGGCTGCCCTTTCCACCAAATAAGAGAGAGAGAGAGAGAGAGAGGGAGGGTAGGGTTAGTAACGGAGAGAAACAGAGGAAGAGGGAGAGAGGGGGGAGAGAGAGAGAGAGAGGGGTAGGACAAGAGAGAGAGAGGCAGAGAGACGAAAAGACACAAAACTTGTGACTTTACAAAGCAGGGCAGGTACCAGAGGCAGGTAAGAAACTTTATAAGTTGTTTTTGATGAAAAACAGACAATAAAATGAGAATCTAGAGTGTGTTTGTGTGGGAAACAAAAAGAAGCAGAAAGAGCAATGTGTGTTTGTGTGTGAGTGTGAGTATGTGTGTGTGTGTGTGTGTTTTTGGACGGAGGTAGAATCCAGGCACCAGCACAGTGCCCCAGAGAACAGCTGGTGTTTCTATAGAAACCCTGTGCCATACAAAGTGGTACTCTGTCTTCAGAGGAGCTGCTGCGCACTAGGATTCTTACATTTTTCTCCACTGCACGTTTCTCATCAGTGAGTGAGGAGAGCTGCTGCTGCAGGGAAATTGAAATATGAGGGAGACAGAAGATTCTGGTTATAAAAAAATGTTGCTGACTGGCTGCTGCAGAAGGATCTTACATTTTGCAGCTCATCATCAGATCTTCAGGGTTTCACAGACATTGATTGTGATTTTTTTCTTTTTGCCAAACTCAATTTGACTTAATTCGCTGTGAAGTTGTTATTTAAACCATTTTGTTCATACAAATCAAAATTGATCACCTTACCTGGATGGGTGTTGATCAGAATAAAAGATAATGGAAAGGAATACCCAGGAATACATGCTTTTTTTTAAAAACAACAGGTACACACGGATTTACTGTATTTTCAGTGTGTTGAACATTTAAAGTGCTAGACTCAGTGAAGTTTGCATCTTGAGTCTAGTTTAAACTGGCTGATGATGAGGACAAAGAAGCAGTGATGACAGTTTCCAGTCAGGCAGGAGAGCAGACGCCTGCAGGAGCCTGATGGTGTAGAGCTCTGTGTTTTCTTTTCCAACTCTCTCAAGTTCGTTCGGATTATAATCAGTATATTTCTGTTAATTCACCATTTTTGTTAGAGCACGTTATAACCCTTTCACTGCACACCCAGATGTAGAGCCAGTCTCCAGCTGCATGGCCTGCGCCACTGCCACACCCACATGAGGAAATGTTTTGGCACCAGAAGTATCTTCTGGTGAGGATGTTTCCAATAGGAGGACACATACTGTACATCTATCACTGGTGCATTGAAGAACTGACATAAAAAACAGTACATCACTGTTGTTCATGAGCCATAACATGTAGAACAAACTGTTATTGTTGACAGAAAAATGTAGTCACAATGTCTAAGTTCCTAAGTGCATGACGTTACTCTTAGTCAGTCTTTTATGAAACACTGGTAATTATCTTTGGTTTAAAGAATGACTGAAGCAATTCTGCAAGAATTTGAAGAAACTGGAAGGAGCTTATCTTCAAACACTTAGTGGCGACAGAGAGCTTTGTTCCTCTGGCTGCTTCTCAAGAGGAATAATCTTCATCTCCTGATAGAAAGGAACATAAAGAACGGTTGTGATATGGACAATATCATCAGAGATAATAACATATTTGAGAGCACTTTAAAAGGGCTTCTTAAAAAAACTAGCAGTCATTAAAAATAAATCTGTAATTCTAATATTTTTGATCTTTGGTATAAAGAAGCTGCAATGAAAACAATTGTTATGACATAGTCATTACAACTGAACCATGGTCTTTATCTATAGTCAAAAATATGTGAGATTTCCATTTAAGATGATCTAAAATCGAATGTAAACT
Source organism: Pseudopleuronectes americanus (assembly GCA_038501795.1). NCBI lineage: Eukaryota > Metazoa > Chordata > Actinopteri > Pleuronectiformes > Pleuronectidae > Pseudopleuronectes > Pseudopleuronectes americanus. Next base: position 12,668,294 of record CM076717.1, on the reverse strand, counting down.
AATCCGCAGATGAGGTTCAAAATTAATAGTTGAACTTGGATACAGCAGCTAAAAAACGATTCCACTATAGGGTCCATTGAGGAGCTGAAACAGGAGATGGTCCAGGTCTCATGGAAACTGGGTATTGGACCTAGAAATGTTTAAATATAGTTATAATGGTTTCATGACAGCGGGACAAAACCTGCTAATGAAGATTATCTGCTCTTACGAAAGCAACAGAGGCTGGTCTGTTTGTCCTGTTGTGTGAGCCAAAGTGACACCGGACCTGCAGAGATTTAGTCCAAGAATCTCAGAAATCTCAAGAATCAAGAGCAGTTCTTTCACTAATATGTCGATTTACTTATTGGGGTCACAAATAATCAACCAGTGAGGCGGCCGTCTCTGTCTGCAAGTCTTTAGTTGCATGCTAGGCTGCAGGGAGGAGAGAGCTGGTTCTGGTTTTGAGCGAGGGGCTGGGAGGTTCTAAGTGGCTGAGAGGGAAAAGGAAGGGCAGTGCCAGGGATCACAGTCAGAGAAAAGTTCAGATATGTTTTTCCAGGCGGGACAGTGTCTGGCTCACAGCTTCATTCCTGCCCCGTGATTCATGTGCAATGTTTATCGAACTGGCCAGACGCTGTTTTTACATGGAGCAAAGTGATTAGAAACTACTGGAGCCTTTGTCCCTCCACACGACATCTAGTGTGCTTCAAGCATTATGCATTTTGACATCTGTGTGGTGGCTGTTTACGATTGGTTTGTGCTCACGAGGTACAAAAAAACAAACACAATGATTCCTTTTGGATGATACAAAAAGTCTGGGATTGAGAGATGGCAGCAGCACAGGAGCTGAAAGGAAAATCAAAAGAATGTATCTGGTATTTATATGGAAGAGTCTTGATATAATAAGGCAAACATCTGGAGCTGTGTGTGTGTGTGTGGGTGTGTATGTGTGTGTGTGGGTGGGTGTGGGTGTGTATGTGTGTGTGTTTGTGTTTGTGTGTGTGTGTGTGTGTGTGTGTGTGTGTGTATGTGTGTGTATGTGTGTGTGTGTGTGTGTGTGTTTGTGTGAATGTGTTTGCATAATAACCTCCTATCTTCTCTCCTGGGGAAAGTTTGAACTCTCTTGGTGTCTTGGATTAGTTTTGTAACACGAATGTCCTCATTAATGCAAACTAAAAACTCCCTATTTCCACAACTCTGAAACACTAACTCAGAATGACAACATATTCCTGTGTGTACAAGATTGCAAACCTATAATAAAGAGTAATGTTTCAAAATAAAGATCCATCATTCTTGTTGGGATTTGTTCCAGTTTCCTTTGGGCCTCTCCTCAGTCAAAGAGCTTGTACCTTCCAGACCTGCAGCCTTCCCCTGCACAGCTCTCCCTCTGGTCAAGTTCTGACAATAGAGCCTTTATCCCCAAACTTTTCCTCCATTTCCTCATAACTATTAATTTCCTGTATCAGTCTCAGCCCCTCCTACACTGACTTAAACAAATCACTCTACCCCAGACGTTCCCTCTAACACTCCATCTTGCTCAAATTACAAAACCACAAACCAAATATCTGAGACTGTATTTATTCATCATTATCTATTCACTCATGTATCATATGTACTTTTAAATTAATTACCAGACTCATTTCTTAGGACACAAATCTTAATTAGTGGCCTAACAATACACTAAAGTCATTGATATAAAGAATGTCTCTATTCTTTTGTAAGAGCAGCATCAGACAGCACTATTTGATGCAGATGGGTCAACACATAGATTTACAAACCGGCATCAGTATTTTCATGGTTTAAATGCAAAACACACCTGCTTTGTATTTGTCTTGATACTACAGCTTCAACCAGTTCAGCCCTGAAAATTCTTTAGCTCAAGGTTTGGGAATATTTTTAGCAACAAATTCCAAAATTATTTCCCGGCCCTTTCCCAGAACTGGAACCATAAAAAATACAAACAGCTGTGTACTGAAGTTGTCATTGTGAACTGAAAGGAGTCATTTGTCTTGGTCTGCACTGAACCTCTAAACGCCTCCTAATCAGATGTACAAATATCTCTGTACTGGATACGAGCTCCCACACAGAGCGAGAGACCAAAAACGACCAATTTGTTGGAGTTGTTAAACAGTATTGGTTAACCAGCAGATCCAAAATAATAGGCTGTGTGTCGTTTCTTGGAGCAGGTCATACAGTCTGACATGAACTATCTCTGTATTGTGCTCTGTTGTAGGACGATGAAGGCCAGCGCGGGACTCTTCTCTGCATTGGCTCTGTTCCTCCTAATTGGGGCAGTGTTCACCCAGAGACCTCGGCCAAAGAAGCCCACCAGGCGCCCAGTCATCAGCAGGAGGCCTTCGGTCCTCAAGCCTGCTGTACCGGCAGAGCCAGAGCCCCAGGAGCCCACAGATTTCCCCCCACCTATCCTGGGCCCACCCTCATCTTATCCTGACTGTCCCCGAGAGTGTTTATGCTCCCCAAGCTACCCAAATTCTCTCAACTGTGAGAACCGGAACATCCGCGTGATCCCTCTCATCCCATCCAGAAGCCACTACTTGTATTTGCAGAATAACTACATCTCGGAGGTGACGGCAGAGTCATTCGTCAACGCCACAGAGGTCCGCTGGGTCAACTTGGCAAACAATCGCATTCATCGCATAGACAAACAGGTCAGGAGAGTTTTCACGATTCATATTTAGGATTTCAAAATAACATAACATCATCTAGCAATTCTTTATCTATCTCTCATGCAGGTATTTGAGAAGATCCCGGCACTGCTCTATCTCTATGTGCACCATAACCAGCTAAAAGAAGTGCCTTCAGGCCTCCCAGCCAGTCTGGAGCAGCTCCGCCTCAGTAAGAATCGCATTTCCAAGATACCAAGTGGGGCCTTCAGCAAGATGGGGAACCTGACTCTGCTCGACTTGTACCACAACCAGGTAAACCTCTACAACTACTTTGTCACTCAGCTGTAAGCAGCGACAACCACCTGCATCTCCTGAGGAAATATTAGTGTGTAACTGATATTTTACTGTATAGTGTGTGTATTTTTTCTCCCCAGCTGAGTGATAGTGGCCTGGGAAAGAACACGTTCAAGGACCTGAAGAGCCTCATGCAGCTCAATCTGGCTCACAACATCCTGAAGAAGATGCCTAATGGCGTACCCAATGGCATCATTCAGCTTTTCCTGGACAGGAACCGTATCGATGACATCCCAAGGCAAGTATAGGGATTCAAATATTTTCACAAAGCTAATGAAAATGCATACTAACAGAGTATGTGTTATTCAAGATTCAAGATTTTTATTGTAAAATGCACAATAATAACATTAAGCAGTCACTGGCAATGAAATGCCTGAGTCACAGGCTGTCTTCTAGCAATGCTCAAGTAATTACAACCAAAAATAAATAAAATAGAAATAGTATAAAATAGAATAAAATAGAATATCAAAATTTTAAATAGAAAATTAAATATATATATATATAAATATATATATATATATATATAAATATATGTATTTACAGATGAAGAGAGAAATAAAATAAAACAACAATAGTGCAATTTGTGCAATAGTGCAAATATGCAAATATGCCACGGTGCTGGTTTGATGGAGTTATAGCAGTTCAGAGGATTTTAAAAGTCTTATGGCCTGGGGAAAGAAACTGTCTCTGGGCCTGGTGGTGCAACCCGGATGCTGCGGTACCGTCGGCCAGATGGCAGCAGGCAAAAATGTTTGCTGAGGATGCATGTATAACTCTGGTATACCAGGGAGGAGCCCTTGCAATATGCTTTACGGAATATCACACCCAGCTTCCCTTCCAGCAGGCAATAGTAAAACGTTTATGGATGTTTTAACGGGCCACTGAGAGGGGCAATAATTGTCCTGGTGCTGCCGTAGGTCAGTCTGACTGGAATATAGAGAGCTGGACACGGCTCTACAATGAAGCAACGGCCCAATATTTTGTGCAAACAAATAAGATCATTCCCAAACTCTTGGGCATTTTGTTTATATTAATAAGCAATGCTCACAGTGTATGCATTTTTTTGTTATCTTAGGTTTCAACTTCGATGTCACAGCCATACAAAATATGCATCGTATTTATGTCAAATCCTATAATGAAACTCTACCTTGTCAGTCAACATTGTGCTTTGGCTTTTGAGGTTATCGTTTCCTTTTCCGTCAGCTTCTTAACGAATGCATTTGTGTACCACTGTCCATTGGGAGGATCAAGCCACAACTTGGATCGATGACAATAATACAAATGTAGGGGGATCCTAAGAACACCCTAGAGCAACGTTAACATTGTGTTGCTTTACATCTCTCAATTCTTTCTGTCTGCTGTTCTCTCGTTCAGTGATTACTTCAAAGGCTTCACTCACCTGGCATTTGTGCGGCTGAACTACAACCAGCTCAGTGATAAAGGAATTCCCAAGGCTGTGTTCAACGTCTCCTCCCTGCTGGACCTGCAGCTGTCCCACAACCAGCTCTCTTCTGTTCCACTCATCAACAGTCACCTGGAGCACCTGCATCTCAACCACAACAGCATCGAGAGTAAGTCCGACTGCATCCTCAGAATATTTGGGAGCTTGCAGAACTATATCCATGTGACGATAAGTTGAGACATGAGAACAACACTGATCTTTAAAAGACAGTGTCAATAATTTCTTGTCAACAGTGGATCCAATGATTAATTGCAATGCAAACAGCTCATAGTAACGACCCTGCAGAGAATTACTGCCTGACTCTTCCCCTGAGCTCTTTGGAGCGATTTAGCATCTTTCAGCTCATGTATTTGTTTTTCCAGCCAACAGTCATAGCTTGGATTCCCTCCCCTCGATGAAAGGCAAAATAAATCAAAGAGGAGAGTAATTGGGATGTTAACAGAGCACAGTCTTACACAAACATTATTTAATGTACATAAAGCTCTGCTGTGTACCAGACCTCCTAAACTGAATATCTGTTCACACATGTTTTTACATCTGGAATTGTTTATGAGGAGTTATTTTACTTAGTGTCCAATAAACCTCAATAACCAAGTGTATTTAAGTGGTTCAGTCTAAAAGCTTAACCCAAATCTTAAATCTACATGTAATGTAAATCTTGTTTTAGATTAGCAAACGTGTTGTTTGGTTCAGGTTCACTGCTCAGATAAAGTAAGTATGAAATTGTACATTTAGCAAATTAGATTTAGCAAATATGACGTTGAACCTGAACTTTGTTGTGAAGCTTCACTGAATAAATGACATGGTTTAACAAACACTTCAGAAGTCAATACCCATGTGAGACTGATACTCATGTCTTCTTGGCTTAACTGTAATTTATCTGATTTGTTTAATTTCTACTTTAGTGCATGGCTGCTTTAATTTGCTTACAGTGATTGAGTTAAATCTTTTTTATATTTTTATATCTGAAGCATAATGGTCTGTTCTGGTGCCTGGCTAGTTACCAAGATTGAAATTAGCCTCTTTCCTCTTTATTTTTACCTTTTTGCTTGTTTGAAAAGAAACAACATCTGAAGTCTTGACATTCAGACTGTGTGTGTTTTCCTCACAGGCATCAACGGCACTTTGATCTGCCCTAACGGACTGCAGGGCGAGGTCATTGATCACAGCCATGGGCCCAGACTAAGGTACGTCACATGAAAACACATACTGGCTATAAATAAAACAGATTAAATAGGAAGTGATGTGTAATGTGTAACAAGGAAGCTCATTAGCTCAAAGTTTTTTTAAATCAAGAGTCATCATATTGGCATGTTAAGAACCTGCTCTGTTGCCTCAGGTACCTGCGTCTGGATGGAAATCACCTGAGCCCCCCGATACCCCTGGATGTCATTATGTGCTTCAGACACCTCTACTCAATTGTCATTTAGGCCTGGGGGGGACACCAACATACATAAACCACACGCTTGCACGTGTACACACATAAATCACACTCACACACACACACACACACACACATACACACGCACACACACGCTCACACAAAGAGTCATAGTGTTGTCCCTCAAAGGAACTCTGTGTGAGTGAATCCTGCTTCTGGTAAATGTTGTCCCAGACAGAGCACGAGTCGGATCATACCATCAAACACACAGCATTAGACATGGTGTCACCTGGAAACTATGGTGGTGGCTTTGGTAAAGGCACACACACACACACACACACACACACACACACACATACACGTGCACACACACGCTCACACAAAGAGTCATAGTGCACAAATTGAAATCAAGGAAACTCCTGCTCCATGAAACCTGAGGTATACCAACCTGTACATCCCGTGGAGACGAGTTACTAAACGATGGGGACCAGATGAATGAAAAAAACTGTAAAGCCTTAATTGTGTCATTGTTGTCACATCCAGAAGAATGGCCTCAACATCTTGGCACAGTAGACATGCGGACATTGAGGGTTGTACGTTCTTGTAGAAGTCACAGTTTATCCATCCTTTTTTGTTTATAAAAAACTAGATTGAGTAAAAGCCTGAAAATGCAGGTACATCGACAGACACAACACATACGGAGGGAGGGTATTATGTTCGCTTGCAGATGCGATTGGAGCAGCAGCCCCGATTAAGAACCAACAGACCAGCGGTGGATGTCAGAAGAACCCGTTAAAAAACGTAACTACCATGTAGTTGAAACTGTCCCAAATGTGCCTGTGATTTTCAAGGTACTCCATGTAAAAATGTATTTCTATTCTTTTCATTCTTAGTCCTCTGTATATTATTCTTCTGTATAAAGAAGCTCTGTAAAAATAATGGAAAATAAAACGTTTTCATTCATTTCAAAGAAATGTGATTACTTTCTTACAACCCACCCTCAAATGGTGTCGCTGCATCTATGGACACCAACAAACCGCCATTATTCTGGAGGGAATAAGAATCAAAGACTGAGGTGAGACAAATTCAGTTTTAGGCTGTTTGCTTGAAGGTTCCGTGTGGAGTGTTTGACCACTTGTTGCACTATGAGCAATAACAGCAAAAGCAAGACAACATACACATTCCTGTTGCTGCTACCAAGCTATTACACTGATCAACAGTTGACATGGATGTAAACACACCTGCAGAGAATTGGTAATAATAACAAATAATTTCTAAAACATCATCACTTAATAATGTTTCATGAGAAAATCTGATTAATTCAGTGTGTTTGTAAGTCCTCAAGTTTTTTAAAGAGAAATACTAAATGTAAATCTGAGTTTTGTTTGTTAACAACACCAAAAACACAAGATCTCTTTAATAAACGCTTAGACCTGTTAATAGCGACATAAATGTTTATTCATATATCTATGATCTTAAGTGCAACTTTAATTTATAACAACAATTACAATAATGATAATCATCATCATCAACGTCTCCACAATTATCACAATCATAATAATCATGATAATCTTGGATTGGCCAAAGTCGGAAAGTTGGGCTAACGCCCTAGAAATTACAACTATATTTAATTCATGTCTGACAATATCAACAAAACATATTAGATTAATCCAATGGTTCCAAACTCAACAGTCAGGATCCCTTCAACCGTGACAAGCTAAGTCTAAGGAGCTGGGAGATGATTACAAAACCTAAATGACAGAAGACAAACAGCTGTTTATTTATTATTCCTTTGAGGAAACATGAAGGTCAAATCACTATATGGTTAAACAGGTTGCAAATCATTGACTCCACATCCATCAAATAAAAGTGTAGCTTTGTGTGTTTGTGTATGACATGAGCACAGACATGATAAACTACTAGATGATCCAGCAACAGAATCAGAGACTGTGAACCATTAGAAGTATATGTTTAAAAAGCTCTGTGATGACCTCTACTGGTTAGACACAGGCCTTCCTGAGATAGGAAGTGCTGACGGCTGTTTTTACCTGAGACACACCGGCATGTACTTTGTAGAAATAAACCTGGAAATTTTGCACTTCCCTTTTTACATATATGTTGTTACTGGTAGTGCACCATCATAGGATTCCTTGAACACAGGTTATTCCTTTTTCCTTTCCCTGCTTGTTATTCTTCAAACTGTGAGTGAATTTTTCAGCAGTCATAAAAAAATATGCTGGCCCGACAAGCAGGTGAGCAGGTCTGGCCGGCGTTTCCAATAAGGACTTGTGAAGTCACTTTTAGAGAGAGTGCTCCTGGAGGAAAATGACAACTCCCATGTCTCACAGTGTGTAGATGGGGCTTCCAGCAATGCACGGGAACAGTTGTTACGCACTCAGGAGCAGGCGTTAGAAGTCAAACACAAGACTAAACTGATATTGGTGCAAAATTTAGCAAAAGGAGAGATCAACACCTTTTACAGGCTCATGAGCCAAATGAATTAGGACTTTGTAAGAGGAACACTGCTGAATAAATGAACGATTGCAGGGTAATGACGACACTCTAATGAATGAGTCACTCTATAATTACACATCTCATCAGTGACAGTGGAGGTCAGGAAGGAGGAACTCTTTGATCACTCCTTTTCCTTTGTTTTTCCGTTCAGGTGAGACATCAGCTGGCATTTCCTTTACCTGCAAGACACTTCCTCCTCCTGTAAACCAATTTGTGCACATGTACGTGTGCAAGTGCACCAAAATCCCCCTGGTTCCACTATAAGAGGCGACAGCATGGAGACACAGAGACACATCTTCCCCAGGACTCTTCCTCTCAGCGACACACACACAGGTGAGTTCCCAGTTGGGATGGTACCTGAGCATTGAGAGAGCCACCTGCTCGCCTCTTAGATTCTCTTAACATAGTGATGAAGAGACAGTGTTTGGTCTATGCTTCAATTGTACAGTGATTTGTTACATGGATTAACTTTACTGTGCTGAAAAATCAGTTTATCATCCTTGATTTTGTTTATGTTGTTTTTTGGAAATACATTTACGGATTCCTGCTTCTTAGGTTTATGGATTTGATGGTTCAGTCTATATTGTATATTTTGTCAACCATTATGATTTGACTATTTGTGGTTTGGGGACTGTCTACCAGACAAAACTGCAACTATGGTGTCACTCTAGGCTCTGGGATATTCTAATGTTATTTTTTCCTATTCTTTTTTAGAATAATTCATAATTAAATTAATTCTCAGATGTCGTACATCTCTAATCTTAGACACATATAATAAATGACTGTGAATAACATATTTCCACACCTATTTTGACTCCAGGTAACCATAGTGATGGAGATGCTGCTCAGCTGCTCTCTCTGCCTGCTCCTCCTGCTCAGCTGTCTGAGGGAACCTGTGGAGAGCCGACACCTTCATGTGGGCAGCTGCTCTATCGACGTTCACACACACGAGCTGCAGAAATATTACTCTGCCATACGATCAGATGTGGTGAGTTTAAGTCTCTCTCTCTCTCAAACACACACACACACACTCAATCTAAGTTCCTGATTTAAAACAAACGTTTAAAGCTGCTCCTTGCATCATTTACACAAAAACACGCTAAAAGCATTATTGAAACAATTCACACGTGTTAGCGGACTCTTTTGAAGTGGAATGTTTGCAGGGACTTAAGAGGTCTAATGAGATTTATTCTGTTTTTTATTTTCAGTTAGCAGGAGATCATGAGATTGGAGTAAAGCTTCTGGACAGATCATTGATCCAAAAAGTCCCAGTGAGTCTTTGTCTTGTTTATGTCAGTGAGTGATGGTTATGTGTTTTCCATCCTCACCTTTGTATCACACTATTCATATTTCTATGACACAGACAGCTAAGAGCTATATAAACAGTATTTGAGTGTGCTATATGAGTACTGAAGTATGTCTATGTTTTTATCAGGGGGGACAGCAGTGCTGCTTCCTGCATCTTCTGCTGCGTTTCTACGTTGAGCGAGTGTTCAGCAACTACGCGTCCTCACATCCACAGCATCGGCGCAGCTCCAGCACTCTGGCCAACGCTTTCGTCATCATCAGAAAAGATATACATAAATGTGTAAGTTACTTGCTCAATAATAAAGCCCGTTTTTTTTAATAATTTTAATAAGTTGACATTAATGAAGTTAATAAATGTGGTCTGCTCTATTCAGCACTGCCACTGTGAAGAAGAAACCCGGAGAACAATCGACTCCCTCCATGCTGAGTTTATCAAGGTATGTAGTTTCTGAAATAACTCACCACAGTGGACTGCAGAGGGTGCTAGAGTGCAAGCTCTACATGTATGTGTGTGTAGAGAAATTAAGCTGCTTTTCAGCAGCTGTAAATCTAAATTGCATCAGTTATAATCTAAAAAGGTATAATATTATATAATGCAATATACATAATATCTTATAACATCATATAATATCATATTTGAGCTTAGGGTCCTAAGAGAACTGCCATTTATTATATTTTTCTTAAAGCATATGAAATTGTTTCAACCAACTGTACTCGTTTTCTCCCCGATTCTCTCGGAGCAGCTTCAGGCAAACGAGGGAGCCCAGAAGGCCATGGGGGAGCTGGACACTGTGCTGGAGTGGCTGGAGCGACTGAGCCACAATGCACACTCGTGATGAGACACAAACTCGTGATGAGACACAAACTCCTGATGAGACACAAACTCCTGATGAGAGTGAATCCCCGAGCTGCCATGGAAAACTGCAACTTCACATCTGTGCCTATATTTTGTATTTGAATTATGTGTTTCTATATTTTGTCCGATGACCTGCGGACTGCATTATTTATAGGGAGCAAGACAGAAATGTTAAAGTATTAATATTTATTAAAAATCACAAAGATTTAACCATATCATATATTTGCTTCTACTGTATAAAGATATTTTTGATAATTTCAACATTAATAAAAAAGATCTCTCTTTTATTCTGTGTTTGGATTTCTTCACAAAAAGTAATGTTCTATGTGGACATCTTGGGGGTGAATGAAAACACAGGGCTTTGAGCCAACAGAGAAAAACAGTAGCAGTATCGGTGTCAGTAACAGTATCTGTTATCATCTCTACTTGCGCCACCATCTTTCCAAGTAACCTGTGACTACATATAACTGTTTCGCTTTTTGTTAGAATAAACAAAAAGTGCTTTGCCTTTCAGGAAAACAAGTGACTAGTTGTCACTCACTCTGGTCACTTGACTTCCATGCCACTCCAAAAGCACCGTCCAGGTTTAAAAACCCTCTGAGTGTAACAGAAAGAGAAAGAGTGGAGCGATGGGTCACTGGACCGATCACACCACGGCAGAGGGGGAGGCTGATCACCAGACCCTTCATCCTTCTTCCCTCATCCCTACAGTCATCCCTTCATCCTCACCCCTTCAACCTACTTCCCTACCCTCATCCCTTCATCCTCCTTCTCGTATCCCTTCATCCTTCATTCCTCATCAATTCATCCCTACCCTCATCCCTTCATCCTCCTTCCTTCATCCTTACCCTCCTCCCTATTCATCCTCTTAACCCTGCTTCCCTCCTTACCTCATCCCCGTCTTTTCAGTTTGGTATTGGTTGGGGTTGTAATAAGCTTGGGCAGAATGATACCTGAGCAGAACCATTACATCTTCACCTCAACCTCTTCACTCAACATCCATTCATTTCACCTAAACATCCAATGTATCAACTTCCATTGAAACCTTGAAAGCACATATCTTTGTGCCATGGTTGTTGTTGGTGAAATTTACCGCTAGTTGCTAAAGACTTGCTGAATCTAATGGAAAACAAAATATATCTAATCGGCTAAGAAGGTGTGACTAGGTGACTCATCACAGAAACTCATGCTTCAAGTAACCAAACATGGCTTAATTTCTGGATAGTGAGAGGATGTGGAGATATGTCATCTATCTTTACACACGTTCTACAGTCTAACAAGCTGTAATGAGAGTCATCATGGAAAAACTGCTTTTTTTTAACCATATCATACTCAACAGCATCAAAAACATCGGGCAGATCTAAAAAAAGAAGTGCAGCACCCATGGCGAGTGCTCAGCATTTTGACGCTCTTCCGCTGCTCAATGAGCAGTCGCAGCATGCTGATCAGACAGGAGGATTATACTCTCGCTCTATTCGTTCACACATATCAGGTTCTACCCAGATTCACATCTCAATATCAGCCGACCAGGAACCTAAAACAACATGTGACCAAAAATCCATGAAACTATTAGCATTGAGCTCTCAAACATCAGCATTCAGATGTTTAAGATCAAAGGAAAACATGAGCTGTCGAGATGAGCAGCAGTTACATATGTGTGGTTAACACCATCTCAGGCACATCTGGGAATGGCCATATGTACGCACGTGCTTACGCACTTTACTGACATTACTATGTATACACAGGTCGGCCGATCTCTGTGTGCAGAGGGAATTTTCAAGTTTTCTCTCCTCCCAGAAAGATACTTGGTCAGCACAAGGCCAGGGCTACTTGAGTTTGAGTTCAAAGCGACACATTCATCTGCTGTTGCTGGCTCAGCTCTGCACACATGATAAGGTTTCGGAGGAAGTCTCACGTTTTTGCCTTTAGGAGGTATTTACAGTCACATTTGCATGCCATGTGTTAAGTCCACCCGTTTCCATCACAGTTGTGTTAAAAGATCTACCACAGATACACAATGGTTTAAAAGAAGTTGTCATAAAAACGTAATATTCAAATCAGCTTATACAGCTCACATTTGCCATGATGTGAAAACAGGGAGGAAATTATCAAATTATATATGAGCACAGTATTCATGTGAAGTCTCGAGGAGTCACTGATGAGACATGGATGATGCTTTTTCTATCCAATGACATATGTCACACACACAGCATCATCTTACATGTGGGGTGGGTGGTTGGATGTTTTAGTGTCACCCTGGTGAAATAAGATCATAGCTTCCTCTTGTCTTTATAACTTTATTGTTAAAAACAATCATGAGCACATTCACAATTTGTGACTATTATTTATGATCACAAACACAACAGTCGCGCGACACAAACAATAACAGAAACGGACTTGTGAAGAATTCAATGCAACAAAACAACATGGGTAAAAGCGAAAGAGAAATGTGGTTTGTCAAGACATATGATTTCCTCTAAAGATGACACTTGCCTGTACAACCTGCACCGTGCATACACACATACACAGAAACTGTGACGCATGAGGTGGAGGAACCACAGTCAGTTGTGCAGCTTATCAGGTCCACAGGTCGATACAACCTCTCTCTGCAATTTGTAATTTAAATTCAATATGATCTGGTGCAGGTTCGGTGATTCAAGCACCAGAGATTGTTGAATCAAGTGGATATGAGTCAGGTTTCAGGAGAAGTTCTGACTGCATACATTTCTGAACACTAGTTAGTGACATCATCAGAAACCAAGTTCAGGAGGTAGAGGGGCAGTATGGGGAGATAAAGAAGAGACAAATGGTTTGCACCTAATCATCTCGAGATCAGGCAACTTCCTCTTTCTGTTACTCACTGATCGACGACTAAGTGAAACCTGCAAGATAAGATGTGACTGATTCAGTTTTGGCTCCATTTCGTGGAGAAACGGAGACGGACACAGTTTCCTGGCAGAGGTGGCTGAAGAAAAAAGTTTGATCCGAAGTAGCAGTGAGAGTGCACAAAGCTTTTTGGTCTCACGCATAGCATTCACACAGAGAAAGAAATAGACAAATGAAACACACACTTGATTCTCATGTGGTTGGAGATCTACACTTTGCAAAAGCTTTGGTACTATTGCTTGAAATTCACTAACAACCTCCACCTGGGTAAAAAACTTAGTTTGCTTGTTTTTGTGCAGTATTATGCAGAAACTATGAAACTTGGTGGAATGCAAATGCCTGACTGAGAACCTCCGGACTTTCTGCTGACTTCTCCGTCCAGTCCCCATGAAGAAGCTCAATGTCTGAAGGAGCTGATGTGAGAGCACAGCAGGCGATCCTCCTCAGGAGTGAGTGGGCGTGATCCTGATAGTTCTATCACACAACACATAAATCAAATATGTCAAGATGAAAAAGCATTACATCCATAGAAGACACGGGCGAAGGTGACAAGATTCTGCCTTCTCCTGCTGCACAACCCCTCACCTGAATGCTCCAGAGATGTATGTGTGGTAGTGGAGAATCTCTTGCTGAGCTGGGAATGTCTGAAAGACAAACTCAGGAGAAAGTCTTCTGGGAGCTCTTCTCGAGGTCACGTTTGGAATCGCCTTAAGAGTGCGTACAATTGGTGTGTGTTCTTTGAATGTTGGGCTTTGGCGGAGGTACGCCCGCTATTGAGTGCTATTCTGGTTTATATCCCTTGTCAGCAGGTTTGTGCAAAAGATAGTGAAGGAATTTACAGAGAGAAAAAAAAATCAATGTTGATGCTAATCCGATAAAAGGAGCAGATGCAGCAGTTTTTAAAACCTTTTTTTAACATCCTGAAACGGGGACTTTTTCAATATTTTCCTAAATTTCCCAGGAAGTAATTTATTGAAATAAGATGCATTTTGTGTTGAGCTGTGTGAGTTTGTACAGTGTGTCCCAACTCAGCCCCAAGATGCTGGTGACATGCACCCAGGTCTGATCAACCTGTGGTGGGCCTTTCTTAGGAGGAGCCGTTTTGTGATCAAGCCCCAAAACCCCTGATGAAGCTATAGTACACAACTGAAGATATGTCCCAAACATCCGCTAACATCAACTGGAGGTTGGCATTAATTAGATCGGTAGAACGTATAAGTGATATTCTCCATCTTGTCCTATGTTCTAAAAAATGGTACTACTTTATTTACTTTTTTTCTCTAATAAGAGCTTCACAGACCTTGTCAATGGTGTGCACTATACTGAGTGCCATACTAGTTAGTTTCTCTGTGATTTTAACAGCAGAACAGCAGAGTCAAATCATCATGTGAGGCAACATACTTTTCGGGAAATCAGGAAATAGCTTAAATAAGTATCTCAAGATAGACTGGATTAGTAATACCCTGAACACACACATACCGCCCTGACCCCAGTTTCGGCGAACAGCTTTCGAAAGAGCTCATGAAGAGGCTGTGGATGCTGGTATTATCACTCAGCAGTTTCTCTGGTCACTACTGGTATACTGGGGTTGATGATGAGTTGTTGGATATGAAGAAACACACAAACCTACAGATGAGTGACATAATGACGGCATAAAAACTAGATCCCAATCTTTCTCAGACTCACTTAACAAGTAAATACTGAGATACCACTGAGCAAAAGCAACTAAAACTGCAACCGCACAAAATCATGAAATCACACAATGAAATGCAGAGAGACGTGTAGGCTACTCTCTCTTTCTCTCTCTCTCACACACACAAACACATAGTGAAAAGTTAGTTCTTACTTTCCAGTTAAAGTAGAGAGAACTCGATGACACCGCAGACTTCTAAAAACGGTCAGTGTTGTCAGAAGGAGATGTCCCATTGTGTGTCAGGTTTTTCAGACCTTTTTTTTTGTCGTTTCCATATAATATATCCACATTTTGGCAATTTTGCAAATGTACCTTTAAGATGAACATATGTCACTACCTCACTTATTTGTACTTACTGTCATGTCATCTTGTATATATTTAACAGTATAGTTTTCACCACGTAAATTTTTTTAATCTGAATCTATTATATAATGTGAAGTCTTAAAAAAAACATCTCATTTTCAAACAAATGTACATATTGAGTTTCTGGTTTGTTTTTACAATAGGCCTGTGTTCCATCCACCCACCCCCTATCTATTCTGCTTATCCTTTTGAGGGTCATGAGGAGAGCTGCAGCCGATCCCAGTCTCACCTAGCGGAAGTACCAGAAGAAAACCCCCCAACACACACAAACCCCAGACACACACACACACACAAGCCGCACTTTCCTAAATCATCATGACAACTACAACAAGTTTTCAAATGAAATATCCTTGTTGTCACATATTGGACAATTCCATGAACCCGCTGGTATACAAAACAACACTCATTGGCGGCTTTTATTTGCATGTGCACAGACAGTAACCTCATGTTCTGCGTATTGTTGCATTTCTTTCTGTCCGAAGTAACACAGATTTTGAAATTCACTCAGGACAAACTCTCTCCTTCTCAAACCGTCACCATCTCCCTTCACCATTTTGTTTAGCTTGACAGTTGTCGTAGTTTAAGTTGTGTGTATTTACTGTTGGAACAAGGTTTCACCGTCACCCTCGAGGCCTTGTCACTTGAAAAAAGTGCTTTTTGTTTGTTGTGATTTGACTTATTTTGACTTATCTTTTTAAGTGAAATAATAATAATAATAATATTTACTAATTACATATAAGCGCAACTGCACTAAACAACTGTATCTGATGTAATAATCCAATTTGCTCAAGATAAACTGTCATGACTTTTGAAATTCAGCCTCAAGAATAGATGGCTTTTTTATGCGCCTGTTTACTACAATCTTAGCATTCTGCCTACAGAATATGCACCTGACTAAATGAAGCAAATCAATCACAAGACAATAGAGAAAATGAGGAAGCCACATGTCACTGTTGTCCAGGAGGGAGCAGTATAGACCTGCCAAAACTAAATACAAAGAACTGCCATTAGTTCTCAAGTGGAGGTGCAAGGGGTTCTTTTTTCTTTTTGAATAGGAAACACAACGGCCTTGCCGGGGTCACTGTTGTCGTCAGCTGAAGGAAGGTGCAGAACAGCCTTTCAGAAAAAACAGCTTCCTGTGGGAGAACAGTCACTTTACTGTCAGTCCCTAAATGTACCACTGGTATCACTGGTAGGTCTGTTCAGGAATTATTTGAATGGTTCCCCATTAAAGAGAATACCCTGCAGCAATGGTGCCATTCATTTACCAGCATGGAAATTCATGTTAGAATGACAAATAGTTCCTTTCAGAAAAAAAGTTAATAACAATTATGACCAATACAGTGCATAAGAGATAAATACATTTGAATGTGCACTGTATATTTTACCTACACTTTTATTTGGGCAATTTCAATCTTCCATATATCAGGGCCCTTTAAAGAAATCATTTTGTTATTAAACCTCTGCCTGTTGGTGCATGAATTGTTCTTATTGGTCTTTGTTGTCTTCATGCTACTGACTGTATCATACCTTTACTTTGATTCTGATTCTGTATTCAGCACATTGTGCTGTCTTCATGTGACACGAGTTTCAAAAATTGAACCCTAACCTGAACTGTGACAAATCCTCTGGAAGTTTATTTACACATATTGTGGAGCAATAATCACTTGGGATAATTTTCCCTGCAGAAGTTTTCAAAATACCAGAGTTGCCCAACATAAAAATGTAGATTGTGCAGCGCAGACGGAAGTGGACATCCCCTGTCCACTTCCACCACTGGGGTACTATTATTATCAAACCAACACAGCTCTATGAGGTCTCACTCTCTCACACACACACACACACACACACACACACACACACACACACACACACACACACACACACACACACACACACACACACAGATAGATATAGATGTATATACATATACACCCTAAAAACAGATTTTCAAACATCAGCGACTATTTTCTCTCTGACGAAGTTAATGGAATTTGTGAAGAGCATCAACACCATCACTCTTGTCTCCTACTCACATATTGATGTATCACACATGTTGGTCTATTACGTGTGTCGAGGGAATCCACAGCGTCATCAATCGCAAACCACAGAATAATATCACTTCTCTCTGAGTGGCATGATTTCCTCTGCTATTGTGGTCGTGCAAGCTATAACATTATGTCACTGGCAAGTTTTTAAATAGTCTACAAGATCACATGCACAAGTTACACGTTGCAGATTGGTGATAATGACAATGTTACTCTGCTGTACTGATAACACCTCCCATCCAAGAGGCTTCTACAGTCCCATCCGACATCTGGGGGTCCCAGTTACAAGACCTCTGTGGTTAATTTACATATAACCACCCACCAGTCAGCTCGAACCTCTCAGACAAGAGGCATTTCTTGTTACCCAAGCGAGTGCCCCCGCCAACACACACCTGCACCATTCCAGATGATACCAATAAGGAAACATAAGGGTAGAAATATAATAAAAAGATTGAAAATAAAATAGCAAAATGAAGAAAAAAAATCACACAGAATATAAATAAATAGAAAATAAATATAAACGTAATTAAGTAAATAAATCTGATTAAAATCTGAAAATAGGATATTGTGCATAAAAGGAAAATTATCTGAATATTGTGGTTGTGTTTAAAGTTATGATAACAGAATGATGCAATGTCAAAATTCCACGTTGTCAGGTTTCTTTCCTTTTTCTAGATGTATATTACCAACCTGGTTTCATGGGGGAGTAACCCATATGTATGTGATCTGCAAAAAAAAACAGAGAAGAAAAAAGCACCCCACATGAATGAAGCATGTTTAACCATTTGACTTCCAGTCAGTCTCCTCCCAGGTGTCTGTCTTATAAATAAAGACACTCGATCACGCAAGGATACACTTACCTCCTCAGAGCTGCACCACACCAAGAAGACCTCTCCTCAGAAGACCTCGCCTCCGTCCAGCAAGCAGCATCTGCACTCCCTGGGGCCCACTCTCTTCTCTCCAGCCAGACTTTTGATTCGTGTGCAGCAGCATGGCTCCTTGGTCTCTTCTCCTGTCCCTGGTTCTCCTGTCTCTCCTCAGCTCTGCCTGGACGAGTCCCATGTGCAATAACCATTGCTGCCGTTTCGTGGAGGGCTTCCCTGTGAGACTCAGGAGGCTCAGGGAGGACTATTACCACATCAGAGACTTCTACGTGAGTAAACTCAGCCTTTGACTCTGCAGGACAGCTTCGTGCACTGCATTACCTCCCTGTGGCCACGTGGCCTGTCAGTGTGCAGGTGATGCTGTGCGCGCTGCACCTCTGGGTGGCTGCTGCTGACTCAAGTCTCTCAGTTCACTCATTTCAATCTTGTTTTCTGTTTGCAGGAGGCAAACGATGACCTAGACACGGCGCTGCTGGATCGGAGCGTGGAGGAGTCTTTCCAAGTAAGTTGTTAAATACACAGAGCCTTAAAAATAAAAAGCATCCTGCTCGCCCTGACAGCGTCATGTAACCAGGCTGATGTTTACCTCAGAGCCCGTTCGCGTGCCACGCCATGAACAGCATCCTGGAGTTCTACCTGAGCACGGTGCTGCCCACAGCCATGGCCGGAGTGACGGAGGAAACCAAGGACCTGAAGCCTCACGTGGAGTCCATACAGCAAATCTTCGACGAGCTCAAGGACGATGTCACCAAATGTGTGAGTACCCGATGAGTGCGGAGCGTAAAAAGTTGTAATTACTCACGGATTATGTCCAGTGAAGGCTCGGTGCGCAATGTCAGCGGCGCATTTTGTCCCAGGAAGCTAATACACAATCTCTGCTGTGCAGCTGATTTCCAATCGACTCCCAGAAATGACAAAATAAAATAATGCCCTAATTCATGCGTTACCAGCCGAGCTCTGGCTGTCGTAGCCTTTCAGGAAAACATGTGATTAGTTGTCACTTAAAGCTCTTGACCTCCTGTTGGCCAGTGCCTAACCATTCAAACCACTTCCTCCTTTGGACTTCATCCAAAATCTGTTCAAACATCCCCCAGCAAATGATGATGCGAGGCATAGAGCTGACTGTGACATAACTGGGAGGAGGTGGGTGATGGCTCACAGGACAGGTCATAATCCTGCCTATGAAAGCAGCAGCGTGCATAACAGTGCATCATCCAGTTCTTTAGAAAGAGGAAGAGATGGGAAGACCGGCTGTTCTTCAAGTGTTTCATGCTGCAACGGTTCACTCCTCTGATGGACTGAAAGACACTAATCCACAGCCAAGGCCCCTTGTTTATTCACTGTGCTGTTTAGGGTCAATTCGGGTCGTGATCATCTGCAGACTGTTGGCAATTCCTGTTGTAACATCCTTTCTTTTTATCGTCTTACAGAAAAACTACTTCTCATGCAAGAAACAGTTTGACATCAAAGACTTAAACTCTTCTTACACTCAGGTGAGTCAAGATTTCATCTCTGATTGTAAAATATGTAGAGTGCATATATGTGCTTGATTGTTTTTTACATTTTATTTAACTGACTCATGTGTTTGGCCCTAGATGGAGAACAAAGGTCTATTTAAGGCCATGGGCGAGCTGGATCAGCTGTTTAACTACATTGAGAAATACCTGGCTTCTCAAAGGCGGCGAAAGAATGTGGCCTCCGCCTGAAGACAAGATCAAATGTGACATTATTCAGCTCAGGAAAAAAGAAGTTGCTTATCGACTCTTGAACTAATTTCCATCCATTCCATGATTTGTTAGTGGGTATGCATGTTGACAGATATAGATTATTTTACGTGACTCTGCTGAACTTAAGTCTTTGTTGTTGTGAGACTCCTGTTTACTATTTTGTCCTGGGGACAAGTACCAGTTTAGGACCATATTGTGTCTTTCACACATGAAGTTGCAGTCAAAACTGTTTAATTAAGCTGATATATTTATTGATGTATTTTTTTATTTCATTTTATGTATTTAAAGCTGAATAAATAACTGAATGATAAAGCATGTGTCCTTTGTTTTATCTTGCTGGTGCTGTCTCGTGCCATTAATTAAAAGCAGATCGAATAGTGAAAACATCACATCCGACAGAGCAGCCGTCTGTACATGGGGAACCCCTCGAGTGCAAACTTAACAGACTGAGGCTTTAACCTCAAACGTGACCTATATACATGACTTACCAGCAGCGGCCCTGCTGTGTCTTAACTTACTGTAAGTAGCGAGCCTCACACTCAAGGCATATGCATATACGTGCCCATGCATTCACTCACAAGCAAAAGCAAACCGCCTTAGTCATATGTAAAACAGAACTCACACAGACGGGTGTAAAATAGAGCAGCCCTGCATTCGGAAGTTGACATGTCACCTTCTGTAACTGAGGCATCCGCTGCACAACAGTTCATTGATATCTGAGTATTTTACAAACAGAAACTGGCCAAACCCGTGGTCAGTGTCTTCTAATAACATGTGAATGTGCACACATCACTGAAGTCAAGCCTCCTGACTGACTGACTGATTCCTATCACTGAAACTACTCCAAGACGATTCTTCAGTCATTTGATTAGTCAGAGTGGGACGATGTGAATAGTATCATTACAGGAATGACAGTTGCCCGTGTAACAATATCATTCATCACAGCTTTCTGGTGGAGCACCATCATGCTATTAAGACCGGTGTTGATTTCACTCTGCTTAAGGTTGAATTGTGTTAATCCGTGATGTGTTTGCGTCTTTAAGAGCTGCTACAAAAGTGATGACTCAGACACCAGCAGCCTAACAACAAGTGTTTACTTTCTTAGTCGGCAGTTTGCTGGTTAAGTTGATGTGTGGCGGTTATGACTGGATGCCACATTTTCAGAGCAATGGTTTTGAGACGGGACGGGAGGGGGGGACGGGGGGGACGGGGGGGGGGACAAATTGGAGGGAATCATTATCGTAGAAGTATCAATAACTAAAACTGACATAGCTGATTACAGGCTATTCCACATTTGGAATATTATAATATGTTTTGAATGATCACAATTAAAACAAGTAAAATATCACATATCCTCACAACAAGAGGGTCATTGAGGTCGAACCCCATCATCTACATTCAAGCACAAGTATTTTCAGTATGGGAAGGAGGGATAAATCCAATGTTCTTTGGATGTTCCTCCACCTTCAAAAATCATTTCAATCCCAACGCAATGCCAAATACAAACAAATCAGATCAATAACAGCCTTTACGCTGAATGCTCAGGGCCAGGGAGGAGAAACATTTAAACAAAACCAAATTTCCAGAAAAAAGGAAGTGTTCAACTCGTCTTGACCCTTTCATTGAAATCAATGTGTAAGCTCTGACCAGACCAAAGTGGGTTTGATTTCACAACAGAAGGCAGTACTTAGAATCAGTCCACTATATCATTCAGTGTTAAGTGGGAATCTGGAAGTGAGAACGTCCCAAAGACCATATAAGGCCGTACTTTTGAATGATGGCGTCACTCTGTAAAGATCTATAATTTATTGTCAAAGAAATCAATGCAAAGTGTGACCAAAATCGAATGGGTTCGTTCCCATTGTTTTCCATTTGGCCAATATACATGTTTAATTCACTGTAACCTTTTATTGATCTTTTTGCTTTTTGCTTCTCTGTGTGCCACACAACAGCAGGATTTGTAACTTCACCGGGATTACCACGCATCTTAGTGGCAGAATGTGGTAAATATCAAGGAAAATCTCAATAATGGATCCAGGAAATAATTTTTTCTTTAACATTGTGAGATTGGGCAACCTTCAATGACTTAAGTGTGAGACATTTGGTGCGGTCGAAAAAAAAATCTGGATCTTGTGAATTCTGTGGTTTTATACAGGGACTGTTTGGCCTTGGCAGAGGTACGCACTGTTCTAGTTACATATATTCAGTGTGAATGTAAGTGTACCAATGCAAGGTTTCTTAGACGACTGTGAAGAACATGTTCCTACAGGAAAAGGATGTTTTTAACCAAATCAGCAAAGAATTGAACAGAAGAAGAAAAGAAAAAATCAAAGCAACCACAGAACCACAACAAGTATAGAGCTGCACTTGACAGGAAGAAAGATCATTCCAGCTCAGGTGACAGTCATTGAAAAATGACAGCTTGTATTTTCCATTTGATCGTGTCTGAAGATGTCTCCAGTGTTTTCAGACGGAGCCGTGGTTTTCTCACCGAGGTAACGCCTGGCATCTCACAGTTATTTTCCAACGTTGTTTACATATTTGTAAAGAATGATAATGGAAAGTTTCTGATGATGTCAAACTGATAAACAGAGATTTATACCATGTGATTTATTTACTTTTTCTTATAATAAAGTAAGACATACAGGTGCAGGTCCTCCCTGCTGTTAGGTGCTGGTTTGCCTTCCTGAGGTTTGCTCTAGGCAGAGAGGTCGGGGTATGACCTCCACAGCACTTCGCTGAGGGGCTCTCCAGAGGCCCCACCTTTCCCCCGTCTCACCGACAGACTCTCACAGCTGAGAGAGATGACTGTAGGTTTCAACACATTCAAAGCTGGCAGGCGAGAGACGACGTCTGACCCACACCTGGATAGGAATCAGCTTGTGCACTGGTGGGAAACTGCTCTAAACACACCGGAGTTGGCAAATGTCTGTGTTGAGTCAATGCCACCACACTCGCCCTGCTACGCAAATGCGTATATTCCAGGAGTCAGTCATGCTAGAAGGGACAATACAAGTTTGTCACGAGTTGAGTCTGTGCACCTCGTGTCAAAAGCCACAGATCCCGAGCTGCCCCGACAACCCGAGTCATAGCTGGAGATGTGACTGAGCAGAAAAATGCTCTAAATGTGGAGCCATGGGTAAACGTGCAAAAAAAATTTACATTTTATATTGATGTCTTAATCAATCCATGGTGGATAGATAATCAAGATATTGGATTAAAGGGCAAAATCAAGAGGAAATTAAGAGCAGGTGAAATGTAAAATATCATATGACTCTTACATTTGAATGGTAGGCGTGTATGAGGCAGCACAGACACAAAACAGCCTGGTAACATATCTTAAAATGTGGATATAGACACATTTTAACTGAAGATATATAAACAGTAACTTGTGTCACAGTATTACAAGTCATATTCAACAAATAATTAAGTATAAATAATTTATTAACCTCATTTTAATCGAATAATGTATCAATCATGTATTTGTTTTATAGAAATATTTAAATTTGAACCTGGATCCAGATCAGGGGGCAGATCCAAGTGTTTCCCTCCTTACTTTCTTTTAAATTAGGGCATTTTTCAATTTTTTTTTCATATAAAGAGAATTATTGAGAGTATATTGATGAAAAAAAACAAAATGATATTTATGAGTGTGTGAAATTTGGTGCAGTTAGATTTTAAGGGTACGGTTATAGTTTTAAAACATTAATATTGACTGGTATAGAAAAGAGTTGTTTAGAAGTCACATTCTTTTTTGTGGGACTGAAGGCCTGTATAGCTTTCCTTTCTAATATATATATATATATATGTAAACTTTCACTTTCAGAAAAAGACAAGATGAGTGAGCAGGTTTGTGCTTTATATGTTTTTTTTAATCCAAAGCTGAAGCAGAAAGTACAGCATGTGGAGCAGAAAAGACTCAACGACGGGGGGACAGCGGGGGGGCAGACACATCTGTGATTCCACTACAAAAAAGTGTTGAGATGGATAAAACCAAAACATACAAACAGATTTAAAAGAAAAGAAACAATAGGGAACCTTGTCCCAAACATTCAATGAACATTTTTACAGTGAGAGATTTGTTGGTGCGATGCGACACATAATGTGGATGTGATTCTACAAAGTGAAGTGATAACACTTGATCCCAAGTGAGCTGGGAGGCGTTCCTGCTAAACAGAACACAAAGGAGGAACCAACCATCACACCCTCTCTGGATGTGATGACAGTTTGCTGGTGGTGTGTCAGACTCTGCTCGGGGAAGAGGAACAGCTCTTAAGTACTTTCTGCTTCTTGTCCATCATCCAGGAAGTATGGACGAGAAGTGTTGGAGAACAGCGGCATTGCAGCCGATCCGTCCCACTGAGGCCCCTGACAGTTGAGCTGGTGTAACATACAGTTTACTCTGAATGCCCAGTCTGAACAATGTACTCCCTAGAGGGCGCTACTGCTTACATAAAAACACACAAACTCTCCCTATTGTTGCTCGACACAACTGCAAACAGAAGTCAACACTAACCAAAAAAAAGGACCCTGGCAGAACTTCAAGCTAACAAACACATCTGCATAGCGTTAACCTGAAATATAATCTGGCAAAGTTATAAATTCTGAAGCGGAACATTTGGTAAAAGCCTGAACCAAATGGTAGGCAGGGGTTAAAAGTGATCTGCTGCTTTAGCAACATTCAGTAAGGCCTGTGCTAAAAATCCATGAAAAAATACAGTATCATTTGTCTCCTATGAGCTACATGCAGGAGAAAGACGAGTCAGGTTCTGCTCTTTAAACGCGCCCCTCCTTCTCTGCCCTACAACCATGTACCTGAAGAACAAGCGAACATAAAAAAAAAGGAGAAAGGGACCACGAGTGAGGTGCTCTGTCTGAATGGCACATGGCCCTCGTGTGAGTGCATAGGCCTCTGCTCGACATTCACAACGACAAACTGAACCTGACAGACACACCCAATCCAAATCCCAAAAACGAGCAACGATTTCCAGCCAATTCCAACAGTCAGGGACAGAGTCCTTACATTCTACTTGTCAGTTCAAAATACATCTGCTTACTCTTTAAAAGATACCTTCCCTTAATTTTTGGGGGATTTAGCCTTTTGATTTAACATTCACAGGTTTGGGGGGGCTAGAGCTGGAACCTGACAGGGGGGGCGAGAAGGGGAGCTACTGCTAATGCTAAGGCTTCATGTCCCGTTCCAACCCCTTTGAGCACACAACCTGATAACATGGAAAGAAGAGGAGAGAGCTTTCCCAAGTCTCCCTCTCCTCTCCTTTTCTAAAATTCATAATCTCTTCAGTGGTGCATAAACACAGATCAACACCCTCCTCTGTCGGGACAGAGGGCTGGGTGTATTAAAATGGTAGAGTAATGAAAACAAACACTCCTAAAAAATTTTTTTAGAATTTGCCATGAAAAATAAAACACTGAGAAAATCCATGCAATGCAGATCACATGGCGACAAATTATTGCTTCCTTTTTACAACCTGTGTTTATATGTGCATGCATGCGTGCATCTTTCAGTGGCCAGCAGACTGTGGGTCCGCCATGGTGTTACAGGCTTTCTTCCTCCGTTTCGATAGCAGTGGATTGGTGGAGTCCTCGATGGTCTTGATCTTGATTTGCTCATAGTCGACCCTCATCGTTGCCAGGGCACTGGTCATTTCCTCCTGAAATATGAAGATGAGCTCGTTAGGCAACTTGCTCAGCCGGACAGAGTCTGCTATTGGTCTGAATGAGGCAATCAAGCAGCACGGGGTATGACATTTCACTTTGAAGGAATAGTTCACCCAAAAATTAAATAACACCCATTATAAACCCACCACTTTTCCATTGGAGGAGTGGGTGAAGTGTTTGACACTTGGAGTTTCAGGAGTAAACAGGAGCAGTTTGGAGGTATTTTATGTTTTTATGTTTGAACAGTTATCAGCACTTTCTCCATTTGTATTGGATTTGGCTGCAACACCGTTTGAACATGAAAAGAGTTTGTGTCCCCAAAAAACGTCACTACTAAATAAATAAATCAAATAAAGATAAGCGGAATCCTCACCTTGACATCCTCCCATGTGTCCTTCTCCTCCTTTAGTACACGGCTGGTGTGAAGAGGGGTCTGGGGAACCTCCATTGATTGCTTCAGGAAGAAACAAATAAAAACAAAATCTTAATTCACCGAGGGGGAATCAGCCTGAAAACCTGAGTTGAAATTATGAATGAAAGTGATCTGGAAATATACAAGAGAGCTCATGTTCTTACATTGATCCATGGATGATTCATGAACTCTGTGATGGTCATCCTTTGGGTTGGCTCAGTCTTTAGGAGGGTCCTAATCAGTTGTTTAGCTGCAAGCAGAATTATTGTTCACAACATTAAGTAAAAGAAAAGCTTGACTACTGCAACTATTATATAAATAGTACTCATTGAATTGAATCCATGGCTCTGCGCGGTGATAAACTGGACTATATTAACTCTAACAAGGAGGTTATGTTTTCGCAGGTCGATGAGAATGTTGGGGCTTACAGACACTTGGATGTATCACTGAAGCAGTATGGAGGCATTTTATGTAGTTGTTTTTTCACGTTTGTAGAAGTGGTCACCATTTACTTCAATTGTATTGGATTTGGCTGCAACGCTGTTAACACCTGACACTCCAAAAGTGTTTTGTGAACTCAAACACTTCACCCACTCCTCCGAGGTCTGCGATGAACTGAAATCTCTTCTACTGAGAAAATGTTTGAATACTGGAGCTAACTAGCATACAGTATGTCCCTTTACGTGAGCCATCAAGGCTCTAAACTGTACTTAAACTATGGTTTAGTCAAAGAAAATCAGATAGATTAACCCTCACAATCTAAAATGGAATTGAGAAATCTTACTGTGTGCAAAAAAGCCAGAACATACAGTGACAATGAGGATTGTGTGGGTAATTGAGTATTAATTACGCCTTTTTTGTTTTAACCCTACAAACACCATACACCCCTGAGATGGAGGAAGATATTGGGCAGCTGTAGGACAAATCTTCAAAAGCTTCCCTTTTTTTTTATAACAAATCTTTACAAAAGGAAATAAGCTATCACTTTCGATTGTAGTGAATTTGACTAACAGCTGCGAATAAGAGTCAGTTTCTATTTCTTGGTAAGAGTCAGTGTTAAGAGCTGCTTGTATCTCACATTTCCATGTCACATTTTATAAAGACTGCCTCTAGAAGCTTGTGAAACGCTACAATTGTGTTGACATGTTATTTCTGACGTAAATTAAAGTATCTTAATGTAGGAGTGAGGGCGCCAAAACTGTGTCCTAAATTTTCACATGACTTTATCACTTAAAGTGCAAACTATCCCTTTTTTCTATAAACGAAAGACTCAGTTTGAGATATTAGAGCTCAATAACTCCCGTCTGGAGTTCCTATATACACAAATAGACGATATACACCTGGCGACTTGCACTGCACAGTTCACGTGTATATCCTTACCTTCTTCAGATACATCACACCACTCAGGGTTGGGAAACTCATACTGGCCCATCCTGATCCTCTTCTTCATCCCAGGAGAGATGGCGAGACCGTGGTTAGAATAAAAAGGAGGGTACCCACACAACCTGGTGAGGGTTAAACAAAACAGTATTAGTTACTGCGGTCAGTAAAGTATGTGCTGAAGAGATGAGATATCTGCTACTTACAAGATATACATGATAACGCCCAACGACCACATGTCACAGGACTTGTCGTATTTCTCTGGGCCAAGAACCTCCGGAGCTGCAAGCACAAAGGGAGGGATGATGGGAGAGAGAAGAGAAAGGTATTAAGTCTTCCTTTTTTATTGTGTCTTAAGCCCCTTTTCCACTGGTCAAAAAAAACAAAACACTAACACTTGGCTTGTGCTGGCAATGGAAATAGATACGACCTGTAATCACTCCAGGCTCAAATGATTATTTAGTATTATTTAGACAGATGATATTAATGGCTCCAGCTCCTATCGGGCAAGATAGAAACATGACACCGTAATGACCATGCCATATTTTCCCCATTCTGAGTCTATATGCTGCATTTTTCCGCCACAATGTTCTGGCGGACATTGAAATTCCGGGCATTGTTGCATAAACAGCTATGAACATGTGTGTACTTATTGATTTTTCCTTGGGCACAAGGTGCAACAAAGATTTTTTCTTTGAACCATGCAAAATATGAGACTCATATTGGAAAGAGAGCCAATGAGAGCTTCTCAGTTTCCAGCAAGTTTGGTTTGTCATGGAGGGGGAGGAAGAGAGACAAACTACTACTGACAATGGGAAAGTAGTGAAGCGTCTTTTTAGCGGAATTAATAAGCAAGGAGTAGTAAGAATATAAGTTTAAATCCAGAAATCAGTTCTTACCAACATAGTAGGGTGTGTAGCAGGGAGTCGCTAAAGAGTTGTGTGTGGTGGTTTCCTTGGCAAAGCCGAAGTCTGTGAGTTTGAGCAGGGCACTGGGCCTCTTCGACGAATACAGTAAATTCTCAGGCTGCAGGGAACATTCAGAAAATGAAGAGCAAGACATTAGTTAGAGCAGCTAAGGAAGTCTTCCACAGCTCACTTCACTTTCTCAACAAAATGCAAGAGAACTTCTTATTACAGGGTGATAATGAAAAGTTAGGATACAAACCTTAACGTCTCTGTGTGCAATGTTGATTGCATGGAGAAACTGAATGGCCTCTCCAATACTCTTCATGATATCAGATGCCTCTGAAGTAAAGAGACAAAAAAACTTCTAGGTCAAACATACCAGTAAATGTGAACCTCACCAGTAAGGTCATGGACCTTACATGTTGATCTTTATATTCAGCTGGTTCAAAAACTGCCATTTGTGTGTGATAAAATATGGCAGTATTGTAAGAAATGCTCACTGACTAAGTCAACGTAGCATGTTACCTCTCTCTGTGAAGGCCTGGTCTCCTCGGTCCTGGATACGACTAAAAAGTTCCCCACCATCCATGCTGGAAGAGAGAGAAAGGACGTTAGATTTTTCAGGAGATTAACTCTTCATTTATCTTATTTCTCAAGCTCTGGTCTTTATAACATTAATGAGAGCATTTACCCTCTGTCATAAGCATGTCTACACAGGTCCTTTTTTATTTGATCTTGAATGATAAGTGCAAGGAGTATAAATAGGTCTCAATCGGCCAATAACAGATCTTTGAAATGATAGGTACTGTATCATATCCGATCTACAAGGTGGTTTTCAGACATGAACTCTGGAGGATGTCCGCACGATTGGGTTCGGAAAGTTTGCCGCCTCTGACTTGGCCATTTGTGTGCTCACATACAACCCCTCCAGATAATGTCATGAGATAATCTAGAGTTCAGTGCATGTCTGAAAGCAGCTCACGACAGGCCATTATTCTTCCATATAGAGAGCTGGTCAGACACTTTGACGGTAGTGTGATGCACTGACAGGAATCGAAACACAAAGGGGAAATTGACCTTAGCAAAATATTTTTCTGAGAAGTAAAATGATCAAAGAAAGGCTGTGGGTAAAAAAAGAAACACCACAAAACTATTATATTTTGAGGCAGAATTTCTGCATGTAATGATGCATTATCTAGCAAAATTGTGCCTCAGCTGTATGAAACGTGACCCAGTTGTTTTGAAGTAAAAAGGATGCAGAGTTTCTTTTCTCTCTTTCTCGGACTGATTTGCTGATGTGGTCTGTGGCTTGACCAGCGATCGTCTGTGAAGATTCTCAGTCATCCAGCTCACGGTTATATAAGAGTTGAATCGTGGCTGTAGTTACCTGAAAACGCTTCACTTCTCTTTTCAGAGGCCTCTTCATTTCTGAACCAAAGAATGTGAAACACCTTCAAGTATCTCCAACCACACCACGTTTTCTTGGAATCAACTCCTCTTTACTGGATGAATGGTTCTTATGAAATAGACCAGGACAGCAATCTGTAGGTTATTTAAAACTCCACAGTCATCTGACACAATCACTGGACAGGATTTGTCAATCCACCAAAATGTTGTTGATTATACAAAAGAAACCAAAACTCTCAAAAACTCAAACATTTAGGTTTCATGGCCAATTTATGTCAATTGCATACCTTTATTATATTTTATTTAATAAGACGTACTGAGTAACACATTAGGAGTTCACCATTTCACAGTTTTAGCAATTGTATTTTGTTGATGCCAAACATTAATTGTGATATTGATTATACTGGGAATTTTGCTCAATGTCCCCATTATCCACAAAAAAATATGAATTTACTTCAGTGTAAGTAGCAGACACGTCCATGACTAAGAGTTACAGAATAAAGTAAAGTAAGTATAAAAAGGTATAAAGCATTGTCCAATACAAAGATAATGGTTGTGAACCTGAATTTAATTATATGTATGAGAAAATCTCACTCAGCTTATACTTGATCATAAGTTTCATTTAAACGTTCTGCCCAGTATGACTGTGTGAGTTTCAGTTCGAATCACCATTGCCGAATTAGTGTGTCTCTGTGTGAGAGTGTAAAGATGCATGATAGATTCTTCATACTCGCGTGTGTTAACGGGAGGCAGAGCTCGCAGCCTTGGAGCCGTGAGGCGTCTCCTCTTAACCACAGCACACAATTCTCATAACTAATCATTGACTTATGTATTCCTTAGAAACAGAAAGCAGCTTGATGCATCATATTCTGATATTAAACTTATTTTAATTAACAATGCAACAAGCACAGGAGTTCAGGATTTCCCCCATCTTGACAGATATTTACACTTAATTCAACTTCATACTATCTTGTAACTGTGAGACTGCTGGCAAACTGCCCAGCTCCTCTACCGTGGCTTGATGGTTGTTCTCATGTGGTCAAACATTAAGTTAAGCTTGTGGTTTCTCACCCCACCCATGAAAGTGCCTCCACGTGTCATATGAATCATCAACAGAATAGGTACTCAATGAATTGGTGAGAATGGAAGTAATAAGAGCGCACATCTCACACCATCACAGCAGAAACACTGAAAAACCTTTACACATTTGTAATCTTTCTTTCACAACCTGCTTATAGTGCGGAAACACCTTGGGCGCAAAGATAAGATGTACGTATGCAAAATATTGAACAAAGGTTAAAAAAATATATATACATAATTTTAGAAAATGCATGCTGAACAAAAGTTGACGTTTGCTGTAATGTTAACTGTCACCTCCAGCACTTTGTATTTGGTAGCTTACTGATTCTGCAGCAGGGCTCCTGAATCGTCTTGTTCACTGGTCAGACTGGTGCTACAAACTTTCTCACACCAACACATTATTTTTTCACCCTGTTTTTATTCAGTATTAACAATCAATCTTGTATGCTTATGGACATTTGTCTTATTTTACAGTTTTGTATTGAAGTTAAAGATTGACTTGCAACTTGATATTTACTCAATATAAATCTAACCATGGTTTCTCTGATGCATTTCGTTGACCCGGTTGCATGTTTGGAGTTGCCTGCAGTGGACGGGCAACAGTGGTTACCATACAAGCAGTATAACACTGTAGTGTAGCAAACACAGGTACTGCTTTAGCCAACCTACCTCTGTACTCTAAATGCAGTCTGCTCTCCTATCATCTGCGCCCAAGTTGTGATCTGTCATTAGCGGTCCATCTCATCTACCTGGCTCCTTTTTAAAATAATGGGTTTCAGACCTTGCCGTCTTTGAAATACAACTAAAATGCTAACCCTAACCCTTTTTTTTTAATCATTTCATCATCTGTGTGGCATGTTTGAGATCAGCTGATGAATTCGCACAAGGACCGTGTGAGTGGGGAGGGACCGAGAGAGCCAGTGAAGGAAAAACATTATATTTCTTACCTCATTGGCTTACACAGTGCTTAAGCTGCAAAGGCACCAAACAGACTGAACATCATACACTCACACTAATGCGACAAAGGGAAATTTTAACTCGGCTACTCAAACTGCAGGCAGTCACAACTTACTCTTGTTGACTTATGCTTAGTTAAAAGTCATGATTTATATTTCAAATGTCTCCCTTCACTGAAAAAAAAATATTGTCACATCTCTCAACAGCTTTACTTTTCCAACAATATGAAATGCTCATGTCTATCAGAACAGCCGCATATGCAAATGCAGCACATGATCTGAAACATCTAACCCAATTGAAGTTAAGTTTGTTTGATAGTGGAAAAATGGCCAGTGGTTCTCAATCCCTTTATAAGTCAGGGTGTGTGCTTTGCGTGTAACATTCAATAAACCAGTTCCGTTCCATTAAAAACCAGGTGAACTGGATGAACCTTAGAGATAAGAGTGACTAAGAGAGGAAGTGAGAGAGAACACTTATTCTGCAGATTGAATGGTTTCACATTTCACACGAGCAGATCGTGTCTGTATTGCATTGCAATTTGCATTTGCTTATGTAGGCGCTCTATCAAGATATAGCTAAATTGATAAAGCGCCCTTAATAACAGTCCTATAATGAAGCTCTAAATCTGGTAAGAAACTGTTTTCACTTTCCGCATCAGTATGAATAACTACTAAGTTCATAGTTGTTGATGTGGTTCAGTCCTTCTCCGCCCTTTGTTAAGTGCTGTCCTTGTATTGTTCACCAAATTTAATTCCGCTATAAGTGATTGACTGCAGGGCAAAATCTAAGCCATATTCCCAAATTGTCAGTAACTTAAATATTCTGGCAATTTTCAGAGTTGGCATAAAACAGAGCTTTAGCCAAAAGTCCACTTTCCATGAAAGACCATTCAGGACTTTGCCAGCTCCAAGGAACTATTATTGTTTACTACAGCGATCAAGGGAATTGAAGCAGCCACATACCTGGGAACAGATAAATCTACACTGGTCTCAAATATGATGTTACACTTTGCAGCTGTGAGAAGTTTTGTATGCTAGTGAGACTCTCCGAATCCTTCACCAATTATATCACCTGATAATTAAATCATGAAGAAAAAACAAGCCAACATGTCATAAATCCTCAAGGAAATGAGGCACCAAAATCTGCTTAGGAATTCTGAGTGGTAGGTACCAGCCGTGTGATTAGCACCGGACCATGAGCGAGTGGGGGAAAAAAAGAAAACGCTGTGTCATACACGCCTGTGCAGAGAATCTCCTGCTGTGTTGTGCATGTGTGTTAGGCAGACTCTGCGTAAACCCCGTAACCACTTCCCTGGACTTTACCCAGAGGTGATGTCTGAAAACAGCTTTAGTGGCCTTTACACAACATGGGTCAAATCCTAAACAGCCTCATCAGACTGACCCAATTTCTTTAGTGTTGAAGGGTTGACCTAGTGTGACATTCTTGGAAACCTTTTAGTTTCGTCAGAAGAGCTACTATTCATTTTTGGCATTTTTCTTGCTGAGTTCATGTTCTCAAGGAAATGAGTCACCCGGCGGCAGTAGTTTTGCGATGCGAGTGTATTGGACCACTACCTCTGCTTTACATCGTTAACCACAAACCTAATGAAGGCACGTGTGACAAGTTGTGGGTTTGGTGCTTTGAAGTGTTGCGAAATGGAAATACAAAAGGCATGGGAACTATATTAGGCTCATTTAAAAGAAATGGGTCATTTTCTACTCAGGTCGTACAAGACAGATTTACAATAATTAACCTGGCTAAGAACAAAGCTTGGCATAACCAGTATCTCACCAGCGCTTAAAGACTGACTGGAGCTTCATCATTTATCAGCATCCTCTTTTGTGACCAACCAAACTTGGGAACTATAGTTTTTGTCAGGGAGTATATAGTTAGATGAAGTCATGATTGTTAATTTTAGTCTCAAACTCCCAATGACGAACATTTTAGTGTTTGTGTGTGTCACCAAGATTATACACTCACCACTCCATCACAATAAGCAGACACTTCCTGCTCTGATAGAGGTTCTCGAAGACGTCAATGATACGCACGATGTTGGAACAAGGCGATGCCCTCCAGTGGAGTTCCACCTCCCTACGAGCCTTGGCACAATCCTGTAGCATCTGGACAGAAGAACAGAAGCATGGAGGGTGAGGCTGATTAATATCAAAGACAAACATAAGTGTGCAATATTAAAGTTCACTACAAATTAGCATTACTCTTTAACTAATCATTTCCTTCACACAATAAACATCTTAGACTAGGGAACCGAAAACCAGGTGGTGGTGCCAATAGTACTTTACATCAAAAGTCATCATCAAGTCAGAAGTGCAGTGCTGCCATCAGCTGGTGGAATGGTGAAAATATTTTTATTTTTCTCTCTCAACTAGTTTGGTGTGAATGTAGCACCCTCTGTGTGAAACACTACATCAATGCACCAAGCACCGTTTGTTTGTCATCATATATTCATTGACGCCTCATTTTTATTCTTCTCCAACATTAATCTTTTAGCCACCACCCAACCTACACAAGAATGTCGACACTGAAGGTCAGATTTAGGGAAATGTTTCCTTTTAAAATTGAAACACAGTTGTTGAATTTTGAACTTAAGGTTTGGCGCCTGTATCAGGCTAACACAATCATCCTTAACTGAAGTGAACAAGAATTGATGTTGATGATTATACAGCAGTACATTAAAATTAAAAAAGCATTTAACTGAATTAGAGTTATTTTTCTTAATAATGTTGTTACCAGGTATAAAGAAAGGTTTTCAACTACACACAACAGTGTTTCCTACTTTTAAGAAATACAATTGCTTAAAGTATGTTGTGAAGTTGTGATAATTTAATCTTAATTTCTGTAAGCACCCCCGGTTGTTTATAGATATTTAATTATACTTTTTAAGAAACAGTCCCACATGTAAATCTAAAAATATCCTTGTCAGTCAGTGGAAGGAATTTGGCCTTGTAGCTTTGACAATGAGCTATCGTCTGTCCATCTCATGTGTATTACATTCCAACCCTACCCACGGTCACAACATAACAGTTGGCAACTAGAGCTGGGAGATTCACAGCACTCACTCTGCTGTGGCCTGGCACGATTTGCACATTTAAATACACAGACAAAGCTTTGTAACTTGATTCCTGATAAACTTTTAAACCACAGGTCAGTATTTAGACTCCTACCCTACCCACTTTATTTTGGTGGCATTACTTACTTATCGTAAGTGCATTAGTGATAAAAGTAACTTTGTTTATGAGGGGGTGGATGGCAGAGGGCGAATGGAACAGTGAGCACAGGGAAAGCTGCATCTGAACATTACAAAAAGTGAAATGTTCCCTTGACCACACATTGGAGAAGAAAATCTACCTGATGTGACTAAAGGCCGAAACATGCTTCTGCAACTGCGTCTGCGGCTTTTCACGCCGCTGTGGCAGATTTGCCGTCAATTTTTGAAAAATCGGACGACGCCCGAAAGCACGTAAGAAGGGATACATAAGCACGTAAGGGACCCGGAAGGGCTCTTGCGCTTACGGGCCCGTGAAAACGCAGAAGCATAGATCAGCCTTCAGGCACAATTCATGTTAACGTATGTGGTAATGTATTCAAGTTTTAGTCACTTTATGCAGCAATGAATAATAGGGAAACATTTCAAATGACCTATACAAACAGTGGAAGGACTGGCTAACAGCATGTTAGTCCTAAATATCACATCTTGAAAAAATAATTGTCATACACACGTATACATCACATCAAATTTGAAAACAGTGTAGACCTGACCAAAAAAATCTGTTTCTTAATGGGATAAATTTAACTGGGAAAATCTAGTTTCTGTTAACACCTATCCCACGTACAGATACCAGGATTCCCACACAATGCTGTTGAAGAAATCAGAGGACTGTAACCTGGATGTGTGTGTGTGTGTGTGTGTAAATATACACAGACCCGACTCAATCCATTGTATGATGAGGTTTTCTTTTAACTCACTAAAAAAAGGACTCCACCGTGTTCCACCAGGACACACTTCTACTGGCAAAATGCCAGAACCCATCTTAGCTGAAACAAGAAGTTTTTTGTATAGTAATAATATCGCACCTGGACATTTAGTATTGGAATTTCATCAAAGGAAATGACCAACAGACCATTTAAGCGAAGGTAAACGTACTGACGAATCACTGCTTAGTTCCAAATGTACAGGTGACATAGGGATATAGTTCTGCGCCATGAGTGCGTGTTAAGTCAACTTGTTGTATATGAAGATAGTGGTGGAATCTGCTGCCTGTGCTCCGTTTAACCAGTCTGGCTGTTTCTTTCATCCCATCCTGGTTAATATCCAACAAAACCAGCCAAGAGCCGCAAACTCCTGAGCTATGAGGCGAGCAATCCCGCTACAAACCCCCTAGCCAGCTATGCTGTTTATTTATAGACCAGTATATTTTAAATATTCAGACGAAATGTGATGTGATGCACATGCTTCATTGTCATCAAGGTTTCTTATAGCCTCGGACACCTTGGCAGACCTTCTTTACACCGTCTGTGATGCCAGCATGAGCAACATAAAATGTAACTTTAAGGTACATGTTAATTACAGCCAGATATATGTTTACAACATTTTAAGACTCTCTCTGCATCTGTTTTGCATTCAAGGCTGCTGAATGCTTTATGGATATGATTATATTTGGTTTGCAGAGTTCACTGCCGACAGCTCTGTGATTGTGCAGCTGATTTTCTTTCTGTGGTGCTGTGTGTTCAAGTGTCTGACAGCTACTAGGTGCAGGTAGTCTTTTTACTGGAATGAGCCACTGTAGTATACATACATACTGCTCTACTGGGATATATTTAATGAGGTAACTAATATTGGCTATTGAATTAATGTGCTGGCAAGTTACACAATGTATTAATTATTCTTCTGAGAAAGATGAGTCTCAGGAGTGAGTGACTGACCAATAAAAAAGTGACCATCTTTGTTTCCACGACGAGCTGGAATGACCTAGTGTTGTATTACGCTGCTTT
This sequence comes from Pseudopleuronectes americanus, assembly GCA_038501795.1. Classification (NCBI taxonomy): domain Eukaryota; kingdom Metazoa; phylum Chordata; class Actinopteri; order Pleuronectiformes; family Pleuronectidae; genus Pseudopleuronectes; species Pseudopleuronectes americanus. Next base: position 12,631,379 of record CM076717.1, on the reverse strand, counting down.
ATCTCATCACTGATTGCAGAGCACAGTTCAACCACCCTTAAGGACAGAGCAAACAAGGGCTGGTCCTCCTGCGTCACAGCAGAGTGAAAAATATCCAAAACAGACACATGAACTTGTGGTCACTCGAGGCATTGGACAGAACTGACATGTCATCATTGAATCCTGGGACACTTTCACCCACTGCTGCCAAGAGCAAAACTTCTGTTTATAATAGCATGAAATTTGTAATTTTAAATAAATAAGATGAAACTAAGGTAGAAAACCCATAACTGTAAAAGTGATTACTTATAGATTGTATAATAATACTAATGCAAACATTAATACAGAGATACAAAATTACTAAAGTTAAAACACTGAAAACATCAGTGTTTTCTGCAAAATCAAAAAAATATAGGCTGATAGGTGCTCCATCTAAATAAACTATTGACATACAGTAACTGTGTGACTGATTTTGATTAGATCTTCTAACCCAGCATGCCCCTCTGAAGAGTCATAGATGGACCAAACTATATATTAGACATATTAACATTTCTTTCTGAAGTATACGAGCATCATGCAAATGCTGCAAAATGCTGTTACGGTCCCTGTATTAATTTAAAAGAATAATTGACCTGTTCAAAGATCTGTTTTCTCAACAACCACTTAGCTTACACAGACTAAACATGTTATGTCTTTCTGCACATGTAAGGCCACAAAACAACACATTTGAAATATGCTGCAACACTTACATTAATAATTGTTCTCTAAATCGTTGCTACCTGAGTGCCTTATTGTCTTCATACCAGCTGCAACGTCTAAATTGACATGACTAAATAATAAGTAACAGCATGAGAGGGTTTAGATTTACTATGTTATGCACAGGGCACCAAATGTAATGATATTACTTGTAAAACTGATGTCTGTGACTGCTCTGATATCCGAGTGTTAAAGGGAAACTAACAGGCTGACATATGTGCACACATGTGCTGGAAACAAGAATCATGCACCCAAAATAATATTAGCACACCTAAATATGGCAGCCTGCCCTCCAGGAACAAAGACTTCACACCATCTTTCTAACTTAATTATAAACACACATGAGATCACACCCCCATCCCCTCTCTGCTGGTGCTTGTGTGACGGCATAGCCCCCATCTGCTGTTGGCCCTTTGAGGCTAAACAGTGAAGCTTACGGAGAATGAGGGAGACGAGGGGGGCAGATGTGCACACAATACACTTCCTCTAGCAAACACAAAGGCTCCCAATCCCAGGTCAGGACAGTGGGAGGTGGGATGAGAGTAAGCAAAAGGAGCACCCATCCTCCACCTGCCAATCGTGAGCTCAAATAAATGCTGAAGGGTCAATACAGAAAAATCTTTAAAAAATGACAATCAAAATGAGGGTGATGAAGCACTACAGATCTGTGCAGGAGAGAGATAAGTTATGATCAGCTTAGTCCTAAATCAGAAGAGCCATTCAAGCTGATAAGAAGGGTTAAACAACAATGTACCTAAAGAGATGTCTGTGTGTGTGTGTGTGTGTGTGTGTGTGTGTGTGTGTGTGTTTTAGACACTCAGTGAAGCAGCAAACATGTTTGTGTCAATAGGACATGTTCTGATTAAAGACATCTGCTAGGCCCAACAGGACCAACACATATCTATTAGTGTGTGTGTCTGCAGAGAGTATGTTCTCAAGAAAGGCAAATTAAAGTAAACCTCTGACAAGGCCCAAAAATCCCCTTAAATTCAATCAAAATACACCAAATCACACCCATATCAGTACCCTTAATGAATGAATGAAAAGGTCAAGAAGAAGAAAAACATTGTATCCTCGCAATGTTTTAGACAGTGAATAAAAACTCATGGATGCAGATCCTCTGATCAAGAATGAATTAAATTGAATGAGATCTTCTCTGACACACACTACATCATTACAACAAGTTCTGGGCTAATGTGTCCAGTAGTTTTTGCGCAATCCTGGAAACTTTGAAACAAACAGAACTATAACCCCCTTGGTGGAGGAAACTTGAAAAGCCTGTAACAGAAAAGTTGCCAGACAACCAGTTAACACTTCAGGAAGTTCCTCACCAAGACACAGGTTGGCACATCGAGCTGGGAAGTTGTTGATAGATGACAATGTGGTAAATAATCCGGAAACGTGAAAAAACAAAGCAAGCATCAAACAATCAACTGTCTAATAGTTGTAAGGAGTCAACGCTTCCTTTAATGTGGTCAAATCTTTTCCATCACGTTTGAAGCTTAAGACACCAGTCCCAAAAAACTGTAAATTTAACCAATATGAAATAGATCAATGAGAACTTTAATAATCAATTTGGGCATTCAAATTTTGGAAAACATTGTTGGGAAATTGAGTACAGCTTTTTCCTTCTGTCATGCTGTCAGTTGGCTAATATTCATATTAGGGGAACAGAGCATGTAGTGCAGTGAATGAACTTACTATGGATAACAGAAAAAAAAGAACTTCCTTTACGGTAAGAACCAGCTTCCTTATTAGGAAACTGATCATGAGACCCATAGAGAAACACACACACACACACATATACACACACAAGACTCAGGTCCACAGGCTCAAAAGAAATAATGTATTAAGGTTTTCTGTTAAAAGATCATAAAAGAAGTGTTTACGGTCATTCATAAACATGAGTTGCAGGATGACTGGATGCTGCATCAGCTTGGAAACTACTCTGTACACAGATACACTGGGCGAGCTAGTTCTGGGTCTTTCTATAAACAACCGCAACACCACATCCTTCCAAAGACACTTCCCTTAACAGAAAGGGAGGCAACAGACAAAGACACGGTCAGTGTGGGGGCCCAAGTAAATCACATTATGTCAAAAGGAGCTTACAACACTAATATACATGTTTATCAAAAGAGCTTTTACTTCACATAATCTGGTTGTTTATGACAAATGTCAAACAAATACGTACTCCATAATCTTAAGAGGGACAGATAGGAACTTATTACATTGAGTGGCCTGTGACAGTTTTGCCTGAATGTTGACAAACAATACAGTTTTAAATACCGTAAGCTGTAATACAGATCCCTTCACTGCCCACTGAGTTATTGACAGTCCAGCATGTACCATCCCTAACCGACCAAAGGACAAAGGAGATTTAACACAGAAATAGACAACAGACTTTGCCGTCTTAGGCCCTCATCTATACTGCAATATGTGAGGCTGTAACTACAGGCCGTGTGACAGATGAAAAGTCCATTCTCCACAATGATGTGAACCTAACACGCTCATCTGTACACACAAACACCAAGCCCATACATTTGACTAGACTTTCGCGCGTGGCAATCAGAGTCTGTAAGCCAAGTGACTATGGTCTGTCGACGGATTGGCTAACAGCTGATATGTTCCACTGTCGGTGTAGACAGCGGATACCTCCACCAAAACTGACTTCTGTTTGCTGTAAACAGTTTCCAGTGGGTTACTTTCTTTTATACCACGAGTACTTCCTTTAGGTATCACTACTAACAGCTATCTGAATATACATAAAAATTAAAAAGTCTATAGCCGATGCATCTCGGTCTATGTGTTATACCTTTTTAATCTCTACACGTATTCTATACTTGCGGGCAGCCAAAGCCTGGTCAAATGTGATTAGTCAAACTGGAAACAGATACAAAAAGGCTTCCATACTCCAAATCTTGTCCCTCTCTTAAAAGATTCTGCCTTTTCACAAGCAGAATCTGTTTACAGAGATTATAACCACACTATTTGTTTAAATGGCATCACTTGTGCCACAGTGTTGCTGTTTGTAAAGGAAATCATACATGAAGGACTCACACACTTCTTTCTTACACCTTCACTCTACGTCCAGAGCAGTTTCGATTTGTAAAGCAAAATCTAGTTTTTGATTCAGGTAGAAAATCGTTTTAAAAAGTGAGACCTTGAAGAAACTTGCCCAGTACAGAATACAATATCTGTAGTGAGGACCATGGTTATCCATACAGAGAGTCCAATAGTCCAATAAAAAGGCCAAATATTGTAGGGCTGCAACAGATTATTTTGTCTACAAAACTCAATATGGCTGCTTTACTTTAAACAGAAGATATTCGTTAAAATATTCAGTTTAATGTTATACATTACAAAGAATACTTCTTACAGATGCTACTCCATAGAGAACCAAGTCAGAGTGCCAACACAGAACCTCTTCCTTCCTTCCTCTCTCCCTCCCTCCTTTTCCTTCCTTTCTCTCTCATCTCATGATTGAAGAATGGGCCGAGCTCTTCCTCTGTATCTCTGTGTTAACCTTTATTCAGACAAACAGCCTGAATGCAATATCAATGTATATTGTTTTAGGTGTCAGTGGTAAGACACACAACTTGAATATATAATTCAAGCAGAGTCTAGATTCGTCTGCTCTACAATAGCCCATGAAAAAAAATAACTGTCAAAAAAATAAATATTTCCATTTGAACCGTTAAATTATCCCAGTTCCTCTTTTCTCAGCCTTTGTGTGTATGTGTGTGCGTCGCTCACAAAAACTGATAAGCACATGAAGACTGTTCAAAAAAATAAGGGAACACTTTAACATTTCAAAATATAACACTGTCAGTTAAACTTCAGGGATGTCAAACAGTCCATCTGGGAAGCACAAGTGACTGTGGTGCTTTGGAGAGGCCAGAGCAAGACAAAAAGGGAATGGTTTCCATGTGGAGGCCACAGACAGCTGCTCTCTCTTTATCCTTCTTCACTGATTATTCTATAGATTTGTGTTCTGCTAGTGTCCTTGTCACTACTGGAAGCATGAGGCTGTACCTGCAGCCCATTCAGGTTGCGCTGGTAGTCCAGCTCCTACAGGATGGCACATCCCTACGTGCAGTCACAAGAAGGTTTGCTTTGTCTCCAACACTATGTCAAGAGCATGGAAAAGATACCAGGAGACTGGCCATTACACAAGGAGAGCTGGACCGGGTAGAAGAAGTCAGCCCTGCAGCAGGACCGGTGTCTGCTCCTTTGTGTGAGGAGGAACAGGAGGAGCACTGCCGGAGCCCTACAAATGACCGCCAACAGACTACACGTGTTCATGTTTCTGACCAAACTGAGGGTGACATGAGGGCCTGATATCCTCGACATGTGCTCATAGCCCAGCACCGTGCAGCTCGATTGGCATGCACAAGAGAACGCAAGAATTGGCTGGTTTGCCACTGGCGCCCTGGTCTCTACGCAGATAAGAGCAGGTTGACACTAAGAACATGTTATAGGTATAAAAGAGTCTGGAGACGCCGTGGTTAGCATTATGCTGCCTGTAATATCACACAGCACTGTTGGCAGTGGGTCAGTGATGGTCTGGGGAGGCATATCCTTGGAGGGTCACGCACACCCTTCATGTCACAGCCAACAGTACCTTGACTGCTGTTAGGTGCAGGGATGCAATTGAAGCGCCTGAAATTTTAGCAGCATATATATATATATATATATATATACACAGACAGAGAGACAAGCACACACACACACACACAAACAGGCATTGTACAGTCACAGTGAGGTGGTATAACACATAAGATTGAAAAAGTTTTGTTCATATTGAAAAAAGCTTAGCTGTTTATCACGCTTTTGTCATTCTCCACAAGCTTCACCTAGGAGCGAACATCTGTTTTTAAACTTAAAAGAAATAACATTTATTATGATAATTATTAACATCAACTTATTTAAACGAAAATGCATCGCTTTATAGTTTTTGGCCAGCACTATCCAAAGTTTTAAAATCCTTGAGTGTTTTAAAGTATACCTTCAAATTAATGGATATATTTTAGAACTGAACTTAATAAAATATGTTTTCTTCTTCTTGTAAAGTTATGGTCCAAACAAACAGTTGGTAACAGTGCTATTTTCAGTCAGCTTGTGGCTATAACATGTTTGCTCCTGATAACCTGGTTTCTTTTGTGCATATAAATTTAGTAACCGTAAGATGATACCTGCAGATGCCTCACACCCTTCAAAAGTGTCCGAGCAACTGGACACTTGAAGGCAAACCTATCAACCAGAAAGGTATGTAGCTTTGTCTAAGGCTAAAACCCCACAGCCTGTTGCAAGGTAGTAAAATATTAATTTGTAGAACTTTCATTCTCTAGACCTGTACCAGTCTCTCTCCCACAGACACTAACTTCTCCGGCATTGTTAGCCTAAACGTTTATTCCAGACACAAGTAAAAGTTTCACAAGGTGATGTCATCTTGGGCCAAGCTGGCCGATTTCTAATCCTGCCATCTAATAACTCTCAATAAACAGAGACGATGACATAGAGCTGACTCAGCTGACGTCAGCATCTAGAACAAAAAGTGCAACAGTTCAATAGTTCATTCAATAAAGGTCTCCGTCTGTTCGCTTACAGTCTGTTACAAGAGCATGAGAAGATAACATTGAAGTAACAGCTTAGACTTTTTCCAGACCTTTTTTAAGACCTCTCCCAATGCAATTTAGGACCTGTTACATGTTTACACTGACAAAGTGTAGAAAGAACAAAGGAGTTGAGGGAAAACTTGAGTCCAAGACTATTTGTAAAATAAATAAATTCATTCAAATTCAACATGGAAATTCAACGGAACATGACTACAAATAATTAAGTAGCCTTTAGACTTTATAGAGTGAGGACATTTGGATGCGCGTCCTCACAACTTCAAAGGGCTGTCAGGGGATTAAGATATGGTTTTAGTTCAGGGTTGATTTAGGTTTAGGTTGGATTATGTCATTTTGTATTGCCTGTTAAGGTGAAGATTGTCTGCAGTACCCCTGTGACCCTTACAGTACCCGTAGATCCATGTATTGTCCGGAGGTCATTTACCAGAGTTGCAGGAGTTATTAAAATGAACATTATTAGTGCAGAGCAAATGCTGACAGGCATTTGCTAGTGGTATGTAACGGCAGCTTCTTGTTTTTGTGACTCAGACCTTCCTATGCTAAGTCCCTGATTAGTTCCCTAATTTCCTTACTTGCATGAGGAACAGTGAGCATTAAGTTTTTTCTTTTTCAACAGATTTCAACAAAGCACTTAATCTGGTGTTCTCTAGCCGGATCTCATTTAACTTTCAGTTATCCATGTTGGATGAAAGTAACACTAATAAAAACAATGTGAACTCCTTAGATCTAGACGTAGCTATTTTTGGGGGATAAAGCACCTTGTTAGCCTACACACTAGCTGAATGGGCCCAGATAAAATTCTGACCATACGGTTTATAAAAGTGGCCATTGGTTGATTTGTTTTTGTAGTTAAGCAACAGCCTAATAAGGTATTTATATAGATAGATATATGTAAAAATTGTATTTAAGAAATATTAAGGCTTACATTTTCATTCAATCATAGGCTTTTAGACTTAAGAAAGGACTTGCAGAAAACCTGAGTGTGCAGAGAGCAATCAAATCAAAATCACATAGAGGCCTTTAAATCAAAGAGTATATACGCATGCATATAAAAAGCCCTGACATCATGGGTTTATATATTAAATATTCAGCACACATTGTTATGTGCACTTCAACTAAATTTCCAGTAACTTTAGTTTTCCTACTGTTTCCCTCTCATGATGAGATTTGTGTTGTTTTGAATGAGCCAATGCCTAATTTGTCTGTACATGCTTTACAAAGTGCTATTTATTTTTCAATGTTGGAGGTTTTTCTGTTATGCTTGGGCAATAATAAGAAGTCGATTTTATACAAGTTTATTACTCAATAAAACTGAGCACGGGTCTCTTTATTATCTATTTAACTGTATTTTATTAGTGATATTTATTAGTTATTACAATCCATTTGGCTTTTGCAGTGTCAAGAGAAAAATTATATTTGTATTATACTATTAGTTTAACTCACTCATAAATTATTCAATTATGAGTAAGAGAGAGCGTCAGGGTTCACTAAGTTTAACACTGTTACCTTGCCCTCACCTGGTTCTCCATGCTTGTGTGTGCACTAATGTTCATCTGAATAAGGTGACTAAAAAAACACTTAGTGCTGTGCTTGTTTTAGAGCAGTAAGACGAGCAGTTTTTTCCCGCAGGTTGTGACACAACGTGGGGTTTTAACTTTGTGGTTGCAATAGTCACTTTATAACCAACCCCTGATTTTTTAAATAATTTTTCCAGTATGTTGTCTGAGTTGCACTAATATGAAAACCTGCTTTATAGAATATAACTCTGGAAAAGGTGCTTGAAGTCATTTAGAAATGGTATCTCCACGGTTAATCTTGCAAGGAGCATGAACTCCTAGGCCGCGGTTAGAAAAAAATACAAAGCTATTGCCTCCACTAATAATTTAAAAACAACCTAAATTAGATTATTTCACTCCATTAAAAGTGTAACCAGCCTCAAATATCCAGTATCAGTAGTTGTACTTAATTATTTTTGTCTCAATTTGAATTAAGAGAAACCACTTTAATCTATACGAGGTAATACTAACAGAACTCTTGCTAATATCCAATTAACAAACTTGTGGTTGGTGTTATTTATATAATAAAATTAAATCATGATTAACACTAAAGGTGGACAGTCCAGCACCAGCATGACACACAAAAAGCCATTAATCATAACAAAGAAACGTTATCTGATGATTACCTCCTTTCATCAATCAGTCTGTCAACAAATGAAAGAAAATAGTAAAGAAAGTCAAGCAGATTCAGACCTCAAGGTTTCTGTTCGGACTCGGTTGGTGGTCACACCAACTTTGTGTGTAAGACCAAAATGTAACAGGTATTCATTTTAGGTCGTAGCCTACTGTCTCTTTTGACCTATTCTATTTACTATATATTCGTGGTCCATTGATTATCAGCCGGGTCGACTACTGATTCCAATGAAACATTTTACAACTCATACGATGTTTTTCCCTGAATGCTAATAAATTATAATAGATTAAAATGCTGCTTTGGCTGTGAAGCTGCTGCCTGTTCCTGGCTGAGGACACCGCTCCGTAGATTGATTTGTTGCACATCATGAGTAATAGCCTATCAATCCTGAAGACTACTGTGTAAACAGATGAGCCAGAGGAACACATTTGCACAATAGAGAAGATACAGTCATCAAGTGAAACTGTGTATTGAAGGTAAGGCAACAGAAATGGCTGAAGTTGGGAAAAATATCACAATCCTCTTTGTTTCAAAAAACAACAATGTTCTACAGTGATGTTAATACATGTTATAACAATTGTTGTAAATAAAAGGACATATCATGGTTATTAGACGTACTTAGGTTGATGATGATTCAACTGGAGGACATGTTCTGTGTTGTTATTGAAGTGTATTACATTATACACAGATGATTGTTATTTGTTGACATTAATGGGTTCAACAAGATACTGGAAACATCTGGACAACATGGCGGGTGTGTCTATAGACGTTGAGTGGTGTTGTGGGTACTTTCATTTTTACTGCAATGTAAATATACGTCTTCCAAATATCAATTATTGGTCTTTTTGACAAGTAATAGTCTACGTCATCATCACCTCTATAAAAACTGTATTGGTTGACACTTCCTCTATCTATTTTATTATCTTATGATCACCTTGAAAAAACTTCATAATTATTTAAATTTAAAAAGGAAGTAACAAGTGCTGAACAAATGACTGAAGTAAACATGAGGCAATTGATTAAGGGTCAAAGCTGACTTGAGAAAGTCTGGAAAGGCCCACTGACATAACATGTGGTGACGTCGGCGGAGCCCCACACCTCAGGGGTGCTCTTTTCTTCCGGGACACTCAGATTTACTAGTTAAGCCTCACTTGTGAGCTGGTTTAACATCCTCGACCCGGTTTAATGATCGAAAACAGACCTACCTTCAGCGCATATTTGTCTCCAGTCTTCTTCTGGAAGATTTCAAGCACCTTTCCATTGATGCCCAGCCCCAGCACCTGGCTGGTCACCTTGTACTCGTCTGTGATGGCGTTCTTCTTGATCTGTAAGTTGGGTCTGGCGTTGTAGGGCAGAAACTGGCCGGTGGGGTTCTGCTGCCCGGCCGGGTTCTGCTGCCCCGGGTTGGGGAACAGCGGCTGGTTCTGTGCGTTGGACAGCATGCTCCTGGTCCGGGCTGAGAGATGAACAACAGCCGCCTCTCTTCCACACTCCTCAGCCCCTTTTCTCTCCTCTCACTAACACCGGGTCCTTTGGTTGGGGTTGGCCGGTCTCCGGCGAACTATTCACAGTGAAGCTGCCAGGCCCGAGGGGTCACCGACACTAGTTTGGACGTTACAGGTTAACAAAGTCACTTAGCCGCTAAAATGCTATGCTAGCTAGCTGCTAGCATGCTAGCTCGATCCTATTCTTGACCTATGATTCTCGGCTAACAACTCGGCTATCGGTTAGCTTATCCATCTCCGGTGGTGTCCGCCGTCCACCGGTTCCTCAAACAGCACTTCGGGAACTTTTACAGAGACGGCCCATACACCGGCGACGGGACGGACTCGCTAACTTTACCACACACGAGCCGAACAGCGACGCTACGAAACGAGAGGAAACATTCAACAGACGACAGACGAGACGAGAGGAGGGGAAAAGTCCCGATTAGCAGCCTCACAAACTCACTTCAGTCCCCGAGCGAGCGACAGACACCCAGCCGGAGCAGGTTTTACTGCTGACGTCATGGACGGGGCTTTTTCTGCGCTTAAAGGAGAAGTGCGAGGTGAGAGAGGACCGGAAGCACAACATGACAGAGATCCGACCTGATCTGCTGCCACACGTTTATACACCTGCTATGAAGTGTGCACAGCTGGAGCTGGAGCTGCTGGGGATCAATCCATTACTCAGTGCACATGGACACTCATTGTTTAATGTTCCTATTGATCTCATTTAAATTTGTTTACAATTAGCAGGAGAATTGGTAGAAAAGTATTCTAAAGTGTCTTAAGGGGCAATAGGCAACTGTGAAGGGGCTTTGTCATTATTTTAAACAGCAATCATATGTTATTACCAGCAGATTAATTCATATCTTTAAATATGAGTTATTATTTGTTAGAGTACTTAAAAAGCTTTATATCAAGCAGCTGCAAGAAAAAATATGTTACGTTAACACCTAAATGTAGCAAAAATAATAGTAATAATCCAATATTATATTAAATAGTATTACACTCATAGAATGTTCTACATTAATAACAGTATTATAATAATAAACTTTATTTGTACAGCACACTTGAATAAAAGGACAGTTAAAACCGCTTGACATGGTTGAAACAGGTTTAAAAATGATTCTGTACACTATGAAACAATGTGTTTCTATTCTAAGAAGCTATTTGTCACTGACTCTGCAAATCTCAGATTGTCTGGAAGGTAATTCCAGAGCTGAGTAGACCTGACTGTAAAAACTTGCGAGCTGGGACTTGTAGGAACAGCCAGCAGGGCCCTGCCAGAGGCTCTAACATCAAATACTTTTACTTTGGATACTATCAAGTTTCCAGTGCAGCTTTAGCACCTTTAACTAAGTAAAGGATCTGGATCTTTTCTTCAACACTGTCTCACCCCTCAAGTCTTAGAGAGGTGAAATTCAACTCCTCACGCTGGTGACTCGAGGTCAACAGATTAACCATCTAAGCTGTTCTGAAGAGACCCACTTGCAATGTTTTGATAGTAAAAGGGAGAGAGGTTTAAAAATAGACCCAGCTATCTCTGACCAGTCCCATATAGGTTACCTCAAGGTTGGCGGGCTGTGATGTTTTTCTCTCTGTGTTTTTCTAATTTAAACAGAGCAAAAGTTATTTTATTCAATCGTTTTTTAGGTTTTTCTTCACTTTTGCCATTTTAATGCAGATTTGTTTATTTACTGGACTAGAATGAGTTTAAAACCAGTCAGTATCTTGTACAGTAAGTGTATGAGTGCATATACTTGTAGAACGTAAACAACTCCAAGATGGACAAAACCTCCAAATCTTAATGCAGAAATACCCAAGACTTGACCTCAGTGTCCCAGGTAGCTATGATCCTGACCATATTTATTTCAAATCTATGATTAAGTATTAATTTGACAGTGGAAAAGACATTCAACCTGGATGTTTACATAACTTAACATCAGATGAATCAGTTGAATTTCCCTCTGCTGTTCAAATCTTTAATGGAGAGCAACATCAGGTTAAATTAGGCACACATTTCATAGATCAGCATCTGAGTAAACAGCTATAAAGTTGTGAGAGTTAATAGATACCCTTATTTCGAGAACACATCCATTTTCTGAATGTTTATCTCTAAACATGGCTTTGTATGAGGGATATAGGTTTAATATATAGATATAGACGAACATCTAGTTTAGTTATAGTTTGTTTTTTTACCTATCCATTATAATCTAAACTTTAAACCACTCTGACTTCACTCAGCTTTCATACCTACCCGTAACATTAATGCAGTACCTCTAGTAACCACTAGATAGCAGACCAGTTTAATTTTTTATAGGAACCTATATTCTTTGCCTGGAGTTGTTTTTAAAACCGTCATGAGGCAGACGAGTTGGTTTTGACACACAGTGTGAATCACATAATCACAATAAATATTTAAAATACTTTAAAATATAGGAGCTCACTGTGTTATTCTTAACTGTTTGTCATACATTGATCTGAAACTGAATTGTCCTGCTACAAAACACTCCTAACACCTCATTCTCCATCCATATGGTGACACTTTAGAAAACCCTCTTCACCCTGTTGGACGCCTGCTGGTAAAACTTTCTATGTCGACAGTGTTGAGAGTTCACTGCTGAATTGTTTCAGTATGTAGGGTAATAACATGGCTGTGTAGGTCAAGTTGTTGGCAGCCGAAACTGAAGAAAATTTGAAAAATGTCTGCAAACCACATTTTCCAACTGTGCATATGCTTTGCCTTCTTTTATTGTCTGCAAGGCAATGCACTGAGCTAAACAGCTGTTCAGTTGTATAATATAGTCCTTGATCACATGGGGCTTCTCAAAGGGCTCGAGATCAGCTACAAAAATGCAACATTTAATCAAAACGACACTGTTAAGAGAACAGTTAAATGTAAACACGTGAACGTGAATAGAATTGACAGTGCAGGCAAAATAAATACATGTCCTGACATTGTCACAGGCCGTCCTATATTCCCAAAACACATACTGGTCTTGTGTAATGCAGTGTATAAATAGGTTGGAGGGGCCAAGTCACAACTCGTCAACTGAACTTGCACCTATGGGAACATACTTCACTCTGTTCACGTGCTTCTTCTTTACTGTTAGGGTTTCTGAAACACCAGCAAACAAGACACGGTGTCAGTGAAAAGGGTTTTATAATATAATATGATGTATACATTTGAGAGGGCGCATAAAGGCCACATGAGGGATTCACTGTGTCTCTAGATTATGATAACATGAAGGGACTCACTGTTCTAATCCAATAATACATTTTACATAATGTATGACATAGGTCACACATGAAATGCTATTATATATACATAATTAAGTGCTATAATACTTGTCTTATTTGACATCTCTGTAACAATTTTGCCATTAAAGGATTAGCGCTTAAATAAGAGTAAATTAATATCTGTGGACTCCCAAGAGTCACACAGGCGGCATGATGATGCAGTGGTGATCACTGTCACCTCAATGTCAGGGGGTTCTTGGTTTGAATCTTGGCAGGTAAAGTTAGCATGTTCTGTGTCTGCATGGCTTGCATTGAACTCCCACACAGAGACATGCTGTATACTGTATGTATGCACTGTGACACACTGGTGACCTGTCCATGGTGTGACCCACCTCTCTCCCAAAGTCAGCTGGGATTGGCTCCGGTCCCAACTCCCACTAGCCCCACAGGATAAACAGTAAATGAATGGATTTCAAAAACTAAAACATAGTTATCTTTGATATGTTTTATCCATTAGAATGCAGATTTTTCTTCTGTGTGAATATTCATTATGCACCCATACCAAGACATGATCTGATATGTTCTGGACAAACATTATGTTTCACCTGGAATGCCCCAGTTTTACAGTGAATAACCTGAGGTTAACTGCAGATAACACATTGTTCGGGTAACAGTTTATATTAAATAATCTTATTTGCTAAAAGGATAGTTATATAAGCTCCCTAACGTCACAACCAAGAGAACATGTCAGCGAAGCATGAAGAAGTGACATGTTCCTATTTTTGGTTCCACTTTGATCAATTTCACTGTTATAAAAAAGTTATGTAAGAGAATCTCAACACATGTGGTCATAAATCATTATAGACACAGAGTACACCTATGCACAATTACACACGCACACACGCACACACACACTCACACACACACACATATGTTTGTATGAAAGATGGCTTTGAAACTAGAAACCGTGGCCTGTGCTTTGACAGCTTTGTGCGGATGAATTAACACAATCTATTGAGTTACGTTTGCTTTTCATAGCTCTGGGCGTATGCTGCTCCTCAGACATCCAGGACGACCTGTTCGTTACAGTGCTGTCCCCGGGGGAAAGTGTCATGGCTCCAACCTTTTAATCTCTTTAGTCGATATCAAAGACCAGAGCGCTCATGTCGCTCCAACTGTCCATGGAGGATTTTGGCCCTAAACTGACAGCTTAGTTGACAGTGTCCCAAAGTTTGTCCTGGTCTACAAGGAATCAGGAATGCATGGCCTGTGAACAGGGCTGCAGAATCTGGCATGCTGACATTTTCCTTTTCTCCGCTGCTTCCCAGAACACTCCTCTGAGACTCTCTCCTGTTTCACAGCACCTCTTTTAACTTCCTGACAGGAAGGAAATCTCAGGGGTAGGAGGTGCGTCTCCCTCCATCTTTCCCCCCTCTCCTCCCTCTGCTCTTCATTATTGCACGAGCTGGGTCAGATCAGTTATTTCAGGCTGCATGGCCAGAACCCGTCTTTCTCAGAATAATCCTCCATCATCGCCCGGGGGCTGAAACCCAAGCCGGCTCTTGATATAGACCCATGGTCAGCACTGGCTCGGATATAGGATTCTAGCACCTGAACACTCTCGGCATCCAACCCAACATGGGACCTGTTGAACCTGCTCACCCCTCTGATACACGCAGACAGACACACACCCCCTGATGATACCAATATTTACATATGATCTCATTTTACCCTGCTTTATCCGCATCTTTCAACGGCTGAGATGCATTTGTTTACACACAGCCTGTCTTCACTTCACTTCACCTCATGAGAGACTGCAGAAATTAGAGCCAGAACCTTTGTCTATAGGTCAGTCGGGCTGCACAACTGTTTAATTCAGATCTATTTGTGCCTTTATTTGCTCCCGGCCTGGATCAAATAAGTGAAGCTTTATAAAACTCTAAAACAGGACAGGTTTGCGTGTTGCATGTATCGGAGTAAACAGCTCTTGAGGGCACTGGCAGACCGAGGCCCCTCTTCCTCTCGAGTTCCTTCACCCAGACGCCCTCTCTCTCTCTCTCAATTTCACACAGATGAGCAAGGTTGTAAAAACCGCAGCGAGGAGTCATAGATGCTATCAGCCAGTGTTGCAATGGAGCGAGAGAGTCCTCAAAGTCAATTCCAATCTCAGCCCTGCAACACAGGCCTCTGGAGATGGAAGTGCATCACAACCTGCAGGAGACTATTGTGGTTTTATTGAATGTGCGCTGCAGGAGTCTATTAAAGATAATTTATTAACACATCTCATAAATATGTTAGGTCAACTGCAATATTGAATCATTCAATTTATGCCTATGGAACACGCAAAGCCGATTTAAGCCCTGAGGACCAAGAACAAACTCATTATTCTCTCTCTGTCACACACACACACATTAACACCAGAACATGTGAAACCAAGCATGAAAAGGCAAGTGTCCCGTACAGGTTGCCTTTAACAGAAGACCCGCACAATGCCACCAGAATTGTGCACATGCATCCACATAAAGGACACCATGTATGGCTTGTCATCCATGAAATAGCTGACCTCTTCTGTAGCCCTGCAGGGAAGCATGTGACCGCCGCTGGAATCCCCCTCTCATCTGTGAGCAGGAGAGACTGAACCACATCGGTCCCCACAGGGGCACGAGAGCCCCCGGCAGCCTGACTCCAGGCCTGCTGTGGAGCTGAGAGGAGAGGGTGAGCGGGGGGCCACTTAAACAGAAACACAGAGATAGAGGGAAAGGTGTGAGCGTTAGAATGACAAACTAAAACTTTGGGGATGAAAATGAAAATTGGTTTAATGGACTAGAAACTTGAAGCTCAAGTTCTTTCTTTGTTTCTTTCTGGGTTAGTGGGACAAGAGCGTGTTAGCTTGAGCAGTTGCTCTCACGTTTTTGTCACATGGACATTCCTGCCCCTAATAAACAAGAGGCTGTTTGATGACAGTGGACAGTTATTTGCACTTCTGTTGCCAGGTCGTCTTCTGGCCTACTCAGCTGTAAAGAAATTGCAACCCTGCAAACAAACAACCGTACACACTCATACGTACACACTCGCAGCCACTTCTCTTTTTCACTTACTTGCTTGTTGGCTCTCGTGTTTCTTTCTCAGATTTGCGCACAGATACTCAGGTCTGCCTCTGCCTACACTCAGAGACGTAGAGGTGCAGGATGCTCCAGTTCCTCTGCACAGAGAGGGTCTCTGCAGTTACTGTTGCTTTGGCATGACGTTGACATCCTGACAGCTATTACAACGCCCTGCTTGTTTTTTCTCTCCCATGATTCGATATGTAGGCTGCTGACCCATTCCAGCAGGAAAGATGCCCACACCCAAAGACACTTCAATATGTCTGTACACATACAAGTACGTTCAGTAACATGCTGGCTCTGATGACTTAGAATATGATGAGGGGTCTTTCATGGATATTTACATACCAGTATGTGTGTGTCTGTGTGTGTGTGTGCCAGTGTGTGTGTGTGTTTGAGGATTTGAATTTTACTTGTGACCAGAGCCAGGCTTGCAATTTCTCTGTTTCCAGTCTTTATGCTAAGATAAGATAATATGTAGCTGGCAGTATAGCTTAATTACCACATGTTCATGACAGTGATATTAAT
The DNA here is from genome assembly GCA_038501795.1 of Pseudopleuronectes americanus. Lineage (NCBI taxonomy): Eukaryota > Metazoa > Chordata > Actinopteri > Pleuronectiformes > Pleuronectidae > Pseudopleuronectes > Pseudopleuronectes americanus. Next base: position 12,614,462 of record CM076717.1, on the reverse strand, counting down.
ATTTTCATGTAACTCTTATTAACCCTTACCCAAATCAAAAGACCCTGAACAAAGACAGGGTTCCCCTGAAACACTGAAGTCCTCCTTTAAATGAAGAAACAAGGATGACTAAGCAATGACAGAAGTTGAGAGGGGGAAAAATGAAATTTCAATGCAAACATTTTAGAAGTCCCAAACATAGACCCACAAGTATAGAAGCACTGTACAACTGAAAATTGTATTTAAAAAAAAATTAAACGTAATCATGGTTTACAATTGTAAATTTAAGCTCTGAATCTTTTTTCTGTCTGTCTGTCTGTCTGTCTCTCTCTCGCTCTCACTCTTGTAATCCAATAATCCATCTAATCCAAACTGAGATTACATGAGGTGAAAGAGCCACTTTGTACATGGGATTATCTTCCAATTCAAATCACTTTGTGTGTGTTGCAAGTGTGCACACTAGCATGTTTTTATTGGTATATAAATGCGTGTGCACATGTATTGATACGGGTGCATGAGTGTGTGTTTGTGTGTGTCGGGCCTGCATCTTTGATGAGCAGCTGTCCCTGCAGCCTCCCGTTGGTTCTTCATCCCTCTTCTCTGTTCTGTGCATTAGCAGAGGTCAGTGTAGTGCTCTTTAATCCTAGTCTGATCCCCCTCACGTTTCCCCTCCTACACTCTACTGCCCCAGTGCCCCTGCACGCCTGCTCCACTCAGTTCCCTGCTGACGCCACAGCCCTTATCTCACTGGTACCTGCAAGACCAGATTGCAGATTTAAAGACCAAAAACTTGGGCCCTAAATTTCCAACAGCGTCCTCTGTCCCCTTCTATGGTGTCTTGTTCTTAAAGACGACCAGGTCAGTTGTCCCCATGAGACAACTCAATTAATTATCATCCTCTCTTGTCTCGTCAGTCACCACGAGCCGATATAAATCCTCAGTGAATTACTACCAGACCGGAGCTCATATGTTCCTGGATTCCCGTGCAATTGCAATCCTCCGCTCTGCACTATTTTTAAGCTGCCCAGCTGGCACTGCTGCCCCATCACCCCCCCAACCACCACCACCACCACAGATGCAGACACACACCCACATAGATGTGTCAGACTGGTACGATTGTGCTGTGCCTCTACTATGCCCTTGTACGGTTGTGTGAACCACAGACCAGCATGCCCCAATGGTTGGATTTCCTTTCCTGGAGCCCACCCCTCAACCATATAGCTCCCTCTGCCAATATCATGTCCCATCATGCCTTATGCCTACTAGCTCCTGACGTAATACAGTATGTCCACGTGGACACACAAACATACACCTGCTTTTCTAAAAGCTTTCATCAATACCACCCTGACTGTACCCACAAAATGCAGCATCGCCTGTCTCACGTTTCCAGTGTACATTTCATCAACTGACAGGATTAGTGACATTAAGACCTGACCTCTTGACCTCAGGACTTACCGTAGCCAGAGAACATGGAGGGTACCTCTGTTCACTCCTGCAGGCCTCAGGTTTGGTTGTTTTGTGTGAGTCTGTGCACTGAACTCCCTAGTTCCTCCCTATTTTCTCCGAAGGAGGTGCAGGTGTTAACGAATATGTCTTAGTTACATGCTCCCCAGTTTGTCAGACTTTATCCACCTGGCCTCCCAGTATAATGTCTGTAGAAAAGCAGGAGAAGGCGATGTGTGAACACGGAGAGCGAGTGGGGGGTTCATGAGGCTTCTTACACACATTATTACATATATATTTATATATACTTCTTTATAGTTCTTCACCCAAGAACTGCATGCTACTTATTTGATGAATTTCTGCTGGTGTAACAATGCAAATCTCCCCATTGTAAGACTAATAAAGGACTTCTTATTTCATAATCTCCAGGGTAAGAAGGGATGACACACACATAGAAGACACCGACTAGGAGAGAGTTTGCTGACACATGTTTGTGTTATGCCAAGAAAATCACGTCATCTACACAGTGGAATTGATACCTCACTTCTTGCTTCACCTCTCTCCCTGAATTATGCGGAGGATTTGTTGCTGCTGTGAACGCGTATGGGCAGAGAACCTCCCCTCTGTGCTGTGCATGTGTGAGAGGTAAACCCCAGAGCCAATTCTCTGGACTTGACCCGACTGGAAAGAGGGGCAAACAGCTACTTTTTGACGGCTCTGTCCAAAAGTAAAGAAATCCAGGGGGTTATGTGCCGGACTTTCTGGTTATGGCCTCTTTCCAGGCGACAAGCTCCTGTTCCTGAGGAGAGTTGATACATCAGATAACCCCTCATGATAATTGATATGCCTTACTTTTTTAATAATTGGACAGAGGCAGGCTAGCTTTATGCTAGGCGAAGCTAACCAGCTGCTGGTTGCAGCCTTGTAGTGAACGGATATGTATCAGTCGTGTAATCTTTGTGATGTTTTGTGAAGCTGCTGGTTTTTCCTCTCAACACTGTTCCTCAGATCTTATTATAGCACAGAGCCTCTGTGTTCAGTGAAACATAAACATTAACACTGGGCAGAATGACTGAATTATTGATGTCCAGCTGAGCGCTCGGTTCAAACATTTCCTCATTGTGTGCGAGATCCATATCCTTCTATTGTAGGGAGCTATACATATTTACACAATCATATAGGTAACTAAAGGTTAGAGAAAGTCCCTGAGAAATCAATGTGAGTCAATGTAATGTGTCTGAAGTCATGGAGACACGATTGTGTGTGTGTGTGTGTTGTGTGTGTTAGTGTTTGTGTGTGTGTGTGTGTGTGTGTGGTGTGCGTGTGTGTGTGTGTGTGTGTGTGTGTGTGTGTGTGTGTGTGTGTGTGTGTGCACACAGAGGTTGACAGACACAAAAAGAGTTTAGGAAGCAAAGTGCAATCATTGTTTTGGCTTCTGGGGAGATTCCTCCTCTCCTCCTCCTCCTCTCCTCCTCTCCTCTCCTCCTCCTCTCCTCCTCTTCTCCTCCTCTCCTTCTCTCCTCCTCTCCTCTCCTCCTCCTCTCCTCTCCTCAGTAGGTCAGCATGTTTCCTGTCAGAAGCAGATGGAAACTGGCTACAGTGCCATGGAAAAAACTCTTAGGACGACAACCCTCCTAGCAGCTGCTTCAGAGGAAAGAGCACGTGTTAGAGAATAAGGCAGATGGGACTTCCCCTACACAACACACAAACATCTTCAAATGCAGTTTCCACCATGTACACAAGCTGAGACATCTTGTCCTGTGAAAATTGATATTAACTGTCCTGTTCAATACTTTAAGTGAGCATTTCAATGGAGCCTTTGTCTCCTGTGACACAGTGATGCAGTGTGTAATCTTCAAACTAGATTTACTAAAGTCAGTACTGAATTAACTTACCAAGTACCAACTGTTACGAGAGCATTCAAAGAGCAGATTGGCCAACTGGAGCACACTAAATTGTTCTTGTTGACCAGCAGTAGCACAAATTGGCAATTTCACAGAATTGTTTGGTCTTGCTGAATAAGACTGGGCCACATTGACTTCATTCTTGGAAGGCTGCTTCAGTAAGAGTGCAAACAAGATGGAGCATGTGACAGAAACTGCCGGGTCTGTGTTTACCCTCTGTGTCCATAGATGCAAATGCACACACAGCAACACGAGCCCGTAACGTGGTACACGTACAGATACAGCCTCAAGCATGGAGGGACAGGCGTGAACCAGACATTAACAATTTATTTTGCTCCATATTTTTTCCATTAGGAGTTTAATTCCCCCGATTTGCAAATATCTAGAACATTGATGGAGTAGCCTGAATGCTGAGACCATGAAGGGGAGATAAATAAAAGGTAGCTCAGCAACAAAGGCCAGAATTCACAAGAAGATGTTTCCCAAAATCCCCTTCTAAAGGTTCTCCTGTTTTCTCCGTGAAACCTGAAACCGACCGTAAACATCCAATTTTCCCAGCAACAGAAAGGTTGTGACAACAGTATCCGGACTGCAGGTGCGTCACCAGACTTTAGAACTGTAGGGCTTTGCCGCAGATAACCTGCCAGCTCCATTCTGTTAGTGACATCATGTGTGAGGGAATAAGGAAGTGAGCAGCAGAACAACCAAAGAGGAGAAGCAGCCACAATAACCCATGTAGTGTTTTCCCAAAGTCTTCTGAGGACAGTAGTTTGGCAGAGTGGGGTGAAGGAGCTGTTTATGCTTTCAGTGGTTATGGAGTACATATAAGGACATGCACTCTCCACCTCCCCTAATCACACAGGGTGAGCTAAGAACACTGGCACACAAATACAACGCAGACAGCAGCGGATAGATTCTCTTAAAGGTCCAGTGTGTAAGATTTAGGTCAAAGGGATCTGTTGGCAGAAATTGAATATAAAATAACCCCAGTGATGATTTCACTCATGTGTTTCATTTAAATAATACGAATTGTTTATTTCTTTACCCCAGAATTGGCCCTTGTATATTTACATCTTGAGCTTTTACATATACTCTCTGCCGAGGTTGCCATGTTTTTTAACAGTCATCCAAATTGGACAAGTTGTTAATGACAACTGAAGGTTACCACAGGTAACTCTTTCATGTTTGTCTTAATGGTGTATGTCTTCTATAATAAAAAAAATAGGCAACACAAAGTGTGAAGACATAGAGATGAATCAGATGTTCTGTATCAGAACTTAGTCATATGAAATAATAATGTGTTATATTACAGAGCAAGTTTAAATATGGAGTGGTCTTGAGATAAATCACAACAATACACCAGAATGGAAAGCCACCTCCACGGAGCTTTTTTGAGTGGGTGGGTTCACAGATATTGCGAAACACTGGCTCTGATGTCCCCTCAGACTCAGAGCTTCTGCTCAGTGTTGCCATGCAGACCTGCAACCTGCAGGCTATAAGAGCACCGGAGAGACACAACCATACAAACACATGCAAACCTACACACACACATAAACATACTCTTTTAGAGAAACAGACAGTCAGATTCATCTGTGAGGACAGGGTGTGAGTCATCCTCTATTCCAGTCCCAACTGTGACCCAGCCGGGTCATGTAAACAAGACGAGGAAACTGAAAACCAAGCAACAAATACAGTATAGGGACAGACAGACAGATACATAGACAGCCAGCTACAGTTTCAGCCAGTAAGACAAAATGCCTTTTGCAGAAAAATCACATAGCTTGCACATTTGCACGGCTCCTCTACCCTGCAGTCTGTGTGGAATGTAGATTGGTGGGTTGGGTGGGCAAATGTTCCTGAAGCACAACTCCACCTCTAGCAGCCATTTGCATCTGTTCAGCCTGTATAGACATGTGCTCAGCTGTGCATTTGTGTGTGTGACTAGTGTGAGCTCAGCTGTGAGTGTGTCATTGTGTGCATATGAGTAAGGAACAGAAGGCCAGTGCCTGCTTTTGTGCATGTGGGGGCATGTGTTGTCTGTGTGTGAGTGTGTTGGTACAACAGGGGGGACTAATGTGGCATTCTGCTGCTGCGTCCATTGCCTGGTTGGTACCTCAGCTGTCCCAGTGGACCCCAGCCAGACGACACACATAGCTCCGGTGTGTATCTGCACTCCGTGACCCAGGACTGTGTGTGTTTATAGTTGTGTGTGTGATTATATTCTCGTTCCAACATCAAGTAAAAAAGGCTTGTGTAAATGTAAGTACAGACGACCCTGTCGGACCACAGTAGAGAGGCGAGTTACTGTTTGAAGCTTCAGTAAAACCACACTCAGTTCCACTTGTGGTTTGAGCCTACTGCATTGACAGCTAACCATCAAAACAAAAGAACACATTTAAAGAACAACAAAACATCTAAAATGCACTTTCCCCTTCAGGGCAGCCATACCAGTTTGCCAGGACACATCACTCACTCTGGCAGGTCCCTAAATACAGGATCAGCAAGTCATCACAAAGTGAATGAGGAAAAGGTGTAGCTATGGTATTTTTGAAGTACACTGCCCTTATGGTAAAAGCTAAAAAACACCTTTACATAAATGTATCTAAAATCAAAATCGTTTAGAAATGTCCTGAAACTGAAAAATTAGAGGAATGTGTGGTTTGTTTGTGGTTCACGTAGAAGAAGGAGTGATGGATGGAGAGATGGAGGGATGGAGGGATTGAAGGATGGAGGGCAGGCGGGCAACCGAGCGGGGCAGGCGGACGGACAAAAACCACCAGAATGAAGAAAGTCAACATAATTACAGACCAATGCACCAAAGAAGTCTACATTATATAAGAGTGATTTCCAGCTGATGGGTTGTCCCAGTAGTTTTAACTTTTTTTGGTCCCAATTTGTTAAAGCCAGGGTTGGTAATCCTAGATAAGCAGACGAGAGCAGGCTACACTTTAAAGAAATGCAACCAATACATCCCACCCCCTCCCATCGGTATTCCCTTCAAAACTAGGTCACCAAAACACATGGAAACTCACTGCTTGACTTGAATGTGACTTGCGTAACCTCTGGCTATCCTCTGTGCTTCAGCTGTGCCAGGTGAAGACACGTCATGTGCAGTGAGAGCACGAACAGGGTGTGGGCAGGCTGTCAGGTTGGTTGGTGACAGACAGGTACACCAGCCCATCATTTCATTTACTTTGTGTTCCCTACAGTCCTGCAAGGGCCACAGTCAACAGGTTTTTTTCTTTCAACTTTGTTCCTTTATTTATTGATGCCTGGCGGGATGTGAAGAAGAATTCAGCAAATAAGATGAAAAGTGTTTCAAAGACAAATTATCAACCTGATATTTAGATTTAGAACTTTGAATCAAAATACGCCTCCAATGAAGCCAAGAAGAAAACTTACAGTAAGTATTATAGCTCCAATGTGTAAGATTTAGGTGAAAGGGATCTTTTGGTAGAAATTGAACATTAATAATCCTAGGAATTTTTGTTGTTCTTTACCCCATGTTTTTTGCAGAAGTACAAACTGAGATGAGATTTAAAGACGTTTTTATGATGGAAGAGCAGGTTCTCTTTCACGTTATGAAGGAGAGGGCAGGGTGAGAGGTATTCAGCTGCAAAATGTAACTTCATTCTACACACATGACCTTTAAGATAAACTAAAGTGTTGGTTCATGTAAATCCCCCCCGAAAAAAAGACAATCTAATTTGAAATCTAAGGGATCTTAGAGATAGAGATTACATTGTATCTTTTATTATCTTTTACACAGAAACACGTTGCAAGGTTTCTGTGTGTATACACAGTATAAATGGGTCATTGTGTCTGATCTTATTATTGAACCGTTAAATGCAATTCTTGATAGTGTGAGTCCCACAAGCACAATTTTGTGGAACTCTTGTGTGTCTGCACTCCGTGACCCAGAACTGTGTGTGATTATATTCTCGTTACAACATCAAGTAAAAAGGGCCTGTGTAAATGCAGGAGTAAAGTACAGAGGACCCTGTCGGAGCACAGTGGAGAGGCAAGTTACTGTTGGAAGCTTCAGTCAAATCACACACAGTTCCACCTGTGGTTTGAGCAGAGCTTACAGTGACAACTAAGAAACAAAAACACATATAATGAACAACAAAACATTTAAAATGCACTTTCATTCTTTAGGGCAACCATACCAGTTTGCCAGGACACATCAGTAACTCTATCTTGTCCCTAAATACAGGTTCAGCAAGTTATCAGCAATAAATCATTTACATAGTGAAAGAAGAAAAGCTCTAGCTATGGTATTTTTTAAGCAGACTTTTAAAGCCCTTGTGGAAACTACCTTTTTTGTTTGAATTCAAGGAAATATCAGAGAAAAAACGTATCACATCTTAAACCTGGACAAATATAATATTAACACATGGCCACCATCCCTGCACTACCAACCTGACCTCCTGCTGTGGTTCCATATAGGAGAGGAGCCGAGTAAAGTCAATTTCTCTGAAAAGCATTTTAAAAGTTAGGGGTTGACCTAAGATAAAACACCAAGACATTGAGAAACTAAAAACAAAAAGATAAAAACACAAAAACTCAAAGCCTGTTTCAAAAGACACAGTAAAATTAAAGAATTATAAAACTACCTAAAGTTGGTGAGTCCACAATTTAGGGGCAACTACCACAAAGGTCTGATCTTGTTTAAGCTTTAATCTGGACCATTGGACTTCCACAAGCATTTGATCTGCAGACCAGATCAGCCAGGTTAGGAGGTGCAATACTGTTCAGAGCTTTAAAATCAAACCACAGAATTTTTAAATCAAGACCAAAAATGAACTAAGTGCCAGCAAAGGGAAGCTAGTAGAGGAGAAATGTTATCTCGAGAGGTGAGGAGAGGTAGAGAAGAGGAGTCGGATAATAGGAGTCACTGTGCCATATGGTCAGAAGGTGACTGGATTGGCCTCTAATGGGATTAATTTAAGCAGCTTTTACATTAATGGAAAGAGAAGGATAAAGAAAAACATACGGATTCATTAACATTTAAAAAAAACAACTTACTTGAAAGGAGTTAAGATGATTTGGAGAAAACAAACAAAAATAAAAGGAAAGTGAAAAACAAGGAAAAGGGTTTGTTCTTTTTTTAGAGACCCCAATGTCAAAGAGCTTACCTGCTAAAAAGATAATCATATTAGAAAAACAACCATTAACTGCATATTCATCCAAAGCCTTGGGTCCAACCCAATCAATGACAGCAGCCTGCTCATTAAGCCATACCCACCTTTTTATGGATGTTTTTACTGACCTTGGACTAACAGCTGGGGGTGGTCTTGGGATTATGTATAGCTGTCACCAGAGATGCATTTTGGAGGATATGCGCAGAATTGGGTCTGGACTAGTTTGTCTTTCACACATGAACAACTGAGCAGGAGATTCTCTGCTCAGACACACACAACAACAGATACATCTCATGAGCATTCAGGTGAGGGGAGCAGTAGCCAGACGCCGGATGTAGCAAATTAATTCCACTGCTGAGATCACATGTTTTTGTTTACAGCACATCTTCACTAACGCCAGCCGTTAATCACCGACAGCTCTATTGGCATCTTCGTCTGTGTCTTCTACGTGTTGCGTGTTAGAAACCTCATCAACCATCTGTTTACTTGCTCTTGTTACATCCTGCAGAGGATCCACTGCTGTCAGGTTCACTCCTTTTGACATTCTGCAAAAACTAGGGGGCTGGACTTGGACGTTTGCACTCACACACACAACCTCTTAAGAAAATGTCTGGTGATTCAGTGCACGTCTGAATGCAGCTTACCGTAAGACATTCATGTGTAATTAAACTTCACAGAGTTTACTTCCTTTGAGAGTTCATCACCTCAGTCCCTGTGGGTTAATTTACCCCCACGACCCCCAGGTTAAATTGTGAGAGTGCACATTTCTTATCTATTCTTGTGATAAACTAATTTATTTGATTTATTGAACCTGACTGTGTGTATAAGCATGATAATGAGGGCATGCTGACTGTTGGAGAGTGAGCCTCATCCAGCCCCATGAGAAATAAGGATACCCACCTCCGTTTTTGTCCTTGTACTTTTAAAATCTGCTCACATTTAACACCTGCGTCACATAACAATATACATACCCAAGCACCCACTCACCACCTCTCTCTCCCTCCCTCACCTCCCTCCATAGGTGATATTGCTCAACCGGTTCCTCCTTCCTTTGCGTACATATATACCTGATTATATCTTCCCTGGGGGACAGCAGCCTGTGAGTGTAAACATCCATGAGTCATCTGTGTTACAGCAGATCATCAGACTGCCGTCATTATCACCAGGGAGTCATCCCCCCCCCGCGATCTTCTTCTTCACGGAGTATTTCTAGCAGTGCCGTGCATCTGTGCTGTTACCCATCCAGATGGGCTGCAGCACAGTGTTTATGTGTGTGTGTGTGTATGTGTGTGTGTAGGGGGACAAGAGAGAGGAGAAGAGGAAAGTGTTTGAACACATAACAAACTTGTAGAAAGTAAGATAAATAAGAATAGTTCAGGGACAGGACTAATCTGACTCCAAATAACTTCTCTCAGACGTGAATGTGGGTTTAGAAAGAGCTCTTTCAGGCCAATTATCAAGATGACTTGGTCCCAACAGAGATAATGAAGTGCTCAAACTGCGTCAGTGTCCACATTTCCCAGAATGACAGCTGACGTAATGACTGGAGCTGAATGTTCAGACTGATTTCTCACGTCACAGCACTTTAGAAACAGCTGCAGCCACACATTAACATCGATACTGAATATTGTCACCGCTTACTCACTGCAAACAAACCCTTCATTCACTTTTATTGCTGCAGCTCCTCGGGCACTTTAATATAATTGTATTGAGTAAGAGTATGACACATATCATGAGATTCATTTTGTGTGAGTCAGCTGTCACCTTTAACATGGCATCCCTAGGTAATATCTCATGAGCTGAGCAGCGGAATCTTCACAAAAGCATGTTACACACTTTGTTCCGTGTGTTCTGTATTCTTCATGTTAGTGCATGATAACAAGGCTGTGTCAGAGTCACATGCTGCCCTGAAGGTGTGTCACAGGGCGCTGTCTCATCAAGTGTTCACAGAATCCGTAACACAATCACCGACTGAAATGCACGTCACTTTACAGATTCCCCTTCAGCCACTGAACCAGGAGCTGAGTTGTACGGTTTTGTTTCATAACAAGTCCAAGGTATCCAGTGCTAATAACAAGTCTGGTTGCCGCTGGTTACAAGGGCTTCCTTTCTTTTCATCTAGCGTGTCACTGTTGCTACAGATCTCAGAAACGAGAGCATTTCTCCGAATTATACTGAAAATTTAAAATATATATGTACATACATGGATCTGGCTTTCTTTAGACAGTCCTTACTGCATTTGGCAAATCTTCACATATTACCTCAACCCAGCCTGTTTAATAAAACAGGCTGGGTTGAGGTAATATTTACTGCTCCTATATTTGCATGTAAAATATATTGGTTCCACCTTAATAAAGGCAACATTTTCAAATCACTTCTTCTTCGTTGCTCCAAAACAGCAAGAGAAGGAGGGACTTCTGGTAGTGAAGCGTTAGCCAGTGCTAGCTAAACCGTAGCATTCTCCTAAAGCATTAGAAGAGGCATCACAAGCAAGAAATTCAACAGACGTTGTGTTATTCCTGGATTTACTTATTGGAGAGTTTCAAACTAGATAAAATATTGTTTTTTTAAATGTACTGAATTGGATTGGTATCACAATCCATATCAGCAGGAGCTAAATGGTGATGGTAACCATCATCCTGTTTAAATACACCTCTGTTTGTAAAATGTGAGCTGGCTAGTTTTATAAATGTTAAAATATTCCCGTTATAAAAGCAGAAATCAACCAAGGAAAGAACATTTCAGTTAATCATTTTTATTTTCTTTAGAAAAAGAAACCATCACAACTTCATTTGGATACTGTACAGTTTCTCTTCTCATAGTCACTCAGTCTGATAACAGGTTGTGATTTCATGCTGGAACACCAAACACCCTCCTACTAACGCACACCACTAGTACAACATGACAGTATACAAGTTTCTCTTTTTCCACATTTGCATTTTACATCCTCTGATATTCTGGAGCGAAAAGCAATAGAAACCACTTCTATAAAAAAAAAGAAAAAAAAAGATGGAGACAAGAGTAGAAATCCCTGACAGTTTCGCGTAGTAAAACGAGGGTCGAGAGAAAGATCTCTGAGCGGTGTGGTCCATATAGCAACATGCACCGTGTCTCTGTGTGAAAGGTTTTTTTTGGACAGCACCGTAATTCACTATATATGTGTGAGTTTAAGAGGTTCCCTGCCCTACGAGAGACAGAGGGAGAATAACGAGACAGGGAGAAAGAGATGGTGGGGGAGGAGAGAGAATCTAGGTCAGATTGTGGAGCATGCAGACCTCCATACGCAGACACACTCTCTCATTCTCTCGCTCTCAGTGGACAGAGGTGCATGCATGTTCATCCATCGTTGGGAAAGAGGAGCTGTAAGTGGAACACGGCTCATATAAGATTAAGGGATGTATCAAGTATGTCTCCCTGAGAAACCCTTCTTTCTGCAGTACCATAAAAACCCTACATTGTCACTGGCCCAGTCTGTCAACTCCACGACACCTCCCCAAGACATAACAACAAACAATCCTGGCTCATATTAAAACATACCGTCCTTCGTTTCACCCCCATGACCCTTCTCGCCAACACTGCCAATGATCAGAGCAACCAATCAGAGGGGCCGGACAGGTGACGCTCATAAAAACGTCCCCAAATTTCCCTGACACCAAGCTCCGCAGGGGGGTGTGTGTAATGACTTCCAACTCTCCGTCTCTCTGCCTCACACTGCAACCTCGCACATAAAACCAGTTTGTGAAGTTCTGAGTGTGACGGTGACACCTCTGTGACAAAGTTTGAGTGGAGCTAGTGTTCACCCCACCCCCTTTTCCACTCAAATGAAGGAGGGAGGAAGAAATGAGGGGGCTGCAAATAGGTTGTCCTCCGCCCTCTCAACGCCTCTCACAGTAGCACCACAAATCTCAAGGACAAACACACACTGACACACACAAGCCGTTTTCAGACTTGGCCGGCAGCAAAATCCGGAGAATTAGCTACGGAGTTTACCAGCAGTCTGCCTTTCACTCATGCGCAATGTTTCTGCACAAAGTTGTTCACAATGGCATCAAATTCTCTGCATTTTTCAGGCGAGGTGTGGAGCAGCTGGGTTCAGCAGACAGAGGCAGGAAGTGAGGAATTAGCTATGCTGCGGAGATCACGTGATTTTCTTGACAACAGACATCTTAGCTGGTGTCCTCTTCCTAGATGACACCGCTTTTTAATTGGGAGATTATTTTTTTTCTTAATTTTTGCTACTGGAATTCATCAATCCCCCCCACACACTCGCAGTGAATCCAATAAGGGAATCCAATGCTCTGTTCAGACATCGACCTCTCCATGATTTCTCGGACATTGTACTAGAAGGTCAGACGGATAAAGTCAGCAGAAACAGCGGAGCGTCACACCTGGACATTTGCTTTCACACATGCACCTCCTCCAGCGAAAATACGGAGGAACTGCAGATTTCAGTGCATGTCTGAAAGCTGCTATACTAACTTAACACACTCAGCTGACATTCAAGCACCAGGGGAACAGGAAAGGTACAAAAGAGTTCAATTAGAAATATGAGAATGTGAAACTTATTGCCAAAAAAATGGTTTGGTTTCAAATTATTCACTACATAATGCCAGCCCCTCATTACATGTGTCAAAGGAATTACACAAGAGGGATACATTTGTCATGTGTCAGGGCCCAAACACTAGAGCATGGTTCTTATTTTTTCTAGTAACTGATATTTGCTGCACAAATCAATATTTGATTACTCTAACCTGATAAAGAGTCATCTCTGTAGCCCTTTTCAAGTACCACTCATATGAACGAGCGTTTAAGAGTTTGAGGCAAGTGACAGTGCAGGTGTGCTCGGGTGCGTTTGTCTGAAACGCGACACTCACATGACGACACACGCAGGTTAAAAACATTGGCTCATTAAGGAAGCTGTCCACTCACACGAGGGAGATTTGAAAAAGCATCATTTAAAATCAAACCTTCTCAGTCGGCTGTGATACAGAAACTCTACAGCCGCTCAAGAAAATCCTCTGTATAAAAACTTCTTTAGAGTGTTTCTCTCATTCTCTCTCCCCGTGTTCAGCTACTATTTAAAACCATGAACTGGGGTGTCGACACCTCTCAGTAGAAAACAAATTAAAGAACAACCAAACAATTCAAAAGTTAAAACCTAGGCTCCACTTTCTCCTGTGCTCTGACTCCTCCTGGGAAGTTCAGAGGAGGAGGGGGGAGTGGAGTGAGAGAGGAAATTAGGACTCTCTCTCTCTATGAGACAAGTTTGGGTAGGACCGTGCGAAGAGGTATGGCCTCCCCTGAATCTCCCATCATGTTGCTCCTCAGTTTGTGGTTGGCAGCTGTGGTGCCTAGGCCCGGGCCCCCTTTGGCCAGGATAGAGGGGAATGAGGTGCTGTGGTGCTCTGGGAGTCGTTTTACCGTGGCCCCTTGGCTCTTCTCCGTCCCAGGTAGGGGCTTAGGCAGCCTCCGATACAGCCAGGGGTGTCTGAGGGCCTGGCTGGGAGTGAGACGAGAGGAGGGGTCCCAGTCCAGACACTTCTTTATGAAGTCAGTAAAGGTGGGGTCCTCACAGCCTTTGAGGGCAGCGCTCCACTCCTTGCTCCCGGGAGGGCCTCTCATCTTCCCGCGGCGGGAGCGAGTGCCCGTCAGCACCGTGGCCCCCGTTGGCAGCGTGTTGGCACCACAGTAGCGTGGGTGGCCCTTGGAGTTGATGAAGTTCTTTGCCCTTTTGGACTGATCCAGAATTTTCTGTGGAGGCATGCCCAGCAGCTCCATGACGCAGGCCAGCTGGTCGCCCTCGTCCTCGCCAGGGAACATGGGGTAGCCAGTGAGCAGCTCTGTCAGTATGCAGCCGAAGCTCCACATGTCGATAGGAAGGCCGTAACGTGAACCCAGAATCACCTCAGGAGCCCGATAGAAGCGAGACTGGATGTAAGTGTACACTCGCTGGTGTTCGAAACAGCTCGAGCCAAAGTCAATCACCTGGCAGAGTGGGGGAACAAATAATTAATACAAGTGAACATCAGATATCAGAAAACTGATCTCATGCATCTTGAATGAGGCAGGTGTCTTACCTTGATGCCGCTACGTCCCTGCTGCTTTAGCAGGATGTTCTCTGGCTTCAGGTCACAGTGGATGATTCTGTGTCGGCTCAGGGCCTCCAGGCACTGCAGGATGGAGTGTGCAAACTTCCTGACCAGCGGCAGACTAAAGCCCTGGAACTTGTTGCGCTTAATAAGCTCATAAAGATTCATGCTCAGCAGCTCAAAAGTCATGCAGATGTGATTGCGGAACGTGAAGTTCTCGAGCATGTGCACGGCATTCATGGTGCCATTTCGATCCTGCTTGCGCAAGTGCTCCAGGATGCGGATCTCCTCCTGCGCCTGCCTGTGGAAGCGCTTCTCATTGCGCACCATTTTCAGGGCAAGGTGTTGCTGCAGTTTATGATCGTACACCTTGGCCACTTGTCCAAAACTTCCCTTACCAATAATCTGTAAGGGACAAAAGAGGGAGATAAGAATTTGGGCTGACCTTAAAAATCATGAGTCATGCAGGTTAATTTGAATTGACAATCAGAATATAAAAACATTTGTCTGACCTTGAGGAACTCGTAGCGATAAGCCAGGTGGTCGTGGGGGACATGGATGTAACCGCCCTGTTCATCATCGTAGCCACAGTTGTTGGTGCCTCCAGCGACGGCCGGCCTCTTCTTGGCATTGGGTCCCACGAAGTAGATGTCTGGGTAGGTGTGGATCTCGGTCTGCTCCAGGGTGGTCAGCTGAGATCGGTAAAGTCTCTGAGCTTGGTCAGGAGTGAGAGGGCCACACAGTTTCCCACTGCTCCCTCCACTGCCAACTCCATGTGGGCCGGAGGATTCAGTGGAGCCCTTACTGGATTCAGTGCTGAGGAAAACCAGAAAGTGGTGTTACGGGTACATTCTTTGAAAAGGAAATTTGAAGTTTCACGGTTTTCCTGTGTGCATCCTTCTCACCTGTCTACACTGTGCTCTTTGGACAGGCTGGACACTGCAGCAGGTTTACTGTGCGTCTGACCAATGGTCCCACTGTTCTGCGTGGTTGCCGTGGATATGGCATTTATCTTTCGGTTGTTGGTGGAGTCTTCATACATGTACTTGACCTTCAGTTGGCCACCTCGCACGGTTACCTGCTCCCTCATTACAGTCTTGTTACTGACAACCTGTTTGAGAAAGAAGAGACAGATACACAGTGGGTAAAATGAAAAGACCATCCACCAAGTAAACACTCCACTTTGCAGTCATTAAACAGTAGATACTGAACTTCATTGGGATGAAGACATGTTTTACCGTGTTCTATGAATGTATGTAAATAAGTATATTCTACAACAAACAGACTGAGGGATCACAGAACATGATCATGCAGAAATTGTGTCTTTGTTGGATTATATCAATATTTGATGAGTTTAAAATGTCAATTTTAAGTTCATTATACAAGCAAAGTTCAGAGACTGGAAAGGTCTCATTTTTGGAGTGGGCGTCAGGAGAAAAACAAGGTGAAGTCTGTGTTTTTGTAATTTAAATCAAGCAGTGGGCAAAAAGTGCAACGCGATAGCAGATCTTGTTTTGCTGAATAAAGACCTCAATGCTAACGACATGGTTCAAAGTCGTGGACAGTGAGATCCTGATCAGAGACGAGGCAAGCAGCAGAGAAACCAGCACAACTGGATCTACAAACAGTCGGGTAGGAAACAGTCCCATCCCCCCCACCATAACATATGCAAAACCGCCACATCTCTGCCTGCTTGTTTGTTAGTGCGTTGTTGGCAATTAGGTTATAGGTAGGAGCGATCTTTGGCTCAGCGCAACAGTAATCCTTTACTTTGTGAAGTCCAGCCTTTAACTTCTTAAAAAGGATTTCAATTGATTGATTGGGGTTCATTAAGACAAATGCTAAAAGCCGCGCGCCAACGTCACTCAAACCTAAAAACCCAGCTATTGTAGATCTGCACAGAACAAATAGGTGAACAGGGATTGCATGTGTACTTGGACGACACAATCACTGTATATTTCATGATCTATTTTGAACACACTTGCCCATAAACCTTAAAAGTGACAGGCCGACCTTTGCTTGAGGGGACCTGAAGGGCTAAAAGAGTTTATGGAAAGCTCCCGAGTCTCGCTCATCTGCCAGTAAACAGCTTCGTTTCAGCAAACCCAGGAATACATTCCTCTATGTCTCTGCCTCTTTTCTCCCTCTCTCTCTCTCTCTCTCTGTCTCTCTCTCCTCAGCGGAAAGAATCCTCCACAAGATTATGGAGCACAAGGGAAAACACAGTCATTAAAGTTTGATTATACTCTTAAACTGCAGAGGCAGTGTGGCTGTTAATAAGACACGCAGACACACAAACTCAGCAGTGCCCTCCTATATAAAGACTGGAGAGAAGCATAGTAAGTGGGTCTCTCTGGCCGTCGACACGAGTGGTCTCACCTATTTAAAGGAGGGGAAATGTTTGACCTAAATGTTTTTCCAATAGTTTTCTCTGCTCCTATGGAGGGCCTGACTTTAAAGCCGTACACACAGCTGAGCCCGTGTCAGCTGATAAAGACAACACAACGAGGCATCGTACAATTGAAGCAGGCGTTGACAAGATCCACTGAAAGAGGACTCGGCTCTGTGTGTTTGTGTTTTAGGTTTGAAGCCTAAAATAGAGGCTTGGAATGCAGGATGGGTTTCCATACATGTAACCATATAGTATTAACTTATTACAACAGCCCCACTGTTGACCCAGGGTTCCGTGCAGCTGTTGTCCCAAGGCTGTGCTACAAACACAGAGAATGTCATTGATTGAGCCCCTTCAACAAACACACACACAGACAGCCCCAAATGAGGCCACTAAAAACTAAATAATCAAAGCTTTCTACATGTGGAGCACCCACTGTGTCAGATTATTGATCGAACGGGCAGGGGGCGCTATCAGAGGAAAACAATTTTGGAAGGGGCCCACTGATGAGGAACAAAGTGCAGAGTGTGTGAATCTTCTTTTAAACACAGGTGATACTGGGGGTGGAGAGGCCTCTGTGTGCAAATCTGCATGGTGCAACAGATGGAGAAGAGCTAATCTCTTTGCTGTCACAGAAACACATAAGTACGCTTTTCTCTGTCTCTTAGCACACAAACACAGAGTTACACAACCCAGAAGAGACACAGAATTCTGTCCGAAATATCTACAAATCCTTATCACAGAGAGATAACAGATGGGTAACACACACAACTATGTCTGACCAACCACTAAGTCATTATTCAGATTCATCAACTTGTATCCGAGTGCTGCAACAATTTTTTTAATAAGTTTGTCCCTTTCTCCAAAAGAGAACAGGCATGACATCACTTTATAACTTCAACAGAGCATGAGGCTGCTCTCGAGCGCTGCACTAGCTGAACTGGGACGAGCGAGTGTCAGTCACTTTCAACAGAGGATATTACCTCCGCGAGCGTGACAGAAAATACAAAGGAAGAAGGACGGGACTAGAATAGAAAACTGGGACTAACCTCTACGCAAGCCCACTGACGGGGGGATTACACGAGACAGAAAGGAGGTGGGGGTGGGGGTTGAAAATTAGTGATTTTGTTTGTGGGTCACATTTTCAAGCCCAATAAATCTTTACAATTTTTCAAATCAGCCTTTTTTCCCCTCAAATGGTGGGAGAGGCCTGGGAGGATCGCAGGCTCTATGTATGTGCATTTTCTGCCAAAGGGGCTTAATACAATGGGTAACATGGCAGGAAGGGAGTTGAGACCTCAGAGTGATGGCCTTGTCGGACACAGTCCAGTTGGGGTTTAAAACTTGTGGTTAGATGTAAAACTATCTCAGCTAAAGTTTGATCTTTAATAGGATTTATTTACTAAGCTAATAAATTACTTTGTCCATGTCATCTATTATTAAAAATGTTTTAAGACTGGTTGTCCGGTTATTTCTCCGAGCAGATGTTTTAAGGAAATGGAGACCATGCCGTATCAATTTACTGGTACATTGGTTGATTTATTGTATGTTCTCCATGATCAAACATCAGGTTCACAAGGCCTTTAAATTCCACTGAATCTCTGCATTTACTTAAGCTGGACACAAAATGGCTACTTCAACTTGGCTTATCTTATTCAGTTTTGGAGAACTGTCCACAGTGACACACAGTCCTCTATTCCCCAAGGCAGTATATCAATACTGCTACTATTAGCAAGATATTCTTATTGAAGGGCGTAAAACGTGACTGAATATCAGGTTGGAGAGTTGATTAGACAAGAGATAAACTGCAAAGAAAAGCAGGAATGAGGACAGAAGGAGTGGAACAGGATCAGGGCTGAGCGGGGAATCTCTCTGAGGAACAGGATGTCTGGAGACACAATGTGCTTCTGCACAGGAAATAGTGCTTTGCTTGCTTTGAGCATATGTTTGTGTTTGTGTGTATACTCACTGTGTGTTTGGGCATCGGGGGGAGCCCAGACGGACTGTTCGGATCTGCGTCGTCCTTAAGGAGGTGGTCTGTCCTCATGTAGGAGTCATACAGGCCGTCGCCGTGGCGTGCTGGAGGGGGGAGAGAGATGTCAGTGTGATAGCGTGGATCAAATCTGCAACTCAGAAACACTCACAGGGATGAAAGCAATCTCATCTTCAGAGACAGAGGCAGACAATCGCTTGTTTGTTCAAGTCCCATTGATTATTTCACCGGTCGACCCACAAGTTCCAATAAATACCTTGATACTAAAACAAGTTAGTTGGAATGGGCCAAAACATCCTTAGAAGTGGCCTAAGCAGGAAAGTCCAACAATACTGTGCACTGTAGACAAGTGCAGATGACAACTATCTGCCACAACATCCTAAACTGTGTAAAGCTCATTATTTGGTGTATCCCCGTTCAATTTATTGCATCCAATACACTGTACCCAAGGCCATGGCACCGACCTGACCAGCTTAGATAGGGCTTAGGGTCTCGGATCGCTAGCGCTGCAAGTGGTATTAATGGACTAATAGGGGTAACAGATGCCTCTGTGACGACAGCATCTTTCCGTCTGCCCATCTGTTCATTCAGGCAGAGTCATGTAGTGCACACACCAGGTGTGCTCAGAAATAGAGCTCATAGGGAGAGATGCAGGCACTCGTCAATCAACAGTGCTGCATGCGGGTTCATATCTCGTGGCCAAACACCTAATGTAAGGTGACACAGAGTAGATGGATGCAAGGGACATTTGGGACTGTAAGAGGAAGCAGGTTTCTCAAATGACAAACCCCTCGTCGGCCTGCTGTTCGGTCTCACCTGCCATTTAGCTCACACACAAGTTGCCTGTTAAAACCAGTTATCTCCAATAGCTGGTAATAAGGTGGGAAGAAATTTACAGAGCTATTGTGTTGGATTAGCTCCTCATTAGCCAAAGCCTAAAAACTGTGGCAGGGGCGGCTGTTCTCTCTCTGAGGCTCTTGTAGCCGTGTGCAGGTGCGTCAGAGCCCATGTCCCTTTGCGTTAGCTCGTCAACAGAGCAGGTCCGGGACAGATTAGACCGGCTGCCTGGATACAGATGCATTAGACCTGCACTGCACAGCAAACAGAGGCATTAGGGCTCCATACACGCAATATTAGGCAAGCACAGACTCCATTAGCTCTCTGCAAACTCCTAATCGCTGAGTGGGGGCTCAGACCGTTTTGTACTGCATCTGATGTTATTGTCCAAGCAAACTTTCCTGCAGAATTGTTTTTTTTACACAGCCCTCACTTCTAAGTAACCATATCCAGCCTACTATGTCCAGCTGGCGTTCAGCTCTGTGTAAGACCCCTGTCTTCTCTCTCTGCACAGGAAAGGACAGAGAACCAGGTTCAAGCAAATAGACATTCTGCAGATCATGTGTCATAAAACGTGTTGTGGGAGCGTGGCAGAGACACAGGCTTTTGTCCTCCTCCTCTTCCTGGTATCCTAAAGACTACATGTACAGAACATAGTGCACAGGACATAGGCTTGAAGACAAAGTCCACTTTCACAGGGTTTACTGATATCTACTATACATGACAATGTAGATATACAACAAGGACCCCGATGACGGCAAGTGCAAATTCTTAAAAACGTATCAGTCACCGACATTGAGGATATCAGGATAGGAGGAGAGACAGTAAAGCGCTTATGAGACGACATGAGAACAACTCGGCGCTTCCTGGTCCGTCCCCCAGGACAAAACACCAGTCTCGTGATTGATAAGGAGTTGCAACGCAAAAGATAACATGTTTTCAAAGACTTGGGCCGAAGCAGTCCACACACACAAACTGGGTCAGGATGGTATTTCAGCCCGAAACTGGGAGAGAAAACGTGTCCATCAAAGCGTCTTTAGACACGTGATCGTCCTGTAGACGCCCGAAGCATGAGGCTACAGCTCGACTCATTAATGCACAAAGCTGTTGAGAACAAACACACGAGGAAAACCGGAGGTGTGGACAAACAAATGCAGAACTCTTTGTTGTGGTTACCTGTTGCTATTGGGCCCTCTGGTTTTCTGCTTATTATCATCATTATTGCAGTAAATATGTGATGCCAGCATCCGAAGTGAAGAAAAAAAACAGAGTTAAAAAAAAGTGGAAAAGTTCAACCTAGAGTAGCAAACTTAGCTACGAGCATTAACAGCTTCAACGTGTTCGCTAACGAGAGGAGTCCCGGTACCGCTGAGCTGCGGTTTCGACTGAGCTCCTCTCTCCTTTGTCTGGCTCGGTGGGGAAATGGATCCTGGATCTACAGAAAGCACCGTGTTCGGAGTGCTACTCTCACAGTATTCCCGGCTCACATTAGCCTCGACTTGTGGCTGAAAACCCTGAGCAGGCGGCGGTGGGGGTGGGGGTCGTTTCCTTCGGCTAGCTAGCCAGCTAGCTCGCACAGCCACAAAAACAACGGTCCGTCGGAGAGCCGCTCCCTCCGTTAAAAATAGTCTGAGTCCAAATGTTACACGTCGGTGCTCTGACCCGTGTGCCCCTCGCCTGTCTCTGTCGGTACAGTGGTTCGGTCCAGTGCACCATGCCCGTGCTTTAATCCCGGTTAGCTGACTTTGTAGCTAGCAAACGGCGATGCTACCACTCAGCGAAACCCCCAACAGGATGGTGTCCTCCTTCGGGACGGCTCAGGGGCTGCTTCGCTTGTCTGTCGTGGACGGCTAGCCTAAACAGGCTAGCTCGTTAGCTGCGCTGGAGCCCCATGATGAGTGCAGGAGCCGCCGGAGCATCCCTCTGTCATGAAAGCGTCCGCTGGAGTCAGAGCAATAAAGTGACGGTGTTCAATCCTCTCCCGTGTCCGCAGCACCGTCTTATCATCACAGCGGTGTGTTGTTGCTAAGGGCGTCTTCTTCTCCGAGCCTGTGGTCCGCAGCACGGAGCAGGGAGGGAGCGGGGCGGCGCTTAGCCTCCCAGCCGAGGAGCGCCCCACTGCGGCCATCTGGAGACCTGCAGCCAGCGTGCAGACTCATATATATCTCTACAGCATTAGTCAATTATTAGTGAAGCATTAATGTCATATATATAATATGTGTGTTTGTGTGTGTGCGTGTTGGGGGTAGATAGATAACTAGATAGGTAGACAGACAGACAGACATGTAAGTAGGTAGGTAAATAGATATGATATGAAACTTTTGTTAAACTAATTAAGTAGTTTGTCAAAATGCAACTATTTTGATGGTGGCTTAACTTTTGAGGCTGTTTACAAACGTCTTTCTTATAAAACATACCTATCTGCTGCTTTTCATAGTTTGCTGTCATTGTAAATTGAATATTTCAATGCTTTTGGACTGCTGATCGGGCCTTTTATTATTTTCTGACACTTTATAAATCATAGAAAGAAGTGATTCATTAAGAAGATAACCTCCAGATGAAGTGATCATGCAAACAGCAGCTTTAACGCTAGGAAGACGTCTCCACAGGCCTGCACAGCGCTGCCCATTGACTTTGCATACCCTGTTAGGAAAGTTGAACCGTGGATTGAAATTGGAGAGGATATGGAGATCTATACAGGTCCAGATATAGTTAGGGGCAGGGCAGAGGACAGACGAAGTGAGAGCACGCAGGCATGAGGAGGGGAACAGGCTAAATTCAGACGGTGTTACATGCTGGGCAGAGGGTGATGCTAATCTTAGCTCTTTCTCAGAGGTGAGAAGAGGGGGTCTGTCTATATTTGCTGCCATAAATAAGCATACTGACACAGTTTTAGGAGGTCCTCTGGGCAGCAGCCAGCCTTTAAGGCCATGCTGATTATTCTTAGACGGTGGTGTTTAAAGAGAGTTGGGTGACAATGCCTATAAACTGATCTGCTCATTGCACTTTCCTCTCAAAAGGGTTCAAGGTGTGAGTGTGTGGACTCTGGTCACAGCCAGTAAATTTACAACCACAGCAAAAGATGGGGCCAGGTGCAGAGCTACCTATAGGTCCACGCAGGGGTCGAGAGGGTTCTGGCTGTATTTGGTCTTGGAGCATGGGACAGACACTGACACATGTGGGTTCACTGGTCCAACATCTTATTTTGAATGTCCTGTGAAAATGGAATCAGACTAAACACAGCCGTATCAAAGAGGGAGGAGTGGAACTGTGAGGGTCATGGTAAAATCGAAATGATTTATCATGTGAAGCATGGATGAAAACAAAATCTCACATGTGTCTATTTACACGGTTTATCATCTGCATTGTGAATATACAGGACGACGCCTCAGGTCAGATTGTGTATTGCCCCCCTGCTGGTATTTTGAAAGCTGTACAAGCGACCCCAGTTAACAAGCACTGAAACACTTGTTTTACTGTCTACAATATAATTATGGGGTTCATGTGATGTCTGTAAGAAGAGCTACTAATAAGTAGTTAATGGATCTTTTATTACTTATTTCTTGAAGGGACAACATGTTGGGCAACATTTCTCGGAATGTGTTTATCAGCTGGTTAAGGTCCACTGGTGTTCGGTAACCACTGAACTGATGAAACTTTGCAGATGTTCTAACTAGAATTCATCCAAATAAGGAGGGTGGTGTGTGTAAGGGAAATCTAACAGTTTGACAACAATAGGTAATTTCCCCTTTGATTGATCATGATTGAATCTCACACAATGTAACCTTGATCATGATGTGTCTTATTCAACTGAATGAATCTTGGCTGATTGCTTTAACTAAGGTATTGTTGCCTGGATCTCATCAGAATATTTTGACCCTTGACCTTGTTACAACCCCAACCAGAGCAGTTGGGATGAGCCAAATGTAGAAAGACAAAGAACGGTTTCCCAACTGTGTGAATATTACAAACTAACCTTTGTTGTATGCACCATGCTCTGAGAATTAAAGTGTGAAAATACTGTAAGAGAATTGTGTCTCCCTCCTCGTGTTAAGGTTGGATTGTAGAAATTGCCACGACGTGTGCCACAGCCACCCCACCAGTTTGGGGCTCACAGCCTATAATGCTCCTATTAGGGACTACCTAGTACTTCCCCTACCACATGTGTTCCAGTTGTTTTTTTCAGCCCCTTGGATATCTCAATATTCATTCTTAAGATATACATACATGTGTGTGTGTGTGTGTGTGTGTGTGCACTTATATTACATCCACAAACTCTCAATTAACATTGACGTGAGTACAAACACAAGCATTTGAAGACATATTGTGTTCTCTCTTTCTTTGTGTGTGTGTGTGTGTATAAATAAAGAGCACTGAAATAAAGAGATGATCTTGTTTATTTCATTTTGATATTCTGTACAGTTCTACCGATATATCTATACACACTTCTTCAAATAAAACAAAATGAATTGCAAAAAAAAGCTTTAAGTCTCAACATCCTACACATGTTTATCATGTGGATGTTGTGATATATAATAAATAACACACACACAAACAGACAGGATTTGTTGGACTGACACACGTGTTAAGGAGATAGGGGGACAAGTGAAAAGATTTACAACACCGTGCAAAACCACCCACACACCTGTGTGCTTAAACACAGCTTATGCGCAGGAGGGATAACACATGAAACAAAAGGCACTGCCAGCAGAACAGCTTGGGCTTTGGGTGGTGATGTTAAACAGGGTCTAGGTTCACTAAGAAGCATGTGCTTATGGACAACGGGCCTCATTTATCAGTATGCGCACGGAATAAATAAATAACCATCAGGATGTGTGAAAGTTTTCTGTAAATATATTTTTAAAATGCATTCAGTTTTTGATACATTTTCCAAAACAACCCAGTTGTAATGTTAAAGTTGTCTGATACTAAATGTGCACTAACTGCACTATATGTTTTAATATTTGGTAAGTTAGGCCCAATTATGGAGTGCTGATTACACAAAGTCACTCATCATGAAACAGAATTCACATTTTCCTCACTGCCCTAGAAGAGCAAACACACACGCACACGCGCACACGCACACATACACACGCACACACACATGCATACCAGTAGGAATGATACCTAATGAATATTAATATCTGTAATAACAACAAAGTTAAACCTTGTCTCTCTTTTTCCAGTGTCTACATAACAAAAATGCATTGCAAACACATCGTTGGTACATCATAGCCATTATTATGAATTTTATAGAATTTTATAGTTTCTTTTTTTGGGTGCAAGGTGGGAAGATAAAAAGAAAAGGAAAACAGAAATGCATGCCCAGACCCCATTCAGTGACCTGCATCAATATGTGCAAAACAGAAGCAGGTTTCATTTTTACATACACTACCTTTAATTCAATACACTTCCAAATGTATCTGTTCCCTTTAAAATTCTCTCAATAGATCTGTCCCTCTAAGCTTTGGTCTAAAAAAAACTCCTCTCACATTCAGTTACAACCCATATCCCATAGCGTTGTATGCAAAGTGTAAAATCTGTCAATTGTCTTGTCCCTGTATTTGCAGGTGGAGTTCATGAAAGGTGGGTTAGATCAGGATTCGTATGAAGTCACAGTTTAGTCAAGAGGTTTGGATCATGTGCCTGTTTGAAGGAGCAAGGAGAAAGGTGGTAACTGAGTCTGACTGAAGATCTCTCTTCACACACAGGTCTTTCACATGGCTTTTAACTGAACAGATGAGAACTGAAGTAAGGTGAGGCTTCTCTTTCCTAATTTAAGTTTGCTCTTTGCTCAACACATGCTCCCTGAGAGAATGGATCTCGCTTTCTTTTCCTTCCATTCCTTCTCGTTCTAGAAGGTGAAAACAAACACGGCTGTCTGCTTCCTACCCTTTGTTTAAGGTGAAGCCCTGTTAGCCAGAACCTGATCTCTATAAACAGATTCTGCTTGTGAATATGCAGAATCTGTGGGCGAGGGACATGGTTTTGGCTTCTGGAAGCCTTCTGGTTTCTGTCTCTAGTTTGACCAATCCCGTTTAAGCAGGCTTTCGTGGCCCAACATCCCGTGTGAAGAGCAAAAGAAATGAACACTTTGACCGAAATGTGTCCGCTCTCTCCTTTTTATTTTATAATAGACATTAGCTCAAATGTTGTCTGGACAGTGAATGGAAGACAGCAGATATCTGCTGTTTAAAACCAGTAGCCCCAAACTGTTGGCCGTTGGCCCGAGAAGCTAAGAGGGGTCACACATGCAAATGTTTCAGTGGCAAACATTCCATTTGCTTTCAATCGGTGTAGTTGAGGAAGTGAATAGAACATTTGCTTCCTGTGGTAAAGCAAAGCTTATAGTGTGGCTTTGCATGGAGTTAAACTTTGGTGAACTTTGACCTGTGATATTCACATTATGTGCGTATATGTGTGACCAGGCCTTAAATCGTCATCATTCGATAGCCAATGGGCTCGAAGATTGGCAAGTACCTCACCGTAAACCCCTCCCTCACAAATTCACACATATTCCAATCAAACATCCTGTGAGAACCCTATGCACACCAGTTCTGATAAAAAAAAGAGAAGCACACAGTATGATTGTCCTTCCATCCCACACAGATGCAGCAAAAAGTAATCATGCCTTCTGTTTCTATTCTAACTATGTGCAGAGGGGATGAGCTGAGAGACTCATGCATAAGTAACACTTGCAGTAGCAGCAGCAGCAGTAGCAGAAGAAGATGGAGTCTTCAAAAACACCATTGATTCACATCAGTCCCACATGAAATCTCAAGTCTCACACACAGAAAGTGTTCGGGACTTTCTGTTTGTGTCCTTGGCAATGACAACACGACATGTCCGACCAGCGAGCAGACCACACACCCTGTAGAGTCTCACGCCGCTGTCAACCCCCGATTCTCTCCTCAGGGAGAGAATGGAGCTTGTTGGGGGGTGGGGGTTTGTATACGTCCTGAGAAAGTGTGCACGTCTGTGTGTGTGTGTATTGATGTACTGTGTGTTTGTGTGTATCTGTGGAAGGGGGAGGGGACGGACACAAGTTCAGCTCTGGCCCCAGTCTCTGAATAGATGCCTGCGTCAGTCTGTCCCTGAATAGAGGTCGTAAGGTAACAGGTGAGGGGGTCAGGGGTCATGTTGTCGTAGGGCCTGTTGTAGCTTCTGTCGGTACATGGCATATTTATGCCCCACTGCCCGCACGCGCTCCGCCTCCTCTTTCCCCAGGAATACCAGGAAGTTCTGCAGCTCAGTGACAGAGAATGCATGATACTGTTGGAGAATATGAGAGGAACAGATTAATATAGATTTATATCGTTAAAACTTTTGCCTGTTTGCGTATGTTTCTGTGCTTTCTCACCTGCACCTCTCCAGTCTCCTTTTCCTTCAGGACAAAGGTGAGTTGCTCTGGTTCCGGCCCGGCAACCAACCTCTGAAGAAGAGGACGCTCACACAGAGGGAGCTTCTGGAATAGATCTGCACACACAGAGAATAGAAACACGTTATTCCACGCTGTCGCTTTATATTCTGATTCAGATGAG
This sequence comes from Pseudopleuronectes americanus, assembly GCA_038501795.1. Taxonomy (NCBI): domain Eukaryota; kingdom Metazoa; phylum Chordata; class Actinopteri; order Pleuronectiformes; family Pleuronectidae; genus Pseudopleuronectes; species Pseudopleuronectes americanus. The sequence continues at coordinate 12,587,140 of CM076717.1, read as the reverse complement.
CAGGGGATCGTTTTCCTCACCCTGTCCGTCGCGGTGCATCTGCCTGTACAATGCGAATTTGCTGGGATTGTCCAGCACCATGAACTTCTTCAGCAAGGCCTGGATGACCTCTCGGGTGGTGGTCTGAGATCTGATGTGGAGCTGCTTCACACAGTCGCTTGGTAGGTAGAAGGATGTTCTCTTTTCACTCTGACCGCAGTCCGTCTCCTCTTGATCCTCAGACGTTGCTCGATCCCTCCCGGCCGTCTGCAGGGGCGCTCCCTCTGAACCCGCCGCCTCCACAGAGGGGACTGTGACTGGTCGACTGAGCCTCAGGTGGACCTTAATGAAACCCGTGAAGGTTCCATCTGAAGCCTGGAACACACACACAGAGAAAGAGGCAGATGGTAAGAGAGTGGAGGCCCATTTCAGCATTGATATGTGAATTACAGCAGGACTAAGAAGAAGTACTGATAATAACTTTGAGAGTTAGATGGAGCATTTTGAAGTGTCCATGGTCAAGAAACTGAGCCCTTAAGTGTGTGCTGCACAAAGAAGTGCTGTATGAATGTGCGTGTGAATGGGACTTGTACTATCAAGTGCTTTGAGAGGTAGATAAGACTGGGAAAGTACGATATAAATACAGACGATTTACCATTTAATAATAAAACTTTACTGGTACTACAGCCAGCAGCTGGTTAGCCATCCTAGCATAAGACTGGAAACTTCTAGCCTGGTTTCACAAATGTTGTCAAAACAACATTTTTTAAGTGGAATACGAAACCAATGTCTACTTTTATCTGAACCCTGACCCAAACCTGTGATTACTCTTCAGGCACAGACCTGCAGGTGTGCTCACTATGGCACAACCCCGGTCTTTAGGCCTAGTTAACCGGCCACTGCCTCAAGATTCATATTCTCTGCACATGAAGACATGGAAGTGGTTTCTACTTGAAAGTAAATGAGTACGTTCCCTGAAATGTAAAACTATTCCTTCAAAGTATTATACATATTATACAAGCAAGAAATAACCATGTTTTATCTTCAATTGTATATCACAGTGACTTTATGTTTATGACAATGTGCATCTCAAATGGTTATTTCACTGCACTTCACCTAAATTCAAACTCAGACTAATATCTGGCCTTTTTCATCTTTGCAATAACTTATTGTTACCGCATGCTATATTATTTACAAGCTATTTTTCCTGTTTCTATTGTATAAAGTAAGAATGCGAGGAAGCTCTGAAAACCCAGGTTTATTGTTGTTAATGTACAAACACCAGCTTCAGAACTCACCAGTTTCATGCCATTTTCACTGACTTGAGCGTTATACTCTTCTATCTTGGTCCGCACCTCTTCCGGAGACAGCTCTTTCGTTCCTCCCTCCTCTTCCTCCTTCGTCTCAGTCGGCTGTAACATGAGAGGAAGAAGAGAACATGTCAGCACTGAAGGAGCAGAGTTTGTAGTTTGATTGTTTGTTTTTTTTATATCACCACCAGATGGTGCTACTTCCCCCACCACAAGCGATGTAGCAAACAAATGGTGTTTCTCATGTTGCTCAAGTTAGGGAAGTTTCGTCTGAAAACAGCAACACCTTGAAAACCTCTAAAAAAACTGTACTAACTGATTTGCAGGTATACCCTGTGTTATGTTCTATAGAAAACCAGACTATATAGCCTCCATGCAGTTTGCTGCACCATGTTGTTCTCAACTACTTGTGACAACACTTTTCCATCCTTCATATTTGCCATTCTCAGAATATGAGGCCACTGCCCTGACTGCAGCTGAGGAGGATTCTTCTTCCCCTTCACAACTCTGCAGCTCTGTACGGAGACAGGAAACCCTGTGAATGGAGCTAACCCCACATTCAGCATCATTCAGAATATTGACAGCGGTGCATCCCTTTCACCGTTACACATTTCCTGCTGTGAGTAGGAATGAGAGAAAAAGAAAAGAGAGTGAAGGAGGCAGCAATGAAATGAGGATGAGTGGGAGGCAGTCAAAGAAGGGGAGGCAGCAGAGGAAACGAGTATGGGGTAAGGAGGGATGAAAGAGCGGTAGCTGAGCCAGCCTTAGCAACACAGAGTTTGACTAGGTTATTTATAGTACAGTGGGATGCACGGTCGCTATCTCACAATAGCTTTTTTTCTCCTCCCTTCTCCTGTTCGTTTGCATTTTTCTGGGGCAGAGAGAGAGAGAGAGAGAGAGAGCGAGAGAGAGAGAGAGAAAATGCAGGACAGGGATGCTTTCTGAAGGGGAGTCCTCAGGTTGTTTGGTGAAGTCCCTCTTTCATTCAACACAGATGCAGTGTGTGTAAGTATGTGTGTGCGCGCTGTGTGCACTTATGGGTTGTAGGCTCTTGTGGAAATAAACTGCACCGAGCACAAGTGTAGCTGAGTTCACGCAGGTGGACATTCATTGAAAAGAGGAGACGTACAATATGTAACTTCGGCTGCTTGAGTCTCTCTATTGAAACAAAAGACAACAAAGACCTAGTGTGATGACATCTTGATAATGGAATTTGCAGATCTACCTGTGGCGACTCAAGTGCAAATCAAGTTCATAGATCCAAGTGTCAGCCGACTGGTTAACTGTCTTCATACGTTAATGCCCCAGAAGTTGGATGAGGTGGACAAACTCAAGGGTTAAGCAGATATTATCCAATTAAAAAGGCGACAAATATGACACAGCTTGTTAGCTTAAATAAAATTGGGGATTTCTCTGGGTTTGAACATTGTTGGAAATCAAAGAATATTACACTTTACATCTCAATGAAAGTACTGGATATCAGAACATGTGTGACTGGAACAATGTGGGGTAGAGAGGGGGAGCCTTAGGTATGTGATGGAGCTGATTTGTGACTACATTTTCTCCCAGGCTAAATCAGCAAAGTGAAAAGAACGCTGCAGGAAATCCTGTGTTTGTATACAATTTTCTAAATGTATCAGAGGCACTGCCCTCCCTCTCTGCATACCAGGGAGAGTGGTCAGAGGGACAATAGAGCGGGACAATAGTGCAGTTTCCGCCATTTACAGTTCCACAAAGTTCGGAGACACTGCCCTGACTGGACCTGGTCATGTCGGAGCCAGTGACCGGCCAGTCACAGAAACATTGAGATGTGAAAACAGAGGAGTTTAAGCTGTTTGCTCTGTGGTGACAACAAGTAAAACACTGATTTATGAAGTGAAAACTCCTTCACATTCCCTCCGGCAGATCATCTGTTCCCATGTTCTCTTTTTACTCATTAGTATTAACTGAGTGATACAGTAACTATGTGTGAAACCTTATTAATGTTCTTCAGATATTTCATTACTGCTCCAAATTCACCAAGACATTTTTGTTTACTATTTATTTGTAGTGTTCATAAAAGTTCAGATATCACACGTTATCTTTTTATCATGTTGCTTGGGTTGAAGTATCAAAGGACACAGATCTGTAAGTGTAACCACTGCCTGCTTTGCCACTTAACTTTATATATTATATTACAGGTGACAGAGACAAGACCATGTCATGTTTTCCTTTTTAATGAGACTCAGATGAGATGCAAGGCCGCTTAAATGTGTGAGATATCTAGGGCTGTTGCATAAGGGACACACACACACACACGAATATGCCATGTAGATACAGCCTCAGGGTGACACTGGTAAGTTTTGATGCTCTCACTCTGATGAGATCAGACAGCAGAGGTTATATGACTGCTTGAAATGTCGCTGCAAAGAAGTCAGTGTTAAAATACTGCGTGTGTGTGTGTGTGTGTGTGTGTGTTTGGTTGACATCATGATCTCCAGGAAACACTAGACTCTAGGGATCTATTACCACTGGCCAGTTAGTCTGAGGACGTAATGATGATGAGCTCTGCCAGAACTGAACTAACAACAATCAAATAATTAAAGCTAAAAGAAATGTGGACAGAATGCAACAATCATAAATCAATATGCATACGACACAAAGACACACACACACACACACACACACACACACACACACACACACACACACACACACACACACACCACACACACACACACACACACACACACACACACACACACACACACACACACACACACACACACACACACACACACACACACACACACACACACACACACACACACACACACAGACTCAATACATATGCACATCCGTTCATAACCTGTGCAAGCATGACACCTCTACTGGGTCAAGTGTCGAGAAGGAGAGGCACAATCCAGAACACACACTGATTCTATTTCACAGCTCAGTTCTGAGCCAGCAGGATGCACACAGACATACACACACACACACACACTCAGGGGTAAACATTCTCTGACTCTTTGCAAAACGGCAGCAAGTAAAAGGTAAAGAATATAATAGACGATGAAAAATCTGTAATTTATTGTCTATTAAGTGGTTCCAGTGCTCAATCTAACTACTGTTTACAGTGTTATTATCTAGCTATGCATCATGATTTATATGGTTTGTATGTAAAATCTTTATTTGCAGCAGGAATAATTACTTCTTTAAAATATAGTGGAGATATCATGATTCCAATCTGATATAAAGAGTGGAGTTGTACAAGAATAGAAATGATCATTGTAAGTACCAGCACTTCAAAACTGTACAGCTCATAAGTGCTGTAGTGAGTCCTCCTCAATAACAAACAGGCAATAGTGTTTCCTATGGTCCTGAGTGTTTGAACATGCAGCCAATATGAAAATGTGTCTTATAGTTGACAGCGATTTAACTCATTCCTTCTCACTGCATCAAAAAGCAGACCAGAGAAAATTGCCCGTACCCTCCTGCTCTACAGTGGCACACTCATGCACGTGCACACACACACAAAGCAGGCTGGCTTATCTGGAGCAAAAGGCTCAGCTCTGGAAATAATTCATAAAGAAAAGAGGATCTGACTTCCCCTGCCACTGTTTTGATGAACGTAAGCATCTCCCTGTGTGTCTGTGGACATGAAGGCAGGAAAGACTTAAAACACTGATGTCTTTCACACAAAGAAAACAGGATAATGTCTCACAGGATGTCACACGCATTGTTTGCATATCTATTTTCCATATTCAAAACAGAGGACAGAAGAGACACTTTCTGCAGGGCTACAACACTATTACTTTGAGGATGTGGAGCCATTCCCTCCCATGTGCAGAACCTTATAGTGCAGCTTTACCATTTTTCACGGGATATTCCTATGGCTGAGTGGTGCCAGTGATATCGGTCTCCATCGGCTGGCAGCTTCTGAGCTGGCAGCCCAGACGAACTAACCCCAATACCCTCTTGTCTTAGTGTGACGGCAATCCTAACACCACACGCTGACAACACAGCTGGTCAATTATTCAGAGATTAAGCCTTCTCCGAGTCAGACACCAAAGGCACCGCCAGGACAAGGACAGTAGGAACAGGGCTGATCGGGTTCTGCATGAATGCAAATCTCTTTGTAGTTTGAAGAAGGTCAACCCCAGGCTCTGTGTGCGCATGGAAACACTTTCCTCATTTCCATCTGCCTCGGCCCGTCTTTCACTATAGAAAATCATTGAATCACCTGCTGTGCATCGAGACCCATCAAGCAACACGCATCGCCCTGCAGAGCCGGCAGCAATGTGCACGCTGTAGATACACAACAGAATATATACTGTAGTAATCGAATGTACAGTAGAGCAAAACAAAATCTCAGGACGTGCAGAGCGGCTGCCAACAAAACCATGAGTTGCTATGGTAACTGGGGAAAATGGTTTGCCACAGTGAAGTAGTTGCTCTGCACACACACTCACAGGTTTGCGCAGCTATCCTTATTAGGACTTTGCACTGACTTCCATTTATTGGGGGCAGCCTAAACAAAACCATATCCCTTCCTATAACCATGACCAGTTCCTGCCTAACCTTAACTCTTACCTAACACCAATTCACATCTTACCCCTACCCTTAACCAAGAGCTCAGGAATTAGGGTTTTGCCTCATTAGGTCCTCATGAGGTCTACTTGTCCTGATACGGTCAGTGTTTATAGTTTGAACTGAAACCCCCCCAAACACACACACACACATACACACATGTACACACACACGTACACACACACCTACACACACACACACGCACACACACGTACACACACACACACACAAGCACGCACGCAAGCAAGCACACACACACACACACGCACACGATCGTTCTCTCTCTCATTCTCTAGTCACAGCTTTGTTTCTACGGAAACCTCTCCTACGCAGTGAAGACTAGAACCCTTTATGGATTCTGTAGGTTAGAGTCATTAGCTTAGCATTTCTGCTACAACACAGCAAACACATGATCTCTGTTGACTTTCCGCCTGAGACCTCTTCAGTCTCCGAAACAGTTTTCGCACTGTGATGCTGAATCTACGCTCGCCGTTCACATGATTAACTAGCTGCCAAAAGGCATCAAGGTTGATGCACAAGGCTGACAGGAGGGCAGATCAATGTTACAAAATGCATGCGTGATGGAAACCCCCTTCCTACACATTCACACACAGACCTAGAGGCCTATTTAAGCACGAACTCTACGACTTCCTCTCCACACTTCTGCTTTTCGTCTGTATGTTTTTTGGTATAAATGGCCCCATGGCCCAGCTGAAACATCAACGGGTCTGACCCACCTGAGTTTTTCTAACTCTTACTATGTAAAAGATCAGAGAGACAGAGTGAGATCCTGATTCTGTACCTTAGGTGCACGCCTCGCCTTGTGGAAGAACGAGGTCTTGGCTGTGAAGAAAGTGAAGTCTTCGCTCTCATCGTCCAGGCTGCAGTACCCGCTGCTCATGCTGTTACTGCTGGTCATGGAGGGGCTCGGCACTGTATTGACAGTCATGGAGCGGTCCAGAGTTGTACGGCACCCGAGCGGCACGTTGACGGCTTGAGGAAGTGCTGGTTTATCTAGAGAGGGGCCGGGCTGATGCTGGCACTCAGACAAATCAGAGTCTACAAGCATACAACTGTCCTTTGCTCATCCAGAAAAAGTCAACGCTCCTCTGCTGATGCATCCAGAAATGTTTACGTCCCACTTGTGACGGCGAGACAGGTGAACCCGGCTCAGATTCTGCGCTATGCGTGCCACAGGAGAGGGGACCAGGAAATCCGAGAGTGAGCACAGACTTGTCACTTCCTCCTGATGTGTGTGTGCGTGCTCTCGCGCTGTCACACACCATGCAGTAGATGCACCTGGTCATTTGCAGCTACACACTGATACACAGCGTGTGAGCATCTCACACACGCACACAGGCACACACGGCCATCATGGAGTCAGTTTACAGGCTGGTTTCAAGTTAACCCAGCTCACCTGAGTGCACCTGTTACACCGGCAATCAAACGCTTATAAAAGCATGCATGCAATACCACATCCTGCTTTGGTCTGGCTCTGTGTCTCTGTGGCACTGCACTGCTGTAGGTTCAGTTCAAGTCCTGGTTGCAGAGGCAGCAGCTCAGTTATGATGGCATTAATGTGTGAGAGCATCCATTTGTCCCATGAGTCCAGAGTAAGCAGCAGCAGAAGCTCTCTCGGCCACAGCAACAAGACGCTCAGCAGCACCGCTCTACCTCCTCTCTACTCTGCTCTCCGTTGCTTCAGCAATACTCAAGACAGATGCCTCCCACTCAGCCTTGCTCTATTTCTCTCCTCTCCTCTCTCTCTCCTGATATGCTTCCTCACTCGCTTGCAGCCTTGCTCAACCATCTGTGTGTTATCAGCCGGCAAACACCTCCTACTCCTCCTCCCTCCACCGATCTCTCTCTTTCAGCAAGCGAGTGTGCTCTGCAGAGTATGACCACTTCCTCTTACACAGAGAGAGAGAGAGAGAGAGAGAGAGAGAGAGAGAGAGAGAGAGAGAGAGAGAGAGAGAGAGAGAGAGAGAGAGAGAGAGAGAGAAGAGAGAGAGAGAGAGAGAGAGAGAGAGATGAGAGAGAGAGAGAGAGAGAGAGAGAGGGGGGGGGGTAAGGGTGAGTAAAAGAGAAACGATGCTGACTGAGAGATATAAAGCCTTGCAGCTACTGTTATTCATACATCAGAGCAGCGGTGACAGGAAGCAGCTCAGAGGTTGTGGAAGATGGCTGCATTCTGCTGCAGCATCCAAAGGACTAGATATAATTTACAACCACCACCAACACGTGGCTTTTACGCAGTAACACAAATAATGTGAATGTCAACACTGAAATCATCAGGGATGGTTACAGTACAGAGAAACCCGGAAGCAGCTGCACCACCCCTGCTGAGTTGTTGGTGGAGGGGGACGCCCTCAGCGCTTTAGGTGAGATTAAAAAAATAATGACTGATTGCCATCAGGATGGAGATTACAGTGACCTCTGACCCCACTCTGACCCCACAATCTGCCCTATGACTCGGGCAGTGACCCCCTGTCAAAAAAGCAGCTAATGCTGCATTCACAGTTGAGATTGACTGTGCGTGCGTGCGTCAGTCAGCACATGTGTGTGTGTAATGTGATTTGTAAAGTCTGCTCCGACATGGAGGTAAAGCTACATGCTGCTGGAGAACTGAAGCTTGCAGGGACATTGTCTCTGTGTTCATCTGATGTCTGTAGGAGTCAGACAAAGAGAGATTACCTGCAGCTCTGCTCCTTGCCTCCATCAGGGTTATCACCATGGGCAGCGTGCAGGGGGGTGTAGGGGTCAGAGCGCGTCACACAAACACACATGCATGCATACTGAACAACCCTTCTGCTGGCTTTAAATCAATGGTGAGGGGCGAGTCTGCTGCATGTGTTGTTACTGCAGCAGTGTCTGTGGGACCTGAACGACCCCCCCACAAACACACAGAGCCACAGCTATAAAAAAGACTGAAGAGCAGAGAGGAGGCCGCGGGAAACAAACTGTCAGCTGTCCTCTGCAGCACTAGGACTGCACTCTATGGAACAGAACAGAGGTTTGGAGAGAGACAGGCCCTTAGTCTGAAGTTACATACCTCCGATACAAGACATCCTCAACACTCACTTTATTCGGACTTCCTGCTCATCATCTCACATGGTCATTAAACCGGCTGAGAGGAGCAGTGGTTACCCTTAAGATAACTCATGTGCCACTATTGTGTTCCTGCAGATTTTGTATAATCAAAAAAAAAGAGGAAGCTTTTGGATAAAAAACTACTATGGAGTGAGCGGCTCTACAGATGATTGCGGAAATATATTTAGTAAAAATTACACTGTATATCCTCCTCCGCACTTACTCCAATTTTCCCAGTCCACATGAAAGCAGTGTTATTTGTTCTGGCTCTGTAGAAGCGTAGTATTACCTGGCTCATGACCAGAGGTCTAATTTTGTGATATCTGCCTCCTGGACATAAAGTAGCTGCCAACATTCTGCTGCACATGGACATCCACTTTTCTCGAACACGATATGTGAATTTGTATAGACATACATATATAGGGTGCAAATCATGTGCTGGATATCTAGTGACTTATACAGTGAGTAGGAAAAGATGGAGTTTTAGATTTTGAGTGATCCGAAATATTAAATTAGCATATAAATACATCTGAGAGTATCTGATCCACCACTGCTTGAATTAATTCTACCTGACGGAAAAACTCCAAACAGAGAGATGAGAGACGAGGCAATAAGAGTAGAGAGCAGGCAGGAGAGAGGAAGTCACACATTAGATGCTTAAGTGACGTATCAGAGAACATTACGTGAGCACACAAAGCAAATGAGCGCATATATTAATATATAAGTAGAGAGTCAAGGAGGTGGGACAGGTTGTTGTGAAAGAGGAGGATGGTTATGTAAAAGTGTAGGCTTGAGGAGACGCTGCAGAATGAACCCTGACATTACCCAACCCTGACTCACATACACCTCCGCACCACACACACACAAATACATGTTCAATGAAAGTGTTCCAGAAATAACTTAAAGACCCTTTTCCCAAGTCCTATAATGTTATGTAATTTGCCTTTGACGTGCTCACCTTGTGCTGAGGGCCCGTGGAGGAGCGGATGCTGCTGGGAGAAGGAGTTTTTTCACCCTGTCTGTCCCTCTGGTTGCAGTCCAGCTGGACCTGACGCTGACATTCCAGGTGACATGTGTAGCTGCAGTCTGAGGAAGATGAACACACATGAATCAGAGAGAGCAGCACACAGAGTGGAACAGAAGCAGTCACTGCAAAGCTACATGGCCTTTGCACTGTTAACTATCTCCCTCTAGTGGCCATTGCAACACTCACATCCTCAAGCAATTGGACTGCAGAGACGGCCTTTGACAAATCACACCTGTCAACACGTTTGTGCGTTGAGGGACATAGATAATAAAAAAACAAGTATTCATTATAATTGTAATGATGTAAACTACCTGCACACAAAAGATTTGTAACAAGTATTGTTACAAATCAATGAAATACCAGGCAACTTAACCTACATATTACACCTTCCTAACATACATTGACCCATCATAAAATATAATATATTAAACATTTAATAACAAACATATTGTATGAGAAGCGAATAACATTACTAAAACAAATACATCTATACTGAAAATCAGCCCTGGTATGGTCAAATATTGTTCCGTTTAAAAAGGAAAGTATTTAGGTGCTTCCCCAAAAATTTCCCCAAAAAGATTCACTGTTGTTCTTTGACTTTTAGTTGGCTTGTTTATGCCTTGTGCCCTTCATTGTAGCAGGGGCTTTTCAACTGAGACACACAGCCTCTAATCTCACTTCTCAGTTGCTGAAGTAATCCATGAAGAAGAAAATAAAATGTTAAAACCGGATGGGCAGAGAGAGGATTGTAATTTTGGGTGGTATTCTGAGTCAGATCCTTTTTATGGACCTCAAGAAGGAAAGCTTCTTAAATAAAACCCTGTAGGCGACATGCAATCAGCAAAAGATTGAATTTAAATCATGGAACCATTTAGTCATTATTCTCTTTATTAATAAATATTTCATAGGAAACACATTTGTTTCTGGTGCATCTCTTTGTTGCTGTTGTCAGAATGATCTGATTTTCAGTCATTTCAAATTAATGTCTCTGTCTGTATCTTTATAAGAGAGGGATACCACCGCATCAGCATCGTCACTGTAACCATGGAAACAAGCTGCTTGATGTAAGGTAGAGTAGCGCTGTACTTCACTAAGGTCAGTGAAAGATTAATGTTAATATTTAGCTATAAATTCATGTTTAATATCCAATGATGTAATTGGTTGACAGAAATAAATCTCTTTTTTTTACTTTGGAAAATAGTGAAGACTGATTAGTGAAGTAGGGACAAGGAGGAGTGAGGAGAGAGAGACAGGGCAGGGCTGGCAGACAGTAGAGACATGTCCAGAGACATGTTGGGAGAAAGGGTGAGAAGGGGAAGGGCTGCTGAGGCCTCGCTAACAGCAGGGATGTGTCGAGGAAAGAGAGTTCAGATAAGGGATACGCTGCTCGTGACAGGTTTGGAGGTCACTGCGAAAAGAGAGAAGGAAAGGAAACACATAGGGGAAGGGAAGAGAGAAACTCCTTTCCTGTCCTCACTTTATTCATTCCATCAGAGACTGTGCTTTTACCTCTATTTCACTTATTGAAAATAAATGCCTGATATTTTAAGGAATAGGGTATTTTTTGCCAAGAGTTGGATGTGAAGACATGGTTTTACTCTCTGTGATACCTGAGATGGCACAGTTCATATCCAGGATATTTTAGGTTCATTCCTGGACAGTGAGGGGAATTGGAGGTGCCTCGTCCATCTTCATATTCAGTCTATGCTTTGTACAATGAAGGTAAACATAGGAAATGGGACCTACTTTTAAAAAACAATGTCCCAAAGTACGACAAGTGGACAAAACCTCCTTAGGGTACCTTTAAACTTCTTCAACCCTTTTTCTAAAAATCTGAAATCACTGTTTGTGTTGGGTGGTGGCTTCTCAGAGGCCTTCTTTTGATAATTCGACTGGGCGACAGGAATTGGAAAACCAGAGGGAAAATGGGAGTAACGTAGAGGAGTGTAAACCTTTTCTTTTCCTGTTCCACACCCACAGTATGATACACTGTTGTCAGCAACTCATGGTTCACCTTGGATCCAGACTTCTCCCACACTGATAGGAAATAGAGTTTCTGTTTCACAGAAACTAGGATCAGATGTACCTCCTCGAGATGTTGCATCAGGCATGTGTGAGTGTTAATGAGCAGATGTGATGGAGTGACCCAGCTGGTCACACCCACTGATCAACTTATTATCATCCATCCAGTCTCCGCAGTGCAGATGTACTGTAGGTCAGAGGCTTCTGTTTGTGTTCACATCAAACATCAGACTGTGACATGAGTGTTGTTGCCTTAAGAGCAGGTTTGAGTAATTCTGACTCTGCTGATCTGCTGGGATTTCCCCAAACAACAGTGAAGAGTTAATTGAGAATGGCGCCAAAAAACATCCAGTAAGCAGCAGGTCTGTCCAAACACCTTGAGGGACGTCAGAGGGGAACGGCCAGGCTGGACTTATCTAAAGCTACAGGAATATAAATAACATCAATCTGGGTACATGTTGGGCTAAAAGCAACACAATGTAGCTTTTACTGAGCAGCAGCGCCCTCCTCAGCCACACATGATGATAAATTCTATGAGGGTCCGTGTCCAAGTGTTTAAGTGGTTTTCTAAACTAAAACAAACATAATTTAGGAGTTTGCTCCCACTCAAGAAAGTTAGACAGAGCAAGAACAGACAGTCAGGGTGAGGAATGGGAATTAAAGCTGCACCATTCTCGCTTTTCCAACTCATTCTACAATCAAGCCAATTTAAAAGAAAGTTGCAGTGTGTTGTTATAATAATAACTTCTCATGGTGGCTAACAGCTCATGATAATGTACCTTGTAATGAAGCTAACTTCGTCTCAAACTGATTTCATGCACATGACAGTGAGTCCAGTGAACTTCAGGGGCTTCCCCAGTCACCAGTCCCGGATCGAGGTAGAGGAACTTGGCTCCATGAATGTACAGCCGACGAATCAGCTGATGATGTGATGCAGTCATGTCAACATGGAGCATGGAATATTAAAAGACGGTTTCCAACATCTTGTGCAATCCATAGAGCAAAAGGAGGAACTGCTCAGTGATGGTTTGGTGCTTCTAATAAAGTGCCTGGTCAGTGTGTGAAGGCTGACAGTTCCAATCACAAAGAATCGCCAGGGGAAGAATTAAAGAGAAAATAAAAGAGGAAGCAGTCGGACACAGTTTTTAGTGGTTTAGATCAGAGAAGAGTCTCGTCTGGAAATGTCAGTGCCGGCAGGGCTTCCCTTTTGCTCTGCTGTGGAAAGTCTTGTGTTTACCCACGGTCGTATAGGGAAGTAGCTTGTATTTGAAAGTGCTGATCAGGTCCACTTATTCGAACACAAGAAAATGTTTTATAAGGAAATTCCCCAAAAGTGTATACTCCACATGCACATACATATTTTTAGAAGTGCATTCTTTCCATCCAGCTTCTGATTCTTTATTAGACTGGAAAATACCTTTTACTGCGTATGATTTCTTTCAGTTCTTCGTGGGAATGTTCTTAAGCCACTGTGACAGTCCCTTAATTTGTTTTTAGGTTCTAGGGCAGAGTCTTTTTGATGAGCTTGGTTTGAAGCTCTTGGGCCCAGTGCTCCGATCCTATAAGAAATGCTCTTTTCTGGCTGGAACACTCTCTCAGAGCTTCACAGCAAAGGCCAATATACAGACCATTCACTTACACCTACGGTCAATTTAGAGACTCCAATTAACCTAACCCCCTTAATTGTTCTACTTTATTTTAAATATACAACTTGCCCTCATCCTTCCGTCATCTTTAAGTTTTGTCAACACTGGAGAACCAGGTCACAACAGTCACACACAATCTCAATTCTTAACCCTAACCCCTCAACTTTTCTACAGGTAAACTGTTATTATCATTCCACTTGGGAATTTCTCACTTCTCTAAAATTATATATTTAAAACAATTCTACACGCATATGTCATCATATTCCTTTTATCTGCGTTTGATTGTTAGTCAGCAGGATTACGCAACAGGACGGATTTCCACAAAAACGGGAAATTAAGAATTTCTACAGAACTAGTGCAGGGATCTAGACAAAGAAATCAGTCACATTTAGGGAACTGATATCTATGCGGTGAGAAAGTAGTTTTTTATTTTTTTGAGGATTTTCTTAATGGGGCTTTTGGTGGTTGAGTGTACACATCTATGAGTTCCATTCCAGTATTATCATGAGTCTGAATTATATGTTTTAAAACTGCTATTTTCAGTGAGCTACTGTCCTCATATTGCATTAAAAATGCAATATGAGTGTGGTGTTTCCTCTGTAAGTGGAACTACCATAACATTTATAAAAAAGCATGGAGCCCTCCTAGAAGGGGACATCAAAGAGATGACTGTATTAATGTTGAGCCATAAACACTCATCAGGGTCTGTTGCTCTGCAATGAGCCATAATGTCTAGTGTGTGTCTGTGTGTGTTGTCTCAACAGGAGAAGAGCTGTTGTGTTATGTATTATCATGGTAGACCGGCCTCGGTCGCTCCTTCACGGTAGAAAGATCAGTACACACACACACCCTTTGTTTCTCGTCCCATCATTCCAGTAAGACTGCTTTTCAGCTGACACTGCCTCCAGACAGAGCTGGACGATGATGCAGGGAGATAGACATGGAGGCAGAGGACGCACTGTGACTCTCCACCATCGCAGTGGAAAGAGACGGAGAGAGCTTGGAAGTACAGTCTGTGAAGATCTATAAGTAGACTGCGTTAAATTCCCCTGCTGGACTAAGGTCGATAACACAGGACAGGAAAGGAGGCACTTCGATTACAGCGTGAAGATTTTCCATGGCCATTTTTCCCGTCTCTATCTCCAGAAATCACTGTGTTTTGTTCCCTTCCATCCCTGTCATGCCTGGAAGGCCAGAGCAGCCAGAAAAAAAATGTCCCGTTGCATCTTTATCTACTGTAACCTGAGATGTGTGTGTTTGAATGTGTGTGTGTGTGTGTGTGTGTGTGTGTGTATGCAACTCAAACTAGACAAACTGCTGTGTGTGTTTGTGCAAGACAGAAAGAGACAGGAATTGGACGATAGGGGATGTGGGTGGTTGTTTTTCTTTTCTGTGAGACAGTGGGTGTGAGACAGACACAGATTAGCAGTGCTCCTCGGGTCATGGAGGGTGTCTCTATGGCACCAGCCATAGAGACATAGTCAGGAGACAGAGGGACCTAGGGACATATTGTGTTTTCTCCTTGTCTGTGTGAGAATGGAGGAGGGGGTGAAGAGGGGATGGGCAGCTATAATGTTGGGCCGATGATATTAACACAGTCACTAATGAACCTAAATGGGGCTCTGGGGGTCTTATGATGAGTTAAGAGCAGCTTTAGGGTCTTTGGAGAGGGGTTAATCAGTCTGATCCCATCATAGCTCATTTGGAGCAGCATGTTCTCTTACTTAGTAGCACACAAACACACTCACACAGACCATCCCCATGCTCCTTCACTCACACACAAACTTAATGAACTCAAATCTCCCCTAACTTATGTCAAATCTGCCCCCTCATCCTGACATCTGTGTGTATTTGTATGAACATTAACTTCATATTGGATACCGACAGTGTTCATCTTCATCATCTCTCCTCCTCTCTGTCTACACCTCCATCTGTGCTGCTGCAGATGCTCCCTGACTTTACTGTACAAACAAGACAAGAGCTGGGCTGTAATTGATTTTTCTAAAGGCTTATCCTGTCCAGTGAGCTGCAGCTGGTGCAGATGGAAGTTTTAAGGGGTTTTTCTTTGCTTCTCGATTGTGTTTTTTTAGTTGATGATAATGTCATCACTGAGTTTTAGTGATTTTGAATTAAATGTCAGACTGACGCTCCAACTGTGTGGGTGATAAAATAAGCATGAGGACAACCTCTTGGGATTAATCAGATGATAGAGAATGCTTGTTCTTGAGATAATGTCACCCCTGAAAGGTCAGTTCTTCTAAACCTCCACTAACAGCCAAAGAAGATCTGTATCTTTGTTGCACAAATATCTTTGCCATTTAACAGCAGCCATCTTTGGCTCTGTTGATAAATCCCAACTGCTCAACCATCTGTGCAGATGGAGCAGGCGATACATGTTAAGTTAAGTTCTAACTAGTAAAGAAACATTATTCTGTCATTAACTAGGGATGGGACTTTACAGGAGTTTTCATGTTCGAATATTCATAACTTTATTGAACAATTAATCGATTATTCGCTAAGGCATGACCCCCCATAATTGAATTGAATTGTGTTAAAGAGGCTAAATGTGAAAATATATGTTACATTATCTTAATGATAAATAAATATACATATATACAATAAATAAATGTGTTAATTTTTCAGTTTAGGAATCCTGGTCTGTGAGTTTACGGGAAAGGATGGGGCGTTTAGAGTGAATACATATTTTCTTTAGATGTACACATCACTGACCTGAACTATTAGTCCGTTAAGATATCTGACGGGGATTTAGCACCGTTACACTCATCTGCTGTAGGAATTCACGCTCGCGCAAGATACCGGAAGATGTTGTTCTCATAATGCGCTGGACTAGAACGATATTCATTAAGCTTGGATTTTTATTCGAAATAATTCTTAATGAACGAATATTCGAATATCGATTATTCATTACCAACCCTATCATTAACACAACGATGTAATAAATGTAGGTAAAATCAAATTATCAAACTGATTTGAGACAAAGTCTTCACTTAAAGTCCACTTACAATGTTTCTTAAAGATATTTCAGGCATGTCTCTTGGCCTTATGGTTAATATCTCCCTTCATTTTAAAACCACCTTTTATCAAGTTACCAAAATGTTTTACTTTTAAACTATTGACAAATGAACAATCTCAATGACAATCAAAATTAATAAAGTAGTAAAACAGGGATTAAATAACGATTGGCCAGAATCAAAGCAGAAGAGATATCCTGACTTTGGCTTCTAATATAAGTTAAAAAAAAACAAATCTTAAATTTTCCAGAGTGCAACATTACAGCGTCACCTTTTCCACTGGTCAAATGATCACATGTTTCATATTCCAAGTTGTGTAACACTGGTGTGGAATGATTACTTTTATTTCAGTTTCATTTCTTTCTCTTTACTGTTTATTTATGCACCCACATCAAGTTCCTGCTTTTCTACATGATATCAAGCTCTTCATGTGTGAGACAAACTATTCTACATTAACAGATACCTGTGTAAAACACTGGATCTACTTTGCCAGCATGATAGCCTTTGAAAAAGCTTTCTTACTTATGTGTGAATCAAATCTACCAGACACCCCCCAGTGCAGACAGAGATATCCCATTATCAGAGGTGTTGAGGGGACTGGCCAAATGGGTTGCGGGGAGATTGGAACACATTGTATTGTAAATCAACCTGTCCAGGACTTCCTAAGTTGTATTCACCTTTTGTTGGTGTTTGTTTGTTTGAATGAATGAATGGTACAATTTTATACGATAGAGCAAACAGTAAACCAGGAATGACTTACATGTGGACCTCACTGAATCAGGAACTGTACATGGATGTTGGCCCCTCATTGTTAATTGTGGCCCTATTATGGCCCCCGGTATAGAAGAATTCTAGAACCACCGCTGAGGTCTCAACCGTGCACTGAGTAAAACTCATCTGAGCCAGTCACAGACTTGGACCTGAAGTAATGGTACTCCTCTAAACAGGCCTTTGGTTATACTTAATCTTAATGAGACGACCCTGGGTTACTTTCTCAGACTTTAGAAGTGTCCCCCAGAGCAATGGACTATCATCACAGACTGCGTTGTACACCTCAAAACTGGGGAATTGGGCCGATAAATTGGTCTTCAAAATACAACTCCCCTCCACTTTACATGCAGTAACACTGAAACACTGTCCGACCATGGTAGGAAGAACTATCAGAAGCATCTTAGAAGAAATATGCACTTGTGCGTCAATAACAACAGTTTAGTCTTGACCCTCAACAAACACAACTTCTGAACAAATCCCTTGAACCACTTCTGAGCGGCTGCACAAACAACAGCCCCCGAGTTTTTATATTCTCAGTAGTTCAGAGCGTTTGAGAGGAATTTTCATTTTCAGCGTCATCACGATCATGACGTACTTTCTCGGAGGATAATTATAGATCAAAGATGCAACAGAGGAGGAACTGAGGAATCTGGTTTGAGCTGGTTCATTCTTAAAAAGGATTAACTGGGTTCCCTTAAGAGGGAACACCATCTATAAATACACATTCAATCTGTCTGCAGGAGCTGCTGCTGATGTTTGAGGCAACAGCATGATGTCACTCAGGTAAAGTGGTGACCTCCTGATGAGCAATTCCCCTGAGTCATGTTTGGTCAGGGTGTTATCAAGTTTACTCAGGAGGGGACGTACACACACAGAGACACACACACACACAGACACACACACAAAAGAGCTGCAGTAAACATCTCCTTTTATTCAGCTGTCACTCTCGTGTTGTAAATGGATCAATACTTCTGCAGCACCCGGCCATCTTGATCCCTGCCTCACTTCATGCATCACAGCCGCACTTTTGTGCCAATGTTACATTATGTAAAAATGAATCAAAAAACTGCATTAGCCTGTCATCTGCTTGGAGAAAAGGTGGGGAATACAAATCAATGCCCTGATGCCTCCAGCAGCCTCACTCTTATCTCAAATTCCTGCTACAAATATGAAAGTCAATATCCTAATCCACTTACATAGGATTTTCTCAGCAGATTAATAATGTGTAGGTTTTCTGTGTTTGCCTGTGTGTATGGAGGGGAAACAGAGACATCTGTCTGGAGCAGGAATACGCTTATAGATTCCCGCTGCTTTCATCTGACCTGTTTACTGGACTGTTCTAACGTTTACAAGCTGCAGCCTCTGTCCTCACTGTTAACACATGGTCTTACAAACATCCACACTGCGTGCTGTTACACAAAAGCCAGGCGGATGGATCAGCTGATATGAGGGGGTATAGACAAAGAGTGACAGATAGAACAACACACACTACCCAAATATTTTGGCCCCCAGCCGCCCCCTTTGAGGCCAGCCCGGCTCAACCTGTCTACTCATCATCTTTCTCTTTTTATCCCAACAAACTGTACCACCACACGTCAAACCACCAAAATGATCAGGAATCCTTGTACAGCTTCTCAGACTCAAGCTCCTGTTTTAACAACTGGTTTGCACACCCTTCTCTTCTCCATACCTGAGGTGGCGAGCAGAGATCCATTAGAGGATGATCGCCGGAGGATCCGCAGGCTGTCACTCCAGGAGCGAGACTTGGGCAGCCTCTTCAGGAGCCGCCCCAGCCGCCGCGAGACCTGTCCAAAGCAGGCGCTGCCGACCTCCCCTTCCGGATCGCCCCTGACCTCCTCCAGGTGCAGGGACACCTGGCCGAGGAACGTCCTGCTCACCCTGACGCCTTCAACTCCCCTGGACCCGACCCCGAGGCCTGCCTCCCCCTTCACCTCCTCCCGCCCCTGGACGAGGGGGGCTATCTGTGCCATGGATGGAGCAGGGTGGCACCATCCGGCAGGCGCTGTCCTGTGTGCGTAACCCTCGCTGGCTCTCCTCTCCTGGCCCCGGCCACCCCTGTCCCTCTGGGGACTGCCCCAGCGCCACCCCCCCCCAGTTCCCCCCTCGGCCATCCCAGCGCAGCCACTCTGCCACCGGTGCCACGCTCCGAATAAACAGCCCTCTCTCCACTCGCTCGGCCACCCCTCCACCTGTACTCCTCGCACGTTCCTTAATGCTTTCACCTCTCCACTCCCTTCACACTGTCCTCCTTTGCTCTGCACCTGACCGATCGTCCTCACACTTCAGCATGCAGACATGAGCCCAGATTCTCTGCAGTCCTATACTTGTGCCTCCTCTCCTGCTCTCTGTTATCAATGCGCCCTCATCCTCTCTCGTTCATGCTCCCCCCTCCTACTGCAGCACCCACACTCTCTGCAGCAACACACACTCAGCTTAAAGAGACACAGACCCCTCCAAAAACGACCACAACCCTGGCTTCTCTGTTCTCCTCTCTTTCCAGCAACAGGAGCAATGTCTCCTTCTCTTTCACTCAGTGGTTGACTGTCTCATTCGGGAGCTGAGGACATGGTGGGATCTCCATACAACAGAGCACAAGCGTCACAGATCACTGCAGAGCCGGATGGCCACACTGCCTCCTCTCTCTTCCTCCCCCTTATCTGTCTCCTCTGCGTGAAACCCCACAGCCCGGTTGAGCGGGAAGTGAGTAAGCCTGTCTGACCCCACAGACGTGACATATCCCGTCAGTGTGAAGGACATGCATCACCTCAAAAGTGTGTGTCATCCTGATGCTTGTATGTGTGTGGGCTGAGGTGATGCGCAGTCCGTCGGTTATTGATGTGCACTGTGAGAGAACGGGAGAGAGCGAGAGCTACTGGGAGTTCTCCTCCTGCCCTACTTCAATTAAAGAGCACAAGGATGTGGTTCACTCACGATGACATAATCACAAGCGATGACAGGTTTGCTCTGATGTCACCTCTTTCACTTCTTGAGTGCCTGTTGTGTTGATTTAGTATGATGCAATATTTTAGTTATTTTTGCAGAATTGTGCTTGAGAATGCACTCCTCCTATCACTATCCACCAAGGGCGACCTAAATATAGCCTGCTTGAAACTCCCCACTGCTCCGCTGTACGTACAGCAGTGACGATGTACTTCGAGGAGAGCACACAACACTGTGTGTTTCAGCAAAAATGAAATAACCTAATCTCAATGTTGTGTCTCATCACTTATTGTTTATCAAGCTCAAGTAATGAATAACAGTCTGAGTTGGGAAAAGAACACGTACCTTCACCAAGGCCCAACAGGCCCCTTAAATTCAACCAGGCTGCACCAAACTGCAAACTGCAGTCCCCTAAATAGAACTGATTTATTTTATCAAGATCCATGAATTATTGACCGGGAAATTTGCTTCAAAGCTCTCGTTTTGCAATCTTAAGAAAAGGGATTAAAACAAATCTTGGACCCGCCCCCTGATCTACTGTAGATCCGAACCAAAATTGAATGGGTTCTTCAAATACAACAACCTTCCACAAATCTTCCGATGAATCCAGTAGTTTGTGTGAAATCTTACTGATAAACAAATGTACAAACAAACCAACAAACAAATGGACAGCAGTAAAAACAATGGCCTTTTCCTATTATTATTAAAGAGCGTGGTCTTTCAGTTTGGGGGCAGTTAACAATGATAACATGTTCAGATTTTGTGATGCTTTCACTCAAAACCCTGTGCTCGCACTCTTGATAGCCCCTGCTTGTGTTTAGATTTGCTATGGTTCTGCTCATATTTTGCAATTGCAGTCAGATACTTTGTAGCTTGGACAGATTTCCTGCGCTCCAGCTTCAGCTCTTCTCTCTGTGCTCATGCTACTTCTGTGCATCTGTTCTCAGATCATTTCTTCTGACAAAATATCTGAGTGGAAGCACACATTTGTGAAAGTGAAATCAATAAGTCCTGCTTTCAAACTGAAAAACCCCTAATAGCAAATAACCTCCTTGGTGGAGCTAATAGCTTAACTGAAACTGAAACAAAACATGGTATAACAGAAGTGTGACAGTTATAACAAATTCTGTGTTTTCAACGGAAGACATATGAGCTCTAAAGGAATGTTTTGGCTCAAGACAAGCAAAAACTTTTTTCATCGCAGGTCTGGCAGACCAGCAGCCGTGCTATGCCCGGACAAAAAGGTTATGAGCCATTTAACACAAGTCTTTTCCCATGTTTTCTTCTTTCCTCCACTGTGAATGCAGCTTTGAGAAGACCAATCAGGAACCAATGCAAAAGCTCCCAAGACAAGGCCCGTACTGTGTTCATGAGAAGGAGAGGTAAATGAACGAGGGGATGGAGTTCAAGGGGAAAAAAAACACATCCCTTAGAGAGCGATCAGGAATGCCATGGGGCATAAAGACCACACTGGTGTGTGTGTGTGTGTGTGTGTGTGTCTGCCTGGCAGAGTGTGTCTCCCTGTCTCGGCAGTGACCAGCACATGACCCCACACATGCTGCTACTTCAGTATAGGTACACTTTGACAACAAGGATTTATACTAAGTTTGCAAATATTTCAGCAGACATACCCTCATTATGGCTTTATAAACTTCTGAGATCTATGTGAGCTAACGTTGCTAACCAGTTCATTGTTTTGAAACGGGGAGCTGTGATCTCCAGGGTGTTCACCTTCTCACACAGAGCTTTGACACAGGGAGCAGAGACATGCAGGCTTGTTTACCAATAAACCAAAGTACAGAGCGACTGTGAGGAGGGAACAAATTCCTTCAAACATGGCAACTTCGAACAAAGCCAGGGGGAGGGTTAAGTGTTACTCCAATGGGTTTTATGTCTACTATGCACATAATAACCTGTGTTCATACAGTAACATGTACGTGTCATCCTCTTCCCGCGAGAAGTGAGAGACCACCTAAATATAACAGCCTGGTTCCCTGAAAGCTTTAATTAAATATTAATCTGATGTCTGACTCCGTCTGCCTGTCTGCAATCCCGACATCTCCATCCCTGAGGCTTAATCCCAGACAGGAGACACCCGGAGCTGGGATTAAAGAGGCTGCCAATCCCCTCCCTCATGCCCAGCACGATGTGAAGAGATGACAGATCAAATCACGAGAAGAATGATAAACAACAATCACTGCACAGATTTATACTACCGTGAAACACCTCCCTGCGCAGTTTGGTATTGTTTATATCATTATATATTTATAAAAAGATCAATTCAATTATTGCTACTATGTTATCACATGATATTCTTTCTTCTGTATTTATCTGTATAGGTTTTCCTGTACAGTCAGATTTGGTATACAGAGCTCAGATATGTCCACACTGACACTCAAAGATGGACAAAACATATCCATCTCCCGCTTGACCAATGTGAGTCTCAGCTGTCAATCATGATGTTTCAACATGTTTTTTATTTCTTAAAAATACTTCAACATACATCAGTTTGATACGAAGGACCTAAACTGTGTGTTTACATATTTTCAACATGCACTTTAACCTTTTAGTTTGGTCAATTTTACATCAACTAACATGGAGGAGGTGGTATTTCTGACACGATTTACGATAGAGATGTTTTAGCTTCACTTTGGGGAGCTGTCATGATGTGTCATTTATCCTTACATACAGTCTACCATATATAACATGTTGTCGTATGCTCCATTGTTTCATGCCCCATTAGGAAGAGATGCTACATATGCAGCTCAGCCATCACACGGAAATGTTTAGTGTTTTATCTATATTGGGTGGGGGTGGGTTTATAGCTAGTAGTACCACAAATCAAAATAAATCTAACTCCCTAGAGGAGCAATAAAGATTAAAAAATTTAGAACACATGGGCGAACGCCAGCAGTAGGAATTAATTCAATGCTCGATAACGACAACAGAGCAGCAGACTATGAGCTCAGGCTTCATAGACAGATACCACTGCAGGGCAAGGCCACATCACTGCAGTCACTGCAAGTTCTCCACTGTCCCGGGGGGGCAGGGGGGCTGCATGGCTGCTTCTATGAGATTCAGATGCAATAAACTCAGCACGGGTAGAGAGAGGGGGATAAATTAAAGACAGACAGACGGAGCGAGCCATACAGTCAGACAAAGAGACAAAATGATGGCTGTTTGGGGTTGCGTGGCCTCCGTCTCTCACTCCCTGTCATTTGCTGGGTGTAGTTGAAAGGAGAGCATGTGTGCATGTGTGTGCAGTTTCTATTTTGGCAGTGCTGGTCGCAATTCTCCCCACAAAAATACACCGAAATGCCTAAATTTGAATTTGCTTGTCATGGATGTCCTGGTGACCCCCCCCACAATCACATTTGATGTTTTCCGAGAAAAGGCAGCAGTGAAGAGAGTTGGCTCTGTGCAGGACCGGTGCTGGTAGCTAATTAGCCCGATCCACACAGAGACTAGTGAAGGGTTCTTGGTTTATGAAGAATCTCATGACTGTGGATTTGTGAGTGTTTGTGTGTGTGTGTGTGTGTGTGTGTGTGTGTGAGTCTGTGTGTGTGTCTGTGTGTCTGTGTGTGTGTGTGTGTGTGTGTGTGTGTGTGTGTGTGTGTGTGTGTGTGTGTGTGTGTGTGTGTGTGTGTGTGTGTGCTCCAGTAATCTCTGCTCTCGCTTCACTGAACACTTGCTGATAGTACACTAAACCAGACATCTCTGCAGTGCTGGACCAACTCTCACTCTTTCCCCCCCCGTCCCACACTCACACTGGCTCTTTCCTCCCCACTTCTCCCCTTCTATCTCTCCGTCTTTACTCATTGTATCACCTTGCTCCCTCCACCTCTTCTCAGACTCTTTGCACTGTTTTTTTGGTCCTTCCTGCTTCCAACCACTTGTCATCATTTCACATTCTCGATAAATTTCCCCTTGGTTTTGTTTCTCTTTGTCTCGATGTTTCCCTTTTCTTTCCTGCGTCTTTCCTCACTTTCAATCCCCTCGATGTCCTTTATCTCTCAGTGCTGTACACACACACGCCATGACAGAGTGCTGCTGACACGATGCAAACTCAGCAGCCGCCTGTTCTCAGACTCTCAGATTTACAGTATCTGCACAGAAAAGTCCCACACACACACACAAAGGTTGTTCATGTAAGCTCAGTGTTTTTTTGCAAAGTGTGGGTTTGTGTGTACACTTGTAGGTCGAATTGGCTTGGCCTAAAGTGTGTGTCCCAGTGCTGTGCAGGTGGGATTTATGTCAACCTGAGCCTGATCCGCTCTCAATCTACAGAATGAGCTATAAGGTCAGTAGAGGCAGGATGTGACTCCAGAGATATCACACACAATGCATGGAAAACATATTAAATGACATTCTAATATAGAATCAAGAAAAAACTATGCTTTTCTCTGGTGTCCCTAGTTAGTAATCTATAAGGCTCCTATAACAAATATGTTGTTCTCATCGTTTTCAAGACACCAAGGGATATGCTCTCATGCACACTCACAGTTCAAGTGTGAGCTTATGGACACAGCCATCGTGATTCTGGATTTCACCTCTGTGTCAATGTGAATTCTCCTGTCGGTCCCAGGCTCTTTGAGCCGAGGCTGCAAATCACAGAGAGGGAACTCTGGGAGGCAAAGCTGGGAGGACAAGATAATGAGCTTTCCATTGAGGATTTCTGGCTGTGTCTGTGGAGCAACACGCTTGGAAATGTCCTCTGTCTCACTGTCTCACTCATTAAGGCAAATGCTCATTTTTTCCAGCAGAGAGCAACCTGTAAATATCACAAAACTATTCCAGACAGAAGTACCAGAAAAGATCATCTATTCACCAAAACAGCCGGGTCTGCATCATCCCACAAGGGAACCTCTGAGTCTGAAGTATTGTGTATACTACTGTGCACATATGATCACAATAAAGGACAAAGCCAATAGATAATCAATGAAATCAACTCTTATCCTCTGATCAATACATATAAACACTTTGGAGGACTGGAACTTACTTTGACATTTGAGTGCCTGAGCATTGATCTTTTGGCTGCAGGCGTCACACCAGTCCTGCGTGACGGGCTTGGACTCGAACCTGTGTCCTTCACCCTTCTCGGTCCTCACCCGGGGGTCCAGCCCCTGGGGGAAGATGGACCAGGCCTCCCTGCGGGTAGGCTCGAGGCGGGCCAGCCTCACCACCCCGCTCCGGGCCTGGGTGAGCCGCGGGAGACCTCCGCTGTCTCCCCGGCGCTGACACGGGACGAGGCGGTGCTCTCTTGCCCGCTGTCTCCGCTCCGTGAATCCCGGTCTCGGTGCCGGCAGCTGACGTCGCTGTGCATGACAGTGATGCCCGACCTCTTGATCGAAGCTCCCCTGCGACTACAGGTGTTCTGGTTGGAGTCACATTGGGTGTTGAGCTCAGCGGCGGGGATGAGCCATGTTTCAGTGTCCCGAGCCCCGCGCCTGTCGCAGCCGCAGTTGCCCTCCCGCTCCGAGCTACGTGGCGCAGCTCCGTCTCCTTCCCCGGGCATCATTCCTCCCCTCGGCGGCTCCGCTTCTCCCGCTTGACTTCCCGCTGCCTCCACACCGGGGACGGAGCCGCTCTCCCCGCCGCTGCCCGACCTCCTCCGGAACATCAGCTTCTCCCGGGAGGCTTTCCTCGGCGGGGTGATCTTCTTCCTGACGGCGGTCAGTTTGTAGACAAAGAGCGACTGGTCCGAATCCAGCCGGTGCTGACCCGGGTGCTGCCCCACAACACTGGCAGACGCCATGGCGCTGTGCTCCTGCAGTGTGTGTGTGTGTGTGTGTGTGTGTCGGTGTCTGTGTGTGTGTGTGAGTGAGTGAGTGAGTGAGTGTGTTTCTTTCCGTGCTCCGAATGTAAACTCTCATCAGACGGGCAGCGTGTAGTAGTGACGCAGGAGATGTGACAGCTTTAAATGCGGCGGGCGGGCGGGCGCGCCCCCTGTACAAGCGACAGGAGCGCGCACCAACCCCTGCTTCACACAGCAGTTTTGATTTGATGTGAATTCATCATCACACACTGACTCACTGGAAGACAACAGTTCTTTTTACTGCCAGTATGTACAGTAAGTCTGAAATATAGGATAGTAAGTTAATAGTATAGTATTAGACAAAAAGTCTATTATTATTATTATTAGAAGAAATAAAAAGTCCAAACGTATGGGATACTAAGTCAAGATGATAAAATAAAAGTCATAAGTATCAGATATTGGATAAAGTTAGGTATAAGTCATAGCAGTGAGATATAAAGTAATAATAATAATAATTAAATCAACTATTGTGTCATTCAGAGCGCACACTGTACCTCTGCCAAGGTCCAACTGTTGCTGCAAAATATAGGAGCTTGTAGTTTGTGATTCTGGCATGTGATGAAAAAAATTGTTTTGCTTATCATAAGGTATTTATGTCTCATTTCAAATGCAATGGAATTGGCTAGGTCCAGATTTTCATTTGGAGCAAATTTGACACACTCGTAACACACTGACCTAAACGTCAGATTTCTTTCCATCAAGATCTATTAATTGTTCTCTGGGGGAAAAAATTATTTAATCGAAAAACACACTACCTCACAATGTCAATGTTGTTGTCTTCCTCTGCCTCAAAACATGTGGTGTTTGAAATATGCAAGAAAATGTACTGGGTTCTTCCCTAGGTCATTACCCACCCCTACACACAACTTCAAGGAAATCGAATGAGTAGTTTTCTAACAAAGAAGCAGTTAAAAACAAATGGTAAAATCTCGTAGAAATGCTGGACAGGCTCCTCCCCAAACTGCGATTACTCACTACTGTATTTGGTTGGTCAAATATGAGGAACATCAAGAATTAAACTTACTGAAATAAACCTTTGCTCTTTAAGAGCCTCCTTCTCTTTAAAATATCAAAATAATACTCTAAAGTGTGAGTATGAAACAGGTGACTCCACAGGAAGTTGTGAATCTTACCATAATCTTTAACGGTGGGAAAATCTAACTGATCAAAACATAATGTCACACTTGTTTATGTGGGCCAGAAACAGCAAAGTGGAAATTTTCCATTTTGCCAAAAGCGCATCACATGAGCTGCACAAAACCACAGAGGCATCAGAACCCGCCCCCCCCACCCCTGAATCAAGAAAGCCCCCGAGCACCCCCACAGCACTCCCACACAGACCGAAATAAATACTTTTAGTTTCACTCTGTACTTTGCAGTGTCACAACAGCTCACTTGTTTTCTGTTTTGTTTGAGACCTTTCATTTTTACAGTCCACACACCAAATTTAACACCGAAGAAATTTGAGAACAGACTGAATATGAGGGTGTAGGGTTCAGGACCTCATTGACCTCTTAGAATATAGTGCTTCTTCCTCATACAGGTAATGCCACGGTAACGTTTCATTAACAGTTGACATGAAAATGTTTTTACTTTCACTTTTTTAAACCCTGTGACTTCATAAACTGAGAGATCACCTGCCAAGACACAAGCAATGGAGGGTTTAAAAAGGCTGATGCTTACAGAAAAAGCTCAGCAAATTATGCAACAAACAAACGGTGGGATTTCCCCACATTGTCGATCACGCTGTCATGTCATGCTGCAGATTCTCTGTGCTGTCACTAGAGTGACTTCCGTTATAAAGGAGACGCTGGTGAGTGCCGAGTTTCCCTGATCTCATTTATTTTCTATTAAAGTGAAACCTGGTGATAAAAGAGAGAGAGAATTTATCTTTGAACAGGAACAGAGAGACAAATATAACATAAGATCAAGAGACTACTACTCTACTCACAATCACTGATGTGATCAATGGTTTGCTCATTCATTGAACTCACAATGATTGAAGAAGATCTAGAAACAAAGTCTCATGCACTGATCAATCATCAGGAGAGAAACACCAGACGACTCCAGCCCTCCCTTTGACACACACGCACACACACAAACACACACACACACACACAAACACAGAGTCAGTCTGGTTAAATTTTTTGTTAAAGGTTCTCCACGTGCTTCTTCTGAGGGATAGAAAAAGAGACACAGCATTTGAAAAACACTAAAATCTCTGAAAAAAATCTCTGATAGTCCATTACTGTGGCAGCCTATTAGAAATTCAATAGTACTAAAAGGAATTAATGGGATTTGTATTGAACTGCTGTACTCAGTTGCCACACACACACATTCACGCACACACACACACACACAAATCTGTCGGTAACATTTCCTCTTCCTCTATTCTAAGCACTTCTTAATCGTTATCTTTAAATTGAGATTCCCCTCTTATTGATTATCTTCAGTTGCTTCCTCTTCATACAACACAAACTGCAGGTGGTCGTTGAACGAGGATCCAGAACATTGTCCTTTACTGTTCATGATTAACAGTGAAAATGAGGTGTTGGTCAGAGATTTGTGAGTTCACATGCAAACATGCTGCACTTTGGTCAAAGGGTAGAGGGTCTGGTCAAGCTCGGCTCCAGAGCTGCTGCAGGGTTCACTGCTCCCAAACTGACAGAACAAAACACATACAATCATCAATCAGAACCTTGCACAAAGAAGACACATAGTCAAGAAGATGGGCTCTCAACTGACCTCTGTATGATGTTGTTGTTACACTGTAGTTCTCTCACCAGCATCTCCATTTCCTCCTTCAGATGGTGCATCCTACAAAAAAGAAAGATATCTGAGATGCTGGAAAAAGGTCTCTATCATGAGCGCACACACACACAGGTTTGCCCATTTGTCCTTGTTAGCACTGCTATTGACTTCCATTCATTGTGAAGATCCTAAATAAAACTTTGCCCCTAACCTACACCTCAGAAATTATGTTTTCCTCATAAGGACCGGGCTTTGGTTCCCATGAGGTCTACTGGTCCTGACAAAGTCAGTTTTTATAATGGAAAAGAGAATAAAGAGGTAATAATGATGAGCAGGCACACACACCTAACGCTAACCCTTACCCTAAAAACAAGTCTTCATCTTAGAATCTGGACATTTAGGGAAGTTGGACTCTTTTTCCTAAGAATGCAACAGTGTGAACAGATCTAGGTCCCCACAAAATATGTAATACCTAGTAATAACACACATAAACCTACACACACCTGGAGACCATCTGGTCCCTGGGTGGGATTCCAGGCTGCTGCTCTGCTCTCCTGGACTGCAGACTGAGAACGACTCTGTCCAGAACCTGAGGACGACAGATGAGACTGAGATGAAGAACATACACAATTATAAACAAAAAGCACAAAACTCTTCTTGATTTGCCTGTGAAGACGTGAATCTTTAAGCTATAACTCTTCACTTTCCAATCTGGGATGAAAAGGGACAAAACTGACCTTATTCTGGCGCTGTTCACTCATCTCCAGATCCGTCAGCAAGCCTTTGGAGAAAGCGCTGAAGTCTTGCAGTCGGGTCTGCATCTCCTGTAAAACACTGCACATAAAGGAGGAGACACACCAGAAAGTCAAAGCTGCAACGTCGATGTGCTAATATCTGGTTGAATCCTAATCAGGAAAGAAAACCAATTGGAAAAACTATTACAGTGATATACTCTATACTTCTCTGTTATAAGTCTTCACCACAACATTGGAACATGTTGGTTGTTATCTTAGAACAATTGTATGTTTGTTTCAATGTGCAATATAGAACTATAACACTTACTGCAGGTGAGACATTTGACTGGCTCTTCTTACAAAGTCGCAGAAATCCAAATATCCATTCATGTGCATCAGTTAAACAGTATTTATACAAATATTCACAGAAGGAAATATGTGCTCAGGGTGACCTATAATACATCCGGTAATTTCAAGGGGAAAAAAAACGCTTTCTGTTGCAGGAAAACATAAAATTATATAAACATCATATGTTCTATCTACATCACTTGCTTTACAAATGTGAAGTGAGCCTCAAGCAACTTAATCTGTAAGAGTGAGACTGCTGAGTAGTAATGTCCTACTGCCCTGGGTTAATCTTCAAATAAGCCTCCATCATGTGTGTGAATGGCTGTTAATGACACCAAATAGTCATCTTACTGTAAATAATCCCGAGAGCTGTTGGCATAACAAAACCTAAGTGAATGTGACACTGTGTTTAGTCATGTGAGCTGAGAACCACCTGCTCCACGTCCTTATTGAGGCCAGAAGCTCTTTGTATCTCTGCACACAGTCGTCTCTCAGGAGAGATTTCACTCGCTTAATGTGGGAAGACAGGTGGATTCTGGGAAGCAAGAGTGACAAACAGATTACAGGAGGAAATCCCAGTAACACCCTCTTGGGCCGGGATGAGCCGGACGCATATTGAGAAAGACATACTCACTTCTCAAACTTGTGTATTTGTTCGTCATTATACGCCAACTCTGCGGTGAGAAATAAGACAAACATACAAGAGCTGTTAGTCATACCATGACGAATTGAGTAGTTAAGATTAAGCGTAAACTAAGATAACCACCCTTCCTTTCCTCTACCAACCAGTGGGGCTTTAGTGCCTCATGACATATTGCATTCACATTAACATAAGGTCTCTGAGACCTTGGACCACTGAAATCTAACGAGACTAAATTACCTTAAGGCAGACTTGAGATATCAAGTTCAACAGGCCAAAGACATGGTTTGTAATGTCAATGTGAGCTTCCCTTTTGACCTGTGACCTTCCCTTTAGATTTTAATTCTATAAAATTCCTCAAGGTGTACTTGAGATATTGTGTTCTCAAGGCAAAAATTACCTTTGTGAGGTCTCACAAATTAAATTTCACATAATTCCTTCCTGTCTTTGTTGTGGAGGCATAAAAAGGAAACACACATACTGCCAGTGACTCGGTCTTTGCGATAATGCTGATGAATTGCTGTTATCTTCTGCACCAGCACCTCCATCTTCTTACAGCTGTAGGACAAAGAGGTCAAAGTTTAAACAAAAACACACACATGAGTCAAAAACTAGACAAAATGTTGAGTCTCTGGTCCCCAGCTTACCTCTTGTCATTGGCCAGGGTCTCTGCTAGCTTGGCCTGTTCTATCTGCAGCTGGTCCAGTCGGTTCTGGAACTCTTGGATGCTCGCAGTGTATATGGGCAGGTGCTCGTGGACCTGGAGAGACAAGAGCAACACACTCTCATTACGGATGAATCAACAACATCACATGTCTGCCACGAAATCTATGATTCACACGTCACCATCATTCAGCTAACTTGTACCTTGACTTGTTTCCTTCTCCTGGTGATAATGCAATTTTCACAATGTGGTTGCTAGGTTTTGGCATAGAAGTTTAAATACTGGTAAAATACCAAGGCAATCAGACAATTCCAGGAAATTAATATTAAAAAAATTATAATAGTATGATATGACAACATATTTGGTCCATTAAAAAAATAGAAATTACGAGATTTCGAGAAAAGGGTCATAATACAAGAGTTAAGTCATATTAATGAGAGAAAGTCATAATATTTTGAGAAAAACTAAAAACAAAATTTATAAATAAGCAGCAAGGAGAACCTTGACCTTGAGAAACTATAAAACCTCTGTGAATATTACACAGATGTAACCAATGATTACAGTCGATCACTACCAAACATTTCCTCTGCCACATAAGAGGCGATTTCCTCCAAGTCAGATGCATTTCCTTGCTAAATCTTTTCAGAGTCCTGATAATAACTTACAAACTTACAGTAAAATATAACTGATCAAGATGCTCCAACCTCATCATTTAAATGCAGGCGACAGGCTGATCCTTGGATAATCCCCCTCTATCATGACGCAGCCTAAAATTATTACTTTATTCTCCTAATTTAACGATTGTTTTTCTTGAAATATTACAATTTATTAACCTGAGACTCAGTGTCTCCTTTAAGAACAAACCATCAGGGCAGATACTTGCCTTATTTCACATAGTTTCTTGTCCTTGATGTTTTATTCACACCTATACTAAATTTAAAGATTTGATTTATTATACTAACACACAAATATTCTTATCCTAACTTCACTGATATAAACAGGGTATACAAATTATGTTGAATAACAGAGTTTAAAAAACTTGTTCTATTCAGAATCCACAAATTACAGCCTCCTAAATGACCACACTTCTCTATAACTGAAGGAAACTGTTATAACATTCATGTAAGTAGGAAATATAGCAGGATAATGTCTTCAGTGTTGAATCTGAGTGTATATGCTGATGAAGAAATGATTCAGTTCTCATTACAACACAGAACAACCACATCCCTCCAGCTGCCCTTAGTGATGTCACTTGCACTCACCAGCTGCAGTTTTTGACTATGATCATCCGAGCCTTGGTTTTCTGCAGAGTGATGGTCACTGAGAAGAACAACAGATGAGGTTAAAAGGGGAAAAAGAAGGAGGGTATGACGATTGTTAGGGCCGTCATGATTTCAGACTCTTACTGAATGATCATTGTGAGAGCAATGGAAAGTTTAATAAAACAAATTTAATGCTTCAATTTGTTCTTATGGATTTTAGTGAGATTTATTTAATTTTGTTAGGTCACAGAGTGTGTAGTCCAACTCACATGGTTTGAATTCTGTGTTGAATGTTGAGGCAGGACTGCAGCCTAATGGAGATCTTGTCGATACTGTGAATGGATTCTCCACACTCCCTGCGCAACCTCATCCTGCGGAGGAATGAGAGGAGGAATAAAGACGATAAGAATTTGAAAATGGTCATTACCCAGGGTAAACCAGAATAACAACACTGCGGTTGTATGCCTCCGCCAACCAGTGTACATATAATTCTACACACTTTAACCGCTGAAACATAATCACTTAATCTTTGAGTCCAAATGCAAATGATCAAAAGTTAAAGAAAATCACTCAAGCAGTCTTGAGATGTCACATTCAAGAGGCCAAAAACATGTGTTTTGAGGCCACTGTGACCTTTGATAGCTGACATATAATCGGTTAATCAATGAGTCCAAGTGAATGTGTAGCATTCATAATGAAATTTCCAAAGGGGGATTCTAATATATTACATTCACAGGGTCGTGAGGTCACTAAAATCGAATCAGTTCATCTTTGAGTCCAAGTTTAATGTTGGTTCCAAATTTTGAGACATTCCCTCAAGTTGATCTTAAGAAGTCATGTTTAAGAAAAACATGAACATTCTTTGTGATCTCACTGTGACCTTCACGTTTGACCTTTGGCTACCAATATGAAATCCAAGTTCAAGTTAATCTGTTTGCCAAATGTGAAAAATTCCCTCAAGGCGTTCCTGAGATATTGTCACAGCGACCTTGACCTTTCATCACCATTTGTCTCAGCAGGGTAATTCTAAGGCACATCGAGTCGGTCAAGACAACAAGTAAAAATTACAAATTCAATAGGGCCTCAGTGCAATATCCACTAACAGTTATAAATCAGTCCAGTACACTCAAATGATATAGTAAGAGTAATCTATATGACTGTTGAAGGACAGTGACCTGGAAAACGCCTCTGAAAACTGAGTGTTAAATATGTAGATAAATACTGAATGATTAAACTGACGAATGATTAAAATCGAATCATTTCATCCTTGAGTCCAAATTAGTATTTTGACCAAATTTGAATAAATTAGATATCGCTTTCACGAGAATGGAATAGACTGACAACCAGAAAACATAATGCCTCCGGCCACTGGCTGTCCCCAGAGACATGCAAGTGTTTTCTCACATGTAGCTGTGGTATCCCTGCAGGAGAAGATCTCGGTGTGTGTGCAGCAGCTGTACTATCTTCAGATACTGGTGGACCACTCCTACTATCACCTAGAAATATAAATGAATGAAAAGAAATAATAAACGTGTTTGAGATGTATAACGTACAAAATCCATATTAAAATATACAATATTCGGCAGGCGTGAGTGATGAAAATATCTGTACCTTGGAGAAATTGTAGTCTGCCATGACATCAAACCTGGATGGGATGGCCGGAGTCTCAGCTACAGTGGAGAGAAGAGAGCGGATTGAACACATCCACTCATACGTGGTCAGTAAACCTTCAAGACGTGGAGGATGACTCATTGTGGAAACTGTGATTTTTCATCGTACAGCGTTTCTGCGGTGGCATGCCAAATCATGAAGTTCCGCCATGAAAAAGTATAACCAATTTATACAGACTGTGTGTATGTGAGACTTGTATTTGGAATTGCATGCACATATTATGTGTAATATGATTATTTTTCCTTTTTAAATCCACCATCATCTACTCATCCACTCAACAGGTGATTCATAAAGATATTATGTGTTGAGTAAATGAATGTGACACTAGAATACACCTGATATATCAGAGCTTTGTCCTACCTCCCAAGGGAAGCAACAGAGAATAAAGAGATGCACAAGAAACATAAAAAGATGTGCATGTCTGTGATGATCTTACGTTCCCTGAAGGGCAGGCAGATGTTAGCGTCAGGCTCGTAGCTGAGCAGGAGGAGGGGTTGGGTAGGTGAGGTACGCGGGAGGTTGACCACCTTCATGGTGCCCTCCAGAGAGAGGTCATGACCCAGGTACAGCAGATGTTGCTGCTGAACCCCCATACCAGTCTGAGATGCCACCTCCTCAAAGAAGACAGACACTCTGGTGGGAGGAAGGAGAGAATGAATTCCTGATTCACAACTAAACAACCAAAACTAATTATCTACAGTCATAACTCAACTTCATACACGTAATCTAGGATTACAGATATAATCTAGAGCTCAGAACAGACTACATTAGCATTATCACATTAAAAGTGTTGCTCACAGATTTTAGAATAATGTGGGATATAATATTCTGCAACTGCTGCACACACAAAGCATGATTTGTATGTTGCAGTTGTTGGAGGAGTCCTCAATTGAATATACCATATAGATGGTGACTAGTGTAACCTGTCATGGTAGAACCTGTTCTACCATGCACTACCACATCCACATGGATACACTTTGATTTAAGTCCCATTGCACTCATGTAGTTATTGATGACTGTTTTAACTATTCAAATTAAAAGTCCATAACAGTTACAATTGAAACGACACATTGGTAAAATTCAGCTGGTTGAAAATTCTAGTTCTGTAAAAAATAACACTAGAGACCTAACAAGTCTAAAGGTCCCACTGACTGTCTGTTATGATTTAATTTTATTTGTGTTTGATCGGGTGTGATGACCCCTGTGCAGACGTACGTATTGTAGTGGTGTATGTAGATACTATGAGCCATGGCCTGCTGCAGAGAGAAGAGGTGAACTGGCTGCCGCTGCAATATGTCTGTGGTGGCTGTGAAGAACTGGTCAAAACCCCAACAGCTCTCCTGGTCAGCCTCCAGTATCCCTGCTAATACGGGTGATAGCTGCACCTGCAGGCCCCTGCAGATACACAGACAGACAGAGGGACAGACAGAGGAACAGACACAGACACAGACAGACAGATAGACAGACAGAAGGAAAGGAGACAGAGGGACATAGAGACAGAGTAACAGACAGACAGACAGACAGACAGACAGACAGAGAAGGAAAGGAGACAGAGGGCGCCAATAAAGGAACAAATTGCATTATGTTATCATTAAAATCATTTACTCATATGAAACGGTCTTTGTTAAGTGACATACTGGGACAGTTGGCAGCTGTGAGGTAGGTGATAGCTCCACTCTATAGGTCCTCCCTCCACACGCTGAATACCAGCTATCGCACCCATTGGTTTCTCTGTCGTTATTTTGAACCTACACAGCAAAACACACATGTTAGGCTCATGAAGCTTTGATGGATGCTCATGTTCATACATGGAGAAATATTATTCAATTTGTAAATTGTCTTTGGCAGAATTAAATCCGTTAAATTTAGCTTTTATTGACACAGCTTGACAACATCGATATAAACCTTGGCCTATGACGTAGTAGTTTTAGACCAATCTTAGTGTCAAGTGGAAACTGCCATTCACGATTAGGATGTGGGGTCTGCAATCACAACTGTGTAGTCAATGATTTTGTTTGTACGAACATGGTGGGCTTGTTCCTGCGGGGTCCTTCAAACGGTGTGAAGGGAAGACTCCCAGTGGCAGCGTGGTAAAACGTCACACCGATACTCCACAAGTCCACATTCACTCCATAGGATTTCTGATGATGATGGCGGAGCACAGCGCGCTCATACATGTCTGGATGCTACACACACACACACACACAGAGAGAATATAACCTGTTATAAAACAGTCATTGGACACTCATGCTACAAAGACATACCATTAAATATATAAAAGCCAATGCTTGTTGGTCTGTCAACTGGTCTGTATATCCACCATTTGAATATTTAGGTATTTGAAAACCTTTATAGCTAGTATATGTACTGATTTGTCCACTAGAGGGCTACAAAGTATTGATAATGCGAGTCTCTTTGAGGAGATCAGGGATCTTTAGGTCTTTTCCCACAAAGCAGCCAGGTTTTGATTGCTTTTACACTTTTCTCAGGTAACACAGGATTCTCACACTATTTCTATGGGTGTTCAGGGTAAGTTATTTCAAGAGGAAATGGGAATTTAATATCCAGGAGTAAATGTAAATTGATTTTGTGGAAAGACAGGTTACAGAATGTAAGCACACAACCATTTATATCCAGACATTTTCCAGCTGTTTTCCCACATGGGCTCACTCTGACGGGACATCTAACCAGGAGGCTGGCAGTAAAGGTTCTAGAAAATGACTGGAGCACCTAACACGGACATTTGTGTTCTCACATACAGCCCCTCTGAAAAAATTCAGAGCATGTAAGAAAGCAGCTTAAGACTATTTGAGCAACACCTCACTGACAACCAAATGGAGGGGCAAGTTGAAATGAACAATGTATATAACACCTTTATGTACATGATCTTACCAGGTACTCTTCAGTCCCATAGATGGACATAAACTTCTCATCATCCTCCAGCTCTCTTGCTGCTCCAAAGTCGGTCAGCTTGTAAACAGACTTCCCGTCCTCCCCGACCTGCCGCATGATGTTGCCCGGCTTGATGTCTCGGTGGACCACTCCATTTTCACGCAGGTGGTTCATCCCCTGCACTGAGGAGAGCAGAGCGAGTAATACTTCCAACAACAGGTACATGAAACTATTCAGCAGCATCAGATAGAGCCACCCACCTACACACTGCAGCACAGTGAGGAACTCGGTCTCTGGCAGGCCAAAGGCATTTTCAGCTTCCTCCAGCAGGCTGAGCAGACTCCCTCCGGAGCAATACTCCATCACCAGCACCTTCTGCTTAGAGGGCAGCTAGCGAGAGAGGGGAGTAAGGTAGTAATGTGCACTTCCTCATAAGGCTGCAAATTATTTTGGATTGTTTGAGTTTACAGGACACTTTATTATTATTTGGCTGACAAGGATAACTGTAGAAAAGTTACCTGATTCCAGCAACCAACAGCGTAAGACAAGACTACATCCACACTGCTACGTTTAGAGCCACTAAAACTAAATTTGAAAACACACCTAGCCCCCAATTTCAGTAAACTAGGATGTAGACGAACCGCTTGCTGCTTGGGTCTTTTCTGTCACGACACAGCCTTTGCTGATTTGTCCGGCTCCTATCACATGACCTCTTTACATTAAACAACTGGCAACAGTCAAACATATGAGAATACGGAGCAAATATCGCATTTCAAAGTTCACTAAAGAAATTAGAAGCGAACGGAATTCAAAGGTTTGCCTCTGCAACATTCTCATAAATGTGACTGTGCCCTTAGGATGGACGGGGATTAAAACAGATATTGATCCAAAAGGCTTGTGTGGACAGAGATGTTTCAGTTTGATTTCAAAGGAAAGCGTAGTAGTATTGTAGCCCATAATGCTATTTTATCTCCTCCCATGACGATATCTGTCTTCCTCATTCGTCCTTGCTTTGGTTTTCCCTCTTCTCGTTGCAGCCTCACCTCTTCCACAGCGAACAGCTTGACAATAGTGCTGTGGTTGAGCTTCCTCAGCATCTCAAACTCCCTCATCTGGACCTCATGAGGGCGGTTGTAGCTCATCAAGTTGAACACCTTGACAGCTACCAGCTCACCGGACCTCTGCGCAGACACACACACACACCTTGACATCAGTGCAACACACACAAAGCATCATCGAGGACATCAGAAACAGCCCACGCAACCACAGCCAACCACCTTCTGTTATCACACGTCCTGGAGTCATGTATAAACCAAAAGTAGGCTGAAAACATCTGAGAGGAAGGCCGCAGTGATGGAAAGAGCTGCTCAGCGAAAAAACAACTTCACAGTATATCCTGAGCTCGGCCTACCTTGTTCCGTGCTTTGAAGACGCTGGCAGTAGCCCCCTGACCGAGGACGTCCTGCAGAGACCACAGGTAGTTTGTCGTGCTGGCCGTCATCCCTGACATTCTGGAGGAACAGACGGCGATTTAGAAAAACATTAACAGAGAAAGGGAAGTCCCATATCCTCATTCTTCAGCGCTTAAGTAGCTAATTAATTACGAACTTCACAGAAAGGTCCAAGTTAAAAGTAGATTATAAAAGAAGAGGGTTGTAGAAGTGGGCTACTGTATAATCAAATAAAAAAACTCAAGGATTCTTTCACCACGTGGAGAATTCCTTGCTGTTGTGAACTTGTCCGAGCGGAAGAAAAACTAGTTTTCCACAGGGCTGGGCGATCAAACAACAACAATAATAATAATAATAATAATAACAATAATAATACACAATCAATAGTTATGCAGTATATATCACTGTGATGCTTGGGATGCTTCACACAGGAGAAAAAACAGTCTTTAACTTTATAATACATGAATAATGTGATAATTATCGAATTCAACTTTTATTTTGATAGAATTATGATCCATATCGCCCAGCTGTGAGCTGACATGACACACTGCTTTTAACAAAACATATATTTCTGTTAAACACATTCAACACACTGACGGAAACGTTAGCTGTCACGTTAGCTTCTCTGCTGTGGCGTTAAAATCTGTTTCCCCTGTGTGTTCAGTTTCCTGTCGCATGAAATCAACGCTAGCTAAACGCTCTATCAGTTATAACACGGTGTTCTAGCACGACTGGTTATCCCGGGTTACGTGGAGTCGAGATAAACCTGACGGGTCAAACTGCTGCTGTTACGGTAAAACTCGATCAGTGTGATGACAACAATCACAACAACACATCTGCACAAACAGCTGCAGAATGGCGGCTCCGTAAACAGGTGAGGTAGAGTCAGGAACTGCTGCTGAACACAACTTTACCTGAGTTTCAACTGGATCCTCACACCTCATGAGTCTGTCTGGAGGTAGCTGCTGGAAACACAACACATTGAGGAAGTGTGTGTGCGCGCGCGCGTTAGTCCATGTGTGTGTGTGTGTGTGGCACTGGGCGGACTCAGCAGATGAAGGCGGAAACACAGCAGAGTGACAAACTGTTTCAGAGTCCCTGAAAAACTGAGAAAATAAATTGCCCCTGAACTCCCCATTGTGTCTACACACGGCATGCTGACTGACAGACACACAGACATTACAATATGCATTAAATATGACTTTATACAGGGCAATGTTGGCGTCCTAAGCGCTGATGCTTGTTGAAATGATTTAATTATTTGCTTCAGGTTTTTAAGCTATATTAGGATTAAGGTGTAAACAGAGACAGTTTCTCTGTTTGAGAAGGAAATTCTCTTCTTCTAATATTAATGGTTTATCTACATTCTTCTAATAGACCTGTAGTTTATCTACTTGACGGTTACTGAGAGGTAGGTCTTTTAACAGCTCATTTGTTTTGAATACACAAGTATCTACCATCACTACAACTGTGTACCCATCATCCCATATTGTGTTTTGTATGACATAGAAGGAAGTTTTCTCCTGTTAATACAAAACTTTTGTGTCATCTTGTACTGTATGCAGTGGAATTAATTAAAATATTCACCCTGACACAGTATGCTTGTTGCACACAGAGTACCAAAGGAGATGTGTTGGTAGTAACATTTAATCCAGGATGCTGTGCTCTCAACGCATATTGCATGTGACTATGCAGTATTCTCTCATTAGCAAAGCTCATTCAGGACAACAGCTGGAGTGCAGAGGAACCCAGCAGCCAGCAGGGGGCAGCCTCAGGACATCACATGGAAACAAGCAGCAGCAGGTTGTGATTCTTGAAAGACGTCAGAAGACGAGGCTGGCAACTTTGTGTTCTTAGTACCTCTCGGGAATCAGCACGCGGTGTGGCTCAGTTGGTAGAGCGTTCGTTCTCAACAAAGAAGATCCTGAGTTCTATCCCCATTCTCTCCCATCTCCATTCTGGCAATATACTGAATTATTAAAATTGACAGTGTTTTCAATCTATTATTAATTGCAAAATATCTTACACTATGTTAATATAAATTAAGTAAAACAACAGAAATTAAATTAAGTAACAAAACATAATTTTTTTTAAAATTTAAATTAAATTAAATTAATAAAAAAAAATGCGTGAGCAATTCCTGCGCAATGGGCTTCTGCTGATGGTTTGACGTTACTGTATTGTTTTACATTGCATGTGTCACGTCATGATAAATCAGTCTCTTGTGCCACCCTCTCTGCAATTTACGCCCCAGGGCAACCGCCTATGTCGCCTATACCTGACTTTATATGTCACATTTGGTGTCAATTAATGTCACTTTATGTCACATATGTCACTTTATCTGTCTCATTATATGACTTTGTCACTTTATATATGACTTTATTTGTCTCAGTATATATCACCATATGTCTTATGATAAGTCACACTATATAGATATATAGATATCACTTCATACTTGGACAGAATCTGGATTTATTTTCTCTATCTGTTTATACTGTAAAACCCAGTTTGCACCAATGAAAGGTTTCAATAACTGTGGGATAAAAAGTCATAAATATGAAGTAACGGCACTGAGATTAGTCACAATGTGATTGATAATCTGAAAAGAAAGTTTACATTTTCATTGCAACAAACAAACAAACCGAGACTCTTTATAGCAAGCAATGTTTATTAAAAAACAAATCTACTACAAGAACTACACATAGAATTATATAAGGCCTATTTGATTAAACTACTATTGCTATTACTGTACAATATTGTACCAAAAAAAAGAGTGTACCTCTGTAATGTACAACATTGTATATACAAAGTACATCTGAACACAGGATTCTCCAGTAATACAGAGACAACTATAAATAGATTTGACATTACAGTCTATTTTTTTTAGTTCTGCTGTTTTCAAATGGACACAAAAAAATGCATATTTAACAATATTCAACTCCGACAAATCATCCCCACACAGTTAGTCCACACACAAGCAAAAGTTGTTCAAGTGCACGATGATTGATTTGAGATCGCAGAGGGTCCCAGCTCCTCTCGACAGCACAGCCAGGACAAAACACACCAACCACCCACATGCGCGTGTCTGTTATGTGCCAGTGTGTGTGAGCCCGTTGACCACACACACCTGCACGGTCACAGTCCCTCCAGTTGTCTCGATGAGGTAAGAGCAACACAAATATACCAGGTAATACACAAACAGTATACAGAGATTAGGAAAAACAAAACTTTTAACAATTATAATTCATTACCTGGTGAAGAGCATATACAGGAATGCAGTATGTGCTGTATTCTTGAGGAAACACTTGAGGAGGGGATACGTGTGATTAAAGGGAACACCAGGGGGACAATTAGTTCAATACTTTCTCAAGAAAGTGAAATACAATGAAAAAAAAAGCTTTATTCAGTTTGCCCTGAATGTTATATCTCCACATTTGAAGTTAATATTCAAACAAAATTAACAACATATCGCATTTTCCATCACCAAATAATATCAGGAAAAAAGAAAAGTCGGTTTAAGTCCTTGGAGTTGGGATTCCTCATCCTGTTTCTACGTAAAGCTGGTCTGCCACTGGTGTCAGATCAGTAACTGGAGACAAGACAACGGTTCATGTATCCCTGCAGGCTTTTTCTTTTTTGTTTATATGATGACACATATACACAGTGCATATTAACTCAGGCTACTGCAACTCCAGAGGAGAGACGTGTGTGTTTCCTCTGTGTCTGCGGGCAGCTGCTGCTGTTGTTGGGTAGGATCCCTTTATGATGAGTGGGGCAAGGCTGTGGTGAGGTGCATATATATACTCTACATCCACACATGCTCAAACAGGCGCACACCCACGGCTCCACATTAAACCATAACCTGTTCTGATC
The DNA here is from genome assembly GCA_038501795.1 of Pseudopleuronectes americanus. Taxonomy (NCBI): domain Eukaryota; kingdom Metazoa; phylum Chordata; class Actinopteri; order Pleuronectiformes; family Pleuronectidae; genus Pseudopleuronectes; species Pseudopleuronectes americanus. Next base: position 12,544,632 of record CM076717.1, on the reverse strand, counting down.
ATTAGAGGAAAAGAAAGGAATCAAAGCAGACGTTGCTTCAGAGTTCACTGGATGAGGTGGTTTGGTTGTGGCGGGTCCTCAGCTCCATGCTTCCAGTTATAGATTATTAAACATACATACACACCATTGGAATAATAAAACCCTTTTTTTTCTGTTAAGTATATATTTAAAGGAGCAAGCTGTGTCTTAGTTTGAAGCTGGTACTGCAGATACATAGAATGATGCAACCAGACAGCTCGCCAGTGTGGCGGCTGTCTGTGTGGCCCCGGCATGCGAGGAAAACCTGAAAGGGCGTTTAGCTGCCACGAAACACTACCACACACCGACTTACAAAACATGTGTATGCGAGTGTGTGTACAGTCCAACATCACATATAAAAATGCTGGGTTTCAGTGGTCTCCTACACACATAACAAAACTGCAGGAGAGAAGCAGCAGAACGCTTCAAAATACCAGCTTTCCTTTTTTTTAATTATTATTGCTATATATGTATTCAGAATTATTGTTGGCCATTAAAGTATATTGGACAACAACTGCCCCGTTACGCTGCTGTTGTGGTACTAGTACTGAGCAGTCATTTAGATAAATCACCAACATATAAAACACTGGAGAAAAGAAATCAAATAAAGCTCTTGGTCACATGACTTACACGGATATTTGGCCCAGTTTTCTTTCACCATGCACCTTTCTCTCCAGTCTTCTGAAGCAGCGAGTCAGTGTGTGTCATTTCTACACAGAGCGAGTACTAAAGCATTTCACAGTCTACTCTCAGGAATCGAACGCTCCCTTCCAGTCCGCTAGTCATTGGGTCATTAAGAAGAAGGGAAAAAAAACCTAATATACAAAAAAAAATCAAACTGTGCTTTTGTTCCTTACATAGATCTCTGTGTGTAAAGGCAGGTAGCACTCTCACACGCCCACTCACACACAATATTCATCACGTCACCAAATAGTGTATGTAAGCTCCCGATGCTGTAGGTGTCCATCCTGAGTCATGTTCCCTTATGAAGGATTTTAAAATCCCACGAATCACTAGAATCTCTGTGGTGACCAAGAAAAAACCAGTGTGTTTGAAGGGAGTTATCTGACCTACACCTTGTGACAGTTAGGAGCTGCCACAACGCACCTCCAAAAGGGGAACAAGGCCTCGTCCGCCTGCACAACAAGAAGTGAATGCTACACAAGAGTAGTGGGTTGGGGCTGAAAAAAATTATGGAATCTCTACAACCTGGTAGAAGAGTCTGTAAGGATCAGTGTTGTTGTTCGGGTCGAGCGGTTCTAAGCTGGGCAGGATTTGTCATTAGACTGGGGAGGAGGTGGAGGAGGAGTGCTAGGCAGTGAGCGGGTCTGGCCTGCAGGTGGAAGAGGAGGTGTTGGGGGAACCGTGGATGTCGGGGAGCCCATCGCTGGACTCCCTCCCCCGCTCTTCGGGAAAACCACCGGCTTGGGTCTTGTTGCCGGCGGGCGCAGCTCTCTGAAGGAAGGTACGGAGGAGGAGAGGGAGGAGGAGGAGGAGGACAGGGAGGGGGAGGTGGCAGAGGGCAGGGGGCTCCGCGGCTGGCTCTTGATGGGGCGGAAGGAGGAGGGGACGTCGCTGGCAGAGGAGGCGCTGCGCTGGAGCGGGTGAGAATGCAAGGAGCCGCCCTCCCCGTCCCTCAGTAGACGGGAGTGGAGCGGACTGGAGGGCTCCGAGGCTCCTCCTCCTCCACCACCGCCACACCCACCTTTCAGCTGCTCCAGTGTGTCCAGGACCACATCGGGGGTGTGTTTGGAGCTCTGCCTCTCCGACCTACTGAACTCACTCAGGGCAGAGCTCATGGGCATGTCGATGTCCTGCAACTGACACACATACAGTAAACACACAAACGTGACATACTGTAGAGACTGTGTTGAGTGAGTGGAGTGAGAGCAGTACCTGGGAGCTGTGCTCTATCTGAGCGATGACCTCTGGGTCCAGTGGCCTGTGGTTACTGAAGCTCTTGGAGCGTCCGGCTGAAGTCGTCTTCCTTAACTGCGGACTCTCCACCTTAATGTTCAGAAAGGCCTCAAGTTAAGCTTCATCACTTTCACATTCATTCGTCGAATGCGTGCTGAGATGCTACGGTACCTTGGTCTTGAGTGAGGAATGGCGAGTGACTGAGTTGAGGATGCTGTGAGCGCTGACGGGTCGTTTGTCTCCAGTTTCCTTCACCAGAGCCCCCCCGACTGGAAGGGAGGCTGTTCTTACTCCCCCCCCCGCCGCTGGCCCCCGGACTGGTGCTGTCGCTCTCTGATCCTCGGAAGGTTCTCCGAATGCTCCCAGACTCTGGACGCTTCCTCAACCTGGAGGAGACAAATATTTGAGTCATATTTCCTGTGATTGACTGTGACGTTGTGATTCATTTCAGTGAGGCGTGGGTGTGTGTCTGTTTGATTTGTATTGTTTCACGTGAACTGCTACACACTTGTTGAGGTTGGCCAGGTAGATGTCAGCCACATGAGCTCCAGTAGGAGAGGCGGCGCTCCCTCTAGTGGAGAGCCTCTCCCCCAGCAGGTCCCTGGAGTCAACATCAGTCTTTGGACTTCCCCGACCTCCATCAGACCTGAAACGATCATTCTGTACTTTACAAATTGTTATGAAAGACAAAGCTGGGTTTTGTGCCACTTAAATTTGAATTAGAAACCTCTATCCACACTGGCCAGAGTCAAATGACTTAAGGAAGTGCACACGCTGTGACTGAACCGTTTCCCTGCTGCACTTCATGAATAACTTAAACCCTCAAATTACCCAATAGAAAAGCAGTAGCTACTTAGAGTGGGTTTTGTCGTCTGTAATGACAGATGGTCAAGACTTTTGACGTTGACCAACAGCTAAGCTTCACACCCTGTATCATTCAGAATCACAGAAGCTACTCCGCAGTAGATCCCTGTAGTCTACTACTTAAAATGCGTTTGCTACTCTATATCATACACACAACTGTAAGAATGCAAAGACACGTGTGGAAACAGGCAAGTGTACCTGAAAATGGATCTTTGTGATAAGCCGATTTCAAACCCTGAGCTAAGGGGGATTTCCAGTGGACTACCTTCTTTGTTTAATTTCAGACTTATGCACTAGACTTTGAGCTCATTTCTGTTAATGTTTTTTTGTAGAAGGCTCTTTGCTCAGAGTTTATACCTCACAAAACTGGGTTTCTTATGTGGTCAGGAAATATCAAGATCAAAATTCATAACCGACCGAAATGTGAAAATAAGACACAGGTTGACAGCTTCTGTTTTCCCCTTACGAATGCTATATCAAATTTTTCTCTGCTGCCAAACCTGGTGTGTTGTCATGTGGCTGTTGGTGATGGTCGCTTGCCAAGAGCTTCAACCATCATTGCACTTTAAGAGAAGTTTGAGAGTTTTTGAGTTTTATGCTGAACTTTCCATTGGTACTAATGTTGGTGATGAAGAAACAGAAAAAAATCTTCTGCATTATTATCATTATCTTCTTGCTCAGATATTAGATTGACGGGAACACATCTTACATGTCTTGGAGCACAATATACTGGTGTGGCACCAGTCCATCCACTCCATTGTGTCGTCCCTCCCACCAGTCATCAGAGGCTCGCTGATACACAAGCAGCGAGGCTCCCTTTTTGAACGTCAGCTCCCGACTAGTCCGTCCGGAGTAGTCAAACCGAGCGATGGCCTCAATCGGCTCGGACTCTGAAACAGTCAAGGATCCTGAGATTCAGAGAAGGGTGGACAGAGAGAGGAAGTGACAGAGAAGCCGACGGCAGCCACAAATGAGAGAGGAAGAAAAGAGGTGGAAGCCAGATTAGTGCATAGCAGGTTAGTGCTGCTGTATCTGGTGACTGTGCAAAGGTTAAAAGGAAGCAGTAACAAAGCAGCATAATAAGCAGGTTACAGAGGAGCTGGATTTAAAGGTTACAGCCAGAGTAACTTGTGAGAAAAGCAGGGTGAGATCTCATTAAATGGTGACAAGTGTGTGTGTGTGTGTGTGTGTGGGTGTGTGTTATTCACCATCTTCGCTGTTGTTCCTGACGGAGACGGTGTCAGGCGCAGGCTCTTCCACAAGGGGGGGCTCACAGTGTGGACTGTCGCTGAAGTGGACACAGACGGCAAATAACGTTAAGAGGACACAAACACAAACGTTTCAGACTGTCAACGTCTTGATGCCTCACATCTTGTGCTCATATCCATCTGTATTAATTTTTTTTTGTTTGCGGATCCTTCCATCGTGGATACATCCTGGCTGTGGCCCTCTGGGTGAAGAAAGGCTCAGCTATGCCAGTGTGATAAAATATTCTGTCTACACTTTCTACAGCTGAGACTGAGGGCAGGTCCGCCTGTGGGACCTACAGCCTAAACAACTGCTCTGACTGGCAGTAATCATAATAACTGGAGCCGAGGCTTGTTTTTACAGTCAATTTCAAAGTTGGTCGTTATGTGTGCATTGTGCTGCATGTGCATGGTCGTTGGTGTGTGTTTTGTGCTCTCCTGGGCTGCCGTGGTCAGAAGGTACTTTAATCTCCTAGGTGATGGAGGGTAAGCTGATCCTCGTGGCCCCCTGGCCCTGAGCAGAGCAGACAAGCTGAGCCCCCATCACTCTACAGCGGCCCCTGAATCAACCGCCTACACCCCCTCTGCCCTTCTAGCTCCATAGATCAGACCCACATGACTTTTTTTACTTCTCAAGCTCCCCTCTAATACATCTACCTTCCGTTTCCCCCCAGCTCTTACCAGAAATCTTCTCCACTCCCAGGGATGATGTAGATGGGGCCCTGCAGGTCCTGCTGTCCGGAGAAGATGGTGCTGTGGTGGATGATGATTGTCTTGATGAGCTCGTTGACGTGGGCCTGGCAGGAGACCTGGTCGTTGCCCTCTGGGACAGACATCAGGGTGGGGCCGAAACAGATGGCCAGGTTGTAGGGGTCCATCATGTTCTCGTCGCTGTACTGAGACAGGCTGATTGGAAGGGAAAGCAGAGTCGTTCAGAGGGCATCGTCTCATCCCTTTCTCTTAAACATATAATAACGATGTATATACAAAACTGACTACCCACACAAACAGCCACGAAAGGTCATTTATAGCTTACATGACCCACAGCTTGTAAATAAGATGTGATCTGCGGGGACTCTGACTGCACAAGTTTCAAAAGTAAACACTTTCTGAACCCTGCCTCAATTAGTCTGATCATTTGTATGATGTGGCGATGGAGAGACTGATGATGTGTCAGTGTTTCAGTGTGTGAGAAGAAGCAGGAGCCTTCAGGAAGCTCCTCTGTCTCTGGCATCACTTGGTTTACCCAGGGGTCTCAAATTTCAGGTGTCCTTCATCTTTCACTCCCTGTTGCTACCTTCCTGTACTGAGGCTTTGCCAAGGTTGTTGTGGGATTGATTGGACAGTGAGGAATGTGTGTTTATATGCGAGTCTAAAACTGATGGATAAGAATAAACTACACCAAAACTCCACAAAGCACACATTCAGAAAAAATACTATTCCCTTTAAATCTTTGTGACACAGGCTCGTATTTGTGTCTCTATTTGAACTGCCTCCAGGGGCATTGCAACAGGGCAGGCAACGCAGGCAATTGCCTGTGGCCTCGAGCTGAGAGGACGCCCCAGAGAACGGCTGATCCACTGCAACGGCGGTTTTGTGAAAACCCCCTTAAATTCTATGATTGGCTGTGTACAAGAGGAAACAGCCTAATGAGGCCCCATGCCAATAGGTCTCTGCATTTTGCTTGAATACTAGACTGTCTATCATGTATCCTGGGTTGATTTGGTTTGATGCCGGGCCCCCCCTGGTCCCTTTTGCCTGGGGCCTCCAAAGTCTCTTGAGACGCTCCGACTGTGACTGAGAGTAATTATTTTCTCATCTGTCCAACCCTGAGTCTTCTTTTGCTTGAGTTCGTCCTTGTCTTTTTAAAGAGCTAGTGTTTGTGGCTGATGTGAATCCCATTGAGATACTATATGTGTTATTGGACCATACAAATAAACTTGACTGTTAGTGGGAAATTAACTTTCACAATAAGTAAAAGCTTCCTGTTCAGTGCTGCAGGGGCAGAAACAATCTTTGCAGTTCAGACTTTAATTAGGATGAGTGCATCAGAAAATGTTCCTCGGTGGATGAAAGGTTGTGCATCAGTCTATGTTACTTTAACAAATTGCTCACAGTGTCTAAAAAGCAGCTATTTGTGTGAGATCTTTGTTAATAAAAACTGACAAAACCTGTGGCAAATCACTTTGTTAGGACTCCTGCACATGTTATCTAATTAATAATATCCTTTGAGTAAAATGCTTGTTTGTTGAGATAGTGACAAGTTTTTAGAGTGTGTGTGTGTGTGTGTGTGTGTGTGTGTGTGTGTCCTGCTACTCACTAGTTGAGGAAGGCGAACAGGTATCTCATGACGACGAGCGTTTTGCTTGGCAGAGACTGCAGAACCTTCTTGACGTGGAGCGCCCGCTCATGGAGGCTCTCCATCGCTGGAAAAGAACACCGCCACGACACCCAGGAGATTATCAACACAATCGAGGGCAAACCCCAAAAATAGAGACAAAAGTATGCAACACTTACAGACACAGGATATGACCTCATGAAAGATTTCTTTAGGGAAGAGGGCATGGTCCAGGCCTCTAAAGTAGAGCTTCAGGACGCCAGCAATGGAGTCCATATCGTGGTCATTCTGGTCCCCTGCCAGCGGGTCCTCACCTTCGACCGGATGAGCAGCGAGAAAGAGGGGGAGGAGGAGGGAGAGAAAAAATATATTAAGCACAGGGTAAACAGATTCTCTAGTATTCTCAAAATAATTGTTGTTCCTGTTGGATATTAGTTGTACCTCTCTCAAATGCATTCTTGATGTCGTTGACTTCCACCTGAGAGCCCGACACTCTGAAGATGCCCTCATGCTGCAGACCTACACAGATACAAACAAACACCCTTCAGTCATTTTCAGAATTGTGCATGTATTTGTGGATATTTAGCATTTTTGTTATTTAAAGCAGAGAGGTTCTGGTCAAATTCCCAGTTTAATTTTATCCAGAAACCAATCACACTTGACATAGCACTGTAACCAATCAGCACACAGGCAAAGCCGATGCTAAACCTATCACTTCACTGAAGACTTTCGCTCACCATGGCGACTGATGAAGTGGATGCAACTCTCAACCATCAGAGGAATGGCCTCACCCGAGTCCTAAAATGGGGGGATGGGGGATGGGGGGGGGGAGAGAGAGAGATTACTGTCAGTGAAGGAAGAGACAGGAGACTGGTGTGGACTTGACACACTGTGCACTTCTTGTCAGGAGAATTTCCACACACGTCTATGCACACACATGCATCGGTGCACACATTTAGGTGGAGTGGGTATCAGACATGGGGGAGAAAGGGTGGGCACGGCACCCAGCTGTTGCTAGGAGACAGCGCTTTTCCCTATTCCCTTTGTTTGCTTAGGGTTTCCAGAAATCTCTGGGAGGTGAGGCTGCGGAGTGCAGGTTGAACAATACATGTACAGAATTGTTATGTGAACACAGTTGTGCGTTTATATGTTGACTATGAGACCAAATATTGAAATGAATCGTTGATTTCTCTGTGAAGTGAGAGCTTATAGGTAAAACATCCACTCATCCACAAGAGGGAGCCGAAAACATGAGATTATCCATGTGAGCACCTTTTAACACTGTTGTTATTTCAATTTGCTTGACAACACAACAGCAGACCAGCTGATTCTGATGTAGTTATGGACATATTGTATAAAGTGTATTCATCAGAATAACATCGGTCAACATCTAGATACTGATGTATCCTGTGGGCCGAGGATACTGTGAGACCACATGTGGCTTGAGTTACAAAAACAATTATAGCTTCTATAAATGGGTCTGGGTCAGGGCCTGGGATTTTGAGGAAGTATAAGAGGAAGATGAAAAAAAGATGAGGAAGAGGAAAAATGAACTTTTCAAGATGCAGTTTTGTTGACCAGATATAAGGAGAGTGATTGGGCCTAATCCAGGGTTTGAATTCACAACCTTAGACTCTAAAGGCAAGTGATGATCTGGTGATGATAGTGCTACCTGCCAGGTAACCTCACTTCACTCATGATGTTACATGACACTAAGACACCATGACAACACTCAATTGGGCCTAGAATTTGGTGAAGTTCTTGCACTTATGGTTGATTTGCTATGAATTTGAAGTTTTAAACTTTAGATTGTTGTAGCGCCATCATCAGGACTATCGTCCCCCATTGGCATAGGACTAGACCTATGAGCTAAGTTTGGTTTATTTTCATGCATGGATTTCCTTCAGAATAATAATAATAATAACGTTGAGAAAAACTAGAGGGGCCAGCACCACATCAGCCAACAATCTCACAGACACTCAGACACAAACTAACACAATCTAATGACAGATAATTACCTGATTCCGTACTGATGAGTTTCTCCGTCCACTACGCAGAGGGAGAGAGGGGGGAGAGAAAGTATCAGCACTCTGTCATTATGTCTTCAGAGAAAGTCTATTTATGCTCACAACTCTGGTAATGCTCTATTTGTACACTCATGCACATGTGTTGAGAATATCTATAAACAGTGAGCGGGGAAATAATACCCCTGGCTGCCAAGAAATCCAGCTTAAATGTTGCTATGGTATATGCAAGTGTGTGTGTGTGTGTGTGTGTGTGTGTGTGTAAGCATATTTCCTTCCTTCACCACACCTACCTGGCAAGGCAACAGTCAGACTTCTGACCTAAAAGAGGGAGAAACAGGAAGACAGGGAGGGGGGGAGCAAGGGAGCAAGGGGATGACAGGAAGTGAGAGAGAGAGATACGTGGTTGTAGTAGAGGCAGGACACATGAGGAAACAGCTTCAGATGGAACGGAACATGGAGCAAACTTCCCTTTAAAGCTCTCATTTTGCTGTAAGCTTGTGGAAACACATCCAGCAAAAAAAATACACTCCCACCCACGTTAACATACAGCTACATCCACATATGGCCACTGTCCCTGTGACCTAGCCCTGCACACACACACAGCTTGTGATGATCAGATGCATTAAAGTCATTCTGCTTCACTGCTTGGGATGTGATGTGTCCCGATGTGCCGCTCGTTCTCTCTGATGTGCTTCCTGCCTTGCCCAGGGGCACAAGACCTTTCCTGAACCCATCTCCCTCCCGCAAGGTCAACATCTAACACGGTATGAAGGACACACGAGCCGTCCCCACTCACTCTCTCCAAGGGATTTCTGGATGAGGTCATGCTTGGAGTCCAGTCTGGTGATCAGGTTCCTGCCTTCCAAGAACTCTTTCAGCTTCTGCAACACACAAAGACACATACACTTGAGCCCTAATTCAAGAGGATTTTAATCCCATAAATGCTGAGAGTTCCTCGATATTCATAACTGCCACCGACCGTGAAGTAGAACTGCTCCGTCTCCTGCTGATTGGCCCGTCTCTTGGCCAGACTGGGCTTGCTGAGATAGGATTCGCTGAAGGAGGACTTGACAGATTCCATGCTGTTGCTGTGGTGGAAGCACTCGGAGACGTCATAGTCCTCCACTGTCACCATGTCTTGGATGGTGGACAGAGTGGCCTCCATAGTTTTCTTCACCTGTAAGAAGTCAGACAAGACAGTTACAAGGGGCTGGAAGAAGACACAGATCAATTATTAATGTTGGAGAAGCAGAAGGATGTGACACCTCTTCATTCTCTATCTTGAGTGTGGACAGACGGGACTGCAGCTGCTGACACCTCTGCAGCAGCTCGCTCTCCAGTGGCTGCCGTGCACACATCATTCCCATCTGCAAACACAAACATGTTAGAAACACAGATGTTTGAAAACGCACTCCCTGTGTCTGAGTAAACACACGTGCACTTTACCATGTCGCCCATGTGGGACTGGAAGTCAAAGCGAGCGGGGGGGCAGAAGACATTGTTGTAGGTCTCCATCAGTTTCTGTTTGTCCCCATTGGGCTCCAGACTCTCTGCAGCTGACTCCAGTGTCTCCAGGCCCGTGTGTTTGGACGTCTCCACGTTCTGTTCGGCAGACAGGTAGGTCCTCAGGGCCCGATGCAGGCTGGCATGGTAGCCCAGGTCACAGCACTGGCACACATACACAAATACATATGAATACATGGCCTGAAAGGTAAGCATTATGGGTATGGAGGGAAATTTGATACAACTTTGTCATCTTGATTGGTTGGATTTTTGAGAGAGAGATCCAGAGGAAATTCCAAACAGGTTGCTTCTGACATTCAAGCAGGGATAATACAATTTTTTTCTTCTGCAACACCAAGCTCATGCAAACATTTGCAAGTGGCAGCTGCCCAATACAACAACAATCTTGATCTGTTATCCTCCACAGCAGAAATGTGAGATCAAATACATACGCATACTTTACAAACGGGAATCAATGTTATTATTTCATTACACACAAGAAGCTAGCTCCCTGAAGGTTTTCATGACCCACATGTTTACATTTTCTCCAGGCGGTAACTGCCAGACTGATGTAAAGCAAAATTGTAATACAAATTAGGGAGGAAAACTAATATTGGGAATTCCAGTAACTGGGGTTGTTGGCACTGACAGGCTTATTGAACAAACTGTGCTCCGATAACAGAGTGAGAGAATAAACACCTGCAATCCAGCAGGAAGTGAAATGTTACTATCGAGCAGAGGATGAATGGTTTCCATGACAGCTCAATGTTTTGGACACTGGCTGCCTATGAGGGAGAGGAAGAGGAACCAATCGCTTTTCATTCAGAGCACTGAAGCTAATGTGAAAGGACTGGCTGAGGGGCCACCACAGCCTCAAACACACACACACACACACAAACAAACACACACACGATGGTTAACTGTTAACCCACTGAGTAACCAAGAGTGTTTATACTCACGTCAATGATGTCGGAGAGGTCATGGATGTAATATTTGAAGACACAGCCGTTGGTGGCTTCGAGAGCTAGCAGGTACTCATTCCGGGCCTTAATGGCCTTCAGCTTGTTCTCCGTGTACTTAGCTTGTCTCTGTTAGGAGAGAGAGAGGGAAAGAGATTGAAAAAGGAGAGAAGTAAAGAAATGAGACAAGAATGAAAAGTGCGGGGTAATGACACATAGAAAGAGAGCGAGAGAGGAAAGGACGGGAGAGGGATAATAGGTGTTGGAATAAAACGCCTCAGTATTGATTATGGATAATAATAAGTGTTGAACCATGTAGCTGTGACAGGCTCCAGCTGTAGTCGTCAAGGTTAGCAATGAGCCCGTCCTGCACCCATAAATCATTTATGAGACACGCACCTAAGTCAGCATGACAACAGGTGGAGCGCTCTGAAACAGCTCTCCACCAGTGCGCCCTCCCCTGACAGACCAGGCTCTGCTCACCTTCTCCTTCATCTTCTCGATTTTCTTGACACTGGAGCGTCGAACAGGTTTGTCGTCGGACTTGATGTTGGACAGCGTGTCGGGGGAGCGCGGCGTCTGGCGGTCGTCCTGTCGCCCGGAGCGTCCCATCTGCTTCTCCTCCTGCTTTTCTGCGTCCTTCAGCTTGGACTCAGCATTGATGCTGTCCGTGTTGTACATGTGGTACGTCTTCATCACCTGGGAACGAGAGGACATCTTGAGATCATGAGATATGCAGCTACATGAGCGTTAATGTGCATTTTCCCAGCGAGTCTCCTCCCTCAGCCCTGACTCCAGATCACAAATGGGATTATGGCGTTCAGCATTGTGAAAAGAGCGGAGCACTGAGGCCTCGAGCACTGGCAATAAAACAGTATAACAGTCAATGAGTCACAAGCAGAACCCTCTCTACTGTACAACACTACTGTGCCAGGACGTGGTGGTATGATTCTAACATGATGAGTTAAACACATGAAACAAGTGAGCGTGCGTGTGCAGTGTCAGCCTTATTCTGATGACCACCACCAGGAGCCATCATTATATTCCTTACACCCAACTCAAAACACTACAGTCAGAAACTGGTCTGTCTGTGAGTACGCATGTGACAATGTTCGCGTCACTCAAACCAGATCTATTTCTGTCTCTGCCTATACAGTGTAATTACAGCTTAAAACCTGCTTTTATGGGCTGGCTGAGCTGAGGCTCGACGGTTACTGCAGCCATGATGTAGTAAGAAACTCTGCCCACAAACACACACTGAAACACACACCGATTGCCTCAGTCCTTTTGGCAGCACCATGGACATGTGTAACCAGACACTGGGATGCCCCTGACAGCGTGAGAGGACCAAAACAACAGACTGTCAGTGATTATGTTTGAAATATCAACAATCACATCAGACTGTTTGATTACTAGAAATCTGCACAACAACATGTTTCAGAAACACATCTACGACAACAAGTATGTAGGCAGAGTGGTGCTGTGGGCTAAATTCCAAGAAAATTAGTGTAGTGGGTTTCCTTCATTCTCAACTTTAATTAAAACTAATTTTAATTCTGACCTGATGATTCAGCAAACTGTAAACTTGAAGGTCATTTAAGTTTTTAGAATTCATCTTGAGGTGAATATGAATGCAAACATTCAAAGAAAACAATATGATACTCAAGATATATTTTATTGAAAAGTCAAATAAAATGAATAAATGTCTGTACAAAACTGCCTGGCTATTCAGCAAATACTTTATCCAAACAGAAAGCTAAAAGCTTCACTCCTAAAATGATTGTAGCTAAAATGGCTTCTTAATATCTGTGTGGTGCTTTTGGTTAATCTATAAGCTTTTGTTTATTTACCTCTGCCACAAAGGTTAGGTTTTCTCTCTTGTTTGTTTGTTTGTTTGTTGGTTAGTATGTTTATTTGTAAGCAAGATTACACAAAATCAAAAGAGCATATTTCCACAATATTTTGAGAGCAGATCTGGATCAGGGGGCCAATCTAGGGTTATTTCCCCCCACTTACTAGAACATTGCGAGATAGGGCATCTTTCTGTTTTCCCAGGGAATAATTCATGGATCCTAATGAAACAAGTCAGACACAACCGGGGGAACTGATTCCTATGAGTGTGTCCTGTGAGCCTCAGACTGCTGACTGTGGCACCACAAGTGCAACGCTCATCCCACTGAGAGTCACAACACCTACTTATGGATTCACACCATGTGAGTGTCATTGCAAAGGCCTCTCTTACCGTGTAAAGCTCGTTGAGAACTTTCATCATATCCTCCTGCAGCTGTACGCCAACCTCTTTGCTCTAGAGAGAGAGAGAGAGAGAAATAAAGACACATTAAGTTCAATGAAACACTGAAACCAGTTGCTTAGTGTCATTACTCACTGCTTCTACCAGGTGTCCATTTACATGCTGTGTTCATATCTCTGTCTAACTAATGACGTGCACAGCCTCTCGGCCATGTGGTCAACCGACAGCCCCGTCATCAATCAAGGCGAGAAAATCTGGCCGAACAGGACTAGGTCAGTCGCTGGAACGAGCAAAGTGATGGTTGACTTGATGGATGTGGAGTTAGAGGAGGAGGCTACAGATACTGATCACTACATGATGGCAGGGAGGCAGGGGGAGTGAGACAGGGGGGAGCAAGGGGGAGAGGACAGGGCCAAAGACCGGGCAGCAAGAAGACAGGGAGTAATACAGGCAGTACCATCCTCCAGTCATAACTGCAGGGAGCTACTAGTGACGGATGACCACAGCAACCCGCACATCAGCAGACTCCTCACACATTCATATCTTGTTTCATACGTTTTGCATTATTTTTGTCTGAATCTTATGAAACTATTTAAGGTAGGGTTGTTAAGTAGTTTCTGAAAAACTGTAATCTTATTTGTTTGAATCTTCTGAAAAAAAGCTGATGTCTGTGGAAAGAGAAAGCAAGGGACACATATATGTGGAAAATAAAGAGAAAGAATCGAGGCACTGCAGCAAAATGGTTAAAATGTGAAAAGAAAGAGAGAGAAGATTTTAGCCAGCACATGTTGAACATCTGTCTTCTCCTGGAGGAGGGCAGAGCAGAGACCCGGATAGCATCAGGGTGTCAGAGGTGAAAGGTTTAAAGAAAGGTGTGATAAGAACCAGAGTCTGGGCTTATGAAGAAAAAGGAAACAGAAATCATTATGACGAATGGATGTTGCAGAGGGAGAAAGTGACAGGAGGAGAGATTTAGGGTTCTGCAGAAGGAGGTAACAGGATAACTGAGGTTGTCCCGCCCTCGCTCTTTTAAGTGCCGCAGGAAGCTCATATTGGGTGACAAGCTGCCAGATTGCAACCATTCAAAGAGCCATGGGCCATGGCTGAGCCCTCCTATCTATCAACCGTTCATCTTGACCTTTGGACTTTCATCCTGCCTGTGGCCGTCTAGTCTGGGTTCAGCAAGATCACAACTGAAACCAGCAACCAGCACACTTCATTAGCCCTGACGTCTGTGTACTCATTAATGCTAAAAGACCCGTGACAATATCTTATCCACACCCTCCACTGCACTAACAGTATCATTCTACGCTACTTTTCACACTGGCTGAGATGAGTGTTGACTTCTCTAATATGGCGCATGGTGTTTGTCTCCATGAGTTGTGTATGCATGAGTTGTGTGCGTCATGGCCCCTGGCACTACTGGTTTTCATGCCTCTAACTGGAAAGGCTATAAATGAACTAATTGTCTACTTAATTAACCAGCAGAGTATTATCTGTGTGTGTGTGTGTGTGTGTGTGTGTGTGTGTGTGTGAGTGTGCGTGAAGCCTATTTATGAGCCAGACATGAAGAAAGCAACTCTCGTGCCAAGGAGCAACCAGAAAAATAAAAATAGAAAATCAACCTCCATGACTCAGCTGAGGCTTAGAGCCAGAGAAAGATTGAGAAGGTGCTTTTTAATATTCGTTTTTAGTACTGGTATATCAGAAGAGCAGTAGAAAGAAAGTGGAGGTACGTGTGTGTGTGTGTGTGCGTGTGTGTGTATGTGAGAGAGAGAACCTGTGATCAGATCGTAAATGTGTTTCAAAGACAAATGAAAAATCAGGAGCCTGTGCCATGACATTCCACTCACAGACTGCTTCACTTTCCACACAAACACACACGTATCCTGCTACACTTGTGGGGACTGTCTCTGGATTACATTATTTCCATCCACGCTAAATACCTTACCTTAATCTTTACCTAAAATTGAACCAGTGTTTTAACTTGTAATTTTTTTATAATTTAATTCGACCTATAAGCCAAAGTATAACCAGCTGAATAAAGCTGTACGCACTAATTCTTTGACTATTGCATCACCTTGTAAAACTTTTCTCACATCAAAACCTGTGAAGACCAGTAATGATGCATGAAGATCAAAACATGATAATGACTATTTCCTGAACTCACTTTGCTGTGCTAAAGTTGAAGTGTTTTTAAGATGTTGGGCCAGAACAGCTTCAATTTAACTCAGCATTGATTCTAGAATCAACTCTATAGGGATAGACAGCATTCTTCTAAATGATCGTCCCTCAGCAGCTGCCTTCAGGCATGCACTGAACTCCTGGGAATGGCCTGACATTTTTTGGAGGGGCTTTATGTGAGAAGGTCAATGTCTGACGTCGGTGTCAATGTGCTATAAACAAAAGCATGTGATTTCCACCACTGAATTTATACGCTTACTGCCTCCTGCATGCTTTAATGAGACTTCATCCCTCGTTCATGTCTGAAAGATCTGGTGACTGCCATTCAGTGACCGTTCAAGCCTCATGAACGGGGGCATTGTCATCCCATCCTCTTTCTCTGCTAATTTCTCAGGTTTTCTTTTCTAAATCAAATCCAAAACAGAGTATTGTGCTTTAATGCAGTATGGATGCAGTATTTTTGTATTAGGTTCAATATGTCCATCCTGGAGAAGAACGTCTGTCTCACAGGGGAGACCTCAGTCCTGGCTGACTGGCTGTACCAGGTCACAGCAAGCTCTTCATCCACATTTCCTAGGTCTTGTCCCTTTCTACTTTCAGTCAAGCAATGCAGAGATCAGAGGAGACAAGAATGAGGCTACTGTATGAACAGACGGCATAAAGTCTCCTGGCCTCAGGTTCAGCTGACGTGCTGTCAGTCAATACATAAGCCGAGACAGAAAACAGATGCTGGAGGGGAAAATGGACAGTGCAAAAATGTGGAATGGATTATAGCATATCAGGTTGTAGTTCTTCTTCTTTTCTCCTTCAGTGTTTCAAATGAGGAGCATCTTCTATCAGTTGAAAAAAAAAGCTGGCTGCACACATGGGAAAGACTGAAAGAGGTCTAATCCCCACACTGAGCAGATCGAACAACCAATGTGAGTGAGTTCCTGCTGTGTCTGTGTGCTTGAGTGTGCACTTGCCTTCTTGAAGAGTCGTCCTGAGTCCTCGCTGATCTGTGCAAAGCGGGGAATGATGTTGTTGAGGTAGAGGTCGGACAGAGTGGCGTGGTCGCGGCTCTCCCTCTTCACCTGGAGCAGCAACAGGTTCCAGCAGTTCACAGGAGACAATATGCTCTGCTCCTTCCTACAAGCACACAAAGAGAGAGAGGGAGTCTTAAAATAAAGTCAAAGACCTCTGAGCAAATGTTTGTTTAATGACGACGAGCGTGAAGTCGTCTTTATCTTCTAAACGTCCCTTTTCTTGCCCCTGATGCAGATGCACACAAACATGGAAAATGTGTCGACAAGAACACTG
The DNA here is from genome assembly GCA_038501795.1 of Pseudopleuronectes americanus. Taxonomy (NCBI): domain Eukaryota; kingdom Metazoa; phylum Chordata; class Actinopteri; order Pleuronectiformes; family Pleuronectidae; genus Pseudopleuronectes; species Pseudopleuronectes americanus. Next base: position 12,528,025 of record CM076717.1, on the reverse strand, counting down.
CACAAAAAACCCACTACTCTGGACTATTGAAAGATCAGACAAGATACTTGGAAAACAGACAAAGAGTGTAGGGAGTGAATGCCCAGACAGATTTATGCTTAAAACAGCCAGCCTCTCTTTAAAAGACACACACACACACACACACACACACACACACACACACTGTGAATGAGCCAGCTCAAATGAGGGATTCAGCCAGGGTACAAAACCCAGCAGGAAGACCTAGGACTCCCCCACAAGCACAGCTGTCACAGAAATGACTGAGAGAAAAAGAAAAGATGGAGAGGAGAAAATGAGACAGAAAGAGAGAGATTTAATGTCTGTTATGATTTTTAATAGTTTACTAGTAGTGTTTCATTCTCTTTTGTCAATTGCCCATAAAGCCACTAGACAAAAGCTAGACTGTCAATGTCCTATTTACCCAACAACACAGCCCCTTTATTTGTCCGCTTAGTGTGTGTGACTGTGTGTGCTTGTGTACAGTGTGTGTTGTGGATGAACCACGGAGGATCTAGTGGCTGAAATGGATTATGAGTGAGTGTAAATGGATGAAAGGTCTTTAAGAGCAGCTTTAACTGGATAAAGAGCAAAGAGCCACAAGGCATTTACATCACAGACACACAGACACACACACACAGCTGAGGGTCAGGGTAAGTAGAGCACTGACCCAAGCATACACAAGGCCAGACACACAGAGAAAGTCTGTTTCGCCAGGGGTGGAGATTAGGTTGGGGGGGGTATCCGCACATATATCTGAGTGTGTGTGTGTGTGTGTGTGTGTGTGTCCATCACAGGCTGCATTAAGGGACAAATTCCACACTATAGACGAGTGGATTGGGGACTGTTTGTCTAATTGGGGCCAAAAAATTTGTCCCCACTTTGGAAGAGCAGAGGTAAAGGTAAGGGTTAAGCATAAGGGAAGGGTTGAGGTCAGTTGTTGCTCGGGCGGATCTGATGAGATTAGTCATAGGCAATGATGTGATTGGCTGGTACTGGCTGTCACTGGTCAGATGACAGAGTGTAACAACAATGACAAATTCAGGGAAAGAACAAGAAGAAATTCAGCCACACAACACGGAGCCATGGCACTGAAACTCTCTCCGTGCTGTGTGCTAACCTCGAGTAGTAGTCGTGTGGGTACATGTGTATTTGTGCCGCTCTACTTCAACTTCTCTCTGCCGTCTGTTTCTCTTCCGGCTTGTCTGTCTTCACCGGTTGCGAAACATCTTCTCCCCCAAAACTGGGCCACAGTTCCTCTATTTGCTCAACTGGCCGGCTGCTCTGCCACCATGTGACATGTCACCCTCGGCCCGCCACCGATCATCTCCATGGTGATGGCACTGTGGCAGTGGGTGAAATATCACCTCGCTCTCTCTGAGCCTCAGCTATCACAAGGTAAACACCGAAATGTCATTGGCCCCCTCCGAAGGTCACATGGTGCTCACTGGGAGCAGAGTGATTCTTTAGGTCAGGTGACTCACATTAAAGGGAAAATGCTAAATGGTCGTTGACATTCAGCATCAAACTGCATAGCATTAAACAGGGCATCGCTGCCGGTGCTTTAGTACGACTGAAGAACTTCAATGAGCAGTCTAATAGTTCCTGCACTGACTGAATTGAATTTGAGGAGCAGCTGCTCTACAGAGTTTGAGAACAGCTTAAACAAATGAATGCATGAAGACACAGGTCTCTGGTGGAGTCCAAGACATGTTTTATTACTTTCTTTCACATTGCTAGATTCTTTCATCTTGATGAAAAGAATATGGCATATTTAGGGGACTGATATTTATAAGTGTGTGCAATTTGGTGCAGAGCTTAATAAAAAGCTGTATCTAGTTCATTTTAATTTGATTTAATAAGGGGACAACTGGGCTTTGGCCGAGTTAATATTATATATATATTTCAAATTTGGGATCAATTTGATTTTATCAAGACAAAATCCAAAGCCAGATTCATGTACATGTTCTAATGAAATGAAATCAAACATATTCTTGCAGAATATGTGAATGAAGAAAGATGGAGCTGAACACAAAGTTTATAGGGTATCATTGAAAAAAATCTGTATCAATATGGGGTAATGGTATCTTGCAATTTTCATTTTGGTAAAAGGTGAAATGAAAAATGGGTAAATTTTTTAAATGGTTGTGTTGGGCTTTTCTGTGTTAATACAACCTTACATAACATTTAACTATATTGTGAGTGTGTCTGAAATTCTGTGTCTATGCATGTGAAACCAATGAGCAAAGTACAGTTGTTTTCTGTTTTCATAAATGAAAGAAATTTGATGTAAAAAAGATGGTTCATGAATGAATCCCAAGTTTTTCTTAATCAGAAATTGCTTTCATGTGAGATTTGATCTTATTTTTGCATCTTTAATCTCCACAAACATTGAAGAACTGGACACTGGCACTGGACAGATTCAAATGAATCCGGCCACAAAGATGCTAAACAGTGATCGTCAGACCGTGTGTGGTAACATATGTAAATAATGTTTAAGTGTAGCCAAGGGTTGTGTAAGGGGCTGCCGCTTATTTACTTGGAAAATGGACTAATAGCATAAGGATCGGTTCTGTATCAGTGTACAACTTGTGAGGGCTTCTCCATGTGACCAATCAGCGTGTCAGCCTCTAGGCACACACACACAAACAAATAATTCGGTTAAACCGTGTAACCTCCACCAGTGCTGTACGCAGCCAAATAGCAGGAATACCAGGGGTCTCCACGGGATCAACACACACACACAACCTTCACAGTCCACAATTCTTGGAGCACCATCAACGCCTGGCTGTATGAAGAAAAACACACACACACACACACACACACACACACACACACACACACACACACACACACACACACACACACACACACACACACACACACACACACACACACACACACACACACACACACACACACACACACACACACACACACACACACACACACACACACACACACACACACACACACACACACACACACACACACACACACACACACACACACACACACACACACACACACACACCACACACACACACACACACACACACACACACACACACACACACACACACACACACACACACACACACACACACACACACACACACACACACACACAAAAATACACACATATAACCGGAAAATAGCTGAAATTCCAGCGTGGCACCCGGACTGAGCAGCAGCAGATGCAGAGGCACTGCTAAATACATAGACGTTGGAAGAACAGCAGAGCAAAAAGAAAGTGGGAGAGGAGCAGACTGGGAACTGAGAAGTGAAGATTGAAGACGCGTCGGTGAGAGAGTTGTAATTTTGCGGTCATGACATCTTGATTATGACGTAAACAGACCTGCTGCAGCAGCTGCAGTTGTTGAACCATTAAGCTGCATATTTTACTCCTCCGTCCTCGGCCCCACCTTCTCCTCTTCTCTTCTTCCCTCCCCCAATAGGCCAACACAGGGAGACTCTCCTCAACTGCGTCAGTATTGATCTGGGCTGGAGGGTGTGTGTGGTGTGTGTGAGTGTGGAGGGGGGGGGGATTTAGAAGACCTATTGATTCTTTTCTGTCTGTGAGTTTGTCAGAGAGCATGTGTTGGTTTTCCACCAAAATGGAAATCACTGTTGCTGGACAAGTAAATGATGCAAAGGAACAACATTTTATGGTTGTAGTTTCTACATCACGTGGCTCTTTCAAAGTAAATGTGGCTGAGGTCATGGTTAACAGGGAATCACAGAGAGAATGAAGACGAGCAGAAGAGGAACAAGTCCTGTCTTTCTCAATTCAAATAAATGTGTATAATACTTCTAAAGTATCAAATCTAGAGACTGTTCATTCAAGTTATTTGCTAAAAGATCTATTAAATATTTATCTCTTGCAATTCTCTATTGTCTCCTCACTTGCATCCCAAACTCCTTACACTGGAGATGTTAGGAAGGATGAAGGAATAGCATCAACCTGAGGGGCCATCTCTGTTTAATAAAACACCACCATTTTGAAGACTTAGCATACAGTGATGAGGCACAGCTGTCTCATAAATCATGACCCAGCTTGGCAGGACGCACACACACTCACACAGACACACACTACTGCAGTAATGATACATTAATGATACTGCAGTAAAGATCACAGAAGCCTGCGGCCCCTTCAGCTAAGCATCAGTGATAAATCAACAAACACTTCTGCATGAGATACATTTGTGTTTCCTTGTCAAAAGTTCGCAAGTCGCCTTGTTTCTCTCATTTAACAATTTCCAAGTCACAGGCTGACAGAAGAGCAAGGACGGAACGAGTCATAATTAGAAACAGAAAGCATCCTCTGCCTCCTCAGTGTGTGTGTGTGTGTGTGTGTGTGTGTGTGTGTGTGTGTGTGTGTGTGTGTTATCCTTCAGTATCCTTTCCCACAGAGCAACAGATCACTTTCTTCCCCCAAAAGCTGCCAAATAAATTACACAGGAACACATCACGCTGATAAAGCTGATAAGCTCCAGACTGTATCTGTATGGATCACATCTTATCTGTGAAGGAGAGAGAGGAAGAGAGAGACAGAGACAGAGAGAAAGCAATTTCCAGTGAGAGAGAATCCCCTTTTGGACAAGGTTACATACTCAGCAAGACACTGCAAAATAGTCAGAGCACATAATCACCACCTGGCCATATTTGGCTGCAGAAGAGCCCACACATACACACTGTCGCACACTCACACACACACGCACACACACACACACACACATTACAGGGACTAATGAAGAACAATGAGTGCATCATATGAATAAATCAGTACTTTACAGCAGGGCTTTTTTAAGTCTGCGTCAACTTCTCTGTTTTCAGGAAGGAAGTCACAAGTGTCCGAAAAACTCTAGACTTTCTTAAGGGCTAAATGAGGAAACTGGGGTGATGATGCATCTTACTTGGGAAACTTTGGAACGGAAGAAGAACATTGGCTCTCTCGCACATTTAAAAATAAAACAAACAGTCTGTATGAGAGTGTCTTACTTGAGGAGATGGTCCTTGTTGCTGCGCGTCTTGGTGAGGAACCTCTCGGCGAGCTTCTCCAGGTTGCGGCTGTAGTCCATCTCGATCTCGGCCTTCTTCCTGAAGAAGTCCTGCAGATCCTGAAGCAGCTGCACCCTCAGCTCACACTGCTGGTCCAGACATTTAAGCTGCTCCACCAGCTGGGCACGAATCTCTGCCAGGGAGAAGAGAAGAGGGGTGGAGAGAGAAACACATGATCAGAGTTTGCATTTAGGTTCTTATGATTATCTCGAACCAAGTGTCATCCAACACAATGAAGCTTAACAGGACATCTGACAGAGAGTGAAAGGGCTCCATCCTCGAGAAAAACGGTTAAATACATGCCATTAACAACAGGGCAGTAATCTGCATACATTACTGTTGACAGTGCAGCGCTATCAGTAAGGTACATGCCACAACAATGTGTAAGACGTTAAAGAAGTTTCCCCTTAAAATAGGTGGATGTGGATGGACTCAGCTCCAGACAAATCACCTGGAGGAGCCCTGACACATCGGCCTGGGGCTGAAATCCCTTTTCCCTCCCACCAGTGCATAACAAGCACTAACTGCTCCGCATCGTGTGTACAACGTATTTGTACGCATGTGTGCTGTAATCATTTTACCTAACTTATCGCTTTTCATTTTTTTCCTCCTGCCTTCTTCATCCCCCCTCTCCTTCCGCCATGCTGCTCTCCAGTCTGGCCTCAAATTAATAGAGTGCACTCAGCGCAGTAACCATATTCAATCACCGACTCCGGAAAAGTCCTCTGGAGGATCGTGCCCACTGCAGTTATAGACCGGGATGCACAGAGCATCCCCAGCAACATGTGCACACACACAAACACACAAATACAAAACGCACACTCAATGGTGATAAGAAATGAATCAATGTTGACACCTGATCATTTAATGCAATGCTCTCATAACAGCCTCCCAATTCTCAGTACGCTGCACATTTTAAAGAGTTAAGAAACAACACACACAATTCCCCATAACTGCTGTCACATCTGCGTCTACACAACCTCTCTCCTACCTTTACAGCACTGGCTGTAGAGAAAGCGGATGGTTTTGGCCTCCATCCTGGCTTCAGTGCAGTATAGACTCCCCTCACATTCACACACTCATTCAAAACCACACATACACACACACACACACACACAACCTTACAGGCAGGCAGAAACTCAGCCTCTGGCTGTCAGCGGCTGGTGATGCTGCCTTTGTGTTAACAGCTGAGAGTGCAGTTTCTCTTTACCACAAAGAGAAGTGGGATATCTGACTGTGTCTGTAACCACCCTGCTCCTCCCCCCCATCTCCCACTTCTCTATCAGTCTGTTGTAAACACTGTGACAACAACCAGTGGCTGCTCAGGCTACATTAATACAACTACTTTTATTAATACAACTACTGTTACTTTGACAACTGTGTTTTCAAACAGAAGCGAACTCTGTCCACACAAGCATTTAGGCTCTGTATCCGTTTTAATGCCCATCCATGCTAGCCCTCTGATACACTGGTGTAGACAGGAAGGCATGCCCCCCGCTGGACACAAGAATTGTCTCTTATTCCTCAAATAAAAGTTTGTTTCCTACGCATGTAAACAGTTGTATCATTGTAAAATGCAGAGTTTAACTACACAACAGCTGTTGGAAATGACATCAGGTCTGCAACGCTTGTAATTGATTTATCCATGTTGCTTTCTACACTGGTAGCCGAGACTCATGCTAGTTGTTTTCTTCCATAAGTAAGTCATGTGATAGGAGCCTGACCAATCAGCGAGGACTACATCAAGCGGTTGCGTCCACATCATCATGTACACAACAAATCAATGCATCTGTGACTGGGCTAATGACATGGTGTGAATATTTGCTTTGACAACAAGTGTTATTGTCTCGTGGTCTGTGTGGGTATGTGTTCATGTGCATGTTTGTGTGTAATTTTCTCATCACACAACATTGTCAATGATGGGGAATGAGTCAGTGTCCAACTTCTCAAGGCGGCATCACAAAGACTCTGCATGGCGCCCAGACACAAAAACAACACATACGCAAACACCTCTGCAAACAAACAAGCGCTCCCTTAAGAAGCAGCATAAGAACGTGACAGAAAGCGTGATGAGCAGGTGGAGGGGTGGAGTCCCTTGTGATCTCAGTGTTAAGAAAGCACGTTTAATGGGGGTAAAATTAATATAATGGGGGGGGCTGCCCAGAAACCCCTTTAGGGACCCTAACAGTCATATTAGGATGAAGAGTGATTCTGACAGCACACTTTATTTACCAAATATATGGCTGTGCGGCCCCACCAAAGCAAACCCTGAGCTCTCCACACCATACTGTTTTGATCCTGGCTGCTAAACTGAATTAATTTCCCAGAGGAATGTAGCCTTTATCCATTTAGAAGCTGATATTGGCAGCAGAGGAGGAGTGGTAGATGGGAGGCAGGGAGCTTGGTACAGCAAAGAGGAGAGGAGCCGTCAGGAAAGATAAATACAAGTCTTCCTTTCCGTCTTGCCCCCCCATCGTTATGGTCATCATCCCCTGAGCCAGTAAGAAGTGGGATGTGAACTGGAATGTGACGCCTCCACCTCCCTCTAGACAGACCAGTCACATTTTCCAGGCAGATGAGAGCAGATCTTGTATTAAAATCTGGGATTGTACTTTACTGATGCTCTCCTTCCCCTTCTTCCTCCTCTGCCTCCTCTGTCTGTAGTGCTGAGGGCTGTCTGGCTCAATATGGACGTCAGCCTTGTCTGTACACTTATCACCTACACACCACATTGCACCACAGTCTTAACACAGACCACTAGGTAATCGTGGTAACAGGTGGGAAAAGATGATCAGGTCTATTATCTGGAGAATATGCTGGTGTCCCTGTGAACCTGTCTACATACTGTACATACCATAGCACACCAAGGTCTATATACTGAGTACAGAATACGAAAGCAGTCACATTCTAACTTGATAAGTGGATGCTTCCTTCCAGGTAACATTTCAAACACAGGCCCTTCTTCACACCAAGAAATGTTACCTGGGGGGTAATTAAAAAGGTTATAGGAGCATCAACTGGTGTGCGGACATTTGTTGGTCTTCTATATTAAATCTATAAGAGTTAGCATTCATAGGAATATACTGAACATGGTGACAAATCAAGAGCAGGCATCCATGCTTTTTCAGTCATGAGAGCCACCTTTTGGTTTCTTTTGACACTCAGTGTGGATGATGGGGTGATGCCATGACACAGCAATTTATCCATATGTTAGTTCATGGTAGTTAATTGAACAATCTGGAGAAATGTGATGAATCCAAAGAGGTTTTCTGCACGAAAACATTTCACCCAAAACCTGCCACTACTCATCATCAATTATTGATTATAAGTGTTTTCCCGAGCCAGAAAAAGTAAGACAAAAACAGAGAGAGAGAGCGAGAGGAACACGGGGGGTGGAGATGGTGAAAATGCACTCTAATGACATTACCACCAAGGTCAGTGTCTGCTCTTCATTTTGCAGTGGGTTGAAGGCAGCTGGTGTGGGTTGCCTTAAATCAAACCAGAATCAGACATCTTGCTGCATATGAATGAGTGGCTGCGTGCATGGACGGACACAAAACTAAAAAACATTCTAACAAGACACTGCCAAAAGGTAATCCGACCAGTCACATGATACCCTGATCCAATTTGTGTCGAGCACAACTTAAATCCAAAAGTGTAACAAATTTGCAACACCCCACCAGCTTTAGGCAGTGTGAGTGTTGTTCTGGACACTGTTCTGAGCTGGCCTACATACAGGAGCCACAGTGAGGACTCATTATACCTGAAACACCTCAGGCTATGGCCACAACACACACACACAATGACAGTGACGGGACACAGTAAGCCCGAGCTGTCACTTTGAACTGTTTTGACGGCAGCTCTCCAACTGGACTGACCTCGAAAAGGTGTGCACAAACAACACACACACACACACACACACACACACAAGTACACACACACACACACACATCTGCACACATGGCAACTGGTCGGCATCTGTTTACAAGTAGATGTGAGGAGAGTTCGAGACAAGGCTCAAACCAGTGGAGAGGGAGTGTGAGGGGAGGGGGACAAACAACAGAGGAACAACAAACCAGGCTAAGGTCCAGTTCATTTAAAAAGGGACAGTTCACGTTTATTGCAATATCAGTTTTAGCTTCACTGTTTTGACCATCTTTTGTATTTTATCTTTTTATATTTCGTAATTAAACCGACAGACTTATAAAGTGGAGTAATTTTAGATGCCCCAAGTTCAGGTAGTAAAATCCCATTCATTTTCTCCAGGGAAAAATGTTACGCAACTCCCATCCAAACCACCTCCACAGCTCGGATGGCTTTGAACGCTCCTGGTTGAATCATCAGTGCAACAGAGGGACGGCTGCATGAGAAACTATTCAGTTCTTTGACAGAGGGTTTTCAAATTCACTGAAGTTCTACTTTGTGTTTGAAAGCATTTACCAAACCAAACTGACTGAAAACATTTGATGTCATTGAGATTAGATTGAAATAACGAGTGCAGAACCCTTTCTAAACATGTCTGTTTGGAATGGGATGTTTTTGTACTGCGGTTATGCTGTTTGCAGCTTTGTTTATGAAACTCTGAAAGTGACCTGCAGTAATTGAGCTGCAGCAACTAGAGACCTGCTGCAGAGGACTGCATAAAGCCCTGAAGCTGCACCGCTGCTTCACAAAGAGATGTTAACCTGTTTAAAATAGAACCATAAACTGGAGAATCAGCTGCCGTCATGTCCCAAGAGTCCCTGCCACCGCTGCTACAGAGATCTGGTCACCTTTTTATTCAAAGTTTAACATTGAACTATCACTGTCTTTCATTAGTCTGTTAACAAAACACTCAGCACTGCCAAGAGTGAAGCTGAGAAGATGAAGGGTTCTTGAGATACAGTATGTGAGCCACACCTTGCATACCAGTTATTGACATGTGGGTTTTGAGATCCGATCTAAAGTGGACAGCAAGTATAGCAAGTAAAGTACACTTGTGAACGCACACAGATTGTCCTTGGCCACATATGAAGGACGCTCTTGCCATCACAGACACACACAAAGTGACATCGGACAGATGTGTGTACTCTAAAAACAACATAACTTGGTCTTCATGAACAGAAATGACGTACAATTTTGTTTGTCTTGTGCGGGTAGGTGAGATCCGATCTTAGATCTGATCACAAGATGCATATGGGGTCAAAATGTATCTCCCGGTGTGAACGCAAGCATTCAGAGCTGTGCACTGGTGATCAAGATAATGAATAGTGACAATGGCCAAAACAACTATTTTAAGTTTAAATAAACCTGGATAAATAAACGAAAACTTGCTGTTGGCAGTAGAACCGAGTGCCCCAAACATATGCCAGCTAATCAGTAACACAAAGAGATAGGGATGCAATCTGCATGCACGCACACACACACACACACACACACACTTCTAGGAAATCCAAGGCACCCAAGCAAGAGTTCTAGCTACCAGCGAGCTATAATATTACCCATTCTTTCTCTCTGTGTGTGCATGTGAGCACGTGCGTGTGTGCTATGTTTATGCAGTAAGGCCTGGTCTTTGTTGCTCTGGGGGCTGATACTGCAGTACAGAGCGACAGAGGAGAGGAGGGGGCGGGAATAGTTTTGAGTTGTACCACTGTGAGCTCATACTATTGTCCTGAGAAGAATGAAAGAAACAGAAAGAGAGGGGGAAAAGAACAGAAAGAAAGGAAATCAGGGGCACTGCGTCACAGTGAATAATATGCCCATTCATCCCTGTGCACACAGGAAGAGAGGACAGAGAGACAGGAAGTCAGTCGGACCAGTTCACTGCCAGTAGGGAGCACATGGGAGGGGAGGGTCGTACTAAAACAACTACAGGAAGTGTGTGTATGTGAGCGTGTGTGTGTGTGTGCAGCAGGATGGGGGGTTGGAGTGAGGTGAGTGTGTGTGTCTCCAAATGAAGGGGCCTGAAGAAAAACAGGCAGCTGTGGAGTTCACCAGTATAACCCTCCAAACCTGAAACCAGGCAGGAAAAGAGAGAGACTGCAGGAGAGAAACTGGGCCAGGGGTTTTATGGGGCAGCGGCGTGTGTCTGCTGGGATGGTGGGGCCACGGGACAAGATGTTTTAAACAGTTGAACAAGTCGGTAGTCTGAAGCCTCAGGTTGCAGGTAGTATTTCCACACAAGATTCTTCAGCCGGGTGGAATCTATTAGTTCCAGACATGCCTGCCTTATACTGCTTCACTGTACTCACACATACACAAGCACATGCAAGCGAGAGAGAGGAAGGGAGTAGAAGAAAAGATAGAATTACAGTACAGTAAGTGTTGGAGGGAAAAGTATTGCAGGAATGGGAAGATTCCAGCCAATGTCTTTTCCTTGGGTCTGGGCCTTTCCTCTGAAAACAAACACACACACACGTATATACACACAAACTTAAATTGGCATTTCCTCTCTCACCCAGAGCTTAAAACCTTTAGGAAAAGCAGTGTTTTCTTTAGTAGGAACATTAACTAGCTTAGTGACGTTTAGACGTGGAAAACCCTGCTGGAGCCAAACCACGGCAGACCTGCTCTGTGCGACAGAGGAGAGCAGACACACACATGCAGACACACACACAGAGGCAGAGAGCAGAGGATACGAGAGACATAAAAGCTTACTCTGTGCTGCAGCTGGGTATAAATAAGTAAAGCATTGGACATCTCAGCAGCAGCAGAAGTTATTGGCGTCTTGCAAGTGCTTTATAAACTTCACTTTTGACCCAACTTCCATTATGGAGAACTGAGTACTGAAGGATGTTATAAGATGAGGAAGTAAGCTCATAACATTTCGGCTTATCATTTTCTTTTATATGCACAGACCAAAGGCTGTGGATCTAATATAACTTTTAACGGTTTCATAAGACGTAATTGATTTAATTGTGTGTCAAAATGAGTCCAACCAGCCAAGAGGAGGAGCTTGTACCCAAAGAGAGGCTGCTTCTTTGGCATTGAACACAGTTTGGACATGAAAAGTCTAACACAGACCAGAAAACTGCAGTTGGCTAATTATGCTGCAGACCGGTCACCACAACAGACTCGACCACCACAGACCGCTTTTACCATCCATGCAAGAATCATGTCAGCCGGTGCGGACAGATTAAACGGATGAGAGCGGTCATACGCTCCAAACAAACCCCAAACTTTGATGTTGCAAGAGGCTGTTGGCCACTGCACACCATGAGGGCAAATAATCAAGAGGGAGGGAGGAAGATGTTGTCGCTGCAGCTTACAATTGCCCCAATTCATCTAATAATCTATCGCTCTGACTGTGAGAGGCACAGATAACTTGTGTTGGGACCCAAGGAAGTGCAATGTCACAGCGTGTTCACAAAAGATTCAAAACAAGGAAAAAGCTTTTAAAACGAGAGACGTTCTAAATGATAAAATATGCCACATTAAAACCACAGAACCAACCAGTAATGTGTCTGAGTAACATAGGGTTTTTAATGGGAGCAGACATTTGATCTATTTTCTTAGATTATCCTGTCTTATTTTCTCTTGCGCCTGCTGATAAACCTCTCTTCAACCCCCTAAGTAATAGCTGTGTGGGAATCAGTGTGACAGGTCCGTGTTGCACCATTCATGTTGAGAGTAGAGGAGGTTGTGTGTGTGAGAGGAGAATGAAAAGGAGGTGACAGGGAGGGAGAGGGAGAGTAATCGTGGGGGGGTAGCACTACTCAGCAGGGGTAAATTCCTCTACACCGCCCTGCACCTCTCTGGTCAGATCAGAAAGTCATTAACCGTTTAGTCGCCCGGCGAAACGCTTTATCTCCGACTGGAGTAACACGGCGACCGGAAGGAGACAGCAAGATGAGAAGTGGGTTTGTGTGACGGTGTGTGTTTGTGTTAAAAGTATCTGTGGCCCACAAGGCTGAGCCACGGGAGCTCTCATCAGGGTTTATTACACTCTGAGCACAGGTCAAAGGTCACAGAGCCACTGGAGGGGGCTCAGTCTCCCACGTCAACTGGTGGAATACAACCATCAGCTTCAGCTCTGACCAGAAGGAGCTCCGACGCCTCCTCTGCTCCTCTCCCAGATAACCATCGTTTGCTCTGATTCTCCTCACACGGTGACAGAGAGGCTGGAGGGGGCTAGAGACTAGGGGCTGGGGTCTCTATGCATAATGAATCAGGCTGCTTATCAAAAGTTAACAAGCTCCTCACCCATTTACAGCCCCCTGCCTGTTCCACTAACCCAGTCTGGAAAAGAAGCTGACAGGAGTATGTATTGGGGGAGGGGGAGTGGGAGAAGGAGTGGGAGTGGGAGTGGGAGTGGGAATAGATGGAGAGACTTCAAATGAGACCAGACTGTGGCGCAAACTAGTGATTATTTTCAGGATCGATTGATCTCACCACTGTGTTTGATTAATCACTGACTCCGTCGGCAAATTGTCAAAACAAAGGCCCCCAACCAAAATGATGGTGTCTGGTTAGCAGTCAGCTTAATATAACAAAATAAAACAGGGAAAGGGCATGTTCTAAATCTGTATGTGCATATGTGTGTGTATGTGTGTTGTGCAACCTTGAGGGTACTATCCTGGTGTCACCTCCATTTCCTGTCTCTGCCGGACACTACCATCTGGGCCTCAGTCTGTTCCAACAGCCATCTCGCTCTCGCTCTCTCTCTCTCTCTCTTTCAAGCGCATACACACAAACACACACACACACACACACAGTCCGCCATAGGGATGAAAAGCATGACCGTATAGTGATCTACACCATCTGTCTGAGAAGCTATGGATAGGTATCAGACAAAAAATTGCGCACACGTATTATACCATCCTAGACCAGCAGGGGATACAAAATTAAGCTTAGCTGTCCCACTGTGTGTGTGTGTGTGTCTGTGTGTGCGTCAACTCTTTCCAGTATTTCCAAATGGCCAGTGCATAACACCCCCCTTAATCAGCTTAGCAGCCAGTGGGGGGATTTGACTAATCCTCAACACAAGCATGGGAGGGAGCCTGCTGGGTGTATGTCTGTCTGCGCGAGTGGTCCGTCTGACAGTGTGGGCAGTGCGTTAAATCAACCTCTACAGTCTTGGAGAGCACCCTCCCTCTCTAGACATCCAATATTACAGGAACCAGACGAGAATATTCTCAAATAGCGATGGATGGGCGGGGAGTCTTTCATGTGCTGGTGGGTGAAGGTTCGTTCCCGTCTTTATTAGCAGGTCAACACTTAAATCTAGTGAATGAGCGAAGGTGTGGAATGACTCTATACTTCGAGATTAAAGAGTCATCAACTGCTTTGTCATCCCTTTTCATTTTTTCTTCATATTTCTTCCACTTCTGTGTCTGAATCAGCAACAATGATTCATGGGGACCTGGAGGGCTTCACGTGCATGTGCGCATACACATAAATGCACCCCTGAGGGAAGCATCAGCGCTTTGAAGCCTAACACAGCATGTAATAGCCTCACTCTGTCTAATAGTTGTGTATGACAGCCTCTGTCACAGAGCAAACTGCACACACACACACACACACACACACACACATACACAAACAAACCCCAGCAGGAGGGAGATGCATGATACTGAACGTGTACGTGACTGGTGTGTGCGTCCTTACGCAGTGAGCTCTTATCTCTGCATTCCAAGAGACATCAGTGGCATGCCGAAAATGGCTGTAGGAAAATGGCAGAGATGGAGATAGAGGATACAGTCAGAGTTGAGAGGAGAGGGCAGGCGGCGGCACCGCGAGTTAACAGCTGTATCTGCTGATGTCTGCCGATCCTTATCTGAGTTCCAGTGGAAGGCAGAGAGGCCGGGAGAACAGAGCAGGGGAATATGTTCCATCAGACAAAGGATGAGACCCAGAGCAGCAGCCGATAACATGAGATACTATCAGTATTCACGTCGAGGTCACATCGACACTGTGTCAGTTACTGTTTTCCTCGTGTGTGGGTGTGTTGTCTGATCTTAAGGTGATGGACGTTCTACCTTCTTACAAAAACCTAAGTTTTCCTTTTTTTTTACCATCTTCTTGTGGAGATTGAAACAAAACTGTACAATGATTGTCTCACTGCTAAAACATGTATTATCTATTGGTTGGACAATACAAGCAGGTACAGTGAAGAATTAAACAGCCCCTATAAGACCACACCAACACACACCGATCGATGAAAATCTGTCAGGCTGTGGTTGGAATGTACACTCGAAGTCTTACAATAAAGCTGTGAAAGTCAAGGTTATCTTGGAGGCCACAGCAGCAGGTCATGATTAAGAAACAGTGCGTTAGTCAGCAGAAAAAGCTGAATCAAGATCAACCATTGCAGCAAACTGCAATCACAAATCCCCCAGGTCTCTCCGCTCCTGCCTCCATTTCACCCCTTCCTCCAGCCCCTTGCTCCAGAGGTGTAACTCATTCTCACGCCTGCCGGTGTCTGCACATGTGCATGTATGTGAGCGTTTGCACACTATGGAGAAGTGGCCTTGCTGTGTAATGACTCCTGCAGAGGCACGGCTCAGAGAGCTGCGGTTCCCAGCTGTGACAGGCCGGGCCGATGAAATATGGCCACCATTTCACCCAGCCGCAGTCTGTCACAGCCGCCCTTGCAGATACCAAAGCCTGGATACACAAACCAATAGCTACGATGTGCATCTGAAATGAGAGGCTGATAGAGCCGTGACTATGATTTGCTGCTATGTTGCAGTTTACCCATCGACTTTTTTTTCCCATGGTGAAGATCACATTCCGTAAGCTAGGTTGAATTCCTCCTCACTTGCAACCCCACCGGCTCATAGCGCAGCAGAGACGTGTGAGGAGGATAAACTGGGCCAAGCTGCATGAGAAGCGTCCCAGGGAGAAGGACAACTCAACACCTCAGCATATTAAACCACCACAACTACATTTCGTAGAACAGCACAAAAACAGCTCAGGGGATGTAGCCGGGAAAAGAAACTCTTCTTATTCTCCTTTTCAGCAGCATTGTTCCCCGTTTAGGTGGTTTTTAGTAAATTTCGTAATAACTGAGCAACTTTGATGGCGTGAGGAAGAGCAACAACAAGAGGAAGAAAAGACGAACCAAGTGTTCCTGGAATTTACTAAATTTCCTATTATATGGTGCCTTTTAAACCAAGCATCGGTGCTCTATTAATGGAGAAGAAACAAGACGGGAATGGTAATTAACCAGCTGATAAAGACAGAGTATATTTCCTTTAACAGCAAATACTAACAATATTTTCCAATACATACAAACCAGGCTGCAAACAAACGCTAAGAAAACAGACATTTCATCCCAGAAAATGTACTCTTTAATGACTCATTAATCAGCATTTCAACAGATTTATTAACAATAAGAAATTGTAAATAAAAAGGTATAATTCATTACCTAAATTATTCTATTGCTATCAAATGGCGGCATAATGAGTTGCGTGCAGCATCAAGTGCATTGCATTACTAAATCACCAATGAAGACTTGCAAACAAGACTTTATACAGACAGCAAACTAGACTTGCAGTGCTTACCAAACCAAATTACACACGCTCAGTCACATAATACATTTCCATCTCATTTGCAGCTGATTATAAGATATAAAATCTGTGAAATCTTTCATTACGTGTTTGGTATCCCATGTTTTCAAAATCGGTTATGAGTTCCATATCCTCTAGTGTGCAGCAATCCTAAATATGCCAAATGTTAAAGAAAGTAGACGCAGATTCTTGAATCTACCCCTTTATACTGATCTGCTCCGGAATGTAATGGTTTCTTTCTCGGTCCATTTCCATCTTTCCACAAAGTTTCTTGGAAATCAGAACACAACAAACCTCAGTGAAAATATCACCTAGGCAGAGGTAATAGATGCACTTATTGCACTATAGTGGTTAGATAATGACATTGGCCACTGTTCTCCTTGTCTCTGTCATTCAGAAAAGGCGATGTCCTTCCTCATAGTAGGAGGGTTAATAAGCAGTAACGATGACCTTCTGCCCTCTGTATGTGATCACAGTAATCCTCAGATGAAAGTAATTAGTGGATGAAGTGTCATAATTCTATAGGTGTAGTCATATACTCAAATCATTAATTTACAGTAATGTATATACTTATGGCACAAGGATATCGTAGGTCATCAGGTTTACTGTAATAGAGTCCACATGAGATAAGCACTGATGCTTGGCGAATGAGGACTTTGGGTCATTGTTCAGTTCTGAACACTCTTGTGCTAAAGCCTTCTTTGCTTTTCAGATGTTTCATTAGAGCTTATGGAACTTTAATGAATATTTTGGGCTTCTAGGCATAGCATGAAAATGAGTAAAATGAGATTACAGAAAATGCATAAGACAGGTCTTATTCCAGCAGGCTTAAATGGAAAGTGAGACTTTGGGCTGGTTATATTTTGAGCATTCAAAACTGCACGGGGATTCCACTACTTCTGCTAATGCAGCAGCTGGCTTAGTGAAGCAGGGTTTGGAAATTAGCATTACTGTGTTTTCTAATTTCTTTTTACAGGATGTGCTGCACCAGAGAGACACGGTGGTCAACTTCATTAGGTCGTATTTCCCCTCTACTGGAGAGACCTGACATCACCGTAAGACAGTAAAAAAAATCAAGGCCAGGCCAGCAGTACCAAAACCAGTGCACTGTTCCACCTCACTGGTCTGTAAAGCTTGGTATTCTGGGACAGCAGGAAGCCAGAAAAATATCTATAAAAAGAACAAACACCTAAGAAAGGTGCTGGATTAGGTACATTATTTTAAGTTAGATGATCATTTGTTAGCACATTAAATGATTTAGTGTTTAAACCTGCAGGAACAGCAGAGCCTCCATTGAGACAGGAAGGTGATGTAATTTGGTGTACCCTCACTGATTGGTTGGAGAGTCCCTTGGATCAATGCCCCTGCAGCAGAGCACATCAGGGTCAGTTTTGTTAACTGCCCTAATAAAACTCTCCACTGTCCTTGTATAGCTTAGTGTTACAGGCCGAGAGATTCCCATTCATTATCTAGACTGTGCCAGTTGTGCCACCTGCCACAGTTTGATAATAATTAGAACATCTTTTACACATTTCTCATGATTCCATCAAAGATCTGTGTTTTGCAGCACTGCTTCTTTGTAGAGCTGTGGGCCGTGCTGTCTGCCCTGCTGCCGCGCTCTCTCTGACACAAATACAGTGACGCGTATCATACTGGTCATCGGATTCACTGGGAGAAATCCTGCGGCATCTGTAGTTTGGTGGACCGTCAAAACATTGTTAAAGTTTTTACCATCATCGGCAGGCAGGTAAACCTCAGCATAACACTTGCCCTCTCTTTGCACCGGTCATTCAGATGCATGAGAGAATACTCAATCATCAACTTTCAACAAGTTAGCTACCGCCACCGATATAATCAGCTGCGTAAATCTGAAGTGTGATACACCCAAGCCTAAAGAATATTTTTTAGAGTGAAAACAGTTACACTCAAATCATAATAGGGAATTGATGAGAAATGGCCTCTCCCAGAATTCTCAGAGATGACGTCTGTTGGGGGGATTCGTATCTAAACCAAGCAGGGTGAGGAGAGCTCACCTAAGGTCAGCCTGAGGCCGCCCTGACAATACAACAGCCTTTGTGCTGCTCAAACACACAAACACTTACACACTGTTGTTTTGTTTCTCACACGTAACTGCCTACTTAACAGCCATTACCACCCACATGATTGTCGTTACAGCTCACATATCACCATGTCACGGGCCATGACAAACATCTGATGGTCATCACAGTCAGCCAAGGACAGACAAACAGACATACTCCTGGCTATGGCCTGACTCGCACTGGGACAGACTTTATATAAATCTCAGGGTTACAGAGTACTGGGTGTCCAGCGTCTTCCAGCACCACATTTATAACTTGTATTACAGTGATAATGCTGCCATGTACTCCTACATAATTGTTATCTGGTGCTGTATCATTCTGCCTAAAAGAAGTATAACCGGCTGAGCAGTGCCTCGTGGCATCTGATACCCCTTCAAACTAAAGGATGAATTAGTCAGACTTCCTGGTTCATATTTCATTTTCTTACCTGTACACTATGTGCACACCCAAGCAGCTCGTTCACCTCTCATAGTGCCAGTCAGATGATTCAGCAGATTGTCTCAACGCAGAACGCTTGTGTTCAATTCTCCCATCGCAGCTAAAGAGCACCTGTTGACCAGTGCAGAATCTAGACTGGGTGCTCTCTGCTGAACCAGAGCTTTGACCACACAGAGGAGGTGCGTCAATGATGAATCAAATATCTGGAAGTTCTTAGTCCAGGTACAATTTGTTTGGTTAGGTGTTGAAACCCATTGCAAACCTGCACCAACCCCTTTTAGAGGATGTGGTCTCAGTCCAGCTCCAGTAACCATGTGCTTTGAAATCTGGGAAATAGATTGTGTAGCATTAGTAGCAGCTATAGCCAGAGAATGAACTGAAGCTTGAAACATTAACTGGTACCAAGGAAAGAGGTTCACTATTCCTGTGTTTACCTCCTAGCTCCCGACCCAGCATCTGACCAATGAGCCGAGTGAACATTTTGTAATGTGTTCTGGTTCAGTTGGATTTTTCCTGTGTGATAATAAGCTGAACCGCAGCTCTCCAACTGATCTGGACCAGCGCAAATAGACTAAAGATATGAAAACACCCCCAAATGTATTGTATCCTCCATCTGACATCCCTATGGTAGACTCTGTGGCCAAGTCCTACAGTTCAAGGCTCTCAATCTTTCTGGCCTTTGACCCAATGGGAGCCTGGCGTCAACGAGCATTACACACACAGGATAGAAAACAAAGTTATCTGTACACAGGGACAGTCTGCCCCGATACCAGGAGACTAAGCCTCTCAAGTGAGGGGAGTCTGGCACTTGATGACTCAAAGCAGTGTGCATGTTCTATTTTGTGTGTGATGAGATGTGATGTGAGGGTCAGAATCAGTGAAACACAATAGAGTCCTGCAGAGTGGGTGGCCACACCCTTCCCTCATAGCCCCCCTCCATGGCCTCCCCTCAAAATTGCATTGGTGAGATGAGATTTTAAAAGACAGGAAGGGAGAAGGCAGGGAGTGGACGTCAAGAATGAAATCCCTGAGAAAAGAAAAAATACACTAAAGAATACAAAAAGAAGTAAGAGGTCTGACAGATTCTCAGCTCTAGTGGAGAAAACATGACAGGGAATGGAGAGAGACAGAGTGGGCAGAACTGAGCAGACTGGGGGAGGGAGTAGGAGAAACAAAATGGGGGAATGAACACTGTCTAACAGGAGACAGATAAATACTGAGGAATCTAGAGGGAGGGAAAGCGAGAAAAAGCCGTGGTGTGTGTAGCATTGTGTTCTGAAATGTGTTGCTGAATTATTGACGCTGCCACTGTGCTGAAGGGCGAGAGGAGGGAGCGTTTTCACACAGCCTAATCTCCGCATCATAAACATGCCCGCACCAACATGCAGAGCTGTCAGGTTGTGGCAAATATATGTACAACGATCGTCCCTGGTGACGGCAGCCTTGAGAGTTGGGAGTGGGTCCCTTGAGGGAGTCTGTGGCAGGCAAGAGAGGTCAAGGGTCATGGCAGACCAGAGGGAGACATCTGGCCCACACCTGTTCTCGACTTGCCGCAGTGGACTCACACAGACAGCTCATCGTGAATCAGGCACAAGGTAAAGTGAGATGGTCATTAAGGCAATTTACCATAAAACGGTTATGTGTAGTTTGAAACGCTACAAAGAGCTTTCCTTTGTCCCCTCCCTGCCGGTGTTTTTCTCTCTCCCTGGCTGCCACCCTGTCTTATCCGCGGAGGAAGCCTGTTTGATCTAGTGGAGTCCTGCTGTTCAGACTTTCCCTCTCCCAGACATCAGGCGAGCACTCCTCTCTCGCTCGCTGAAGGAGAAGAGCTCCCCTCCTTCTCTTTTTATCCTCCCAGTTGTTCACAGAACAGGGAAAATCACATCCCCCCCCCACCCCCCCCACCCCTCAGCTAGAAATCAGACACATTCTCTCTGCCTCTACCAACGACAACACAATAATTCATGACTTCAAAATGGCCTCGATGTCGTAGTAAGGCCAGCTGTGTTGTGTGCATATGGTCCATGTAGAATGTAAGCTATGACAGCGATGTGGTTCACTCAGAGGACAGTGGTCATCATTGTCAGCCCCCAGCAGGAGCGGGACACAATGGAGAGGGACACAGGCAGGGACCTGACTCACACATACTGAAAGCCTTCCTGGCCATTATCAGCAGCAGAGATGCTGGAAACAATGAGAATTTAGTTCCAGCGTGTCTTGTGTAGATACAATAGCAGCATTAACACAGGACAGATTTCTTGCATTTATTAAACCATTAACTACAGTTTTTTGTATATTTGACAGTAGTTATACTGGGGAACTGTCTAGGGTGTAACCTACTCTCATCAGTGTCATTTAGGATTGGCTCAAGACTCCCCCTTTTTTCTTTTTTTTAAAGTATTCCATCTGCTTCAAGATGCTCTGACATCCGGGAGACGAAGGTCACACAGGATGATATATTTTTTATTGCACATAAATTGGTCGATTCTAGCTTTCACCATAAATTTCAAATATAACATCAACGATTCACAGAAAACAAGTGCACATGATGCAGAAAGACAACACCCAGCAGCGCATGAGCAACATGTGGACAATGACAAATCACTGAAATTTTCACATTAAAGTTTAACAATGAATGTTACACAATGAGTCCTCTCAGCCCACAGTCGTTTGGCTGCCCAGAATCGCAGCACAGCAAATTTTTTTGGATTATGAAAAAGTTTCCAGTGCAAAGACAACTTTTCAATCCGACATTTTCACAATTGAAGATGCCACCGATGGCACCAGTCCACAGTGATTCCTAACACCTCACATTCATTCTCAGACCGAGCAATGGGACTCTGCCACTTCAGACTGGGAAACTCTCCTCCACATTCCTCAGAGGGAATACCACCGGCACATGACAAGAGTTCCACTCACATTCAGCCACTTAGCCTGCTGCTCCCACTGCAACCTTTGCACAGAGAATGGCTGTGTGTATGTGCACATGTGTCATGGACAGCAACCTTTTAACACGCCACACTGCCCCCAGACAGAAAGATTTCACTGAGAGAAAGGGAGTGGGAGAGGCAAAATTCAGGGAAAAGGGGGGAAGAACAGGAGTGGTAACATGCTTGTGACAAGCTGCTATGCCACAAATGTGATGAGGTGATTGATGGGAAAGGCTTTGTGCTAGAAAGTCACCCCCACGCCCCCTCTGTGTCCCATATTCTTCTCTTCCTCATCAACTTCTTCATCACCTCAATCCTCAGGGCTTGTCTCTGGCACATTTCGAAGAAAACCCACTTGGTTTATTTGACTTTCAGCTCCGCACAGGTCCAGGCAGAGCTCTACTACTTGACAAAGTGACTACACAAAGTGGAGCACACTGTATAATCTATATGGAGAGCACCCATCAACTCCACACCAGCTCCTGTCCCGCATTGGGCCACTGCACAACAGGAATGTGTATGTGTGTGTGCATGTATAAGGGGAGGGATATTCCCATTTCCACTCTGTTTGAAGCACATGGACTGAGTCGGAATGTAAAGGGGGAGGGGCAGCAGGAGGAGGGTGCGGGGGGAGGCAAAGGCGATAATCTGAGAGGGGTATCCCACCGCACAGGCCGGCACATGGTCCATACAGTCTACAGTGGACCGAAGAGTAGAGATGCAATACTGCTGCTAGGTGTCGCTACATTAAACTTACCGCTTGCAAAATATCTGACTTTGTTCCAACAGTATATACTCCATCATAAACTGAGCATTCAACTAGAACCCATTGTGCATTAAAATATTAATTTTGCTTGAATTTAGTTCTACCTCATTGATGGGCAGATTATGCACGACAGGTTAACAGATTCCTTTGACCATCATAGTCCACAGCCCCAGGACACGCTTAAACATGCATGAGTGAAGAGAACATATCAGTATGTTCTTCAAACACAAACACACTCACACCACTGGCCCCTGGCCCTACTCAGGAAGATGCAGAAGAAGAAGAAGTGAGCAAACAGGCGCCTGCAAATGGAAAGCGAGATAAATATCAAACCTCAGGTATGTGCAGCTGCCTCTGTAATGCTCCAGTGTCTGCTGCAGGCAAGCCACATATCCAGGGTGGGTTCATCCATAAATGCATTCAAGAAGGTAAACTATCAAGACATGATCATACAGCCACACCCTCCAACATGTGCTGATATGACACTAGAGACAAGTGTGTACCTGTACATAATGCACGTCCTCTGACTGTTCACGTATTAAAAAACTTCATGTACAACTGCTTCTCCTCGTCACCTGTCACAGAAACTAGTATCTACACAAGAAGTCCCTTGCACATCACAGATTATATAGATTCAGATTACATAAGTAAACGATTGAGATGTTTGAGTTTCAGTTCTCTATACACACAGGCACGCGCGCACGCACACACACACACACACGTTATTCCTCGGTTTTGTCCTTCTTGTTCTTTGTCTATGTCACTTAATACTTAATACTCATAGCTATCAGGCCCTTAAATACGCCAGAATTATACCGTCAATATCCATAAATTATTCTTTGGAAAATCAGTGAATATTCAAAAAAAAATCATTGTAAAAAAAATCTTTGGGCATATCTGGGAAAAATTCCAGTTTTAGATTCACACAAGGCTTAACCCAGTTTTGAGATTCTTCAAGTGATATTCACGTCATGCACTACGTTTACATGATGGCATAAACCCGATTTCGGCTGAAGCCCGGTTTCTCTATCCATGGGGGGTTAACTATTCTATCTCAGGGTACATGGCACTGAGAAATCCGACTCTTGTCCGAAAGCATTTCATACCCCGCTACGATAGGTGGCGCTGTTTTAATTACAGCTAGTGGTGATACAGCCATTTCCGCTTGACCTCGTCACCACTTCCAACAAAAAACAACAACAGCCTGAACATGAACAGCGTCTCATCGTCGGTCCAGTAATGCGAGACTCTGGTGTTGGATCTTGCGGTGTTCTCCATATTGTTGTTTGTTTGTATGTTTGTGACGGCCAGCACCGGGCAGCGACATTTTATCTACCTGTCGACTTCCGGGTCACGGCCAGGGAGGGAGGGGGCAGGATCTCAAGCATGCGCAAAGACGTCATCTCCAGTTGTTGTCTAGCTTCCAGAGTTACATGCTCGCGTTGTCCGATATACAGCCAAATCCGATCTACTTATCTGGGGGTGGTTATCCGACTTCAGTCGGACACAAGAAATCTAGATTTGTGGAGTTACATGGAGTGGATCTTCGATTGAAACCCGACAACGCCAGAAATCGGGTTTCAATCGGACACATGTAAACGTAGTGACTGAGTCAGGTAGAATGTAGTAGGACCTTTAACCTTCCTCAGTTTTGAGCTACATGTGTCTGCACATATGCAACTCCTTTGATTGTACACGGCAGGGCCTCCTGTTGTCCAGCATGGCCAACACAAAGAAGTTTGATCTGCACATCTACTTCCTGCTGATAAACAGTAACATCAATGTAACCTCCTGCTGAGGTCAACATGTTAGGAGTGCACACACCAAAGCAAATGCCCACGCAGCAAACATTTAGCAGATATGTGTTCTGTGTGTAGAGATTCTGCATTTGGTTTGAGTGTGAAGTGAGGAGATGTGAGGGGACAAGGGCAGGGGAAGAGGGTTAACTCAGATATCAGAGGGTGCTTCCTCCTCCGGGGTGTGTGTGTGTGTGTGTGTGTGTGTGTGTGTGTGTGTGTGTGTGTGTGTGTGTGTGTGTGTGTGTGTGTGTGTGTGTGTGTGTGTGTGTGTGTGTGTGTGTGTGTGTGTGTGTGTGTGTGTGTGTGTGTGTGTGGCGTGGGAAAGAAACTACAGTATTCCCACATTCAAAGTGGTTTAAAGTAAAGCTTGGACTCAGCACTTTAAACAAGCCTCTTTGAGCCTGCATATGTGCAGCAACAAACTCTGAGAGAGAAATGGGAGAAATCTCCACCAGAGCAGCTTTGATGCTGGGAACAACTAAAATAGAACTGGTGCATCCACCTAGCAACCAGGGGGGAAGAACACTGTGTCCTCACTCACATCCATACAGACGCAGAGGGAGAAGCTGAGAGAGGGGCTGTGTGTGAGGGTCTGAGTGAGGCAGATTCAGCTGAGAGGAGGTGATGAATGGCTTCATTAAAACAGCATTAGAAGAGGTGTGAACCCAAATGGAGAATGCCAGCATGCAGTGACTGCTCAGCTACAACACACACACACACACACACACACACACACACAACACAACACAACACAACAAACACACACTTGTCACTACTGGAATTCTCCCCTTGATACCTGCACAACCCAGCCACCCTGTAAGCAGTCACTTGCTTCTCATTTACACTGTTTGATGTTGGTACAAGTTTTAAATGGGACCTCGAGCGTATTTGCCCTATTGTCATAAATATAAAGCCTCAAAGATCTGTGAGAAATCAAAGTATTTTCAAGAAACAAAAGCGATAACTCTGATTTTCCTTTAATCAAACTGTGCCTTTCTTCATTTCACACACACAGATTGAGCATACCACCCCTGAGGGAGCTGGTGGGAGATGAGGAAACCGCAGTGGCACCCAGGAAGAAAGAAAGTGGTGAAAAGGAGGACTCAAGGAGGCGGAGGATAGCACATAAGGAGAACAGGAATGCAATGCAAGAAAGCAAACGGGGATACTGAAAGGACCAAGGTCTGAGGGTTCAAAATGGAATCAGGTGTGTACAGTGGTAACCTGATTAGCCAGAGCCTGGAGGGGAGACAAATCTACATTATTCTTTCTCATTTTCCCTCTGCTCCTCACAAACCCAGAAAAATGGGGGCAATTCAGTTACCCTAGCAACCAACTCTGCCTACGTGCAGAGAGAAGCTGCTGATGGAGGGGGAAGGAGAGAAGGAGAGAGGGAGATGGGGACTGAAAGGGCTAATACAAGTGCATAATGTACGCACAAACATATTGAACTGAGCAGATGTGCCATACAGTCGAGAATGTCATCAGGTTTCTTCTCTCTCTTTGTAACTCTCTGTCATTCAGGTCTCTTGCATGTTTCCCAGATCCCTCCTCCTCTCTCGTCCTTCTCCTTTTCCTTCTTCCTTCTGCCCCGCCTTCTCCCTTTTCCCTCCTTGGTCAGGCTCCTTGCTTTTTCTCCTCCTGCTCTGGCCACGTATGAGGGCTGTTCAAACACAACCTGTTTCCTCTGGTGTCCCCTGGGAGCATTATCCAACCTCTCGACTGTTGTGTTTTCTCTCCCTCCCTCCTCTCGGCCTCACTCCTATTTATTTACAGCTGGATGTCTGTTCTCCAATTGATTGTTTTACAGAGGATATGACTATGCTTTGTTTCGGGTGGCCTGAGTGGCTTTATATAGATTCCTCTGTTCTTCAAGACGTTCTCACCAGCACACACACACATCCTCTCTCTCTCTCTCTCTCTCTCTCTCTCTCGGCTGGCTATGAGTTAGTGTCCGGTGGAGAAGCGCCTAAATGCACTGTAAATGTGAGTGTCACATATGCTGAAATCATTAAAGTGAAGATTATTGGTTTTAGGCTGCCAAAGGAGGCGTGTCAAAAATGTGTGTGTCACATTTCATCACAACTGACAGACATCATGAGGGGAGGGAGAAACAGAGACAGTATAAGACCAGCGGTTCTTTTCACAATGGTCTGATTGTTCGTAGAATGTCGGCTGAGAGAAAGAAAAAGATTGAAAAAGAGGGTGTAGGGGATTGACAGAGAGTGTGTGAGTGAGTGAGTGTGTGTGTGTGTGTGTGTGTCTGCTTTTTACATTTTTACACACTCTCACCGGTTGCTCTGCTGTTGCTGTGTGTGTCTGCATATGTCAGATATGTGAAAGTGAAATATAAATGAGGCACCCTAACAGGGGTCAAGGCCTCTGTATTAACTCTGAGCTCCAGTCACACACAGACTCACAAAGAGTTAGACAATGTGATCATATATATCATATATTATAGTGCTGAAACGTTAAATAGGCAACAATTTAAAGCCACACGATGTAGATTGTACCTAAAAATAGCAGATTCAAAATCCTTTTGATGGTACACTGCATTACGTCACTCTTGTGTACCATGCTTGAACATTCTGACCTGCTTTACCGGCATACGCCAAACACCGAAAGCCAGAGCCGAAGCAAGCGGTTAGTTTTAGAGACTATAGATCGCCATTCTTAGTGCAGCCATCATGGCAGAGCCGCTAAACAAATAGAAGAGGATATTTTAGGAAAGTGATCGGACTAGGAAACCGAACAAAGGCAAAAATCAAAGCATATTCACTTCTTGGCAAGCTCTATTGGAGGTTAAAGGTTGTAGGACAGATGCCAGCCCGGTGTTGTTGTTAATGGATAAATGGTTTTGGTGGCAAGTTAGCCAAACAATTCAAGGTCCTGTCTAAGGACTGTCTAATTTACGACAGCGAATTATGCATCCCACCTGTAGGGGGAGCCCTGCATATGTATTTTGTAGCTTTAATGGACGATTAGTCAATATTTTAAGCAAAGGTGGACAAAACTCACATTCAACAAACTGGTATTGTAAATTTCCATGGTGGATATTTTATCTATAGAGATGTTTCTCTGTTGAAGTGTATTATATCACAATAGTAACTAGCCAAACAAATGGGGCAACACCTGCAAGCTACTTCAGGCAGCCAACTCCAGCTGCGCTGCTCCAGTCATGTGACATGCATCACGTGACATACCTCACTCTCCGCAATCATCTTTAATATACACCCACCTTACGAAGGGGTCTATTTAAGCAGAGAAAATCTCCCATCACTGCGTCAGTATTGCTGCCAGTTGCTTCAGCCCCTCCCCCACCCAAGCATCCACCTGTAGGCTCCGACAAGGTTACAAGTATTTGCTCATCACTCCCATCATACAGTATCTATATAATCATATCAGAGGGTTGTGATTAAGTCGGAGCCTAGGGGCCAAACACAAACCTGTTCTACTGTTGAAAAAAAAACATGTGAACGTGACGACTGATTGAAAGGTCTGAGTGGAAGGCAACAGTTAACTTATGCAAAACAACCTGCAACGGGTAACAAGGTCTGGCAGGCTACAGGAGTCGGTGTGACTGTGTATGGGTGTGTGTGTTTTGCATGAATAACTGTGGTATCAGTTTTATCGTGTTCCAGAATGTCTGTACAAGAGGCAACACATTGACTGGACAAATCAGGTTTAGAGGGGTGTAGCTCCACTCACACACACAAATACACACACTCACATACACACTTCTTCAACGTCAAAGCTTGAGCACCTGAAAAGAGGGAGGGGAGATCCGTTCCCAACTTGCCTCACTGCTGAAGGCCTAGTAAATTGGTGGCGGCCAGAGTGTTAGGATTAACCAAGGGAAGGCTAAACATCTGTTGCCCAATCACAGCATCTGGAACATCTGGCACCGATGAACAGCAGTCATCTAGCAGCTGACCTCTGACCTTACCCCCTTTGGATCAATGACTGTTTTCTTCTCTTACGCATTTACTTTAATTTTTCTTCCCAACACTCAGATCTACTCCCTCATGTCTCTAACACTGGCCTTGATGAGCTGAGGTGCCGAACAACTGCACGGGTTCATCTGCATATGGTGTTGGTAGAAGCTGCAGCCATCATAGCACACATTCCTCTTCTTATAACCCTCCTGTCGACTGTATACAGAATGCAGTGGTGTGGGCAGAGATGGATTAGACAGCTCGATCCAAATCGCAATAACACATTCATTGACTTGTCGCCAATGTTCTGAGTGAGTGTGCGTGTGCACTGAAAGAGGCCAACTCAGCACTTTCAGCCTGAGAAAATTGTGTTTTCGCTCAGGTGCCTTGGCAGTCTTGTAGTAAATTGTCAAATCAAATGCTAAAGGATGAGGAAGCAGGTTGGTAGAGGGGCACAGACCTCCATCGTGTCTGGTGCTGACACAGCACACGGCGACTGCTACTGTTTACACACACGCGCACACACACACCTCCCTATTCTGAGAGGCAAGTGTGCTGACTGCAGAGCTGAAAATCCTCACACACCAAGCATGGCCGCATTGTGAGTGTCTCTGTGTGTGTATAATGATTCCTTTGCAAAGACACAAAGCCATGGGCCCCAACAGGAAGCATTACACACTCCCTTTATAATCTGTGTTCCAGCCTGAGTCCTGAACTTCAGTTCCACACACACATCCTTCCTGAGTGATTATTTTAAGCGCTCTCTGCAATTTCATATCATCTCACAGTATAAAAACATCAGAACCCATCCTTCTCCAACAAACCCACACACACACAATGGCATTGAGTGATGCGTGATTGACTTGTGGTTGTCAATTAGACGAGGGGTGTATTGACCGAGTCCAGTGGTGCAATTATATACGGATTGTTAAAAGGATCACACACACAAAGCCCATAAGTAATTCTAAGTAATTCGTTTTAAGACGTCTTTCCACATCCATCCAACCACACATGGCTGAAGTGAGGGCACCTGCAGCAAGGGGTTTGAGTTACAACTACTATTACACTGCATCCACCTTACCCTTGTATGTCTTTTCTCTATTCCTTCTGTTACTCAGTGTATCATAGCTGTTTATACACAAGATAGAGAAAATCTCAGCCAGTATGTCACGTGACCCCTCTGCTCCTACTGATTAAATATACATCAATCAGCCACAACTTACACTAGCAAAAAAATATAGGCCAGACAATGAGCCTAACACACACACACATACAGCAACCCACAATCCTGCATGTGGACAAACTTGTATTGTATTGTCCCCCCCCCTCCCTTTCTATTAGGCGCAATTGAAAGCAGCCCTTTATCCAAAATCCTACATTGCAGGCATTTAGGCCGACACATGTGTCTTAGGTGAGATCCACATTCTACCTGCAGAGCTGGATAAGTTTATCAGTCTGCAAAATGTAAATAGCTTCAAAGCCATTTGACAACAGATTCTGACTTCAGTCTAAAAATCAAGAAGAGTCCTTTAGCACATCATCAAATTGAATGGCCATTCACACCTCTCTGTATTTCTCTGACAACCCACAAAAAAACATAATCAATACCTTTTATCAGTGGTGGTTCCATTTGCAAATAGAACCACCGATTAGCAGCCGTTTAGAAGCACTTCAGATTCTGAAGCGCAGAGAAAAAATTTGCTTGAAAATTGTAAAAGACTCACCTAACCCTGAGTCTTGCACAAACAACATGGTGAACATGGAGCCTGTGAGTAACAAAGCTCAGAGCTTATTGGATTCAATTACACATAAATACTTTGAACTGAAAATGGCAGGTGATAAGCTCATTCCTTAACTCCATTCCGGCAACGTGTTACCAACTGTTGTTGTTGGAACAACCTATCCCTTTTCAAATAGGTTTCACTTTCTCTCTACTCTCTCACTCTCAGTTACTCTGCATGTCAGCTGACAGTGCCAAATAACTTTGCCATACTTCCTTCAAAGTTATTTGCTATTCTAATGAAGTGCAGGTAAAGTTGACAAAGAAAAAATTATGCCACATTTTAGGTTAAATACCATTTAGTTGCTTTCGGAAGCTGTAAACATCAGGCAGAAAGCACCTAATGAGTGTTTTTAAACTTTAAAAACATCAGAGTATTTTTATTACGTTTTTTATCCACGGCTGAGCTGGAGGTACATCTTCCAAACTACATTCTTAATGATAGTAATTAACATACCTTAAATAACCAGGCAGTCAATTAAGTGCGTGAGTAATTTGTCCAACCTTTGTCAAGGTGAATGTTAACATGATCATGTGTCTTCCTCTCCTGCTGCAGAGCTTTCTGAACGAGAGCAATGAGAGGATTTATTCTACCCATGATGCTGCTGTGCATGTTCACAGTGTGTAAAGACTACTCCAACTGCCTGGTAGGAGCGGGGACATGCAGGTAAATGTGTTTCCTCAGCTCAATGGACTGAAACAGTGAAGAAGATTATCAAAACCTTTGAAAATACAACAGACACATGTTGGCAGATAAAAGGAAGACAGATGTGACGCAAAGACGACGCTTCATAATGTTGCTGCTTGATACCCTCCATTAGAGAATCTCTAACAGCAGTGCACAGGGTAATGACAGACTGTCTTCATCTCCCAGTGAGGCTGACTGCCTGGAATGCGAGGGCAGGCGCACAGTGTCTACCGACGACTCTCCAGAGTTGGAAAAACCCACACCTCAAACAGTTATGTGGATGCACAGGTTTACCCTTTCATCTGTTCGTTCCTGATAGAGAAGGTGGTATGTGGAAAAACATGTGGATGGGGTGAGGAAGGGAGAGATAGTCCAGCACCACAGCTGTTCACCAGGGAGCAGTGGAGTACCTGACAGGAGCAATCGATGCTGAGGGTCGATGGACAAACATTTGAGTCCACAGTCTGCCAAACACAGCAAAAGCTCCCTGAATGTAGCGCAGACTAAAAGCCTTACACAGGCCGCCATGCACAAACAGCAGTCTACCCGGACACTAATGTCACTGTGCTGACAGCCAAATGAGTTTGCAGATAGGCAGGTAAACAAGCGGAAGCAGTTAGGAAGAGGTGTTAGTCTGGATGGCTCTGTCCATTTGATAAATCGACCGTTAGAATATGCCACCAAATCCAGATCACTGTGTACAAACAAGAGGCAAAGTAAACAGAAATTGGGAGGGGAGAAATATAACAAATGTAGATGCTCACATACAGGGTGCAAGGTTTCAGACACTCAAGTGACCTGAATCATATGGTGTGGTTTTCGTAATCATCAGATCTCAACTTAGGTGAACACATATACCTGGAAGAATTGATCAAGTTTCAGATACTTCAAAATTATGGGGCACTGATGAAGCTGTGGCAGCTTTCGGTGGCTCCACACCTTACTGCACTGCATTGTGTTGTTTTTTATGGACCCTTGATATGTAACCATTCTGGGTATTAACACCAGATTTCCAGTTTGACAACCTAGTGATTCATACCAACTCTGTCAACAACCACTTGTCTCTCGCTGACTCGCTGCTCTGTCAAACACAGTCACAGGAGACAGCAGCTCTACAGGAGGACGGGGGGTCATGAGGTGACAACATGGAAACAAGGGGCTGCATCCTCTTATCTAGTGATCTGGCACTGCAGCAGCAGAAACATGTTGTTCACGAGGAGGAGAGCAATATCCTGTCCCTCTCTGTTTCACATCCCTATCCCCCCCTTCCCGCCACCTCTGTGCTTCCCCTCTCCTCCCCAGTGTAAATCAGTGAATGTAAAAGGTGTGACAAGCACCGCGGGGTCACTCTGACTGACAGTGCCCACCTAATACACTATGCCTGCCTGATGACACACACACACACACACACACACACACACACACACACACACACACACACACACACACACACACACACACACACACACACACACACACACACACACACACCACACACACACACACACACACACACACACACACACACACACACACACACACACACACACACACACACACACACACACACACACACACACACACACACACACACACACACACACACACACACACACACACACACACACACACACACACACACACACACACACACACACACACACACACACACACACACACACATCTGAACACTCCTTGCCAATCACTACAATCTGCTCTCATGTTCTCGATCACCTGCAGCGGCTACACCAATCAACTGTCACCACTGGACAAGGCTTAGTACAAATGTATGATTTTGATGCTATCTGCACAGACACACACACCCACACTGACACACACACACACACTTGCAGCATGAACGAACCAGCAGCACAGACACGCAGGAGACAGAGGGGGAGAGAAACGCCCTGCCTTGTTCCATGTCGAAACCCCAGCCCTGTGGGTAGTCTACACACACACACACACACACACACAACTACACACACACGGACCACCACCACCACCTTCACCATAAGCGCTTCTCTTCTGACCATGTAGAGGCCACATTTGGACAACAGCACTGATTTCTGAGCGGTTTTTTTTTCTTCCTGTCTTTGTTGGCCATCTGCGTGCCGAGTTAAAGACGAGCCTTCACACACTCTGATCGGGATGTTCCAGATAAGCTTGCCCTCAGTGATGTATTATTGATCCGCCACGTTCGCACAATGAGTTAACCTTCATATATGGTTAGTGAAATACAAAGGCGAGCGTGTGTACAGCCTTTACGCGTGATGTGAGAGGAGAGGTGAGGGTACAGGGGGGGGGGAGGGGGGGGGGAGACAACATGCATTCAGTCAAGTCGAGGGACGCACACTGTGTAGTGAGACGGGTTCATCCTGTGGATTGAGCTGCACTAGATTGATCCCGCTTTTAAATCCCCGAAAAAAGTTTTACCTTTAACTTGAGTTTCATATTCGGCCACTATCTCCTTGTCCTTTCGGAATTTCGCCGGAGACGTCATGGCTGAGTTTTGGGGATCAAACCACTCGCCCTCGTTGCGAAGTCAATTTGGTCTCAATCAATGAACTGGATCGCTCAGTCGTGGAGGAAGAGGAGGGACACGCCAACTGTGGAAGAAGAGGTCGCGAGGAGGAGGAAGAGGAAGTGATCGGGTCCAGATGAGCGGTCGCAGGTCCTCAGTGAGCCCGCGGATCGGTATTGTCTCCCCCTGCCTCTGATCCGCTCACTCCGGGCGCATTGTGAGTTTGGCGCTGCTGCTGCTGAATGTTCCCATCGGCTGCTGCTGCTGCTGCTGCTGCTGCTGCCTGCCGCGCCTCACCGCCTCCTCAAAACCGGTTCTGGTGCAAACAACTCCGAGTGGAGGCCGACTCATTCCCCCTCAAACACCACCAGCGATCGCCTGCAAGTCAGAACCACCACGCGTTGTTGGTCGAAATGCACCCATGTGGGTAGAAATGTGCCTCGGACGGGTGTGCGTCTCGCAGCTGCCTGTCCAAACTAAACTGCTCCCCCCACCTCCTGGAGTGAGAGAGAGGAGGAACCGAGTGGAGATGGAGGGGTTGGCTGTTGGTCAGAGCCCCAGTGCGCAGGACAGGCCCGGATGCACACATGGAGGGGGACTACTGAGGGGACTGAACACATCAGCTGCAAACACGAGCCTGTAGCTGCAATGCACTTTTAACAGGTCTTCATAAAAAGACAGGCAGACACTCAGTCACCACTCATCCAAAATCCAGCTGCAAGAGTTTTAAAATGTCCAGTGTGTAAGATGTAGGTGAAAGGGATCTATTGGCAGAAATTGAATATAAAATAATCCGAGTGATGTTGCCACTAGTGTGTTTCATCTAAATTGTAAAGATGTTGCTTTCTTTACCCTGAAAAGGCCCCTTTATATTTAAATACATTATATCTACAGCTGGAGTGGGAGGCTATGGAGGCCACCATGTTTTTACAGTTTTCCAAACAGGACAAACTAAACACCTCTCAGAGTTGTTATGTCACCTGAAGGCTGCCAGAGGTTCTCCTACATGTTTGGAAGGGGAGGGGTCTTCAGCTTCCACATGTAACTCCACCGCTAGATTCTACAAACTGAACCTTTAATCAAATCCCATAAGGCTGCCCACATCCCCCCTGTTCTTACACTGGCTGTCAGTGGCACAACCACACGGTTGATTCAAAGTTGATCCTGCATATTTTCAAAACACTTAAAGGAGCTGCTCCCAAATCCATAACAAACATAATAGTATAGAATAAACCCACCAGACCTCTGAGATCACTGGGGAGTGGTCTGCTGGTTGTACCCACCTGGCTTTAACTAAACTCTTTTACAGGGTCATACCATCATTTATCTTTTTTTTTATTTCTCCTCTTTAGATTTGTCTTACTTCTCTGCAAATTGTTTTAGATTCTGCCTTCTGTATTTACAAATTATTCCTTCATATCAATTATCAAATATCATATTTTCCAACATGACAAACCCACAGCTCCTCTCCACAACAGCTCTACTTCCCACACTATGATTCGTGTAGCGAACCTCGACTGACACAGCACACCACCAATCAGCTTTCAGCGAGTTTGAATGTGGGCGTATCTTTTCAATGTTGTAACCAATCACTTTGAGAACTTTTCAAAGAACTCGTCCAATCGCGTCAGTTACTATGGAGTTGTATCCAATCAACGTCAAGTCAGGGGTCTTTTAAAGATAGTTTCAGGAAGTGGGTGTACATACCAGGAAGTTGTAAACAAAGCTGACAGCGATTCAGTTGTTAGCTGCAGCTGAACGATTCCCGAGCCTGTTAAGGAAAACAGGAGAGTTGATTCGCGGTATCGTGTATCTGTCATTCATACAGATCACCGGTTTGCTTTTGTACACATTTTCCTGTGTGTTTGTTCACCGAGCTACCATCAGCCGCCTTCTGTTTTCTCGGTAGGGGAACGCGAACGTTAGCACAAGGACGTTGGAGCTAGCCCGTGAAGTAAACGTCTAATCGATCATTGTTATCAAACGGACAGCGAGCAACGTCGGGGCCCGACTCTTCCTGTTGTTGTTGTTGTTGTTGTTGTTGTTGTTGTTTTCCCGGTGTATCGGCTGTGAGGGGCGGACAGAGCGAGAGGGCTCGTCCATTTTTTTAGCAGGACAACAATGTCGACGTCCAACGCTAATTTCAAAAACAAGTGTGTGACTCAGGTGAACTGCGGCTTCTGCGACAGCCGGCTCTGCACGAGGGGCATGAAAGCGGTGCTGCTCGCAGACACGGAAGTGGAGCTCTTTTCCACCGATATCCCCCCCAATAGGTGAGTGCTAATGTGGTTAGCATCGCTGCTAACAAGGCTTTGTTTATGTCTGCAGCTGCTGCCAGGGCGAGCTGCGCTGGGCAAAGCTGCCCCTGTTAGACTGGGTGTTCTCATTCAAACGGTGATTAGCAGGGTTTGTGTCATGAAGTGTTGGGTTTTAATCTTTCATGGCCATGTTTGTCTCTCATTACACGCCCCCCTCCCCCCCAAGAACTGTTGACTTTGTGGCCAGCTGCTACTCGACGGAAAGCTGCAAATGCAAGCTGAGGGACATCGCGTGTCTGAAGTGGTATGTAGAGCTCTCTGTACTGTACATCCTGCAAGGTTTGCTCTAGGGATACCATCTGCTGACGTGCTAAGTAAATATCCAGCATGACCACAAGTGTTAGCACAGCAAACAAGCAGGTGTGCACTGTGACACTGTGGTTGTTTGTACACTATACACCTGTGCACCTGCAACTACCTAGTGCTTCCCTTGTTTATTCATGTGATCATTATCAAAGCGATACATCTATTATTATCTATTATAAATGTGTTCTTTTGTTTGAGGAACAGTCCAGAGATATGACAGATTCTGGCGCCTGGCTTTAGTTCAGATATTAACCTGAAGCTTTAGTTTACATGGATGCTCCTCTTTTGTTTTCCCAGGCCTTTGTTGTTGTGTACAGGGCAACAAATATGTTGGATAATAGACAGCCACTAGTGGAGTAAGCACTTTTCACAAGTGCCCCCAGTAAAGTGCTGACACACGTTTTTCCTCTTTATTCTCGCTCCCTCTCCCAGTGGTAATGTTGTGGGCTATCACGTTGTCGCCCCCTGTAAACCCTGCCTGCTCTCCTGTAACAACGGCCATTTCTGGATGTTCAACAGTGATGCCGTATCAACTCTCAACAGACTGGATGCAACAGGTCAGCACTAGCCCCCCCTTAGATTAAAACTGAAATTCCCATCTGTTAAAATGTGTTTTTAAAAGCCAAGTTTTGTTGTTTTTCTCCATAGGCCTGAATCTGCTCCTGTGGGGAGACCTTCCCGAGCTGGATGACAGCGAGAATGAAGAATCAGAAACCCCATCAGAGGAGGAGTGCATTAGGTAGAGAGGGAAATGGACAATGTGAGCGACCAAGAGGGCCAACATTTTCAAAAGGAGCTTCATGAGTGTAAATACCACGCTGAGATGAGACGGAAAAGCGATGCCTCAAAGGGTCATTGATCACTGAATCGCATAGGGCAGAACAAGTGCTGCTGTGCTCCTCTACATGGGTTACAACATGAAACCATTCTGCACCTCTGTCTTCATCCCAAACAGCAGCAGGTGTTTCTGGAGAACACCTGCTTAGACATCAGTGAATAAGAATTTGTTGGCCCTATGTGGTTGATTGGCGAATTGCCCTTTAACCTATGACCGAGCCTTTTCCATCATTGGTCACTGGTAAAAGCACAGACACAAACACTGTCACACTCACATTCTCTCTCGCTCTTGAATATTTGCGTGAGCTGTCATAAAACAAGTGGCTGAAGTAGACTGAAAATAACACAGACCTAGAGAACTGGATTCTGGTGTGTTCCTCTTTTCATCAGTCTCCACTGGGATCACGGTTTTCATCGGCTTCATGAGACTTTGGGGAGTGTGGTATAACTCAATGGAACTTACTGTGCCAGTGAATGCAGTGCTTTTTCCCGTTGTTTACGTGAAGTCCACTTTTCTGATATGATGACCACAATTCCATTGCCTTCCTCTTAACGGCAGATCTACAGTAATCTGTACATTGGATATGCTGTGATAAGCATTTAATCCCATGAACGGTCAAGGCTTACATTTTCTTTGTGTGGCTGGGTGCTGACCTGAGTTTTTGTGCTTTTTTAAATCTAAACATTTATTGGGGAAAAAGCACAATTGAATGAAATGTGTGTATATAAGATATGAGTTTAAGGGCGTATTAAATTTAGGTCACCTTACAGTCTGATATAGTATGAACAGTTTTGATATGCCAGTATACTGTATACACCTGACAGCAGCAGTATGTGTTTAACACCCGGATGCATCTTAACGGTAGCGGTGTCCGAAACTAACATTTAGCTTAAATGCAGAATGTGTGCTTCCACAACAGCTAAATTTAAGGTCAAACTTTTGTGTTTTTTAGTTCAAATAAAGTAAAAAACTAAAGTTGGTAGATAAACTAGAATGGAAATTAACTAAAAAATATTTGAAGGCAACTCCACAGACCCTTTTTTATTTCACCACTATTTTATTTAGCAGCACAACTGTAGCCTCTGAAGAGAAGAATAAAAAACACAACTCCAAAGAATCACAGAACATATCAATATTGAACCGTCAGACTATCTGTCCCTGTTAGAAGATAGTTATGACATTTTTAAAAACAGTATTTTTTATTTTAAGTTAAAGTCAGTGCATTTGGCCACTAACCTTCAAACGCTCAGTATTCCATTGGCCTTACTGATGTCCCTCAAATAGCTCCCTTTTTGACAGAGCCAACCTTGAGCTCTTGTTATTGTTTCACTGCCGTGCCCTGCTATAATACTACGATCCTCTCTTAAGGTAACAGTCATTTCTGGGAGTGATTTATGCCTGTATGATTGGGAAACGTTGTTGAAGGAGCGAACATAGAACATAGTCACTTCTTACGCGAAGGAAAGGAATAAAGGAAGAGGTTTCTTTTTTAAATCTATAATTATATTTATAGCTTTAGCTTTTAGTTGCGGAAAAAATGTCTACGAAAACCTTGTCCAGAATTTCTCGTCCTTCACATTTTCAAGTTCTAACTGACAGTGCTATTCTTGCACACCAAATGCTGTCCAATGTGGTAAACTGAGACAACACATTAAATCAAATAGCTATTTATTAAGTCTGCAAACCAAATATCTGTAGCCTCATTCAGCCTTTTTTGTTTTCAGACTTTGTTTACAAATTATTTGTATTTTGCTGTCATACTTATGTTTTTGTTTATGTATTTAATATTTCATAGTGACGTAGTACTTTGTTTTCTGTTTATTATATCGGACGTGTACAGTCTTACCTCAAGCAGGTATCACTTGCAAGCTTCCTCTGGCTAGGACAAATGTCAAATGATAATCAAGAGAATTATTTAAATGGCTGTTTCTGGTGTGAATGACTTTGATTAACATGCCCTGCTGAAAATGTTTATTTTGGAATTGCACTGAAACTGCATTGGTAGTTTGAAAACATGATTTGATGTTTTGTATGCCTGTTAACTTAATAAACCCTTTTTTTTTCAAAATATCTTAAATTGCAGGTAGTTCTGTTGTCACGTTTGTTGCTTTTTATCCCGGCTGATCATCCTCGGCCCCTCGGTTGTTATTTTGGACGAAATGACATTACAGGGCCTTTAGACTCAAACTGCACTACAGAAAGTCATGGAGACGTTCTCACAGATGATATTTGTTTCTTGTTTTAATTTAGCCTTGTCACACGCTCACACTTAACTACACACAAGATCCTGTTGTATGAACTAGACAAAAATGTGTGTGAGAACTGCTCTGAACATTGCTGTCATGAAGTGGTATATTGTGCTTGGTTTTCCACATCCGACCCCGAGTTTTTTCTCAATTCACACGGCAGAATCGACTGCCAGGGTTTATGATGAGCTTATCAAATAGCCCACTCAGTTTTAATTATAGCTGCGAGTCATAAGTTGGTGTCAGGGGGCATCACAATTTGCATTTCAATGCAAGAAAAGGAAAAACAGACGATTCACAGGTGCAGCAGAAATTGAGATGGCTTTTCTAGGATGGATGCAACTGTTGTGGTTGATTTTGAAGTATAATATAAATGACTGAGGGATGATATAAAGATTTAAAATGCAATAAATGGGATTATGATTGTGTGAAAAGCAAGTCCTCCCACCAGCACTTTTATTGACAAAAATGTTACACAACTCTTAAAAAAATCCAGAGATCAACCCATTCTTGTTTTTAATCTGTATCTCACGGCACGGGGGAAAAAATACTTTCTTGCTCTAACCTGCGATTCAGAAATGTGAAAGTGTTACCTTATTATGTTCTCTTCCAAGTATATGTGTGGTGGAGAACCTGCACAGGTACGACAACGTAAGTCAAACTGGTTCAGTATTTTGGAAGAATCTGACTGAGGTTTAATCATTTGTTCTTGCGTGCCTCCCTCAGAAGAATTCTCTGCTGCTGTTGGGACATGTACGGGATCAGTTAGGTACAGATGGCTTGGGAAATCAGAAACAAATATTTGCAGCTTGCTCTGTTTTCACATGTTTCGAATTACAAACCATGTACACAAAAAAAAACAGCTACATGAGAGCAATTCTAAAAAAAGTCTGTTTTCAGTCCTCCTCAACAGACTTCCCATCAGAGAGACAATCAGGGTCTGCAAAACAACAAGTCTGGATGTTTTTTCAGCTTAGTTCCAGTTGTGCTTCAGACATGGGTTACTCCTGTAATGG
This sequence comes from Pseudopleuronectes americanus, assembly GCA_038501795.1. NCBI lineage: Eukaryota > Metazoa > Chordata > Actinopteri > Pleuronectiformes > Pleuronectidae > Pseudopleuronectes > Pseudopleuronectes americanus. The sequence goes on along the minus strand of CM076717.1, from coordinate 12,487,798 downwards.
GAACTTTATTCTGGAGATGATTTGTAGCCAAGAAGTGAACCACCCTTAACTGTCAATGCCCCCAAGACACTGGTCAACAGGATAGGACTTGTTGATCAAGGCAGGTACATGTATGTGAATCCTGCAGTGCACGCCTGCCTCCCTCAGACAAATAAAGGATCAAGATATTGAATATTCTGCGTCTTTGCCACAGTTGGTTAACAAGGAGGAGACTGAGTCTATAGAGCAACGTGCTATCACACGTCCAGCAGATCTCGACCTGTCAAACCTGTGTGTTACATAAATACACGATGCAGAGAACGTGATCTACTTGCAGCATAGGGGTCAAATAAAGAATGAGATGTGTTGATGCGTAACAACAGCTTCGTCTAAACATGAAACTGGAATCAAAGCATGTTCAATGTGGTGGCTGCATCATCAATGAGATTATTGTAAGTCTTTTATATTGTATGAGTCAATGGATTTAAGATTAAATAGGATTTGGGACCTTTCTCACAGCTTTTTTTTTAATTACCCACCAAGGAGATTATTTCTCTTCAGTTTCTTTGTTTCTTTGTTGAATTATGCTAAAACTGCTCAAGTGATTTTCAATGAAACTTGGTGGAATGATACAGCATGGGTCAGACCTCAGATCTGCAGATCCAAATACAAATCTGGATAAAGTAAATTTAAAAGTGGTTTCATAAGGGGACTGTTGGGCCTTAGTCGAGGGATTAGCTAATTAATATGATAAAACTATGTAATTTCATTCTTAATACTTCTTAGAACCCTTTGAATCTAAAGCTTAAAGGGAGAATACTCTTTGACAAAATCCTCATGCATCAAAGTAGCAATTTAAACCACTATGTATTTGTCTCCATTTGATTGACTTTGTTACCCGTTCTCAAAACTGAAAACTGCCTGTTTGTGCTTTCTTTAAAAAAAGCAATACCCTAAAAACCATCCTAAATGAATCAAACTGATCATCAGGTCTGATAATATCAAAGGTTGTCCTCTTTTCTTGAGTTGCAAGGATCGGCTTTGGGCTGAGAAGCACAGCAGGCAGACAGGTAGGGAGTAAATAAAGCAGCTGTTTGAGTGAGCTGTGTGTAAGTGGTGGACAGGTGTGTGGCACATACAGCAGCTAAGTGGGCAGGTGCACAACTCCTGAATGTAAACAGCTGCCAGGTGAGTGGACACAGTGCGGATGAGCTGTCGGGGGGGAGCAGTCCACTCCACAGGGCCTCATCCGTCTGTGGTGACTGAAACTTAAACTCACAGATTCACATGAATTAAGAATTTACTCACCATTATATTAACTTCCGTTGATTTCTCAGAGAATAATTCATGAAGGATTGTTCAGTTATGAAGCAGTTGTATTCTCTAATGGACGCCATGCTAGTTCTATCAAGCAATCATAGAAAAAATATATTTTTCATGGCAGTGTTGTCACAAATCAAGGAACAAAGATGAAAATAAGGATTTTATTAAAGATTAATTTTCCGTATATTAAAATAAGGTAATATGAAATGATACTCCATTAGTCGCGCTATGGGGTAATGTACTGGTTATTCATGGTTATCCATTCCATCTGTGTTTTCCTGCCATGACAGGTGAAAAAGTCAGATGTTAGATGTGATAGATAATGTGTCTGGTTTAAGTAAAACAAAGAGAACATGCTGCTTAATCAAAAACATAAAATAAACATAAATTCATAAACTTTCACTTAAAGAAACAAATATTTCCTCTGGTTCTTCATCTTCAAAATGATGCAAAGCCACTTATATGGGATTAACGTTTAAAGAAACCTGAGACTTAAGTAAAAACAGGTTTGGAGGAATGAAGATCACCATTTTGAAAGACTCCTCACAGACTCAGCGCATCAACCTCAAGTGTTTTCAATCCCGGCTGAGTAGATCTCTCTATCCTCAAACTGAAGTCACATGGATTGATCTGCTCAGAGCTATATGGCTGTAACTTGATTGTCAGTTAATGATCAGTCAAAGTCAGACCAACAGGCTGTGCAGCACAACACTGGAGTCCTGTAACAAGTGTACTCCAATATCTCCAGATGCTCAGGTTGAAAATCTCAGAGAGAACACTCTGAAGCCCTCTGCTGGATGTGAAGTGTAATGATACGCACGTGAAAGAACAGGAGAAACTACCCTCTATTCTTTGTATTTTATTATCAATAATATAGCATAAATAATGTGTAGCATTGCAGACGATTAATGTGCTTACTGTGATGTGACACATACAGGGCTATTTTAGACATAGATTAATTTGTCAGTCAATTTATTCTTTTCCAAATATTTATGTTGTGAGTATAGACTGGGCTCTCATCAGATTACATTCAAGGGAGCAAACAGCTGATCCATGACACACATGCAGCTGATGCAGCTTCCAATCCTTCCCATGATGATATGTGAGGGGGAAAGTGACGAGGCCCTGATATATTCTGATCAAATGTTAAGAATGAAATCATTTCAGCCCTTAAGTTTCCTTTAGCTCAGGCCTCATGGCCTCCGGTTGCCACGGTTACATAAGCCCAAACATGGCGGAGTGCTCATTTCTCAGGCCTCAATGTCCCTCAGGTCTCGAACAAAACATCTGGAGACCATTGAAAGCCATAAAAGTGAAAATGAAATATTAATAGAATTTATTGAATGATATCAACATTCTCATGTGCAGAAAACAGTCACCGCTGACTCCAGTTATCCCAACAGAACCCAGACATCAATCCTACGTCTCTATGTCTGCAAACTACAGGCTGTTATCATTAATCAAATAAAAGGCCTAAACCTGTCAGAGCTGCTGCATTAAAACTCAATGTTTGGTCCATATTAATTACAATTACTTCGTTTTTTGGCTTGTCTTTTTTTTCCAGAGCAATAAATTGCGGACAATAATACAAATAATATAAAATAGTGATATCAACAGAAAACTTTAATTTAATTAATATTTGTCTGCTGCTAGTCCTTGCAGTATAAGTATTGCTATTTAATTATCATAGTGTACTCATTTGCTCACATTTAGGCCCTCGAGTAAATAGTAAATTTAAAGCTCACTAGACAAATCCAGACATCCTCTGCTCCCCAACTAATCAAAAGCATAATTTATTAAGTTCAAGTTATTTGTCAAAAGTAATTTATCACAGGGTCAACAGTACACAGAATGAAATAAAATGAAATAAAATATAGCTCAAAATACACACACATCAGAAATCAAACGTAAAGCTACATTAAAAGAGTGAGGATATAAGTGTAAAATCTAAGTGACACATGTATATACTTTATTGCAATAAGTATAGCACTATGAGAAATAATCAATTTGCTTTCCCTTGAAAAAAACAGTTTGTTTAATTCTCTTTATGTCCTGGAACTCTGGCTCTGCGCGCCTACACTTACTTTATCTTCTTGACACTAGATGGAGCAATATCACCATTTATAGAAGCCTCCACGAGTCCATGTGAGAGTCCAGTTACAGATTTAACACTTCAGTGTCAAACACACACATCGGAATGAACACATCAAATTAGCTCTGAAGAAGCAATAATGCTGTTTATATATTTAATAGAACAATTAGTAGTATTTTACTTCTGGAACGACAGAAAAGCCCCAAACGACACACCTCTATACATTTTATAATGCTGCACATTTTTTAAAAGATTTCACTGATCATCAAAACCATAACATTCCATAGCATCTTATTTTTTTGGAGGGCATTTTAATCTTTCCTTTTCACATGGAATAAATAATTTAGCATTCTATTCCTCCACATGTCATTATTTCACGTGCCAGGACACATGAAGAGGATTGCCATCAAATTAGCGGTCACCTTGATCATCAGAGTGAAAGGAATATTTTATAAGAAATATAAGGAGGTTCATAAAAGCGCTGCAGTCTGTCATGGTCATCTCCTGATAATAGACCTAAAAGGCTAATGTCCAGCTTTGGCTGATTACGCATATTAATGGCACCTCCAAGAATTCATCACAAAAATCTTTTCTTCCCTGGGTGAGGGGGGCAAATGGTAATAAATGGCAGAATTTATTCAGTTTAGGAATAATCTGTTTAATAAGGAGAGGGAGCGTTCATGAGATTGGCTGCTTGGAACCTTAAATTATTTAACAAAATCAGTTTTACATGTAATATGATCGCTTAACCACGGGAAAACAACAAATCCTTTAGGAGCTAATGAGTCTAAAAGCTTGTGAACGTAAGCTTCATAATTAGGGGATTATCAAAACAGTTGCTTTTCCAGGGTGTAGTCTGGGAAAACAGAGCTGCAGGTTCCATATGCAGCAGGTTTTCAACAACTGCATTGCACTCAGAGACGAGCTGCACTGGGCCTTTGTTGGAAGTGCTCGAGATAACACAAAGAGAACTTCAAACAAGCGTCTTATTTTGTTCTATTCTTCTGGGCAAGCTGATTACAGTTAAGGATAAAAGTTGTTCCTCTACAGTAAACTAATGCGGAGAATGAGAGAGCACTAATTAAGTCATGGGGGATCCGAGGCGGTCGGCATGGATGTGTTCCCCAACACCCAGACCATGGGGGTTTGCTGAGAACTTTACAGCCCAACAGCAGCCAGCATCAAACGTGTTTATTGTCAGCTGAGTGTCCGGTAGAGGCATGAACCGCCGGATCTGCAAAAACCATCTGGGAATAAAAGCAGCAGCTTCTTAGCCTGAGCACTGATGATCTTTTTCTTCCCTCCATCTCACTGCCCCTAGCACGGCTTAGAAAAGTGGCTCCAAATGTTATCGTTGTCTGAAGCGAATACCGCTGCTGGATGTGTGTGTCAAAGAAGGAAAGTGTCTTATATTGTCTCATGTGCACAGAAGTGGTGGGAAGTACCAACCGAGGGCAGGCCTTTACAAAATTTAATTACAGGCTAACATAGAAATTCCTGAGTTTGGTATAATTTGGTTTAACCCTACATTTATCACGAAAAAAGGGTAAATAAATCTGATTGAGCTGTTTTTCATTTACCTTAGTGTGATACCAATTAGTCGGCTAGAAAAAAAAGACCTTTAGACTTTTATTATCCCTGTAAAATAGGTAAAAATAAACTCTATGAATGAGTCTTTTAGGTCAGTGTCAGATTGTTACATCGAATCTTCAAGGACAAAAAACTGGACAATTCAAAGGAAGGATATTTCTAATTATGTGTTTAAGTTAGGATGTTGCATATACATCATGATCACAGCTCTGGAGCATCAGATCTGTTTGTTCTGTGAACTCACACTGAAGAGGCTCAACTTCTCCAGCTGTGAGGTTGTATTTGCGTACAGGTCTGTAGGATGAGGTTGAAGGGTCCTGTCGTAAATCAGAGTGTGAGCGAGGGACAGTGTGTCTCTGCAGGAGTAGCCTATGTGTTAAATTAATATGCATCAGTCGGTTACCATGTCCCATCACTGACAACTGTGACTGACCCGATGCAAACATACACACACACACACATGCACACACAAATACAGAATTGTTGTGAGTGTTTGCTGTGGCCTTTCTTCACTTTTCATTTCATGGGGATGGCTTTGAAATGTGTCCTTGTGCTAGCTGGGCCTTTATGCACTCTTACATTTCATGGATGCATCACTTTTTAATTATTTCTTTAATATTTTTACACTGTCTCCTACCACCCCCCCCCCACCCCCCCCGCCCGCAATTGATATTGAATTTGATTTGAAGTTCTGTGAAGGCCTCCCCTGTTATCGCAGTATTAACAAATAAATACCAAAGCAGTTGCTTCCTTCTCTCTACAGCCTCTATTTATTTCCCGAATTTTTGTTAAAATAATGATTTATTCTACAACAGATTGTTTTATTTGCATCTGAAAACAAATTCTTAATGAATGAGTAGGGAGAAAGTCAGCAGGGGAGATTTATAACGACAGTTTGAACAAAATGTTGCTGTGTTATTTTACTTGTATCACAATGTCTTGTAAGATTTACTTCTGCCCATTTGTTGTGGTGCACGTGTGCCCTCACACACACACACACACACACACACACAAAAACACACACACAGACGTACACTTTTCTTAACCCCTTTACTTATTATTTGGAGGGCCTGTCCCACTGCCTGTAGCCACCTGCAAATTACAATTTAGTACTCCAAGAGTTAAGACTGTGTTCTTTCAACCCATTGTGTGTGTATTTGTGTGTTTGTGAATGTGTGTGTGCGTGTGTGTGTGTGTGTGTGTGTGTGTGTGTCGGGGGAGGGGAAGAGAGAGTCTGGTAGAAAACCTTTAATCCGGGTGCTGTCAGGCCCAAACCCGGCTTGACGTCCCATTGATGTGGAACAGAACAAAACACAGGGCCCCTTGCTAAGCTCTGACTGGCTCACTCACACGCACGCATAGACACACACATGCATGCATGCACGCACGCACACACACACAAACACACACACACACACACACACACACACACACACACACTGGGCCCCACTCTAAAGCCCCCAGCCAGGGCCCCTGCTCCCTAACTGGGAAGGGCATTCCTCAGCCTATACACACGCGTGTGCATACGCAAACTCACTCACTCTAACCCACGCACACACACACACACACACACACACACACAGACACAGATACACACGCACACACACACTGAGCGACAGGAACACAACCTTAACCCTTTGAGTGCTGTGTTGTAATTAGCAGGTGGCAACAGCTTGAGGGTTTTTCTCTCCTCCATATAGTTCAATTCATTTCCTTAAATAAACTTGAATGTATGTGTATGAGAAGATATTCAGGTTTGAAAGTGTCTCAGGCAACAACCCACACACACACAAACACACACACACACACACACGCACACACACACACCATATGATGTGTTTGGATACAGTTAACAGAAGCCAGATGCTCCAGTGTGTGTTGCCAGTAATGAAAGTGTGTAACCGTGGTGACAACAAACAGTTATTATTGTCCTGCTGTTTGGACAGCACCCAGGCCGCAGCATCTCTGTTTACTATTAGCTTATAGAGGAGCAGGCACAGAGCAGAGACAGAGACACATTTACGTCTGGGCGGATACAAAAAGTGACATATTAGAATAAAAGTGTTTTAGCTAATGGCCTGGATCTGAGAAGGATAATATTTATTTGGCTGCTATTCTGTGAGTTGGCCAGCAGGTGGAGTTGTGGGCAGCAGGCAGAACTCTCCTCCACCCTGAATTTGACCCAACATTGGCCTTAGGGCTGAGGCGTTCCGTTACATCAGCTCAGTTACAGTGTAGAACTCCGGAGGTCCTGTGTGATTCAGGTTTAGAGTTATCACTCTGCACAGGGAGCATAGCCCAGCACTAAAAAAAAACTACAATCACATTAGGGAGTCACACACCTACTGTATGGAAAACATTCCCCCTGTGGCCAATGCACGGCCACTCACACCTACAAGGTCAGCCCATTTCCCCCTCTTCACCTTTCTCCAGGACTCAGCTCACTCCTGAGTTTCCGCTGTTAAATTGCAGAGATCTTTATTCCCCGACGCTGGAGTTCTGGCGCTTCCGTTTTGGAATGTCAGAACTCAGAGTGAGCCGTTTGTTTGGGCCGGGCTGCGGTCCAGAGAGAGGCCTCGGCACTCCCAAGCAAAATGTTTTTATTGACGGGCGAAAGCAGTCAGGCCGACAGCACCGATTGGCTGTAATTGGCCGGCGAGTCAGCGGTGTGTTTGAAATACCCTATGTAAAGTGGCAGCCTTTAAAAAAAAGCACACACACATGCACACACACACACGCGCACTCCTGTTTCTCCCCTCCCGCCGCCTTAAGGGAAGCCAGATGGGCCACGGGGAAGCAATCACCCCTCTATTTGTCTTGGTGCTGATCAGGTTAGTGAAGTGTTCTCAGGCCTGGATTCCACACACTGCTGCCTGTTGTCCCTGTAGCTCCGTGAGCTGCTCGACTTCAGCCAACTGGCCTGGTCAGATCACGCTGGGACTTCAGGAAGAGCAGAACGCTGAGTGCAGGGAGAGACGCTCTATCACCGGTAAAGCGGCAATAAAAGGTAGAAGTAATGATTTTTGCCCGTTACTGTCCCATTGTCGAAGTTTGATTCATAGGACCGGGCCCAGATGAACAGCAGTTTTCTACTTACTGCAATGTAAAAGGCTAAGTAGAGGACTCGAGCTAATGTATAAATATGAGGTTGAGCGTGGAAGCTGGTAGCTATAACATCTTTCATCTGCTGATATGGACACCACCATTTAGGGCCGGGTCAATGGATGGGAGGTGTGGAGGCCGCGGCGTTTTTTTGTGGAGGACATTCCAGCCGCTGAACACACACATGGTTTTGGTTTAGAGCAACGAAATGAGCACCAGACACAGATCAGTGACAGTGAACGAAAGCCTCAATGATGCACACAAACACACACACACAAACACACACACACACACACACGTATGCAAGGAGCCCTGACTGCACGGGTTAATGGAGTGACGGAATCCAGAAGGAATTTACTCAAGGACTCAGGGAGTGAACGGTTAGGTAGCCTCTGAACCAACCTGCACAACCTCCGAAAATGCTCGATGCTCAGTTTTTGCCCCGGCCGCGTTACGTGCGGTTTCTCGATGAGTGCTCAAAGTGTGCAAGGATGAAAATCAAAAAAGAGATGAAGGGACAGCGATATAAAATAAAGACAAAAAAGATGGTCAGTGAGGAAGGCACACCGAAGTTGCAGCTGGGTAGAGCAGCACTGTCAGGGAGCCTCCTCGCCACTGAAACCTGAGTCTGTCCTCCTCCTGATTGGCTGGCCCTAGAGTGAACCCTGACCCCTGACTTTGTCTGGGACTTGTGACCTTGAGTGAAGTACAGGCCGAGCATTGCGTCCCCTCTCAGTCTCCTTTCTGTAGCCCCTGCCCATACGTCTCCAGTGAGAGGGTCGGTGGGGAGGAGATGGAGAGCAGAAATGTCAGCAAGACATTAAACAGAGTGCGTCTGTGTGTGCTCTCATAGTCCAACCTGTCTGATTTCCCTCGTCCCTCCATCCCCCTCCTCCTCCTCACATCCCCTCCATATACGCTTCTCCACAGAGCAATAAATTCATCCTCTTCTCTCTAAATCTCTTTGTCTTTTTTGGTCCATCAACACCCTGATCACCTTTTTTTTTGCAGTTCCTCTCTTCCTCCCTTTGCCTTATTGCTCCTTGTGTTAATATCTATTCCGCCCCGATTTCAAATAAAATGGTTGTCTTACAGGAACTTGTTTGGCAACGTGCTGTGGGTATTTTTAGAAGAAGTTTTAAAATATGTGGTCTTGATGGATGAGTGAACATGAAAGAGAAAACAAATCTTTTTTTTAAATAACAATTTATTACGGGCCCCCGAGGGTCATGGCCAGGAATTTTGGGGGATTGCATTTCCTTGTAATGTGTTTTCATCCTCTTGCAGTACTTTTTGGTTACCTCACAATATTTTGGGGTTACCTCACAATCCAAACTGCGCTACCTCACTATATATACATTTATAGCTAATAGGCTATAGCTGCATATAGCTAATAAAACTGATCTATGGTAAATATGCAGCCACTGCCAGCAGCATTAGGCATGCTACAGCATAAACAAGGGACAGTTTGGCTGGCTCTAACACAAGGACAACTTAAAAATATTTCTGTAAAACTAATTTTAGATGTAGGGTTCAACAGGAGGATGTGGGCCGAACTTTTTCTTGGCTGGAAATAATAACTTCCTGGAGGCCAGTTATCACTTTGCTGCTTTGCCCCTAATTCCACTCTTCTGTGCTTAGCTGTCAGATGATGGTCATATCTGCACCATGTGTGGATACATGGGACAATTACTTCCTCTTTAATTTTGTAGTAGGTATAGGACGAATCAAAAAAGTGTTTTGTATTGTCACCTTTTGATATGGATAAATAGATGGATAGATGGATAGATAGATAGATAGATAGATAGATAGACAGATAGATAGATAGATAGATAGATAGATAGATAGATAGATAGATAGATAGATAGATAGATAGATAGATAGATAGATAGATAGATAGATAGATAGATAGATAGATAGATAGATAGATAGATAGATAGAATACATGCATCTACTTCTAAAATTGTGTCTAGAAGAAAACAGTTCTCTTCAAATGCATTGATCCTCTGCTACACATACAGTATCTACTTGTAGCGTTACAAGACACACACAATACACAATAACATGGCAGCAGAGCACAGCCGAATGGTGTTTATTTTATTGGATGTTTATTTCGCTGTGTAAAACATGTCACTCAGGACCTTGTGAAGCGATGCACTCAAACCCCTCTCTCTGTCTCTCTCTCCATCCTCTCTCGCCCTGTCTCTCCCAGTGTAAACAGTGTGTATATTGGGAGTATGTCGTTCAGTCTGTGTAGCTGTGTAATCCATTCAGTCAGACACTGTAAACAACATCTCTTCATGTTTATAAATACTGCCCAGCCACTCTAATGAATTTATGGTAATGCCTTGTTCTACTGCTTCTGCTGCGTGTACGACTTTGTGTGTTGATGCATGTGCATGTATTGCTCCTCATCTGTAGAGGACTTCACATCTTTTACTGGTTTCTGATGCTTCTCAAGTTTTTAAAATGTTTTGGTGTGAGCAGCCTGATAAAAGCTTAAAACCTGCGACACAACAACAAGCCACAGTACGGAGGCCATTACCAAAGCAGCTCAGTCTTATTCCACTCACCTCACTTCATCCTACCACAGCGAGAGCTGATCTCTTAATAATTAACTATATTTGTTATAATTTTAAGTTTATTCCACTGATTTTGAATTTTTGATGTTTTTTTAAACACATTGCAGAGATTTCCATGGCCACTGGAAATGTTTAGACTTCATTAAACTTGCCATTAACTCACAAGGAATCTTATTTCACTACATTTCCTTATTTGCAAAAGGACGAGCGAGATATTCTTGTTAATTTCCATTGTCGGAAAATTCATTGAGGGGGAAACAAAAGTTTTACTGAGTGTATAAGTGGTGATGACTGGTCTGTGACCGCTTTTTTTTGTTTACCTTTGACAATGTGACTCACTCCTTTATGCATTCCGAATGAAACTTAAAAAGGAAAAACATCAGTTGAACCAATGGAAAGATTTATTGAATCATCACCAGATGAATCAACGATTATCAACTATTGTCTCCTTAAACGTGAACTAATGCCACCAGAATAATTGGAACAACACTGTACTGTAAGTCCTCTACCTCTATGTCATGCTGGCTCCTCTACTGAGGGAGACCATGAGAAGTTAAAAGCTGTGTTAGAGAAGGCAGCATAACGTTATTTTCAAATTCCTTGTTACTCACGACAAAAGATACGACAACATCCAAGTACAAAAATACTAATACACAATAAAATATTCAAAAGAAAAATGAATACAAAATACATTCCAATGCTTGGTGGAACAAACTAAAGAATATTAAAATAGAAAACATTGACATTGAAAAATATTCGCAGCTGATCTAAACAGCAGTGTGATGTAATAGGGAAGTACGTACACAAAAATAATGAATTTGTCATGCATTCCGCTTTCTCATTGGCTGTCTAAGCTGTGTTTGGATCACGTGACGTGAAGAAACGCGCTCGTGCAGGTAGAATCGCCGCCAGCAGGTCAACAGGTGCAGCAGTTTACACCGAATTATATAAATAATTAATATTCGGCTACATTTAAACATGGAAACTTAGTGTCCGTAAACTAAAGTGAAACAAACAAAGAAAAAGTTAACGACGTCATTTGACAAAAACGACCGGCAGGGGGCTCAACTTGTTAGCATCGCTATGCTAGTTAGCAGCTAGCAGCCCTGTCAATGCTATTAATGACCAACACAGCTGCACGTGCAGAGAGACATGATGGATAATTCACCTCCACGACAGAGAAGACGTCATATAACGTGAGTCAAATAAACCCTGTCTGTGTGTGTAGCTTTTTGCTTGTCTGTGTGTGTAAGTGTATGTGTGTGTCTGCTGCTTATGTCTGCGTGTGTGTGCGTGCGTGCGTCGGTCTGTGTGCGTATGTGTATGTGGTTGCTGCTGTTGTCCGACTGTCTCTATCATATTTAGTAGTCCTATTGTTTGTCTGTTTGAACAGTTTTGATTTATTGGTTGTTGTCAGTTGTCACCTGTAGCTGATGGTGATTTTTTTTTGTATTAAGTAGTCATATATATATATATATAGGAGTGAGTAACTGGAATAGCAGGTCTGATAGCAAAAGTATATTTTCATAAACCTTTAAATATGTAATTGTTTTCATTGTTCAATACTTTTATTCTTCACTTGTTACTGTGTCTGAATCCGAATATGGGCTTTGAAGATCTGTATATTTGTGCAAAGAGGATAAACAGGAAACATGTGTAAGCTATATGTATCATATGTGCATGGTTTCTTTTTGATGATATTTTAGTAAACTTCCTGAGTGGTATGTGTTAGGGTTGTTAAATTGTTCCATAGCACAAAAGTACTTATTTGGATGCTTTGTTGTTGAAGGGACTCTATATTCAAATATCTTTAGACGTTTCTTTAATTGTAAACCATGCTGCTGGCCTTTCCGCTTTATATGCTGCTTTTTGTTGTCCACAGTATTATTCTGTTTAAACAAAAGAGTTATTGGTGCTATAATCACACAAAATATATGTAATTCATTTGCCCCCTCTAATAGAACAACTGGCCCCGGTTTGGCCCTCAGGGATTTGCCTGGACAAGTGGACATAAATCACCAACACCCAACTCACAACATTTTCCTGACCATTACCCCTTATATGTGACATAGTGGAGGACAACAACACCATAGTACAGTATTTGTGGCATTATAACAATGGCTGTCATTGTATCTTGTCAGTGGCTGTTTGCAGGATAAAATAAGGCACATGACATAAAGACATTTTGTGGTTGCTCACCTGGTGGAGGTGGTGCCCAATTTATTAAGGCTTACAGTCCTCTGCAGCGGCTGCAGGTTTCCCTTCTGCTTGCAGCCCTTTGCTGCGTCTTCTGCTCTGTCCCCCTCCTTTCACACTTCAGATGTCCTGTTGATAACACTAAAAGATGACCAAAAAAAATCTTGACAAAATCTGTTATTCAGTGGCTTATAGTAGTTCATATATTTTTACTTGATTATATTGGGACTAAATATATGCAGCTTTGTGTATGTGTGTGTTTCTCTGTGTGTGCAAGTGTCTGTTGCTCTCAGACTAAGCCATCACGGCTTCCCCCTCATCAGGCCAGACAGGTGTTATTACATTGAAATGAGAGCAGTGATGTATGCATCTGTAATGTGGACCTGTCCTCTTCTGCTTGATGGAATCTGACGCTTCTCATTATTGTGACATGTCGGAGAAAAAGAACAAAGTAGCAACACTTTGCCTGAAGTGCCGCTCATAAGGCGTCACGAGGCGTCATACGCACGTGTCATGAAGACACTGACACAAAGTGACACTTCACAATTCTCTCAAAGTGCTAACAAATCTGGTGTCGTTTCTATTTAGTGCAGATAAATTATGTTTTGATGGAGTATGTTAAAGTATTTAAACAAAGCGAAGATTATGATAATGATGAAATGAAGCATTTTATTTGACTTTAAGGACTTTTACCAAGTGCTTGTATCAGTAATGACACAAACTAACAATAGTAACTTGTTAAAACATGCACCCTTTATTTAGGATGTTTTCACATCTGAAAGTCTGAACCATGATCTAAACCGAGGTTCAGGTCTTCGTTACACTCTTCACAGTTGCTACAGTTAGTTTTATTTTAACACTGTAATGTAGGCAGTGGACTAACTACTACGTCTGTAACTACTTACAACTATCTACTGTAACTGATCTACCTATTGTTGACATTCATTGGTTTGTGGACAGGTGTGAGTCTGATGTCTGCATGGTAAAGATTCGGAATTTTAGTTTTCTAACTATTTGAATAAAAATAAAACTAAAATGAAAAGTCTTAACAAACAAGGAAGGTGTGAAAGAGCCTGTTAATACAGGGGCAGAGAGAGCTCAACGCACTGCAAATTAAGAAAACACATGCAAATAGAAAAAACGGATGCAGATTAAGAAAATGACAATGGACATTTCCTGGGGACTAAGGTTATGAATCTGGTTGTATTTTTGTATTTCTGGTTGAGCTCTCTCGGCCACCCTACATAGACCTTTCATATGACAGACATATTGATGTAGTAAACTCTGACACCCCCTTGTGTTAAGAATAACAACATTCAACGCCTCTTTTTAGCAGAGAAATATGTTGACCACTGTTGAAAAAGCTGGAGCTCCTGTTAAAATCTGCTAAAATCAGAACCACTGCTTTGTGTGTGAAACGGAATTATCAGACACAATTATTCTTTTATTTAATCCTCGAAAACAAATACGTTCAAACAAAGCTGCGTATTACACATAAAGTTGCCAATATCAGCAGCTTTTGCAAGGAGTTTTCTTATCTCAGCATATGTCATCCACCTTTGAGACGACTTTTTTATACAGCACCGCTCTTGGTTACTGATATGAAAAAGCCACTATAGTCCTTTGCATTATTTGTTGTTAATTAATAAAGCTCTGATTTGTTGTTGTCCCATCTACTGCAGTGTTCGTTGGACCACTGGGAATCAAGAAAAACATTTTTTGTCCCGAACACACAGCAGAAGCGTACTCGACTTCTGCGCCGCAGTGATCACACACAATGAGCGGCTTGAGACAAAAGATAATGGCATCCTTTTATCACATGTAGAGAAGAAAGACAAGAGGAGAAAGAAGAAAAAACAAACAAACTTAATACAGCCTTTATACAAAGCAGCATTCTTTTCTCTGCAGGGAAAGTCTGACCCCGGGGAGAGGGGTCACTCTCTCTCACCTCAACTGTTTGTTGGGAGGTCAAAGTAGATTTTACGTGTGTGTGTTGTTTGGGCGGGTTTACTTAATTACACTTTTAGAACTTGCAGGTTCAGTGTACTTCAGTTGAAACATGTCTGTCTTTTTTTTGTATTCAGTACAACAGAGTTATTCACAGTTAAATAGATGAGCTGGGTGGTAAACTAAATAATCCCTACTTTTAATGAAAAAAACATGGTCAAATTGTTTCTACTGCATGTTCTTGTTACATGGGCAGATGGCCTCTGAGCTTTTATGCTGTGTCCCTTCACCACAGTAATATCCTCTCTAAACTAGGATGACAGGTGCTATAATCACACCAGGTTACCCATTTAAGAAAACATAATCTCTACAAATATACAGTATGTTCAATAATTGTAATGTCTGAGCTCTGGATTTGTAGCTTGAGACAAAATGTCGCTTGAAATGTATTTGTCATTCGCATCTTGTCACCTGAAATTAATGAGATGCCAAAAAGGGAACGTTTGCCAAAGTTGGTGAGAGGGTGACCACTCCACGGTTAACACAGTCATGACCTGTCCTGCTAGCCTCTCTCTCTCTCTCTCTCTCTCTCTCTCTCTCTCTCTCTCTCTCTCTCTCTCTCTCTCTCTCTCTCTCTCTCTCTCTCTCTCTCTCTCTCTCTCTCTCTCTCTCTCTCTCTCTCTCTCTCTCTCTCTGTTCTTCTCTCTTCATCAATCTATATAAAGATGGAAGACATGACTGCTCCCTAAAAGTGAAGCCAAAGCCTCTTGATCGCCCTTTGGTAGAAAGAGATGAAAGAGACAGAGTGAAACCTCATGATCGACGATCGAGACTGACCAATGCTTGTATCGCTGGGACACAGTCTTGCACAAACTATAGCTTCAAATGATGTCAGAAAAGCAAGATGGCGGCACCCATATGCAGATTTTTGCTTAATTTTTACACAACAGGAGGAAGTGGAGACACATTGTCCATCTTTATAAAGAGTCTATGAGTTGAACCTGTTTACTGAGTCAGCTGGCTCTTGATGAAAACCTCTCCTGGGTTTCCATTCATGCAGTGACTGAGGAAGCCCAGGGTAATGAACCTATTCCTCATACGAATACATAGTTACAAACAGAGCTTCATCATTCATGACAATCAAACTTTGACGCTTTAACACTGTTTCTCCGCTGGATACAAAAACCTCTAATTCAACTCTCAGTTTTTCTTTGTTTTATGTCGAGACCTCTCTCATCTACAGAGTGACTCCTGCTGAGAAATGTACTCCAGACTGTGGCCTCCCTAACACTCGTAAAACTGACGTGATTATTGTTGCACTATTATTTATTCCCAAAGCCTTGCACTACTTTACAACACAGCCGTCTGTACCACAGCAGGTCCTGCATACTCAGCTCTATTAATTATATGTTCTCTAATCTCATTCTAAACACTCATGGTATAAGATTAGTGCTCTACGTAGTGTTGTTTATTGTAAAGGAACATTTTGGGAATAAGACGTTACAGAGGCAGTGTCAGGATAAATTTAAGCTCTAAAGCCTCATACGACGCTGTGCTGCAACGATGATGTTATCAAAAGTATCGATTGTGTGTTGTGCGGAAATTCATAGACGGTGTCCATTATAATAGAAGTACTCTAAGTAAAAACTTCAATAACTCTTTGAGTAAAGTTTTTTTCATATATTTAGACAGTCTGATAATGCATTGTGAGTGTGAGCGTGCTGCTTTTTTTCCACAGAGATGGTTTGGGTAAGCAGCATGAAAGGACAGCTCAAGTGTATTAGTGAATAAAGTATACACATTTTATTACCCTTCATCCCTTTATCTGTGGATGTGAAAGGGTCTAGTCACTCGGCTGGGCTTCATGCAGCGCACGAACAAGCAGCCAGTCCCGTGTGTGCTGCTTGAGTTTGTCCATGTTCGCTCTAACAATTGAGAGGGACAAAGGTGAACCAACTGATTTGTTGCAGTCGCTAAAATAATAGAGCAATTTCTTTCCTTAATGCTTGTGGTCTGCTGTTGACTCTCTTACACATGTACACACACACACACACACACACACACACACACACACACACACACACACACACACACACACACACACACACACACACACACACACACACACACATACACGTGCGAGTCAACGGGCAGGTCTGCTGAGAACAGGCTGTTCGCTCAAATCGTCCTCAAACAATGAAGTGCTGAACAGATCACATCAATCTCTCTCATGAGAAATATTAGTTTCCCCCACCTTCCTTCCCCCGCCGCCCACACGTACTGGAGGAGGCCAGGATGGCGTATGTGTTTTTGTGCTTGCGCTCAAGTGTGTGTGTGCGCGCGATCGGTGCATGTGTGTGTGACAGCGTGCAGAGAGCTAGACAGTGGAAAAAAGATACATTTTCGACTTGTCTCAAATTTACCTCTAGACCCCGCGAGGCTTACACAACTGGCGAAAATAGTCAGCGAGATTCCATTGCTTTGGCTGTCCAACCGAGACATAGAACAACCTCTAACTGGCAACTCACAGCACATCAATTACACCTTTATTTGTTGGCTGGAGGTAGGGTGAAAGAGGCCCTATTTCCACAGCAGCTTAAAATTGGAATTTAGTGTGCTCTGATTTATACTTTTGGTTATTTCTAATAGCAGCACTATCTTAAATGTAATTTACAGTAAGTTAATCATGTGCTTTACCTGCTGGATGCTTCTTTAATGCACAGGTTACAGGAGATGCTGTTAATTAGAAATTAGTTTTAAAAATGTGAACAAGAGAAGCAGGAATATTGGTCGAAAAGGCAGGTCTGGGGTTTAAAGAAGTTTCACTCTTTTCATGTCTTTGGAAAGGCATTCTCTCTCTCTCCCACCCCCCACTAATCTCTGTATATTAGCTCTCAGGAAGGGAAAGCTCTCTCAGTGTGTTCTGGCTGTTTTAATATCTGTCAGCTTCATCCTGTGCTCCATCCCTCTGCTTCCTCCTCTATTATTTTGGCTCTCTGTTTCCTCCTGTCTTCATATTTCACTCCTTTGTTTGACTCCTCTGTCCTCGTCTCCGTTCACTCTATCAGTCCTCTTCAGCGGCCGGCGACTGACAACGCGTGTGTGTGTGTGTGCACACATGTTCAAGATTTTTTAGACCGTTGATGAGGTCTATGCTATTTAGAGCATTGTCTCAGCATTTCTTATTTCACCCGATGCTTTTTGTCAGAGCGACCTAGGTTTCTTGACACCTCTTATAAACACACTGATTACAGTGAGAGCTATGAGACCTGTGTGTGTGTGACTGATGTCTAGTGTGCACCTGTGTTTAAGTGTTAACTCCGCAGCTAAATCTTTCAGCAGGCCATCTATTCAATTACATTTGTTTCAAAACAGTTTATGTTCAGAGATACATATTTTTTCAAATTAAATTCCAAGAATGTCAAAGTAATTGAAAGATCACATGAAATACAACCAGCCACAGCTTTTGATATCCATTACTGTCAAGACTGAATTGACAGCATGTCCTTGGGGCATGGATTGGATAAATGCATAATGGAAACTTCTTTCAACTGAATCAAAACTATTGAATCAAATGTTTCTCTTTAGAAAATGAAATCTGTGCCCTGCTGAGGATTTCATCTCAACTTGATATAGAATTTGGTTCGGAACTACTCAAGTAAATCATACAAGTAGGGTGTCATTGTAAAACATTGCGCAAACCTAGAGTATTACCTTACCCACTCTATGAATCACATACATTACTTGTAAAACTTTATTTAATAGAGATTGATGGTCACCTGTACTTATAATGATACAAATTATACTGTCCTTATGCATTGAATTATTTTATCTAATAAAGAAGTAATTATAGAAAGTGGAAAAATATGTAATGTTGGATAGTTTGCTGTAAAGATCATCAGTGATCAAAGTCTTGTTTATGTGAAACTGTTCTCAACTCAGTTTTAGAAGCATTTGTGTGATCCCTTCAAACGCTGCAACAAGAGAGCAACATATTTCTCAACTGAGAAACCAGATTTTTTGAAAGTTAATGATAGTACATATATGATTTTCTGATGTGTTTTGAAAGGATTTTCATGAACCTAAGAGGTTTGGGAGTTTTCTATTACATAAAAAGAGAATGTAGTCATTTTAAGTATATTGAATTTAAAACATCAGAATTGCTGTATTGCAATTATACTGCATAGTGGTGTTTAATGAGGCTGTAACCTTTTCTCCCTAACTTTCACTGCCAATTTCATGTCATAATTTATATATCTTAATATAATATAACTTGCCCCCGGGGCCCAAACATACACCCCTTTTGGTAAATTTTTGTGTTTCCCTGCCCATGTAATCAGATACAAAAACTCCAGTTTGTAGAATACAAGTCATCAATATTCATACAGTACATCAATACTTTATACAGTGTAGTAGCAGAGTCGCATCACAGTACTGCAGACTTTTACCACATAACAAGAGCAAGGCTGACAGAAGGCTGAGGATTTGGTGTCAAAGCAAAAACCAAGAGCACTTCTATAATTGTTTTGCCTTATTTCAAAACCGGATAATATTAAGGAGTTAATGTGCAAACTTTGTCTGATGAAGGTGGCAGCATTTGTGAACACACTTTTATGTACACCTAAAAAGACAGGTGCTATGTCGGGGTCAATGAAAACCTGATGGATTTTCTGATAGTCTACAGGCCCACCAACATGGCAGGATGTCTTATGCTGCAAGTTTGACTATGACAGACAGATCAATGCGTTTGTAAGAGAAATAGCGAAGGCGGCAGAGAGTGGATGAGAGAGAGAGTGACAGTGGGGCTGAGAGCACTGCGACGATCCCTAAAATGAACCAACCGTACAAAAAACAAGTCACACTATCTAAAAATGTTTATGTTGTTATGAGAGGTATAAACATTTTCAAAATTATTATGAAACTGTGGCGAGACAAATTAAACCATGGCCTAGTTACAGCGCACAAACCCTGTGCATAAGAGTGAGGCTGCCTGCAGTGAAGGCTGACATTAAAGATCAAAATAAATATTGAGATGACATTTTTTTTGTACACTTGAGTTATCATGACATTTGCTACCTGATGGGAAAATGTCCACACTATACCACCTAGTTAGTGTCCTAATGACATGTAAAGTTGCAATCTCTCTAGTGACCAAACAGCATTGTGTGTCCCCTAACTCTGTGTGTTCTACTCACAAACAACAGAACCTTGCGGCTCCACAAAATTCTACAACGAGAATTGTTTCCAACATTTTAAGAACTTGCTTTTTTTCTATCAAAAAATAATACGTAAAATAATTGAAAACTCAATGTCGATGTAATACCTAGATTAAAAAAAATATCTAACACGAAGTAATGAAATAAAAAAGAGTGAAATTACAGTATATCTTTATGCATTTAAACAGTTTAGACATTACTTCTTAATGTCATTATTGCGGTTAATCAGTCATTGGTGTTAGTTTGTCTTCGCCTAACATTTTTGAAGGAAATAAAAATGTTCTAGCGCTATCCCTGTTTTCATGGGCCTATCTTTGGTTTTCCAGCTCTGGCTCCTCGACTTCCCAGTTTATCGCCTGTTAATTCCACACAAACTGCAGCTCAGAATATAAAACACAGCATCTCCTGTGTAGATGACTCTCCCTATGGGGATACCTGCGTGTATAGATAGGATGGCCATTCTTAAAGGGATAGTTCCCCCAGAAATTAAAATTCATTCATTATCTACTCACCACAATGCCGATGGACGGGTGGGTGAAGTGTTTGAGTCCACAAAACACTTAAGGAGTTTCAGTGGTAAACAGCCTGGCAGCAGAATCAAATGCAATTGAACTAACTAGCGGCCAAAGGGTTTTAAAACCGATGTAAAAGTAAAAACATAACATGACTCCATTTTGATTGTGAGGTGTCATCCAAGTTTCACCGACCCCCGACATTAAGATTCGACCCGAAACGGCATAATTTACACAATGTTTTTAGCCTAAATGTCCACTGATATCTTACTAAGTTTTAAGCTCAGCTGGACGCATAATCCAAAATTTGAATTAGAGAGTGATGTTTAAGTCTCAATTTAGAGAAGATCAAGATGTTCTGAGTGTAGCTGAAAAAAGCAGTGGAGCAGCATGATCATACATTTAAGATTAAGATCAATTTATTTATCCCAAACACATGAACAGACATGCACAGACACACTCATGCAGTTTTAGGAAATTAAGCCTCTGCTTTTAATCCATCTGGTGCAGGACACACAGAGCAGTGAGCAGCCATGTACAGTGCCCGGGGAGCAGATGTCGAGGGACTAAGGTGCCTTGCTCAGGGGCACTAGACAGGGTAGGGAGAATCCTCTTGGATTTTTGGACAAATCAATCCAGGTTCGTCTTTTGTTTTTACCCCGTGGAGTTGAACCAGAGTCGAACCAGAGACCTTTTCTGCCCATAGTCCAAGTTTCTGCCACTAATCCACCGCCTCTCATCATACTAATCATGCTTCCAAAAACAGAATGAGATTTAGTATTTGAGGTTGTATTTCAACAGTATGTTACAATGATCGTAATTTAATGATTTTATTGTACTAGAGATGTGTACAATTTCTTTATCATTGTGAAATATATATATGATCTGAAATTCTAAATGATACAAATTGTCTCTGTTGTTCATTCTATTCGTCTTTCTTTGTATTCAGTTCCAATTCAGTTGAATTTTGGTCTGTTCTGTTCTGCAGACCTGTTGGCCATGAAGAATACATCACCACAATACCTTGAACAGATCCTGATTGTGTTTAACTTTCAGTAGCTGATAATGATTTAAAAAAAATGATTTGGCAGCTCAGAGACATTCTTTGGGGGACTGATGTGCCCAGGCCTTCATATTACCTTGAGTAGGTTTATTCCAGAGAGCTACCTGTTTGTTGATGCTGGCTGAGCTTAAGCTTTGCATGACCAGACAAACGCACACAGAGCCACTACTGTATGAATTGGTTAGATTCAAAGACCCTCGTCCACTCTGCATGTCGGCGGTTACTGTTGTATTCCCATTTAAATTCCCATTGAGTGTTTTTCTGCGTCGGGCCAAGGTGGAACTAATTCACTCAGCCTTGTTAGTGAAGGCAGTCGCACTTTGTTTTTGTGCAGCAGAAATGTTTCCCTACCTTTCCGAAGCTTGCGTATTGTCATTTCTCTATTTGCTTTTAGGTCTCAAGTACCTTATTTTGTTATTATTACTAACCAAAAAACCGAGTCCCTCTCTCTCTTTCTGTGACGCTCTCTCTCTCTCTATCACTCTCTTTTTCTTCCTCTCCCTCTCTCCCTCACCCGCTTCCAAGAGTGCGGAAATTGAATATTACATTTAAAAGTCAATTTCCACGATGGGATTACGCAAATCAGACTCTCCCTGTTTCACCCCTATGCTTCTTTTCATCTCTCATTCATTCTGTGCAACCTTGATGCATCTCTTCATTTGCTGTGGTTTAATCTATTCATTTGAAGACATCTTTTTTTCACGCTCAACAGCCCGACTCATGTTTTTCCATTTTGCATTGTTACATTGCCCCTAGCCAACCTGTGTGTGTTTGTGTGTGTCTCTGTGCGTGTGTGTTCATATACACATTTCTTGTGCAGGCCTTTTAAACTACAAAAAAAAATCTAAGAAAGAAAGGAAAAAACAAACCCTAAAAGCAATTACTCCTCTACGATTTAATGCTTCTGGTCAATGCAATTTCACTATTAGAAGTATTAGTTATTTATTTATCTTGCCATCTATTCATTTGTATATATTGCCTTGAAAGAAGGGAAATTGGTTAAATTGTGCCTGTGAAGTGAATTAGAAGAAGAAGACTTGGGTGAACAAAGGCTCACATTAAAACCCTACAACCCCACCGCACCCTCTGTCAACCTGTCTTCCTCTCTCACTCTAGGTAAAAACATGCTTTGAGGAAGAAACCTATACAGGTCTGAATAGGTTTATTAACACAACACTGTTTTCAAAACTTAAACATTACTAGCAGTGCTGTACTGGGTGATGTTATGATTAAAACGTTTGTTTTGTCATAAAATACTTGGTTTAATGTGTGTGTGACAAAGAGAGAGGATGTATTTCTGAGTGACACAAAACCAAACAAGGATTAAAGATGGACACATCCTTTTGGTCTCAAGTACGTTATTTTTTCTCCGAGGATTTTTGCCAAGTGCTCCGGTCAGTAACTGGAAGGTGCTGTTATAGTAACCCGAAGCTACAGCTAACGCCCTACACGCCCCACACATTTAATCAACACTCATACCCACACGCACACTCAAACACTACACTACAGAGAACAGAGCCATCTTAAAGGAATGTTTGGTAGAGTGGATTTCTGCCGCATTAAGCACTGAGAACATTGGCATAATATTGTGCATTTATTCCTATAACTAACATGCTTTGGACCGGAGAGTTTGTAGTTAATGATAATAATGTAAGTTAATACACAAAATATAATATAAAAGGTGTCATTCTGAGTGACTCTTAGTAATGGATGTGATGTGCAGTGGACAGATTTACTGTTGGATCATAGGTGTGTGGTTGCACAGTTTAGAAGTGATGTTCGTGTTGTAATCATTGATGTTGGTAGATTCAAAAGTGTGACTGATACGAAACAAGTTGTCTGAGAGGAAAGTTTCTTCTACACAATACAAAGTATGATTATTTAACAATTACATTTTGATATTAAATTGCTCAAAAAGGCCCAGAAATATGAGTCGATAATCAAAAAAAAGAACAGAATTAAGACTTCAATTTTGATTTAAGTTTGTTTCAAAAGCCTGGAAAAGAAGGCAAGTTGGATTCTTATTAGGTGCTTTTATATTTGAAAATATGATTGCGAGAAATACTCGCAACACGATTTTTGATTTATTGTGGTAATAATTGAAAATAAAAAAAATTGAAGTGTATGAAAAATAAAAAAAGATCCCTTTAAGGCTAATCAAAGTAACTGAGAAGTGCGTCTCTGAGGACCAATGCAAAGTAATGTCACACAAATTGATGGGCATGATTTCGTCTATCTTTACTTTTATCTTTACATTTTACTCTGGAACTTAAGATGTAAAAAAGTTAAAATTGATAAGGTTTCATTTCCTTTTTACTGGAAAACAATAGATAACCCTATCATGATTAGTCTATAAATTGATAGCAAATAAAAATGCTATTAAGAAATGTGGAAACTGCTGATTCATTATGTATTTACAGTAAAGAAGGGAATAATAAATAATACAATTAAAATGGCGTATGCGCACAATTTAGATCATAATCACAACAGTAACCCATTTAACAAAGTCTTTTACTGTGAAGACCAAACAAAATATGAGTGTGGCCTCCCCACTTCTTTGCCACTACTCGCCCTCCCTCTCAATCTCTCTGCTGCTTTTTTTTCCCTCCATTTTCTGCACCTCTCCAGACGGCATCTCTCACCCGCTCCACTTTCCTCTCTGCTTGTTTACAGTAAGCAGGTCTCAGAAGGATGGTTTTACCTTTTATGGCCATTCTTCATCCATGGTAAAAGTGCACTAATACAACGGCATGCTACCCACATCCCCCCACCTCGCTCTGACCTCCTGGATGGGCTACCAGGGGTGGGTAGACTTTGTGCGTGTGTTTGTGTCTGTGTGTGTGTGTGTGTGTGTGTGTGTGTGTGTGCAAATGGATCAACAAGTCCGTGAGGCATTCAGTTCCTGATGTGTGGTAAAAGCACCTTTTTAAAACGTCTCACTTGTCATCATGGACAGATAGTGGTTGTGGCAGGGGTTTGTTTTGAATGCCTGGCTTTATAAAAAGATCCTCTTACTAGTGTTTAGGTTAGAGTGGGGGTCCCAAGATTTCACACACACCCACACACACATATCTGCATGCATTACACGGACAAAGCAGGCAGGTGTTACTGAGCTATACCTGCTGCGAACATTCCCAAGCTTTCAATGAAGGAATAAGTTTGAGCTGGAGAGAAAAATGGCATAGGGCATCTTGCAGGCACAGAAGGCACAGACGGGAAATGTCATGTTTCAAACCAATGTTAATTAATATATGAAGACAGCATTAAGTAAATTTCTTACTTAAGCTCGATAAGTCCCCCTATGAAGTGTCAATTAAAACCTTCCAAACCTTCTCCTGCCATGCTCTTTGCTGTATGTCAAGGCTGGAATGAGAGCCATCTCAGAGATTCATCCATGTCACCAAGAGCTACACATGGGTCAGGTAAAAGTCCTTCAAGAATTCTGTATGTGTTTGTGAGAGAGATGTGTGTGCTTTATTGATATGCTTGTGTGTCTGTTTGGGGCCTGTGTGCAGAAGCAGGGACTTAAGTTAGCCACAGGGTATGTGCTGGGATTTGACCTCCACTGGTTATGAAATGTCAACGTGTGTTTGTGTGTGTGTGAGTGTGTGTATGTGTCTCTGGAATGCCAGTGTCAAGGGCCTGAGAAACAGCCATGTACAAACAAACATAGGCTCGTCTTTCCCTGTTGCCCCCCTCTGGTCCCTATCACTCACATGAAAAACACACACACGCATGCATGCACGTGCGCGTTTGCACACACACGCACACTGTTGCATTGGAGTGGTGTTTATTGTCTCAGTGTTACTAACGTTGCTGCCATATCTGGCCCCTGTAATTAGATTTACCTTTCCTTGTTTTTCTTTCCTTTCATTCAGGGTGTTCCTGCCTTTTGCCTTCCTCTTGTTTTTCTACCATAAGCGGGCAGCACGAGGGAAGAGGTGTAGAAAAGAAGGAGCGAAGTATCCCACTTCCCACCCTCTTTTCCCTGTATGTCTCACTATAAGTTTTATCCCACTTTTTCCATCTTTCTTCCCCTGATTCTGTCAAATCCTCTGCCTCCTTGACTTCCATGGGTAAAGCAGCGCCCTGCGGTTCCTCAGAGCGTTGCCAGCGGGATCTGCGGTCTCCCCCCTTCCCCTCCCTCAACACCCTCACCGCACCTGAGGGGTGTGTCACCCTCACCTGGAGGGAGGGTATACCTTGCTGTGGGGCACACACATGAATCCCCAAAACACAAACACGCAGTTACACTTCAGGGTGAATGGGCTGAGTGTGTGTTAGTGTGTATTTTCCCCACAGAGCTAAGGTTGCAACCTGCTATCAGGGGAGATTTTATGATCTCTCCATTGTTGTTTTGCCATTTATCCATTCTCTCCTTTACCAACTGGTCCCTGATGCTTTGTGATGTGGAAACAAAATAATTACTAAGAAACATACATGCTTACTGTATACACAAGTGTGGGCGTCGCAATTGTAAACCAAAAAGTTTATTTTAATGCTCATTATTATGTGACCCAAGCCCAGGAGAGGACACTTGCGCAAATTTGTGTTTAAAGTAAACGTTAATGCCTCTCTCTCCCGTCGGGTTTCTGCTTGTGTGTGTGTGTGTGTGTGTGTCTGCGCAGGTGGACGATTTTAGCAAACCTCTTTTTTAGTGATACAGTGTCTGGTTCTGTTTTGGAAAGAAAACTTAAAAATGTCCCAGCGCTGGCTGTAGTGACCCTGCAGTGCCAGCCGTAAACTCCTCTTATGGTAGTGTTATGTCCATGTGTACAGTACTGTGTGTGTGAGTGTGTGTGTGTACGTGTATGTGGGCTATGTCACCTTGTTTTTTCCTCTAGATTTAAAGCCATACATGGAGACAAACAGACACCAGAAGCTACATGGAAGTTCCCAAGACAGGTTTTTGTTTTGTGTGCATATATTCGCTTGTGTGTGTAGGTGTGTGTCTGTGTGCGTGATTCTGTGTGTGTGTACACAAACCTTAGAGGCCCATGGGTGAAGGCTACCATATCAAAGGTTCAGTGAGCAGGGATTAAATATCACCCACCCCGCTGCTATAGAAGGGTCGGTTCTGTTTAGAAGTGACAACAATAGGTGGCAGGACATTAGACTGTCACTAGAGGGGCGAAACCCAGCCCGCTATGCCCCCAAGTACAAGGATTTTAATCTCTCCATTTAAAATCTGAGGGCCCTGCTGCTGCCAAAAATATATCACTCACTTCTTCCGTCCTCTCTACCTTTTTCTTATTCTATTTTCTTTTACTTTTACCTGGCCTGCTCTTGTTTTTGTCTTTGAGTACTGAGAAACGAGAGTTGAGTGCAAAAAAAAACTTCTCAACTGCGCCCCTTTCTCTCACTCCTTCCCCTCCTCCTTCCCAGTCCAACCCTCCAGGGAATGTTGTGGGGCCCAGCTCATATTTTGTTTGCACAATGCATTCCTGCAGGCTCTTTATTTATGTCAATCTTCCTTTTGATCTGAGTCCGGTTACCACTGGTTACCCACTTGCTGCTCCTGTGAGTGAAGGAACCCACCTGTGATGCAAGGCTGTGTGGTTTTGTGTGTCTGCTTGTGTGTGTCTGCGTGTGTGTGTGTGTGTCTGGGGCCTTCGTTCCAGGGCAAGTTTACCGTCAATTAATATGGCTAAATGATTCCCTCACATGGTAAAGTATTTATGTAAGGCGATCTGGCTGGTGGCGTAGCCTGGGACATCTGGCTGTGATCTACAATACAGATGGTTCTACCTGCTCACACATCGGCTACACACACATAAACGCACACACACGCACACACATGCAGTCTGGAGGTGGAGAGGTGAGGTAGATGTTTTTATGTTTGAGCATATGCGTTGAGAACTGTGTGTTTGTGTGTGTGTGTGTGTGTGTGTGTGTGTGTGTGCACTCAAAAAAATGATTTGTTGACTTTAATTAAATTTATCTTGTCAACAGGTTCCACGCAATTATATTAGGTTAGTTGAAAGCTAAATTATTAGTTTCATCCAAATTGATAAATTTGAATTACAGTAATGCAATAATAATGAGTTGTTCCAACTCAAAAGCATAAATTCAGATCAACTGGATATATTTACATTCACCCAATTTAAGTTATGTATGTTCACCCAATTTAAGTAATTTACGCTCACCCAATTTAACTAATTTACGTTCACTCAATTTAAGCAAGTTATGTTATATGGACTTAAATAATATATTTAAGGTCAATTAACTTAACAGTGTTCATCCAATGTATTTTTTATGAATCACTTTAACATAATCCTATTTTGTCAACTGGTTCCACACAACTGAATTGGGTACAACCAAATTATTTTTTTAACTTTTTATTAAAACATTGCAACATGGTCCAACAGCAACTAACAATTTGTATGAACATTCATTTTAGCATTGTGGAGAAAATAACATATCATGTTAATTAATGCTGCATAATATATATATATATAATAATATATAATACAATCGGCTGACAATGGCCTATCATAGATATATCTTTGTTAACCGATACATATACAATAACACGTTTTTTGTTGCCCTACAAATATACAATATGCATATACTGAAAATGTTTGGCTGTGGTACAAGATTATACTGTATTCTTAAATCCCAGCGTGTTGTGCTGCAGAGGGATAATGGAAGAAAATGGATCCAAAGACTATATGCGGCTAATCCACAGCCACAAACAGAGCGAAAACTATCCTCCGAGTCTCCAGTTTCCCTGCAGAGCATTTGTTTTAAAGCTGTAAAAACCTAGCAAACACTATTTACCTTTGACATCAAACAGCAAGCTAAAGTCATGACATCATGCATGTGCTCCACTAACCATGTGCTCCACTAGCTCCTTAATCATTATAATCTGTTATCAGGCATTTCTTTAGTCAGTCTCTTAAACCATGTAGCATATTCCTGTAGTTTAGTCTAAGACAAATCACCATCCACTACACCAATAAAACCTCTGTAATATGTTAAACTAAATAGGGATATATGGTCAAATAGGAATCAGTGAGAGCGCATAAAAATAATTTACCTAGCAGCATTTAACCCAGTTTTATCGAAATCTATATAACTCAACAACTCTAAATTCTAAAGTTACTTTGTCAGTTGACGAGTCTTAACCGCCACTGTTCAGTGGTTCAATCCTCTCTTTCCTTTCCTGCTGTTTACAAACGTCTGAACTCCCCACAGACACTTCTCTCTCATGGGTTCACCTGAGATGGTGTTTGATGGCAGGCACTGTCATCACCACCACTCTGCATTGCAACATGGTCCAACAGCAACCAATTTTTATGTTTGTATGAACATCCAACAAACATAGTAATAGCATTACTTAGTAACATCTAACAAAACATTAATTTTAGCATTTTGGAGAACATTGAGCATCGTACAAATGGTTGCTTATTCATAGAGTTTGTTCTTGAGCATCTGTACCTTGCTTGAAAGTCTCTGCATCAAGTTGAAGGAAGACCTTCTGAAGCACTTCAAAGAAGGCTTTCAGTTCCTTAGGATAACTAAGGTTCAGTGCATATATAAATCCCATCATAAGTGCAGATGCAGAGGCAATGTCTCTCAGGTCATGCAGAACTTCAACACCCTCGATCACTATTCCAACATCGGCTGGAGAAGTGGTGGCATCACCTCCCTCAACATTGATGCTGTAGATGCCGAGGATAATGTGTTGAAGCTCCCTCTCAACAGCATCAGTATCCTTTACATAATTGAGAAAGAAAGGACAAAAAACAAACTATGAAATCACAGAGTGTAACTTTTCATTGTCATCTGTACAAATTGACAAGCTGAATTCAAAATAAATACATAACAAAAAACTGATCATACAGAGATACAAACAGAGGGCAGCGGTAGTCTAACACTGCAGATTTTTTTATTTCCACAACATTTTAGTTCTGATAAGAAGTAAATTACTCCTAAAATCATTAGTATGTGACACAATTGGATTAAGCCAAATGTAATATTTGGTGTATACAGGTAGAACCAAAACTATTAAAATTACCAACCAGGTATTCTTTAAAGAGGATGTTTGGGTCTTCGTTCAGGTAGACACAGAGCGCCCTGAGGGTACACTCCCTCCTCTTTTCAACAGTTTCATCCTTAAGACAGATAAATACATATATACGTTAGGACTACACATACATACATGCATCCCACATTTGTACAAGTATGTTAAATGGATGACAAAATCCCAGATGATTAGGCCTGGATTCCATTTCATTTATTTATGCATTTTAAATATAATTTTAAACTACAACGTTTAAAAGAAAATTTTACACAACAGTTACTAGTTATAGTTCGGTTAACATGAGTTTATCATTTATGTTTCACAATATTTTCTACCAATAACAAAATATACCTGTCTGATTTTCATCCCAGCAGAGCCTCCTTTCTTCTCAAACAATTTTATGAGCTGAGCAGTGTGTTGGTCCAGTTGGGCAAGGAACTTCGAGACAAGAGGAGCAGTAGTAATCCTCACAAACTCTGCCTCCACCTGAAAACATAATGTCCACAAAACCCAACTTATTATTTGCACCTACTAAAACATCCAACCTTGTAGTGAAAACTAATAATTTGCTAATTTAGAACAGCCCTATATTTTCTAAACTAACGCATATTTTAGAAACATTTCATACCTCTGCAACAGTGAAGAGTCCTGGCCATCTGATCTTGAACTCTGCCATCATTGGCTTGTCTCTGACGACCTCCTGCCTCCTGTATGCAAATGTCTTGGCCATCTTCTCTTTGACTACTTTTTCGTTATGTCTCTTCTTGACCTCAGATACCAATGCCAATCTTTCACCCTCAAGGCTGTCCTGGGTCTCCCCAGCAGGATAGGAAGGACAAAAGTTGACCTCTGCCTTTCTGGGTTTCTTGACATTATAGGCAGGCTGGCATCTATCTGTGGGTTTGTGCTTAAGGGAATTAATACTTAGTTCTGGGCATCCTAAGTTTCTAAGCTTTGTCCTATAGTTTGCCATCTTGTACTTAAGGCTTATTTTCCATCCATAAAAACCACTAAATGATCCTTGTTCCCTCAAACATGGATGTGCTTTGATTAAAGCTTCAGCAACGTCTTCTATGTCTATGTTTGAAGGATATGCTTTGAACTTAATGATTTGCTCAGCAAGACTTTCTAATATGTCCGATTTGAGTTTGTGACCCGGGTTCAAAAAAACTCCATCTGATAAGAAGGCCTGGTTTGCGCCTTCAAGTTGAATCTCCACATCATGTGGAAACTTTGGGATTTGGAATGTTGTTGGCCACTGTGATCGAGCCGTTTGCGAATCAGGGCTGGATAGTATTATTGTTGAAGATGATGAAGAAGTATCTTCCCCACTCTGGTTAATGTTGCCTTGGTTGAGGTCTGTAGCATCCGACATACAGATGACTTTCACTGTGCCTCTGTCTTGAATATCGCTGATTTGGTTGAGGTTAACAAAATTGTTATCAAAGTCACTGTCCATGTACTGAAGTCTAATGTCCCCGTCGATAAGAAATTGACGTTTGATCTCATTTGAAAGATCCTCCACAGACTCCGGCATGCCCGATTCTATGGTCAGTTTTTCCGCATTGTTGGCACCAAGAATAATCCGCAGTTTGACTGGGGCAGCCATCATCCAAGCGCTTGGCTTTGGTCTAGAAGAGACAAAAATACGAGTACACAGATTTAATAAGGTTTTAAAAGCAAAATTTACTGGCATCAAATTGAATGAGGGCATATTTACAGAAAAAATAGTTTTTTCAGAATTTCCTGTCTTTCCCGTTTTGGATGAATAGATTTCAAAAAGGATTAGCAAATTATTGCATTTTGTTATGATGTATGATTTGCATAGCTCCCTAAGCTTGGAATCAGGATTGTATGTTTATATCTTACCACAGTGTTAAAAGTATTCACTATACAGCTTGTCCAAGTGGATAAGAAGACAGGTATTAGGTGCGCAAGCTGGAGAGAAAAAAGTGCAAATCAAATAATCACATCAACAGGGTATTGATATTTATGAATTTGTATGCAAATTAGTATATGTGTAAATAGATCTGTAAATTAAGAAAAAAAGACTAAACAACTGTGAATGATTAAACACCAGAGCACCTGAGTGGAGCCAGAGGGAGTGAAGCGTGTAAGTGGTTGGACAATTTGTAAATATTTTTGCTATAATAATGCCCGATTATATAACAGTTTTCTTAAGAAAAGTCTAACTGTTAACATACCACATCAAGGCTCAGCAGTGCCAGCTCAATGAAGGAAGCAGAAGGTTGTCACAGCTACAATCTGAAATGTCACAGCTACAATCTGAAATTCAACATAAAAAAGGAGCCATCAACCAAATGAAATTCATTTCATTTTTTTGTGAACTATGTCTTTAACGCATAAAATAAGCCCCATTTAATCCAACATTAAGCATTGTAAAAAATAATTTTGCATATACATTTTCACATAAATTAAAAAACCGATAGTTTACATATAACATACTTACATATAAAGATTTGGGAAGTTGTGCCAAAAAAACACGTATGGTTGATGATAAAATTCACCTGCAAAAGGATGGAGAGTGCCATTAGTCTTTGAAAAAAAGTTTTCCCTGAAATGATTTTGATAAATTATATTATTGTCATCATTTTGAAAGCATTTCATACCACTTATATAATATTATAGCATCATAATAAGAACCCTTACAAAATGTCTGTCATTTTCATTAGAATTCAAAAATATTAAAATAGGGCTGCAGCCTGCCACACACAGACTAGTGCCACCGAACGTTTTTGTGCTTTCGCGGAAGCACACATACAGGTGATGCGTTCCAGTGAGTGGACGTGAATGGAAGACGTTTCAACTAAACAGAACATTATATTTATATTATATTTAATTCCACATGTGTCATTCATTTAATTAAAACATGTTTATAAACGTTTAAGAAACTGGTTTGCTTTACAAACTGTGAACACCTGGAGACTTTGGCTTGGTTGTCCCCTGTGTTTTGTTTTTCGACAGCATCTAAAGCCAGCATCAAAACGAAACTTAACTCTCCTGAGTGTGTGCGTGTGTCAGAGATCACTCCGCCTCGCTCCAGGAGAGGAGAGATGCGACATGTTTCGCAAACTGAGTCTAACCAGCAATTCAGAAATCAGGAAATTCTGACGGGGCGAATTAAATAACCGTGATTTGCGGATTCAAATGGAACAGAATAAAGTTGAACTGTTGGGTGGGCAGTGTACAATGCCCGATTCTAGACCTCCGTAAGGTGAAACACGAAGGGGGGGCGGCGCAGGAGGGTTTCCCACATCTTTTTCACACAAACCGTCCGGGAGAAAATACTAAACGAAGACGTGCTCCGTATTTAACTGGTGTCCAATAACGGAACGATTCATTTTTTACGGGGAGGTTGGCAACACGAGTTGGGTTAATATACGCGGTTAGCTAGCACAACTTTCGGCTATTAGCTTTTCATTCAAGTCCATAACACTGCAAACGTAACATACAGGCCGAATACAAAATAAGCACAATTTACAGCCGTTGAGTGGTATATGAGGTGCTAATATATCCTCAAGCTTACAGCCACTTACCGGTGGGTCTTTTTCAATAAATTACGTGCTGGTCTGCTAGCTCCAATGTATCTTTAACCCACGCATACATAGCATTTCCTTTTTATATTGTTTCACAATAAAAGCTTCCCGATAATTCGCCCAGATACAATTTTTTTTTAATGAAGTAGCAACAGGAAGATGATAGGTTTTAGTAATAACGTAATCATTAACTTGAATTCAGACAATTATAGAAACATAGCAAGGCACACTATAGTACAACTCCGTAAAAAACTGATACACCTTTTTAAACCCCATAATTACAATATAAATAATTCTGCAGCTTAAAAAAAGTTTTAAGAAATTTGTCTTACCTCTTTCCACTTGCTTGCCGCCCAAAAATATTTTTTGAACTCGGGTCAGATCCTTCTGAGCATGCGCAGTGTAGAGTTATTCTTCTTTGGGTATTTACTGCACCTGGCATTGCATTACTGCCACCTTCTGGCTGTAGGAAATATCTCGACCTTAATTGGCTTGACATCATTTTTTCGAGCTTGTTCAAAACATTATTATTTTGTAAAGTTAACTAGAGGCACAATTACTTTGACTTGATTTAAAAAAAGTATTTTAACTTAACAAATTCATGTTTTTTAATTAAACTGAACATAAACAATATATATAAAGTCAACAACAACCCGGATTCATTTTTTTGAGTGTGTGTGATCTGCGTTTTAGGCTTTAATGCCCCAACTGCATCTGCTAAAAAGGAATAAGTGAAGACAAGCCTTTCGATTGGATGCACATACACAGTGCTGAGAGAAAAAGTCATGCATGCTTGACTTGGGCTAGGTTACGATAACTAGTTCTAGAAAGAGAGAGAGTTCACATGGATACATTTCACACATATCCTTTAAGAGATTATATTTTATGTAGTGTACTCTCAAAATTGAAATCAATAAAAAAGATGAAAAATGTAATGACCACAATGGTACTTAGTGAAGCACGTACTATCTCAATTCACTAGATATGAATTTTCATGTCGAATGGCACCAAATTACCCACTCATGAATATCAGTCTGCTTTACATGTCAGATTATTACTTATTTTGAAGATACATGAATTATTATCTGGGTCAATGAGACATGAAAAATCTCACAATGTTAAAGAAAGTGGTAAAAGAAATCTTGATCCGGATCCTTACCGTATAATGGGTTCTTTCCTGACCCATACTGAAACCCTTCAATCAAGATCTGTGATAATCAGTGTAGTAGTCTTTTTTCTTGAAATCAAAGAAAATTTCCTCTCTCCACAAAATTTCATGGAAATAATTTGTTGAGAGGTTTTAGTGTAATCCTGACAAACAAAGATGATAAAATAATCCCCAGTTTGCGAAGGTAATAATGTCACACTACTGGAATTTTTAAGCTTTCTAATTATACATGGTGTGTATGCACGTCTTGTAATAGTGATGTAATGTCTGCTGAAAGCTAAATGCATTACACGGAGAGTGACTCAATGAGTGTGCTGTCCCTGTTTGCATTAAATGCTGTGCTCTGAGCTATTACATTGTATATTTAGTGCCATATCCATACACTACAATTACCCAAACTGTTTCCTGAATATTTCCTACTAAACTTAATTGCAGCAATTTTCATTAATGTTGAACCTGGAGAGAGACACTCAGTTGACTGTAGGGATTTACAAATCCAGAGAAAAAACTTGAGTTGAGAAAAGTGAAAGAATATTGTTTCCATCAATAACTGCTGCTGAGGTGACACAATTCACTTCTGACCTCTTACTGGACACCAGTGGAAGCATGTGGTTGTATTTAGCAACTCCCAGGTCTGAATATGTGCATGTGAAGTAAGACGTGGCCGGAAAAGGATTTTAATTCTGATTTGTCCCTCACTCTTGGAGGATGGATGCCAGTGAATCTTTTCTTGAAACCAGCTCCCTCCTCTTCCTCATCTCCCCCTCCTCTCCATCCCTCCATCCTGAAAGAGCCCTCAAGAGATGTGTGTACCCTCTCGCTGCCCGTATCCAAATAATTAATCCAAAGCAATTACTCTCCTCCTTCATCTGTCCGTCGGAACCGCCAACAAAACATTTCGACACGTGTCCTCATCACTCCCCTTTAATTAAGGCAGCACTATTTATCACTCCCCTTTAATTATCCTAGACTGTTTATCAGTCTGCCTTTAATGGAATAGGCACCAGAGAGATACTCGCACAAAACATACCCCGCTATGCTTTCCCCGCTTCTGCCAGTTTTGAACTGGAGAAGAAGAAGAAAAAAGCCCAACAAAAAACAATTAGTCAAGGAAAGAAAGAAAGCAAAACAGAATTAAAACGAGGGAGAAGAAGAAGGGGAAAAGAGAAACTCGGAGAGAGCTGAAGGAGATATAAGTTGTTGTTCCTCTCCCGGCATCAGGGTGATGGCCACACTCGCACACACTCTGCTGTGCTTTTGTTCCCCGTGCAGAAAGCTTCCGCAGACTTCATGCGGTTCACACTGAGTTCAGACACACACGCACACACACGCACGCACAA
Organism: Pseudopleuronectes americanus; assembly: GCA_038501795.1. Classification (NCBI taxonomy): domain Eukaryota; kingdom Metazoa; phylum Chordata; class Actinopteri; order Pleuronectiformes; family Pleuronectidae; genus Pseudopleuronectes; species Pseudopleuronectes americanus. Next base: position 12,452,105 of record CM076717.1, on the reverse strand, counting down.
ACTGAGATCAAACACACCTCCACAATACTTCTTTTGTGTTCAGTAACCATGGTTTCTGTCAGGTTTAATGCCTAGCAACATGTGTCACAGGGCAACCACTCACTGTAAAGGGGAGGGCCTCTGATACACTTCATAACAGCACAAGTATTTGACCATGAAACAATTTTTTACTATTGTGGTACTTGCTTAGAGGAGCTGAGTTTGAACACAGCAGTAGGAGTTCAGTTTTTTTCTGTCTCTACCTACACACAGTGGATGAGTGTGAGTACAGTATACCTGTATATATATGTGTGTGTGCAGCTGATGTGAATCACGGACCACAGGAAATACCTTGTTTTGCCTTTCTTCACAAGCTGCATATTAACAGAGTTGTCCATCAGCCGTTAACCAGCTCAGACAGCGGGAACCCCACAGGAGAGAGGAGGCAGATCCAGAATCACACCCAGATAGAGTGCTCCTCCCCTGGATCCAGAACTCACAGGCCTGGCTGAGGCGAGCTCAGCCTGGGAGCAATTTGTTGAATGTAAATTGTAACCACGCATGGGTTGGACGACTAGTAGGGTCTCACACATACACACACAGATGAACATGCATGCACATACACACACACACACAAGCTGCTGGTAGGGTCAGAAGTCTGGGTGTCACACCCTGTCAGATTAAGTTATGCAAAGTGAGGTGGTCGGGCAGCCAACCCCTAGGGCTTAACAAGCAGGAAACACTAATTGGGTCGGCTTGCTGATTGCCATAATTGCTACTGTGTGTGTGTGTGTGTGTGTGTGTGTGTGTGTCGTGTGTGTGTGTGTGTGTGCGTGTGTGTGTGTGTGTGTGTGTGTGTGTGTGAATGCTCACATTTCTGACTGAGAGAGGAAGGCTGAACAACCTGCTAGGTAACATGGCAGCTTTCAGCATGGACCACTACCCTCTGAGGAGAAGGAGAAGATAAAGAGAATGAGGAAGTATAGAGATAAAGCAGGGGATTATAATGATCAAGGTCAAAAATGAAAATAAATCACAATACCAAGAAAAACTAAATTTACAGTTGTTTTGTAGTCATAGATTTATAGATAAGGGATGAGAGAGGTGGATAGACCTTCTGTACTCAGAAACTCGCGCGTTGAAGAATTCTCGCTTCGGGCGAACTAGTCCTCTCTATGAATTATAAGCTGTGTATATGATTTGGTTTTGAGACCCTGTTAATTGCCGATTGTCCCTCCAGCTCCTGCGACACAGACTGTCACCCACCAACTAGACCGGACCTGTCCGTGTAGATCACCCCCCGCACGCGCCCGCCCATGCGACATTTAACGGAGCAAACAGCGGAGAAGTTCTTCAACATGGATGACATTAAATTAATAATTGAAGTGGAGAAGTGCAGTGAGTTGTATGATCCTCGGAACATGTTGTATAAACACAACACCAAGAGAGACAAATGTTGGGACGCTGTTGCTTAATGTTGGAGCAACAAGTAAGTATACCGGTATGCTTGAATACTACTGGATCAACAGGTGATATTATTAGCGCTGCCCGGCGGGTCAGCGTCGCTTCAGCGTCCGGTGTTTAACAGCCAAGCGCCGGCGCGATAGGGATTAGCGCGACGCGGCGCTTTGGCGTCGCCTCCGCGTTCTCTGTTCCTCTTTCAAAATGAATGCGCTGTCGATGTCTCCTAAAACAGACTCAAATGCAGCATCTACACATCTCAGCTCTCCAGCGGCAGGCATTCTATCCAAGCCTACTTTGATGACGTGGTTGATTACGTTACTCTTGATCACTTGTCCATCATCGTATAAAGCCCGCCCTGAAGATTTGATTGGATCGAACAGCTTCTGTTCGAGCATAGTTTCTCCCCAACGGAGCGACTCCAGACCGAACTTCCCGAACAACAAATGTTGTGGGCGGGGCTAAGTTCGTCTGGCACCCAGGCTAGGGATACCTTCCTGTCAAAACCAAAATTACCCCCAAACTATCCTCCTTAATAACCTGTTAAGGTTGCCATCCCCACACTGACATCCCCCTATGTCCCGTGAGAGGGGGCTTTGTGTGCAGATTGAGAATTTGGTAGATACTGCTTTCCCTGTGCATGTTCCCGCACAAGTTTATAGTTGTCTACTGCAGGGGTGTCATCAGGCAACCCTGACTGATGAGCTCCAAAAGTATAGTATAATATTCTAACCAAGTTTGATGAAAATCTATCCATGCATGGTTGAGTTATTTGATGCACATTTGCACACAAATACAGGACCATCCCACCTGGTTAAAATTTGTAAAATCGCTGACTGGTATTGTTGGGAAGTAGTGCATAGTCGATTTCTAATCGAAACAAGTAGAACAATTATAATAACATTATGAATCACACTTGTTTTCTCTTTAACTTCGGTTACACCCTAAGTAAACAAGATGTGTGCAATACGGAAAATATGCCCAGTTGCTCTATTGATAGAGAAAATAGTCTTGGAGTGCTTGACG